>JARHVA010006328.1:0-745000 GCA_037957365.1 Torreya grandis
GGCTTTAAGTACTTGAGAATTGAACTTAAGGAGAGCATGCCCAATATTTGCACACCAAAATATTTAGCAACCTATTTTAAGGGTGGACTAGTAATTTTTAATGGGTAATGTTGGGTGCCTATTTCAACTAAGTATGGATCTATAAAAACTCAATAACATTTTAGTGTGAGGCAATCACTTTGCATGATTTCTATTTTGGTATCTTTTGTACTAGTTAGAATAATTGATGCACATCTTTTTCCATTTGGTAGGTACTTATCTAGTTCTTGGATTTTTAGGGTATCTTCTTAAGTGATTACATGTGATGATCACAACATAAAGGATGCAAGGTGATGGAGCTAGAGAAATGATCAACAAAAGTTCCAACTTAGTCCCCAGTGTACGATCTCCACCCTAATAAGGAGATACTCATATGTGCTATAAAATTAAGCTTAGACTAGTGAAAAAGGTATGTAATTGTGATGCAATAGAGATCTAGTAAATTGGTTCTATATTATGATCATTTCCATTAGTATTATATTTAGTTTAAATGCCATTAAGGTATAATTTGAGATGCCCAAGCTTGCCTATGAGCCTTTGGGCAGTTATTTAAGATATAGAATAGTATATACTCTAATTTTAGCCCTCTATAGTTTTTTTTAATTATACTTTGCTTAATAAAGAATGGTGTTACATCTAGTTGATCTTGATCTAATTATGTCTCTGGTTAATGTCCTTTGACTGTGAAATGAATGAAATATTTTTAATGGTATAATTTTAATATGGGAATGATAATTTTAAGCAAAGCTCTAGTCTAGGTTTTTAATGGTGTACTTATGTAAAAGATGACATTAGCATAATTTATTAAATAAGATCCTACACAAAGAAATGATATCCATGTATAAAGTATGAGCCTAGTATGAATAAGTGAATTTAATCAGCCCCTTGACCCTTTAAAATGCTTGAATGATGCTAAGCTTAGTGAAACAAAGGCTTCCACCAATGAGACTATAGGATCACCTAAATATAGGATTGTGTCCTTATGACTAGAATGAGCTCCCCAAGTGGGCCTATACCTATAGATCACCAAACTTAGCCCACAAAAGGCTTGTGCCAATGAATATTTTAAAATCCTTCTCTAAATGACCATGTCTTACATGTGATGATTTGCACCATGGCACAACTAGCCCAATACAGGCCCTAGTTCTTTCTCTACTACACTTTATGTGAGTGCATAAGGCTTGCGCCTTATGTGAATTAATGTTAGCATAGTAAAGTGATAAAAGTTAATCACTAAGGGAATATACGAGGTTTACGACTAGTTGTAATGAATCTAGAATTGAATTAGACAACCAGATAAGAGCTTGACTTCAGAAATGATGAATTGAAACCCCAATTATTCTACAACATATGCCATCAATAAGGGTCAAATATTCTTAGTCATTGGGATGGTCTTCCTGTTCATTAATAGTGAATTTCATGTTTTATGTGTTAGGTACATAGGGCTCTACATGAAACTTAGCCAAAGGTTCATACTTTATAGAGCCCTTATCACCATACATGGTCCTAAATTCCATATATGACCAATTTGAAGTCAATTACCCCCTAATCTTAGCAATACATCTCCCTCATTTTTATTTTAATGTACACTTCTATTGTTCATAGATAGACAATAATCAAGCTAGGGAGTATATAGACACCATAAATTTGATCTCTCAGATATTGTACACAACATAGTAGAATACAACTTTGTTATTATAGTTCTACATCTTTTGTTAATTATCTTCTATGCTTTTGTTATTCATTTGCAATATACATGTATAAAAATTTATCATTCATGAATCACTTCTACAAGGGAAAAATGAGGTGGCATATCCACAACCACAATATCTTGAGAGATAGATAATTTAAGACAAGCATGAAGAGTGAGATTCAAACCTTTGATGATACAAACTATTTTGGTAGTTGATCCATCTAGCTATAACACCCCCTTGGAGTGTGACTCATATTTCAAATTTAGGTTGTCTACTACTTATTTAGGTATGACTGATGTACTTGATATAATATAAATCAAATAATTATGGACCAATGAGTCTCCAATGATGATAGAGAGGCCAAATGGAGGAGGTTTGTATCTTCTTTTGATTTTGGTTGGCTGCCCATCCTTAGTCTTCAATTCATTTTTCAAAACTACCCCTCTTTCACTAGGCTACCAAGGTGATGTATTGAGATTGGATAGCTCATTTTAGAGAAGGTATCTTTGTCTATTAATAGAAAACGTATCCCAAATTATGATTCTTACACTAACCTTATTTATTTTCTCAAAAAAATTCATAGGAGAGATATGAACCTTGTCATGTTTTCTAGTATCCATGGTACTACCACTTACTTGTGTCACTTGATGAATAGGAGAAGGAATAAAAGGAGCTTTAGTATTCTAAAATATTTTATTGAAATGAGCCATAGGGAATGTAATTGACACACTTTATCCTCAAGGTTATTTATATTTCATGTTTAGACCACCACTTATCCCTTGTACTTCTTTAACCACTGTCTTCATTGACCTTGTGTTTGTAGTTATAGAGTTTGATCCTATGTTCAAGTTGACTTGGTAATTGACTGCACATGAGTCCTATTGATATTATTTCATAAAAGTATCATTTTATTTAACATATCCTCTATTGTTCTCTCCTCCACTAGGCATCTCTTCTTGAGTCATATAAGGCATTATTCCCCATTGAGCCATGTAAACTTGATTAAATGTTTCATTTGCATAAGTGGCATGAGGCTAGTCCTATGAAGAATTATCCCCATTATCTTTTAAAATATTGTTTTGGATAGGTATAAGTGATTTTTAAGTAGAAGGAAAATTCTAATTTTGTCCATTATATTATTTCACTTGAGTTAGTTGCCCTTGTCCTTGATAGTGACCTTGAAAAGGCTATCTAGAAGCTTGATAAGATTGCCAATGCTAGTAAGGGCCTTGAAAAAACCTCCATTTCTATTTTTATTTTTATCTCTTAATGGGTTTTTTCTATTCTTATTCTTTTTTAATATTCTTGATCAGATCTTAATCTCTTGACTAGCTTGACTGATTAGAGGTAGCTTGGTTATGCTTGGGTGTGGGGATGGGAGAAATAGTTGGCATATGAGTTTGCACATTATAAAATAGAAGTATGGTGGTTATGAGAGTTATCTTCCTAGCATATATAATTCAATTATCAAAATTTAAATCAATCTCACATGCATTAGGTACAGTATCCCCTCCCATAGATTGAATCATCATGGATATGTCACTATTAAAAGATTTAAGATAATAGAGAAAATCATGATGTGAAATAGGTATTACCAAGATTGGGATATTACCCCAAGTTTTTTAAAATATTATGCTTAAGTATTTTATGGACTCTTGAGGTCCTCTATTATGGTATTAATTTACTAAGTTAAGGACAAGTGATCAAATTTGTCTTCAAATCATCTTCTCAAAGAGTCACCTAATTCATCCCATGTAGTGATAGAGTTAGGATCCAAAGTAACATACCAATCAAGAGCCTTTCATTTTAAAGAGACAAAAAAAAACTTGATGGAAACGTTCTCTTTAGTGATGTTATGTACATTTAAAAATTTGGTGATGTTTCTTATATGTTCAATAAGAGTAGTGGTAGCTTCTCCTATGTATGAAGGCACACTTTTGAGGGATAATATAGGAATGTATTCATAGTGAGAAAGTGATAAAGGAATATGGGAATTTAATGAAATAAATAGTAGTTTAATTTGGGTTTCCATATTGAAAATTAGATCCAAGAAAAGTTTCCTAGTAGGTATATGAGTAGCAAAATATTTCTTTAAATATGGATGGGTGTTAGCAAACCTCTTTGCTCTAACTGAATAGTAAGGTAGCTCTAAAAATTAAAATTTAATGCCTTTAAGTATAATATATTTTCCTTAACTTACAGATAAAAATGAAAATTAGTATAAAACTAAGAGCCAATGACTACTAGAGTAACCAAATATTACATGAAAGAAGCGTTACAACTTTAGCTTTGTTAAGATCAACATCCACCTTTGATAACTTATTGGACCATGAGGTCCCACTGGGCATG
Organism: Torreya grandis; assembly: GCA_037957365.1. Classification (NCBI taxonomy): domain Eukaryota; kingdom Viridiplantae; phylum Streptophyta; class Pinopsida; order Cupressales; family Taxaceae; genus Torreya; species Torreya grandis. The sequence continues at coordinate 4,083 of JARHVA010006328.1, forward strand.
ACAAAAATATTATCAACCAAATTTACACCATAATGAGGGATAATCTAGCCTCATTAAATTTTGGATAACATTGAAACACCTCATATGTTTTGGGTAATAATTCGTAGAGGTGAGTCTCTAGATTATGGGCTAGCTCTCGTGGACAACACCTACAACTAATTGCTAACCTACTTGATTTAAAGGAAATGGGATAGAGTGAGATTTAAAATAATATAATATAGGTGATGTTTCAAGATAAAATCCATAATACTACTTGAACCTACACTATGGAATACAACTTGTAAAACTGATCTCAAAATCCAAAGTTCTCCTAACAAAAGTGTTTCAACATGAAGGTAGAATCCATTGTATTTCTCAAGGTAGATCAATAGTATGTGTAATAATAGACATTAATAAAAATTTTAACACTTAAATACACAAAAATAAATAATTTAAACATCACGTGACTTTTTAGAAGGCATATTACTCACAAAAAGCATGAAAGAGATAAATGAATGCAAGGAAAGGAAACTATCACTTGTCACTCAAGAACAAACTACTTCACATACTTATGCAAGAATTTGAGAAAATTAAAACCAGATTGAAATAATTATTCCAAAGTCAAAATTAGTATTAAAATTACCAAGGCTTCACCATACCAAATGTGGATGATCTATAATGCCAAAATAGGTATCCTATATAGATAAATGAGGAAGAGAGAGGCGGGGTAAGAAGATGGATATTTCTAAGTGTCCACAGGAGTTACAAACAATAAAAGAGTTATATAATAGTATTAATAGTTACCTAAAGTTGTGTTCCTCCTTAGAAGGTGCTTCATCATCTAAGTGGTGTAGGAGTTAGATTACTTTCTTGACATCTTAGTCATCTTCTTCAAAACTACCCTTCTTTACATATGAGAGTGACAAATGACATTTTCATCATAATCTCACCATGAAACCTTCCTACATTATCTTTGAAACTTATCATCCATTTTTAAACTCCCTTTCTTTGACATTTCAAGGTCAATCATCACATAACTCCTTGGGTGTCAAGAAACTCCTTGGACTACTATGCCTAGCCTTGTCCAAATTCTTCAAAATTTGAATTCTAATTCATCAAGGCACTATTTCTCCATGAAAGACATTAAAATACCTTATTATACTTGAATCAACTCATTTGGGTTCTTGGAACAATCCCAAAGACTTCATTTTGTTCCTTATGCTCTAATTAGGCCTCTTTTCCTTGTATCCCTAAAATCATATAAACATCCTTGTGTAAGACAATGTATGGATGGTCTTGGGAAAGTGAATATATATTTAAGGACTATTATGGATTTACAACTCCATGATTTTTTCTATTTTTCTTATCCCCAATTAGGCCTCCTTTCCTACAAGATTTAATTTTTACTCTAGATCTCTCCCACATGTTTGAAACCAAAAAAAAATATTGGATTCACTTTTCCAAACCTATCACCAACATCCATGTCAAATTTTAGGTCTTGGGACCCTGTGGAAGTGTGATAACCATGAAATGGTCCAAGAAACTAGCCTTTTTAAGCCCTTTTTAAGATTACCTTGAAAAATTAGGTTTGTTTGAGCATTTATAAGGTTTTTAATGTATTTTTTGGCTTGTACATGTATAATACATACCAAATCACCATACCCAATAGTTTTCAAGTGCTTCATTTCTCAAAGCCATGTAAAACACCTAAAAACCTTGAAAAATAGGGCATTAAATGTAGTTTATATAATTATAGGTATAAAAAAGTACATGGTGAGAATATACTTATACTATCAATAATGTTTAAGAGTTCATAGAATTAATTTAAGTTGTTTAATGTGTTTTATAGGTCCATCTCTCTCAAATGGTCATTACTAGGGTTTTAGGAGGGTTTAGAGTGACTTCGATTCTTAACAATTATTCATAAACCATGGGCCCTTAATCCATAAACTAATGCCAAAAATATTAAGTGTATTATCCCCCTAATTTTTACCTATGAGATAAAGTACCCATACATCATGATTTTATAGATCTTAATACAAGAAGTTGGTTCTTAGGTTGCAAATAGTCCATTATAGAGGGGTTTGCATTTGTAACCTTTGTTCATGCATGTCAGGGACCTAATACAATAATTTATGCTAGGATATTGAATTATGGGATCCTATTAATCATCAATGAAATTCATTTTTATCCATACATTAGGTCAAAGTCATACCAAGTAGAAGAAAATTGATCTTGAACTGTAGTCATCCATTAGAAGAGCTCAAGGTAATCTCAAAGGCCTAAAAGGTACTTTCCTTATCTTCCCATACCTGGGGATGGTATTGAAGGGTTTTTAATAAAATTATAAAATATACAATACCCTCATGATTTCATTTCGCCTTCATCAAACCTTCTTTCTCATCATTGCATATAGGTCTGCCTATGTAGTGTTAGGCTTACTAGGCCTAGATAGGGCTTATTTAAATTGTCACATTTGTTATTGAATTTTATGGTCTTATGGAGTGAAAAATATCATAATAAAACACTTTTCATATGAATTCATTTATTTTACATCATTTTTACCTTTAAAACAAATAAGCATCCTTCATGACTAGGTAGGCAGGCCTATAAGTGACGTATCAACTATGTATGTAAGGCTGAAGTAAACCTTGTTTTGGTCATATTATCATGTTACCTTCTAATATATAATGAACTAGTGTTATTTTATACTCATTTAACTTAAAAACCAATTTTATACATTCCACCTTTCTTCAAGATTAGGTCAACTATAGCTTCAATTATTCAAGTAAATCTATAGGTCATGATTGTAGTTTGACTGCATTTTTGAGTTTTAGGGTCACAATGTAAACTAATGATAAAAATAATAACTTTATATATTATTTTAAGAAACCATTTAACTTCCTTATAACCCTATACTATATTTCAAGACATCATACTCTATAAACCTACAATCTTTTTCTTACACCTTTTTAGACCTATATATAGCTGAGTATTTGGTGAAATTGAAGTGTTAAGCCCTGAAATGTGACCTTACTCAATTGGGTCATTAACAAAATAAAATTAAATAAACTTAATTATAATCTTATTCTCATTTCACTACAATGTTCATTGACCCTTTCATATTGTTTTACAAACCTTTCTCCTTATCTTCATACACAAACCTATGTATGCGTATTTAGGTTGATGAACTCAAACCTCTTAACCTTCCTTTGACTCTCCAATAGCTGAGGTATATTAATTGATAAATATATTCTCACATGAATATATTTATTCATTTTTATTTTACACTTAATCATCTTTGCATGAACAAGTGTCTTTTATCCAGAATAAGGATCTACAGTTCTAAAACTTGTAAGTCTACCTTTTACTCGTATGGACTACTAAGAAACAATTTATTAGATACTTACACTTGGATTTTGGATCAAATAATTTTCGATTTTCATGTGACCTACCTAAAAAAAAATTATATCTCCTAATTAGCATCATACAACATCAAATTTACCCATTCACATGTACAAGCCTATAACAAGTTAGCTCATGTACAAGGCTTATGCATAGAAGTTGGAACCCCTAAATTCATTCATGTTTTTTGATGATGTAATGGATTATATAAAGGTAAAATGATGTTTTTCTAGTCTATGTGACATATCAAAATTTCCAAAACATCTTCAATATGAAACCTATATCCATGAATATCCACCAACATGTTTACAAACTTGTGGGTGGATGAAACACATCTAAGTAATTTTTAGAGAAGGTATTTGAGTCTCATTATCATTTCCTTTAGTTTTAAAAAATTTAAATACTTTTATTATCACACATTATCATTGATGTTTCATTGCTATTTGGGCCAATTTAAACTCTTGTAGGAAACTATTCATGCACATGCCATGCTTCTAAAGAGTAAGACACTTGGTTTCTATTGAAGGATAATATACAAAGAGATAACTATAAAGGAGAGGGAACATTAATAATGGAATATTTAAGGTTTTTCCATTAACACTTATGTACTTAGAAACTTTTTAGAGTGATAATAATTTAATCCAACCAAAACATTTGCAACAGGGTGAAATGTTCCATTCATTTGATGTATTTTTATCCTTTTTAAAGACACCTCATAATGTTGAGTTTTTAATGGAACCAAAATTAAAAGGAGTCAATTTATCTCTAGAAACATCCCAAAAAATCCATAATCTTCCATCAAACTTTGAAGTGAAGAAACATGAGTAAAACTAGACCCTACATAGATGAACAAGACATAGTGTCCTTATAATCTTAACAATTCTTCATAAAGGAGAGGAAATTAATCTACAAAATAATTACACAAAATATAATCTTAATATGGGCCCTAACATTTCCTAAAATTTTAGCCTCTAGTTTTCTCTATCCTAGTTGTACCATGCATTTGAATTTTGTCTTTCTAAGCTTGTGAAGGTAGTGATGGAGGAGAGAGAGATTTATTTACATATATAAGACCTAAAACATGATCCCAAGATTGAATCTAACTTTTTGAAGCTTAAGATATTCTTTTAAACTATTTTTACTTGCAACTAGATCTTTCAAGTCTATACAAGTGCCCATATTGCCTGTAAAAGAGTATTTCTCTCAATTTAAGCATTGAACTACAAGTTTCATCAAGTTTTAACCATCCCTGACCCCTATTTAACATTAGGTGCATTATTATACTTAATTAAAAAAAAATCCCTTGGGAGTGGTATGCACAATTCATCAATTTTGGTATAAAAAGGTGACTAAAAGACTTTAGAACATATAACAACATGATAAGAGGTTAATACATGATAATATGATTTTTAAGACATAAAGACAACCTAATTTAATGACTCATACCATGTTATGACCTTGACCACACTTGAAAACACCATGACTCATAATTGAACCTTAGGACTATACAAGTACATATGAGACCAAACCTCAAACAAATCTAATCAAGGACTAATATGACCACATGAAGACCATTAAATAAAAACTACAAGACCATATACATGAATGAATAACCCTATGAAAAGTTTCAACCTATAAGGGTTGACCATTTTAACTTTGGGTTCAAAATTGGTCAATGTTATCCTCTACTAGGAGAGTAGACCCATATTCTATAATAGTTAGCAATGTTGTAAATTGGTCTGTAATGGTAAAGTCCTCTAGTTAGAGCGGTTCTTCAAGATATCCCAAGCAAGATGAATTTGAATCACCCAATGGTAGTAATGGCCATGTAAAAAATGTTGTAGGACATTATCAAATAATTTTATCAAAGGCATTTTGTTCCTTTATACTAAACTTAGACCCAAAAGCAAGTTCACTATTGGTGGTTGCTTGAGCTTCATTCAATGAAAGGTGAACACCCTCATATAGTGGTTCCTAAACTAGGTTTTTGTCAAAAAACTGGCCTTTTTATTTACTTTTACCCTAGTCCAAAAGTTCCTCAAAGAAGTTTTCACTTTGGGACCTCAATGTTCTATTCCTTTGTTATTTGGCTAAGGGTGTTCACCCACTCTCCAAAATAGGCTACATGATCTATTTTGATAGAAAACCCTTATTTTTGGTCTCCCAACAAAACATTGTCTCTTAGGCCAAGAAAATCACAAAAGGCCTCATCAATCTCAAACTGATCTAAAGATACTTTGGATTCTTGTTGGTCCCAATCTATAAGTTGAGGATGATAAAGGAGAAACATGGAAAGCCAGATTATTTATGTAATGGTTCAAATGGTACATGGGTCAAATAGGTTAGTATTGGCAAGGTCTTCATAAATTCTATGATCGAACTCTACTTTGTTACTAGAATCCTTGTCACCTATCATTAGTATTGGAATATGAATAAGATATGTGGGGTCACCCCCAGGTGATTTAAATTTGAGACCATAATTTATTTTTTATTTGGTCATAGAAATGGGCCAAAGAGTCCCCTGCTAATTTGGCTTGAGGCCTCTAGCTTCATATTCTTGGTTATCCATGATCCTATTAGGGATGTGATACTTTGTAATATGGTATCAATCAACCAATTTATTATTGTATAACCATGAATCATCATTGATAAATGGGTCCTCTTCTTGGCTATTAGTTGGTGTGAAAATAATAGGCATTGGGATATGAAGCTTTCCTTTTCCCTTATATCATTATTCCATACAATATGGCTTAGCTTTAGGTCTTCCATATGACTTGGTGTTTTGTGGAAGATTATAAATAAATAGCTTGTCATGGTTTAAATAATATCTTAGACCATTATCAAAAATGGTAAAATGATTATACATTTAAATAGGAGGCATATTTGAATATGAGTCAAGGCTATCATGTTCTATGTAATTAGACTCTAGTAATTCAACATGTATTTATGTCTTTGTCCTTCTTGGGTACTTGCTCTAAGCCAAAATGGTAATTATAAATTTCATAATCAAACCTCTAAAATCTTTTAGAGTTTATATGGTTGTAAATATCCATGGATAGTTACTTCCATTCTCAAGTGAGGAAAATTGATACATTGGTGCAATGCTAAAGGGATTACATGGATTTCATGTATCCATGCTCTACCCAAAAGTTATTTATATGATAGTTCTAGGTTTAGCACATGATAGAGTGTATTGTGTGTTAAAGGCCCAATGATTATTGGAAAACTTATGGTTCCCTATGATTCCCACTCTTCATTGTCATAAGCCTTAATAGTAATAATCTCTGGCTAAAGGTTAGTTACTATAGATCTCAGATGTTTGATTAACTTTATATACAAAATATTCAAGCCTAATCTATTATATATGATGAGACATTTAAATTTGTGTCATGTGATGATAACTTTAATGTATAGTGGGTTATTATGGAAAGGGCCAAGGGATGACATATCACTTTGGTTGAAGGTCAACTATTGACCTGGGGCTAGGTTTCCAATAAAAGCTTGAAATATGTCTTTATTAATGCCAATTAGAACTTGGGATTGACTTAGGAATTTTGTAAGGATGTTCTTGTGGATGGTAGATATACGTAACGAATCTAGGATGGAAATTTTTGTGGGTGTCTTTTAGAGCTATTCCTGAATGTCATATGTTTTTCATTAATATTGGTGATGAGATTACTCCTAGATATCATAGTGGGTTGGATAAGCTTATTAGAAGGAGTTTATGGGCATAGGATGGTAATATTAAACCATCAAGTTATGATTGTATAATCTAAATTAGATACATGACCATCATAACTATAAACTAATGTAGATGGGCCAAAGAAGATAATTCTCAATTATTAATGCACATGGTTGTGGTCACAAGGCAATGAATAATTATCATCATAAGGTCATGAAATGGTAATACTTTCATGTTGTTGTTCTTGGTTATGGCCATAAGTCAAGGAAGGATTACCGACATAGCTAGGGTGATTGGAATTGTTAGATAATGGTCATAGTCTATTGGAATTTGGTTTGGGATTGATGATAATGGTAGATACATAACCTCTTACAATATGAACTACAACTTTATTGTAGTCATGTGTAACTATGTGGTAAGTCTATTAGTTTTTGGGGTCATTCTAGCCTTGGTTCCTTCCATTCAATTGATGTTTTTGTTATTGCTAATATTATTGATGTTATTGCAAATATTTTTGATACTATTATTTATATTATTATCATTGGCCATTTTTTGCCCATATACCAAGCTTTGAAAAGCTGAGTAGAGTTCATACAGATGTAGTGGATCAAAGGCTTTGAAACATGTCCAAATTTGCAAATATAGGGATCCAAGAAAATTTTCATGTGTCCTAAGCATTCAAGAAGCATGGAATAGGTTTCACAAACCATAAGAATCTATCAGAACCTTGAAATAATGATCAAAGAGTGAATTGTGCAAGTTTTTAGACCAGGTTATCACTAGGACATCACTAAAAAATGAATGAACCAGTTAACTTGTGCATTTAATATCTTGATCAATAACCCTCACATGATCAGTGGATCAAGCATAAATGTATGTGTGTGTGTGTGTGTCAAGAACATCCTAAAAAAAACTTAGATATGTGCAAGCTTTCTAGCTCAAGTTATAAGCTTTCAAAGTTGGACCTATGTAATAAGGCATTCATGTTAACATCAAAGTTAAGTTCAAACAAAATGAATAATTTTTAGATTAAATTTTATGTTCATACAAATGTTAATGATGGTCCTTCAAATTTCAAAGAGTGGCCTAGTTTCCAACACACACTCGGCTATCCATGCCATAATATCAAATTTCTAGCACATTCATGGGTTTTATGAGCCATCTTATATGACATCTATTCTATACTAGTATCACTTCATAGATTCAATTCATAGGTAAATGATGGAGCCAAAGGCCAACCTTTGCATTTTTGAGCCACCTATTTAGACGAATTAGACATACAATATAGACATCGATTATCACACACATGATTCATTAACTTCACTTAGTTGGCAATGATGGAGCCAAAGGAATAACCTTTTTCATTCTAGAGATACATTATAGGGAATTACTTAGCTCCATTCATGATATTAATTTTTATTCAACACATACTCAACACAATCTATCATCACAATAAGTTTTATACTAATTCATGTACCCGATGAGGTGTATTCATTCCTCTCTCTTCCTTTACTCAGCTTTTGTATGTTCTTATTTTAGATATAATGTGTCTAGTATGAAATGATCTACTTTATTTTTTTATTTTTAGATTCACACATCACAATGTGCTCTCTCTATGCACACCCAACATCACATAGATTCATAATATTTTCCCTTACAAGTAAGTTCATTATTTTATCCTAGTATTTCAATTTGCTAGATCACTAGAAAAAAGGGGGGGAATGTAATAATATAAAATAAAAAATTAGATGAATTAGGAATAAATAATAGCACCCAACCTATAGGTCCTCTTTCTTTCTCACTCACCCCTTCTCAGTTAGAATTTCACTAATTCGTAGTCATTCGTAGCTTCCTAGACTTATCTTTTTGAGACCTTAGCAAAAATCTTAAACCTAGATCCATCCTCCTAGGTCTCATCCTCCTAGGACAATGGTGCCCAACTTGGATAGGAACACCAGAATTTTAGGGGTGTCTTATTTCTAGTGATATTGTCCAAATTTACTTTAGCCTCAAGTGGTTAGATTTTCTTGATTCCTTATCTTTTCCCTTATCAGCCTAATACAAGCTCATCTAACCCATGATCATCAGTTTCCATATAAAAGTAAATTCAATGTCCATTTATAAGGGTTGGTACTCATTCAAAAGAAAGAAGAAATAATACAAGCACTCTTCTCTATTCTCTGCATACAACATTCCAATACCAATTCAAGCCTATTCAAGCACTCATACTAGTCTCTAGTTATCTAAAGTGCATTCCAATTTCATATCTAGTTACATACATCACAAAATTGCACCAAGCACTTCAAATAGGATAATTACATTAGATTGATCCCTCTTTGGAGTATTGGTATGTAGGCAACATGCCCACACATGGGGTGTAAAGTGCATCTAATGTATCCTTTACACACTAACCCTTCCTCTCTTTCCCAAGTTTGCTACTTAAATTTAAGTACTAGGAGATCCTAAGGGTTTTTAATATTGAATTAGATACATAATGAGCTCTACATATACCCAAGCTTCAATATTTCACTACCAATGTGTCACAATCTTGCCAAATAGAACCCAAAAAAGCTAAACCACAAGGAAAACAACACCAAAAGTAGACAAGAGTGTCAGAAAGTGGACTATAACACCAAGTAGTAGGGTGGCCTAAGTTTGGTGCTCCTATCCAATCCAATAATATATTTTTGGGTCTTATTTATGATTGTCTACCATCCTGCACAACCATTTCCAGACCCTGCATCATCTATTTTATCCCAGAATATGCTAAGTTTTATTTCTTTATACTTCTTACTATTTTGTAAAAGGTAAAATACATATCTATTTACACAAATTAGTAGTCTAATTGAGACATATTTATTTACTAATTTACATTTAATCAGACCTTTATTTGCTTAGGAATTAAACACCTAATTTCCAAAAAGATTAAAACACTCCCACATACTCTATAGCCACTGTATAGATTGGAAGTACAATCAAGTGATGTAAGAGGCTTGTAAGTGAAGAATTTGAAAATCCTAGTCATTTTGTTTAAATTTGATTAATTCAATGAGGTAATCAAAGAAAATGAATACAAGGAGATATGTATCAATCTTCTCCATGTCTCTTAACATCTCCAAACTTGCTCTTACAATCCATACTATATGCAATTAAAGGGAGTAACTATAAATTATCATTGAAAAGTGTGTTTGGGATATTTATAACATATTTCTCACATTAACAATTGTGAAATGTGATCTAAATAACTTCACACTATGTTATTGGACCATTTGGTAATAACAAAATTACAATGAATTGCTCAAGTGTAGACCATGTCTCCACAAGCAAGCATACTTGAAGAAGATGGACAAGGATTATATCTCAGACTAAAAAACATGAATCACATGAGAATTATGGTGTTAATATGATTAATTAATCATTATAAAACCTCTAATAATGACCCCCATGGATAAGAAATAGGAACTTGCAACATAACTCACTAAAAGAACCTATACACTAAGGTATTCATTTTCCTAGTGAAATTATCTCATAGAGATGAATTATAAATTTAAAGCACAATTAAAATTAGTTTAATTACCTATAAAATAATCCATAAAAGCCATTCCTCTCCATATATTTTAGATATTGAGAAATAGGTGCAAGAATAGACCCCTCTCAAATGGATAGGCCATAGTAACCTACAATCACTCTTAGTAATTGTTCATAAAAAAGAGGCCAAAATTATGTAAAAAAATGACACTAATTTCAATATTACTTTGACCCATAACAATTTCAAAAGTTTTAGCTCCTAACTCTCTCTTTTCTTTCTATATTGAGCATTTGAAAACTACCCTTCTAGAGCTGCCAAGGAGGTCAATATAAGAGATAAAATGGTTTTATTCATTTTAAGATGTATAACATATTACGAACAAGGTCATGAAGGTGCTTTAATCTTAGTTTTACCTTGAGAATTATATAAATAGCCTTAAATTAGGCCTTTTTGGCACTAAAATTGCCAAAAACACTTGAGAAGTCTAATGAAACTATGAAAAATATATCCAATAGATATTTTAATGCTTAAATAAGTACAACACATCCTAAAAATAAAATTTTAAAGTGGTAGGGGTGAAAGTTTGACCTGTGAAGTCAAAATTATCAACACCATGTTTACTCGAAATGATCAACCTAACTTTTCATGTAACAAAGAACCTTCTAGAAAGATTATTGGAGAGACTATCCAAATAAACCTTAGATATGATGAATAAATAAAGATTATTTATTTTGGAATAAAATGTACTCCTGATGATAAAGTTAAGTTTATTAAACTTTTTAAGGAATTTATTGATATTTTTTCTTGGTCTTATAAAGATTTAAAATAATACAATAGGAAATATGTAAGACATGACAATCCTATTAAATCTGGCACTAAAATTATAAGGTAAAAAACATGTAGGATAATCCTTTTACTAGATGACACCATCAACAAAGATCTTGATAAAATAATTAAAGGTGGTGTTATTTTTCATATAACATATTCTGAATGGGTAGCTAATTTATTACTTATACATAAAAATAATGGAGATATTAGAATTTGCATAGATTTTAGAGATTTGGACAAGGCTAGTATAAAGGAAAATTTTCCTCTTCTAAGTATTGATCAAATTCTATAACAAGTTACAAGATTTTAAATGGTGTGTTTGCTTGATGGGTTTTTAGGTTATAATCAAATATTTATGAACCCATATGATAGACACAAAACAACATTCACAACTTGAAGAGGAAATTTCACCTTTATTATAATGCCCTTTGGTCTTATGAATGTAGGTGAAACCTTTTAATGAGCTATGCATGTAGCTTTTGATGGTTTAATTGGTATTGTTATGCAAGTCAATTTAAATGATCTTACAGTCCATTCTAGAAAAAGAAAGAAGTATTTAGATTATTCACGTGAATTATTTGAATGATGTAGAAGATATGGTATTTCCCTTAATCCTAAGATATCTATTTTTGGTGTTACTAAAGGTAAGTTATTAGGGCATATTATTTCTAAGGATGTAATTTCAATTGATCCTAAACATGTTAAAGAAATCAAATAGCTGCTACCACCTTAAGATCAATAAGGTCTTAGGTCACTCTTTGGCAAAATAAATTTCATATGAAATTTTATATCAAACTTTGTTGATAAATCAAATCCCTTATAGATTTTGAATAAGAAAAATAAGTCATATTTATGGGATGCAGGAGTTGATTCTACTTTTAATAGTGTTAAGAATGCTATTGTAAATGCACATGTGATTTTTAAACCTAATTTGTCTAGGCTTTTCATTATTTACACTAATGCTATAGATAAAGCAATAGGTGTTATGATTACACAAGAGGATATAAGTAATGATGAAAGACCTATTGGTTATATGAGTTAGGCCTTGAAAGATATAGAAACCAGGTATCCTCTTATCAATAAATTTGTTTTATCTTAATTTCTTCTTTAATCAAATTCCATCATTTGTTAATAAGAAATAAATTTATCATAAGATCCAATATGCCCATTTTATCCTATCATTTAAAACAACCTACTATTCAAAGAAGGTTAACAAAGTGGATTTTAAAAATCCATGAATTTAACCTTGAATTCAAAAAATCTAAAACTATCAAAGGAAATGAATTAGCAAATGATTTGGCTAAAAATGCTTCTTCTAATATTAATGTCTTAGTTTCATTTGTTGATGACTCTTTGAATACTAAACCTCATTTTCAATCTATGAGAGTTACTAATTTTTTAAAAACTTTTAAGTTTGGAATTGAAATGAAAGATTGGGAAGGTTTAATAGCATAAGATGATTGGTATATGACCTTGTATATTATTTTCAAAACTAGACTTGTCCTAAAAATTTAGATAAAAGACAAAGAATGCCATTAAGAGTGCAGGCTTTGAAATTTTGTTTACTTGAAAATATTTTATTTTATTGAAATTGAGATGGTGTATTTATAAAATGTCTAACTCATGATCAAACTCAGAAGGTTCTTATAATATGTCATGAAGGTAGTTACAATGGTCATTATGCTACAAAAAATATAGCTTATAAGATTTTACATGCAGGTTATTATTGGCCTATATTATTTAAAGATGCTTAGAAGCTAATACATTCTTATATGCCTTGTTAGTTATTTTCGGTAGGGATAGATTACCAATAATGCCTCTAAATCCTATTATTTTAGAAAATTTATTTTTAAAATGGGGAATTGATTTTATATCTGATATTCATCCTCTTTCTACTAGTCATAGATATATTCTAACATTGACTAATTATTTCAAAAAGTGGCCTGAAGTAAAGGTTTTAAAAATTTTAGTGACATTTGAAGTAATTATGTTTCTTGAGGATCAAATGTTTTCTATATTTGGTATACCTTATAGGATTATCTTAGATAATGGTCCTCAATTTTATTCTAATGAATACATAGAATTTCTAGGAAGTTATACTATTATTTATAATCATTCCTCTAAGTATACCTCAATGGAATGGACAAGTTGAGTCCATAAACTAAAAATTGATTTCTATCATGAAGAAAATAGTCTATGAAAAAAATTAAATTGGCATCTTAAAATATTTGAGGCATTATGGGCTGATAGAACTATTGTCAAAGTAGCTACATGATACTTTCCTTTTATGTTGACTTATGATTTTGGAGTTACACTTTCAATTTAATTACAAATATCATCTACTAATACAACTTTACAGTACTTATCAAAAGATACAAATCTAATTGAACAAAGATTAAATGCTTTAATAGCATTGGATGAAAGTAAACTTACTAATTTGTATAAGTTAGAAGAAACCAAAAAGAAGTTAAAGATTTTTTTTGACAAAAAAGTTTCAAATAAAATGTTTAAGTTTAGAGATCTCATTCTTTATTGGGATAAAGCTCATGAAGATCCAGATAAACATCATAAATTTGATTCACTTTGGTTAGGAATGTATAGAATTGATGTTATACTTGGTAAAAATGCTTTTTATTTATAAGATTTAGAAGGAAATTAGTTACATTATTTAGTCAATGGCCATCATTTAAAACTATTTGTTCAATAGATTTTTGCTTTCTTATTTTTTTGTTTGCTTTTGGTTTGCATTTCTTTCTTGTTCTTTGATTGGATTATTTTTTGTTACCTTAGTGAAGTTCATCAAGAAGAAGGAAAGTATATGGAAACTACAATATGTTTGTAAGTATTTAATAATGGTAAGATGATTTACATGACATGGTTCAATTTTATTTTATAAATGAACTTAAAAATGGATATTAATGTGTTTAAAAGTATTACTTATTTCTATAAATTATGTTTAAGGATTTTGCAATTGATTGTTTATTTAGCCTGAAATTCCTTTTTTAATTCTTTCTATCCTTTGTGCCATACTGACTGAACACTTCATCCCTTCAAATTTCATTAATAAAGAGGTTCACATCCATACCTAAGAAACAATTATCCTTGATTACACTCTCAAGTATTTTGTCTTTAATAGGTAAATATTTATATTTTATTACCTTATATCATTACTGAAATTAGCTAGTAAGGTCATTAGTGTTGAGCCTAGTTTTGACACCCCTACTTTTCTTTCCCATAATAGGTACATTGAAATTACTCTGTCATATTAATAACATTGTTGTCACATATAAAACTGTCAGTTGGGGGTCTTAGTTCATTATGTCATTTAAATATGCATTTTATGTTTAAATGTTTATTATGAAATTGTATTTGGTGAAATTATTACTCTACATTACAAAGTGGTTTCGAAAGCATTTCATGGATTAAATGAAAAAATTTAGTATATCCATATTAACATAATTCATTCTTTATGAGTATCAGTTAATGATAAAATTTAGAATGTTGTGTGATACATAGGTTTATAAATCAATTAATATTTATGATTAAATGTTGAACATAAATGTGCTCAGTTGGTTTCACTTGATCATTGTTGAATATGTGATATTTGTAGATCATAAGTTTAAATAGCTATTGCTAAATCTAATGATTTATTCAAAGAAATATCTATAAGTGTTATTGATTTTGTTTTGAAACTTTAATGTTTCTAAGAGTCTCAAAATAAACTTCATAATACTTTGACATAAGTATTATTGCATTATAACATAGGGGTCGATGGTCATAAATCTTTGAACAAAAAGGTGGTCTTTAATTTTTATAAGGATTAGATGTTCATTACATTGATGGTGGTTATGTTGAGGACATGGAATTATGTGCCTATTTTGATAAATACAAAGGTGGTGGAATGTTTACTTTAGTTGGTTTGATCATGAGTTCAAACTATGGTTAAGTGGTCTTTAAGTAGAAAGTTGTGTGTTTTTAATGTGCTCAAGATTTGGCTCATATTTTGGGATTTGTTTTATGTCCCCATAATATTTGGGATTTAAATCTTATACCGTGCATTGAATAAAGTTTTTTTTAGGTGGTAGATTAGTGGTAACTTTGGTCATGACTAATTTTATTAAAATTTTTAAATTTTTTGGTAGAGCTAGAGATAAGTGTTGATAAGTTGCCATCCAATCTTGGTCTAACATGTAGCTATTTTGGTACTTTGAATTTGAAGGAATACAAAAGGTAAATTTTATTGTGTTAGTTATCAGTATTTGATAAGGTCATTACACAAGTAAAGATTTGGAGATGAGGAGAGAATTCGGAATTTTTTCAAATAATTTAAAGGTGAGGTATGAGTTTCATTTCATTTTAATGAGAAAAATAAAGTATAAGGTATTATGGAAGCTCAGCTAGAATGGGTTATGAAATTTATGAATTTGAAAGAGGTTATTTAATGGTATAATTTCTTTATAGAATGTATAGAGAAAGTTTAGTTGGTTTTGCATGCAAGTGTTTATTTATCTTTAATGATGAATAATATAAATCTTACTATGCATTATTTTTAAAATTATTCATTAAAAAATGATATTTGAAGCATGTAATATATAGAGGTGTTAATCTGTAGAATAAAATTAATGAATTTTTGTTTGGATGTTGTTTATTCATGACATTTTTTTTGAAATACTTGATTACGAGGTGATTCTAGAAGATGCAAGTTGTTTGATGTGGTACTAAGAAAAACATTTGAGAGTTTTTGTGAAGTATATTTATAATTTTTTTGCATGTAGTTTATCATACAATGGTTTTTGTCTTAGCACAAGTTGTTTTGAAATCACAAATTATAATTATGATGAAATTTCTTGGTATATTTTACATTTGAGTTTCATTGAGAAATATAATCTTTTATCTATGTCAAATAAGGAGAGAATGCCCTTGAAGTATGTGAATTTTTCTTAAATTATTGATAATAATGTCGGATTCAGTGGGCATACAAATTTGAATTCTATACAAAGTGTTGGTTTTCCATCTTGTTTACTTGGGTTTTTGAAGCAAGATGTGAATCTATGATTTTTTGTTAAAGAAAATATTTGCTAGAAGTTTAGAGATATGAAATATACAAAACGTTTGATATCAAGTTTCAAAAATAATTTGATCTTCACCACATGTTTAAATAAAAATGATATTTGGTAATTTCATTCTCATCTCTAGAAATTTTATTGTTTTCTCTATCACTGATATACGAGTTGTGATAAGAAAATTTGGACTGCAGTATGTGGAAGTAAAAATTTTATGTTCACCTAAAATATGAGAAAATTATGTTTTAGAGGTTTTGAAAATTTTGAAAGATAGTTCTATAAATTTATAAAGTAAGTTTATATTTTTATCAGTTGATCTTTTGATAATAATGGATGAAGTTTTGTGAGTGATAGATTTTAGTTCTTATCAGATTGTGCTTTGAATTGATTACATTTTTTTTAAAATTTCAATCTTTTTTGATATATATATATATATATATATATATATATATATATATATATATATATATATATTCAAACATTAAATATATGAGGTTGTATATTTTGGTATGTGCTCTCTAAAGAGATTTGGTTGATTTATTTTATCTTTTATAATGTTAGGATGGAAAACCTCAAATTCAAATAATAATCAAGAAAATACATGGAGAACAGATCAAACTAAGAATAGGGAAAATTCATTTTCCCATAATTTTGTGTCTAGAGGTTATTTCTCTATTGGTAGGAGGTTAGGTAGGAATTTCTCAAGACCTTTCAATAGGGGAACTTGTATGTCAATCCACTTTGATGCAACTAATCCTATTTTCTAGAAAGTTCTTGAATCCTTACCATTTAACCCTATAAATGCTTGAAGAAATAATGGTTTGAGGACTTATTAGAGAAATCATCTATATGGACATGAAATTCAAGTGGTTCTCAGAGAATGCAAACTAATTTACAATCAAAAGATAATTTAGTTTCCTATCATTTTCCTCATCAAAATAATTAGTTGCCTATAGATGATTTAGAACTAGTTGCTAAGTTACACTCTTAGGCTTTAGTGCCTTTAAATCAAAAACTTCCATTTTTTGAACTTGCTAGTCCATATACAACTTGCTATAGGTTAAATATTATAGATTTTCCTCATCATCAATTGGTGGAAGAAATAACAGTACCACTAAATTGGAAAAGGCAAGAAATCAACCCTTTAGTGTCACCAAAAGTCACTAGGATAGTTAAAAAAGTTAAGCTGGATGTAGATGATGAAGAAGATGAAAATGTAGTTAAATTGATCAAGTTTTTGGCAACCAATTTAACCATTAACTTACACTTAGTACTTAAATTGATCAAGTTCATTATATTCTTTATTTAGGTTTAGTGTGATTTACTCTTAATAATAGATTTATTTTGTTCATTAGATTAATTTTGTTTTCTTATTTCATTTGGTTTTCCTTTCTTTCTTAGATTTAGTTTATTATATATCTCTTAATAATGTTTGTTGTTATATCTGTCTCTTTCTTTGGTTTTCATTATAATCATTTAATCTTGTATTTAATATCTTTTTATTAATTTTCATTGGATCTATTTTTAGCCAAGCATAAAGATATTATATTAGTTATTAAATCATAAATATTAAAAAGGAATAAAAATCTTTCCTTCAAGAGTTTATCTAGTTCATAGCTCTTCTCTGTCAGATAGGATTGATTACATAATCACATATGTTTCCTTCTTTCAAAGAAAAGATTTGATTTATAAATTAATAATGGAATATTTTTGAGTATTTGTCATACTTTTTATTATCCTTGATCATTAAAAAACCCCTTTATACATCTTCTAGATCCTTTTTAATATTTTAGACCAAAACTATTAAACTGGTATGATTCCACTTTAACCTTCATAATAAGCAAAATGGATGATTCGTTGAATTAAAAAATTTAATCATCAACACCTACATTGGTGGTGCATCATTTAATGTTCCATCCAAATTTCAAACCTTTTATATAGAAAATCTACAAAATGCACCCCAAGGTGGCCCTCTTGGTCAAAGAAAAATTCTTGGAAGATAGCTTTATTCAACCAATTGACTGCTCGAAGTGGATATATGACATTATCCCCATGGCTAAAATATAGGGAGGAATCAAAATCTATACCAACTTCTAGGATATAAATAAGGCATGTCCTAAATATGACTTTTCCTTACCCAATATTGACATGGTCATGGACTCTACCACAAGGTATGAAATGCTTTCCCTCATGGATGGTTTCTTTGGCTATAATCAAATTAAATTTGCTCCTAAAGATAAACACAAAATGGAATTTATCACTCCTTGAGGGAACTTTTGTTATCAACTAATGAATTTTGGTATAAAAAATGTGGGAACCAATTATCAAAGGGATATGACAATAATATTACATGATATGATGCATGATATTATAGAAGACTGTGTGGTTAACATATTAGGAAAGTCTAAGCTTTGATAAGAACATCCAATGGTCCTACAAAGAATTTTTTAGAAGCTCAAGGAATTCAAGGTTAGATTTAACCCTAATAAATGTGTACTTAGAGTCACCTCAGGTAAACTTTTGACGTTCATAGTCTCTAGGTGAGGCATTAAAGTGGATCATGTTAAAATGAAAGCTATTATGGAAATGCCTCCCCTTAAGAACCTGAAGTGGTTAAGAAGCCTTCAAGGAAAGCTACAAGCCATCGATTATTTTATAACATAATTTATAGATAAGTGTCATCCCTTCACCCATATCTTAAAGAAGGGATCTCATTTCGATTGGAACTTAGAATGTCAAAGGGATTCTAATAATATAAATAAATACACCTATCTTAGAAAGGTTGTTACTTTTGTATATCTCTACTACACCTTGTGTAATAAGGGCCCTATTAGCTCAACATAATGATGAAGGTAAAGAAAGATCCATTTATTATTTATGTATAACTCTAATCTCATACAAGTTTAACTACACCCCTATTGAAAAAGATTACTTGACTATAGTCTTTACCTCACAAAAAATTAGGCATTATATGTTGAATAACTAGGTCAAGTTCATAACAAAGGTTGATACCCTCAATTACATGCTATCTAAATCATCAATAACTAGTAGAATTTCCAAATGGATCATGTTACTAGGTGAATTTAATATTGAGTATGTAAATCAAAAGGCCATTAAAGGACACACCATTACAGATCAACTTGTAGCACCACCCATAGTAGATACTAAACCATTAATCATGACATTTTTAGATGAGTCTATACTAGGTATTGAAGAGTCAAACAACTAGAAGTTATATTTTGATGGATCTTTTACCACACATGGATTGGGAGAAGGAATCCTTTTGGTAACCCCATAAGGTGACCTAATCCCTAAAGCCTTTCAAATCACTTTCCCATGCATAAATAACATTATTGAATATGAGGCCTTCGTTTTCAGACTACAACTCACCATCCAATGGAATATCTAGCATCTACAGGTCTTTAGTGATTCTCAGTTGATTATAAAATAGATAAACAAAGAGTTCTAGATAAAATATGAGAAATTACTTCCCTATAAACAATTTATGGACCAATTGAAGCAAAGTTTTCATTGATAACATTTGAGCATGTTCCTAAGGGAAGAAATAAAGCTACTGACTTAATGTCCACTATTGGTTCTTTGAGAGATTTTATAGAAGTTCTACTAGGAGGAAACTATATAATTTAATAACTATTATTATTAGGTCATCAATCAATGGCTCATTATAAAATTTGTGCAATACCTAGTCCTAGTCTACCCTAGTACCATGACATTTATACCTACTTCCATGATAATATTATACCACCAAACCTCAATCATTGCCATTTTCATTCATCACACATCCTATTGTATCATTCTTGGTATCATAATATATCGGCAAGGCTATGAAGAGACCTTGTTGAGATGCCTGACATCAAGGGAGGATATTATTTTAATAAAGGAGGTCCATAAACGCATCAATGGTATTCATATTAGTGGGATGACCCTAACCAATAATTTACTTTAGATTGGATATTCTTGGCCCATAATGGATCATGATGCCTACCAATATGTGCATAAATGTGTAGCTTTTCAGAAGCATGGTAACCTCATTCATGCCCTTTAACAAGAATTATAGTCTATAATGAGCCCATGGCCATTTTCAACATGGGGACTAGACCTTATAGGCAAGATTAATCCTACATCATTGGACATACATAAATTCATAATCATGACTATGGATTACTTCACTAAATCGATCAAAATAATTCTACTAATTTATACCATAGATCTACAAATGTCAAAGTTCATTCTAAATTATATTATTTATCACTTCAAAATCACCACCAAAATTATATCAGATAATGAAAAATATTTTAAAAATCAAGAATTTAAATACTTGTGTAATCATTATCACATTGAGTAGCATTTCTCTACACCTTACTATCCCTAGGGTAATGGACAAGTAGAAGAAACCACTAAAACACTTCTCAAGGTTCTCAAGAAAATTGTTAATGATGTTGGTATAAAATAACATTTACAACTATATCCATCTCTTTGGTATTATGAAACCAATGTCATAACACTTACTAGGGATATTCTGTATTCTTTGGTCTATGGAGCTAAAGTAATCTTGAATGTTAAAGTTGATATCCCTTCTTTATGAATATCATTGTGAGGCATGATCACTGATAATAATTATAGAAAAGAAAGGCTATAGGAGCTTGAGTTGTTAGATGAAAAGAATAAAAATACCCTATATCACCTTAGTGCATATTAGAATAAGCTTAAGGGTGAATATCGTAAAATATCTAGTCTAGAGAATTCAAAGTTGGCGACCTAGTCATAAAATATAATTAAAAAACACCAACATCGAGAAGTAAAAGAAAGACAAATTTGAAGCAAATTGGATTGGGCCTTATGTTATTATTTAAAAATTTGAATTTGGAGCCTACAAATTGGACACATTAGATGGTGATGATCTTGATGAGCCCATTAATATTATGTATCTAAAGTATTTTTATACTTAAAGGCTCCAAACTAACCTCTATCTATGAGTACCCACTCTTAGGGGCACATACAACCATCACCACTCCACTTCTTCCATTTTTCCATTTCATCCTCTCACTTCTCATATGACCCTAGTCTTAATAGTGAGTATATAATATTTTATTAGGGAAAATTAGGATATTTGTGTTTCAAATTGGGGTAAATCATTATTGAAAGTGTGAAGAGGATATCTATTGAAGAGTCACTTAGAACATCTAATCCACTTTTAAACATCTACTCATTCCATTTTGATATCCTACTACATATCCCAACTGTATCCTCCTTGATGAATCTTCTTTGTATCAGTATCAATCACATCCAAATTCAACCATCCCCATTTATCCCCTAAGAAAAAATATGCATGAACCCACTAACCTCATCACTAAATAAGGGTCATATAATGTTTATACTCTAGGATCTATAGTATACTTTGTAACCAAATTTTGATCATAAGGATTGTCATTATAATTGGTTTTTGATCCTTGTCTCACTTACCACAAAAATTATTTGGGCATAATTTTCCCTTGTAAATATCCATTTAGTCTTTTTTCTTATAACATCTTGTACATATTTATCATTATCCT
Source organism: Torreya grandis (assembly GCA_037957365.1). NCBI lineage: Eukaryota > Viridiplantae > Streptophyta > Pinopsida > Cupressales > Taxaceae > Torreya > Torreya grandis. The sequence continues at coordinate 26,142 of JARHVA010006328.1, forward strand.
TCACCCTTAGTAATCTTATTACGTCTTTTGGTTATTTTGTAAATAATACCATTGCTATCCCTTTTTAACCTTTTATTAAATCTTTTGGTTATTTTGTAAATAATACCATTGTTATCCATTTTTTATAATGTTTAGTTGTTCTTATGTCCTATAAATCATGTAAATCACATTTGCTTGGAATGTATATACTCATCCTTCATTACTTGTGTTTGTCATAGTCATATTCTTAAGTGATAGTTTTTGTACATATTTTGTATTCTCCTTTACATATATTATGTTATAATTACAAGTCAATATATATGTCCACATGTAAATATTTTCAGCCATTATTGTGTTATATGAATATTATTTTTAATCCTTTTTATCATATTTTTAAAAGTGTTGTCTTGTTATGTTGAACATAGAAATCATTTTTAACCTCTTATTAAGTCTTTTGGTCATTTTATAAATAATACCATTTTTATCCCTTTTTTACAATGTTTAGTTGTCCTTATGTCTTTGAAATCATGTAAATCACTTTTTCTTGGAATTTATATACTCAGCCATCATTACATGTGTTCGTCATAGTCTTGTCTTCTTAAGTGATAGTCTTTGTACATATTTTGTATTCTCCTTTACATATATTATGTTATAATTACAAGTCAATCTATATATCCACATGTAAATATTTTAAACCATAGTTATGTTATATGAATATTATTTTTAATAATTTTTATCACTTTTAAAAAGTGTTTTATTTTAACATGTAAAATTTTATCCATTTAAAGGGAATGAGGATGGTTTTTACATGACTACCCAACTTAGAAATTGGGAATTTCACTAAACAGAGTTCCATCTCCAAGTCTGTCCACACACTTCGAGTCAAATGTGACCATGAATATCCACATGTCAAGGGTACACTTATACTCATAAGTGCCAAAGAAAATTAGATTGCCTACATTTATAATGGATTTAAGTCCCCATAAATCACATTTTCCCCCAACCATTCCACTATTCATTTTATAAATCCCAGCCTACTACCCAACACCCCACCCACTTCCTTATTACAAGAGAATTCTACGTAAAAATAATTTATGAGACATATGATTAAATCCATGGATTACTTATCTATCCAATAACACATTTTCTTGATCACCACATTTTCCATTTCCTTATACTATCACATTATTATATAAATAATAAACATCATCCATATCTAAACCATAACACATACTATTCATCTATATCCATACATTAACATCATATAGCTCATATTCATCCATAAATACTCATAATAATATGAAATTAATATCCAATGGCATAATATAAATCCATAAAAATAAAATCCACATACATATAACCAATAATCACATGTAAATAAATTAGTCCATACATGATCATACACAACATAATCATAATAACATATATAAATAGTCTAGAATATCCATAAAAGTCCATGTCAAAATATATAACTACATAAATGGGCCCCAAGGGCATCGATGATCTATGATGATATATGTCCATAATATAAAATCTTGTCTCACAAGTATAAGTTTAGATCACTACTATCCAAGTGACCCCCTAATAGGCTGTTGCATAGACTAGGAAGAATCGACTCTGAAAGTTAGGGCACACTGATCTATTGGCACTACTCCCTCATATAAATCACTATAGTAATGAGCCTCTCTTATCATCTAATATATCTATCTCATCATAAACCCCATACCCTTTTGATCTAATAAAATAACATCCTCCTCCTTGGCCTTCTTGGCCACCTATAACTCTACCTCTCTCTCCCTCAATATCAATTACATTTGTGCAATCTATCCCCATAATGATACTATCTAGGTGTCATGGCTCTAAATATACCTATAAAGTACAAATATATATCTATCCTAATCCTATCTCTGATTAGGCTAACCCTAAAATATTAACACTTATCCCAATAGGCTTATAACCTATCCTAGTATGCCTACCATCTAAGTATCTCACTAGATGATCTATCTATACAAATCTGCCACCATATTATCCTAATTAACACTAATACCTACTACCTCTATCACCTAATATTGTAACTCTTACCTCAACCTATCTAATAATGCTTGGTTATCCTCACTCAAGGGTGGCTTGGATGGCCTTGCATCATCTGACCCTACTCCCCTGGTTACTCGATCTCCACCTATGAAATTCTCTCTTCCTCTAACCCCCTAATCTCCAATGTCGATCACCATAACATATGGCCCCATCTATTCATCTTGATTAAACTATGTATGGGGCTATGCTCTTTGAACTTGCCTCCTTCTAACTGAACTTGTGCTTATAGTAATCTTTGTAAATCCCATCTCATCACTCCTACTAACTATCTAAGTGATCTATAGGGCCATATCTAGGCTCACCACCTTGTATATGCTATAGTCACTCTTGGATATATTATGGGAGTCTAATAATCCCATATCATAGGGGAAATATGCTCATAATATTCTTGCACACATGCTCTATCTACTAAAAGCCCCACTACAAACCCTCTCTATCACTACAAGAAAATAGGTGCTTATCTCCTAGTACATCCTAATGCCTCCTAAACTACCACTACACATAATTAGGCTTAGCTCTCTTAATGATGTACTCACATCAGCCATTCAAATATCACTCTATGAGCATAAAATGGGTCACATCTGAATCCTTGAACCATCCCCACTAGACCTATTTGTATGGAATTCACATAATCTGATCAACCCTTAGACTATCAAATTCATGTCTATAGAATTGCATGTCACTAGCATGAGATCTTTGAAATCTTAGAATAATATATCACCCAAACACTAGAGTATGGTTAGGATCCCTATACACTCAAGTGATCAGTGGTCTCTCTATAACAATGTGATCCTAAATCCATATCTACAATAATAAAGATGGACCAAGGCTATTTTTCCTTCTATAGGCACTCATATACAACTCTCTATATAGATGGGTTAGTACGATAGGGGCCCCAGGAAAAAACATGATAATCCTACATCATGTCAAATACCACATCTCCCAATCCTAGGTGAAATCACTAACCACTCTTGTTTGGCAAGAGTATGTCGATAATAAGATACATCACAAATAGTGTCAACCTATCAATCATCCCCTCTCTCAATGCTCTATTAATTTCTACTCAAGAATATCATACTCAAATCTGTAACTACCCACATAGTCTTTACATAGTCATACTAAGGGTATGAGATTGCCAATAGATTCTTTCATTTCTCATTAGTAGCACAAAAATATACAATATGTCCTCTCTCATCACTTTCATCTCCCCAATAATAAAGTGGAATGTATTGGTCTCTAAATTCCATCCATCCAATAGGAATATAATCAATACCTTATCAATCTACACTAGTGGCATCATAGCAATGTAATAGAGGCCAATCATCTTGAACACCCCATAATATACTAGTGTTAATTTTTTCATCTCATATAACACTATTGGATGAATTAACCTAGATACCAACATTCCTAAGTCCTCTTACACCAATAAACATCTTATTAATCCACTTACCTATTAATCCATCACATCCTAGCAATTTAAACCCATCACTACTATTAAAATCTATTTATCCTATTCATCCCATCTACCTAGTGCCTACCTATCTAATCCCCCATCTCACTAATATAACCTAGATCCCTAATCTAACCACCTACTAAATATTTCTCCATCTAATTAATCCCTCTTATATAACTAAACCCTTCCTAACCAAATTTTCCAACCATTCAATTAATTATTCCGACCAAGTCTACCCATTCCCATATAACTAGTATCTATCTATCTAATCCACCATCTCACTATCTATGTAGCTAATCTAACTACCCATTAAAACCTTCCCCTTTAACTAACCTATCTGATCTATCTAATTACTCCTCCTAACTTACTTTACCACTCATCTAATTTATCTACTAACTTAACCATCTAATCAACTTAGCCTAAATCCCATATACCCTCTCCCATTATCCATTTCACACTCTCATCTATCATATCCCATCCCCATTCCCTTCTAAATCCCTTGACTAACCTTAGCACCCACTTTACTCAATATCACCTATCCCTCTCTGACCTAACTATCAGTTTTGACAATATTATCACTTGAAAGCTATAGTTTTGTAAAACTACATGTCAAACCATGTAGTTTGTACAAATGTTTATCCCCTTTTATAAAATTGAAATCCTACCCATTTCTAGACTGATATTGAAACATAATAGGTCACCCCTTACAATTTTACAAAACCACAGGTTGCCCCTTGTGATTTTACAAAGCTATAGCTTGTAGTTACAATACTAACTAAGGGTAATGCTCCTAGTGGTAGGATTGCCATGCTCAAATGTACATGTAATAAATAACCCTAATAAATGCAAAAATGGCAAAATTAACTCATTAGGGATGGAGTACTCATTGATGGTACTATATTGGCTACCCTTTGGTTCTCTTAGACTCTCTTTCCATGGTGTGAGAGCAAAGAAGGTGATCCATAGCTTTGGTCTCTAGAGCATAATTTCACTATAGCCAAAAGTCAAAATGACTCTTTTACCCCCATATTTTCCTATTTTACCCCCTAATTTTCCCCTTCTTTTACCCCCTTCATCTCATTTAAACCTTGTTAACTATATTATCCTACCCACTCCACTAATTTTGATCCCCAAATCCCTTTTTATATCCTATTATCACAATTACATTATCATCATCACTAAGTGATTCCAAATCACTATTTTGGGGTATAACCTCCTATTACCCATTTTATATCCAAAATCTCAAGTCATAATTACATCGAGTTGAGGTCTTTTAAGACTATGTAGGAAATACTTGGCCACTTTTTTAATGCTGAAGGATAGCTTGACCACTATTAACAATTGATCCTATAAAATATCCTATGGGTCACTCAAATATATTAAATAATATTGAGCTATGATCTTTAAATTTGTCTATTGTAACTAATCACTTATCAAATATCCTTTACCAATCTATGGTTATCCCTTATATGTGTCTTTGCTTTGGAATTATTGTCAGTATATAACCTATCATATCTCTCCATTCCCTAGACAATGTTGACATCTCAGTAATTTCTCAATTGAACTGCCTCTATAGGCCTTGGTTGTTAGCTAAGACTTATATTCTAAGGCTAAGTAACTTTCTCCCATAAGTAATTCTACTTGGGGTATCCCAATCATAGCTCAATTATCACTCGAGACATCTCAACCCCTCATTATCTTGGTCTTATCCCAAACCAAGGATTTATTTTTGAGTGGCCATCTGGTTCATTCCTCCCCACATGTCCCCTTGAGGGGAAATCATGTCTATTAACATCATTTGAAAACTCATCCATGAAATGGTTTTTATTTGAAAGACAATTACTCCTCCCACTTTTCTCACTCATAATGCCCTTTCAAAGAGGGGTAAAATGTATGCACCTAAATCTACTTGCCTTAATTATTCTATTAATCCCACTAATTTATCTTATAACCATAATCCTAGTCAATTTCCTATTTCTTATTAAATATTTCCTACACCCTATAAACTTTTCTACATCCCCTTTGACCAATTAATCACCTCATTATCTTACTAAAAATCCCACCTAATCATTAAAACTACCTCATTAACTACCCACTAGCCCACTTACAAATTAAAAATTCATATTTATCCAACTACCCCTTAGCTAACCTACCACCATAGCCTCTATAGATACCAAAAATCTACACACCATGATTACAAATTTCATAGTCTCCCTTGACCACCTTAATACCCCTTTGGGACCAATCTAACCCTTTAACCCCTAACCAAGCCCAACCCACAGTCAGCTTGACCAACTAGCTTAACCCTATCTTTCACTTATTTTTACCCTTCACCCTTGACTCCTAATGGTCACCTTGATCATTGATGGTTAGGGTGAACTTCCTTAACCACCAACATGCAAACTCATTTGCCTTTCTTTTCTAAAAATAACTTGTCCTCATCTACATGCAAGCAATTACATGAGTGAGTTGAAATTAGGAAGCCTATTTCACATCTTTTTGTAACTCTCTTGGCTTACCTATAAGAAGAGAAGAATAAAAGGTAAAAAGAGGTCTGCAAAATCTATAATCTACAATTATTATCAAGAGCTTGTACATCTAAAGTTCCTTTGTTTTATAGGTCAATCATCATCAATAATATAATGATCTAGCTATTATATCAGATAACCCACTTACCATTGTAGCTCCATTGAAGTGTCAAGTACCATTACTCTATCAGAATCATGCTAGACTCCATTAATGAGTTAACCACCTTAATTAACCACCTAGTCATCCTTTTACAAGATAAGTATTTGATTTTTAGTATTCAATTACTTTATTTGAATTTTGTATTTAGCCCGCAAATAACCCAACTCCCAAAATATCACTTTTTGATCCCATTAACTTGCCTTTTTACTAACTTAAATCCATACACAGTAATCATCAATAGTATGTCCAACCATCGACAGTCAGCTTGATCACTGACATTCACCTTAATCATCAGAAATCAACCCAAGCACTGATGGTCACTATTGTAGTAAATTATAAAATTTTATTATCACTTACCTACCCCTAACCAAACCTAATTTTTTATGTCTCTATCTATTCATAGACCCCTTTATGATTTTTTTGAAGCAAAACCCAACTACTTAGCATTAGTATTAATTATATTATCACTATTTTAATCATTTATAGTCCATTTTCTTAGCAAATATTCTTATGTTCAATTTAAATATCATTTAATTAATTGATTCAAGTACATTTTATTCTATTTTATAAACTTAATTATTTAAAATGTGTAGATTGATATCCCCTGAGGAAGTTCTTGCTTCCAAGATCTACCTATCACTAGGTAATCCACTCAACTATCTATCTAATAAATAACTTTTCTCTAGTGATTTCTTATTTTTAGGTCATCCTCCTAAGCCAAAGAGGAGCTCTTCACAATCTTCTCATTCCACATGTGCACAATCAAATAGCTTTTTCAACCATACCCATACTTAGTTTCTTCTTCTCCTTTTTCAATAATAACAAGAAATTTATTGAAACATTCTAGAATGCATGGTGGGACTTTTGTGTATTTACTTAGGTTCTTGTTTTCTTTCATTCTCTCTATTATATGCTCATTAGAAAATCAAAATTTTCCTCTAGGATTAAAATTAAGTGTATACATCGATTACTTAAAATTTTAGTTCACATAGCTTAACTTAAAATCAAAGTAATATATTATACCTTCACTCTTTATTGTACACATTAAACTAAACCACTTTCACCAATTGAACATCAAACAAACTTGAAACAAGGCTTGACTAGGATTTCATCACCTAGTGGAAACCTTACTCTTTCTCGATGATCCTACTTGGAGCTCATTACCAAGGGGAGGACCAAATCAGCTCTTTGGTTGAGTATAAACTCTAGATATTAGTATATTTTGGTTAATCACCTAATACCCTTATTGTTGTGGTGTGTGAAGTGAGGGGGTAGGCCCCAATACCAATACTTGTATTGATTCCAAAATAAATTGTTTTTGAGCACCTAAACACAACCTAAAACTAACCTTGGACTTCTTCTCTAAGACCCACTCTACAAACCAAATTTAGTCACATAACTTCTTAAGGCATAGGATAAAAGTGAGATTAATTAAAAATCTAGGATTTAACGTCTCTTTTAGAGTGTGATTTGATTTATTTGGTCATTTTATTATATTTTCTCTATTTGATTAGTGAGTCTATTTGTGCTTTCTATCTCCCATATCTCATATGGATCTCACTCTCTAGTAGCGAAGAGACCTTATGGAGTAAAACCCATCACCAAACAAACCTACCTCTTCTACCTCTTCATCTATAGACTATGTTTCTAAACTAGTAGATTCACCTCATCCCTTGAGAGTCCCTAATTTACCTTGGGAGGTTCCTCAGGGAGATGTAAATTTCAATTCTTTCTTGGATAACAATCTCATAGCCTTGTAACATTATCTTACCACCATGTCTTACCATATCCTAGCTTCAGACCCACCCATAGATCCACCTTATGGCATTCCTTTCCACCCCATAGGTAGTACCTTTATTTCAATGGTTACTAACCAACCATTCACTAACCAAGCTTCCTCATCAACCAACAACCTCTTCAAGACTGCCATAGAAAATCAACCAACTCAAACTACTATTACCCTTATCACTCCCATTCCTACCAACCACTCCTCCAAAATAGGAGTGCCTACCTCTAACACTACCAACCTTAATTTAACTACCCCCAATCTATTAACCACTACCCCACTTCAAAGCTTTATGGTGTCCATACCCTCTACCTTACCATTGATCAGTACAAGGGTCACCACCCTTCTATTAGTCACCAACCCAACTACTGATCCTACCTAATAAGCACCCCTTACACCAAACTTTGGCTACATCCCTAACCTATAATGGCATGTACCCCTACCAACTACCCAACCACCTAACTATACCTACCCTTATGTATCTTCCACCTAACCATTATCATCCACATACCAATATGTGACAACCTCTCAACCTTCTACCCAATATCAGTATGTCTCCCAACAATCATAATAGTATACATCTTATAACCCTTTAGGTTCAAAACCCTAAGTGGACCTAATGAATATTATTATGGACAAGATGCCCACCTTAGAGTCATCTATTTTAGGTTCTCACAACATCTTTTCATATGACCAAATATGTAATGAACCCTTCCATCCATCTATACCCATTAAGCCATATCATCCCCAATGGGAACTCCCCAAGTTATCCAAATTCTAAAGAGGATACTCAACAAAACCTTATGGCATTTAGGCATCCTTGTTATCTGATTACCTATGATGATTCCCTCCTTCTCTGTACCTTCCCCATATCCCTAGCCAGTATAGCATTAGATTGGTATAGTGCCTTACCCAAGCATTCCATCTTCTCCTTTACCCAATTGGCTCAAACCTTCTTGGATCACTTTTCGATAAATATCTCCAAGAAATTTTTTATCACCAACCTCTGCTCTATCTGATAGTTTGAGGATGAATCCATTTCCAATTTTTTGGCTTGTTGGAGGAGCCTAATTAACGAACTATCCTTCTCCTTGCCTTAACCTAAACTCATAGATATCTTTTCTCAGGTATGTGCCAATCATATTTACTCTATGTTATATGTCCAGAGATTCCACACCTTTGATGAATTATTTACCATGGTACATAAGTTAGAGAATCGAGCTATTGATGAAGGAAAGCTAAAACTGAAGAACAAAAACTCCACCTACAAAACTAATGAATCCTCTTCTTCCAAATTGAACAACCAATCCAATACTAACATTAGGGAAAAGGGAACCATGAATGTGGTTGTATTTGAATATACTCCTCCACCATCCATCAACCAACTGAATCCCTCTAGTTCCTCATAACAAAACACAAAGAACTAAAATTGTAAAAACTAAAATTAATTCACTCCACTTGGATAATCTTATGCTTTTATATTAGAGAAGTTATCAAAATCCAACATCATTCAACTTCCTCTTAACAAGCCACCCCAATAATTTGACTATTCTCACCCCACACCTAGTTAGTATAATGAGAATGATATATGTGCCTTTAACTGAGTGATAGGGTATGATGTTAGTAGGTGCAACACCTTCAAGAGTATTGTCCAATCCCTCATTGATAAGGGGGATCTCGTATTAGACAACCCTAATGTCCCATCAAATTGAGACCTTGATATCTTTAGGAAACTTTTTCCCAATCATCTACCTACCAATAATGAGAGCATCATGGTTGAGTTTTCTCATGATGCCCATACTATTAATATGGTCCTTAACACACACATTGCTAAAGAACCTTCTAACCAACCTATCTATCCGTACCCTCTCTACTTATTGATGTAGTAGAGTTACCTTCTCCTCTCTTGAAAACCCAAATCAAGGACAACCCCTTTCTCTTCCTCTACTTATTGAGGTAGTGGATCCATCAACCCCTCCTTTGACTAACCTACCAGACCAAACACCCATTTTACCTTTCTCATCAACTGTTGAGCTACCTACTACCCCTTCAAAAAACATTCCTAAGGAGGAAACCCCCATGTTTACTTCTCCCACAAAGGAGCCACCTATCTCAACCTTACATCCTTTGATTGAGGAAGAGGATGAGCTTGCCATCACCATGTCCCAACCTATGGCCTTATCTTTTATGTCCACTATCTAGGGAATACAACCAACCTATACACCATTCTCTCAATTAATGTAGAAATTGGAATTTATCTCCAAATTTGACATGGATCAAGATACCTTTTAGTAGTAATTAGGCATACCTTATATCACCAAGCAATAACCTCTAACCATACCTTTATAAGACCAACCTACCACTTTTAACATCTAAAGCCCTACCCTATCAACCAAAATAATAAAAAATTCTACCAATCCAATAATCCCTCAGCCATCTAAAGAACTTAAACCCCAAAAGACCAAATAATCTTCTCTAACCAAACCAATCAATAAAATTGGCACCTTCCCTATATATAATCTCAACCACCCATCTTTGAAGGTAGAGTTTTCCTTACCGAAACCAACAACCAAACACCAAACCAAAGTAAAAAAAGAGGTAAAACCACCTAAAGGCTCAAAGCCCTAAATTTTACCTCCCTCAACCTTACCATCCATTCTAGGGCCTCATACCTCTACCTTGAGTAGAAAGCCAATTACCTCTACCAAAACCCTACCACCTATTTTGGTTATGCCTTTGCAATTGCTTTCTGATGAACCTCTCTTCATCACACTGGTAATACCTAAGATACTTACCTTGTGATCCTCCACCTCTAGCTCATCAACCTCATTTCCTAAACTAAAGCCATTAACCAAGCATACCACCTTACTCAAAGCACCTACCATCAAACTTATTTGAAAATGGCCTTCTAACCCAACCATGAAAATAAAGACCACTACACCTTTACCACCTTTAACTGAGTCCTACTCGACTATTATCCATAGGCTATTAAAAACTTAGTTTTTAGCCTTAGCTACCATTAGGCCCTATGTACTTATTGCTTCAAAACCCATCAAGTAAAATGACCACCAAGTGTGCACTTCTCATAAGACACCCATCCATGATATATAGAACTACAAAAATCTCCAAACCATCATCCATAGAATTTAAAATGAAGATGATCTAATAATAGATGAACCTCTTTTGGGGCCCATACCAAACCAATAAATAATCATACCTACCCAATGCTTACCTACTCTTCCACTCTCACCTCTAAGTGAAAATGAGTCTGCCTAATCTAATACCTCAACCTCTTCTCCTATCCATACTATCAACATGGTCACAAGATCACAATAGAAGAATAAGAGGAAACCTAAAGTGTCCATTCCATGGACATATCCATATTCAACCTCTCAAACAACTAACACCCTACCATCTATATCTTCAATCAAACCTAATGTAGTCATTCTAGGTACCTCCCAATCTAACCCCTTAGAGTCCATTTGGAGAGTTATCGTCAAGAAAATTTATAAGGCCTAAATGAAGATGAGCTTGTATGAGCTGATCTCTACCTCTCTCCATCACCACCAAACACTAATAGAGGCTTTTAAATCCATTGAGGTCCAACTTGAAGACCCCTTTACTCTAACAACCTTTATTGGTACCCTTCAAATTTCCAACCTTGTCACCTTCAAGGATTCAGAAATACCTTCCATCTACCTTGATGACCTAGATCACCCTCTCTTTATTATCACACACATCAACCCAACCCATGTTAAATAGGTCATGATTGATGGGAGAGATAGCATTAACATCATATCCTCCCATACATATAACCAATTCAACCTTCTAGATAATGTCATGGTTGAAACCTTAGCTATCTTCCATTCTTTTAATGACACCATGACCACCACCCTGAGAATGGTTGTCCTTCATATCTATGTAGGACCTCACATGCTCCCTAAATTTTTTTATTTAGTGGAAGGTTAATTCCAATATAATATTTCGATAAGATCACCTTGGATCCACTCTATGAGTCACATTCCCTTTACCCTCCACCATTTCATTTAGTTTGAGTATGAAGCCTAGGTCATCACCATCCAAGTTGATCCCCATCCAACACACCCTCAGTAGCTAAAACCCAACCTTTAAACACTAAAGTGGATATCATTTCCTCTTATACCAATGAAGTGTTAACTAGCTCATCCATCCCCTATGATCAGATCCCTATCACAGACCCTTTAGAATCCATGTTCCATCACCTTTCACTGGGGGAGTATCCCTTGTTAGCCCTTGATGCTTCCCTACTCCTCATGAGTATGGGAAACTCAACAACAAACTAGGATATGACCTCAATGTCATAAATATTATTCCATTTAGACCTCCTCACTATCAGACCTATTTTGTTTATGGGGTACTTGACAAACCCCTTGATGCTCCTACCACCTCTCTTTCACCTAGGAAATTTACTACTAATTTATCTTACCAAGATAAATCAAGATTTGCCAAGACATACCTCCATCAGTGTGCTTGGAAAGGATTTTGTCTTGGGTGGTATATAATCACCATTAAAACTTAAAGTCTTCACCAGAAGCATGGCCTAGGTTTCATCCTACCTAATAAGAAATAACCCAAACCACCTACCACCACCATTGTTGAGGAATATACCCCTTCCTCACTGACCTCTCCCTTACCCGCATGTGAGTATTATGATATCATCCCACCTAAATTTTTTTCCATCAACATGATCAAATTAAGACCCCTAACTTATCAAAAGGAGGGGGCAGCTACAACCATCCCTTTGATCCATCCTGAGATGATAGGAGAAGACTCTCCTACCATTAACACTATCCAATGTTAGGATAATGATTCTATCCTCACCTACTTTAGTACCCTAGATTCTTCAATCCACAAATCCCTTCCTCCCAATACCTTGACCATGTTAAATGAATATACTATGGATATCAATTTGGATAATTTGGACAACCCCCAAATTGTCAAATTAGCCAATCATTTAATGTTAAGGATCTTCAAGACTTTCCCTCCTTCCTCTAATATTATAGCATTGCCTTTTCTTGGTATTATAGTGACATGCTCAGGTGTGACCCCATTATCACTACCCATAACATAGTCACTCACTATGATGCCAAACCTATCAAGCAAAAGTTTTGACACATACATCCCCACATAACCCTTCTCATCAAATAATAACTTCAACATATTTTATATGTAAACTTTATTCAATCCATTGACTACCCCCAATGGGTCTCAAATGTTGTACCTATCACCAAATCCACAAGGGGACTATGAATTTGTGTGGAATTTTGTGACCTCAACCTTGCTTTCCCCAAAGATAACATTCCTCTACTGAGCATTGACCAAATTGTTGATCTTATAATTTTCGATGAGATGTTATCTCTCATGGATGGGTTCTTGAGTTACAATTAGATCTTAATTTCTTCCAAATATCATCATAAAATTACCTTTACCAACCCTTAAGGAACCTTTTCCTATAAAGTCATGCCTTTGAGACTAAAGAACATTGGTTTAACCTACCAATGTGTCATGACCTACATCTTCATGATCTTATCCATAAGATTATAGAGGACTATGTGGATGACCTTCTTGGAAAATCCAAAATTCAAAAGGATCATTTAGCCATTCTCAAAATCATCTTCGATCATCTTATCCACTACCATGTCCACCTAAACCCCCAAAAGTGCATTTTTGGGGTCTTGTTAGGAAATATTCTTGGTTTCATTATCTCCCTTCATAAAATTGAAGTCAATCCCAATAAAATCAAAACAATCCTAGACATGATTCATCTAACCAACCTTAAGTAACTCTGTAGCTTATAAGGGAAGCTTCAATCCATTCATCACTCTATCTCCCAAATTTTATACCAATGCTAACCCTTTCACCACTTCCTAAAGAAGTATATGTATTTCAAGTGGAATAGTGAATTCCAAAAGGCCTTTTATTCACTCAAAAAGTACCTTTTGTCTCCACCTATCCTCACCCTTCCCAAAGATGACCAACCTTTCTAACTTTATATCTCTACCATAGACCATTCACTCAGGGCAATGCTAGCTCACCGAGATGAAAAACATAGATAACAAGTTGTGTATTACATTAGTTGTACATTGGTAGAATATGAGAATTGGTACACCTATACCAAAAAACTTTGCTTAGATTTAGTCTTCATGGCCACCAAACTTTGCCACTACATTCTTAACCATAAAACTTATGTCATAACCAACACTAACCCTCTCAATTACAAGCACTCTAAGCCATACCAAAATTAATGTAAGGCCAAGTGGTTCATTCTCTTAGAAAAGTTTAATCTTGAGTTATTTTAGTATAAGATAATTAAGGGGCAAGTCATTGCCAACCAATTGGTCAAGGTACCTTTAGCAGATAACTAACCTCTTCCTCTTGAGTTTCCTGATGAGTCCATCATGAACCTCTCTTAGGTAGATTTTACCTATCAAGTCACCATGTTCCTTGATGGATCAAAGTGTTAACATGGTGGGGGAGCTTGTTTCATCCTTATCCCCTTTAATGGTGAACCTCTACCTTTGTCCTTTAAGCTTGATTTTGAATGTACCAATAATACAGCTGAGTATGAAGCCCTAGTGATAGGCCTTCAAAATACCTTAGCCTTAGGATTTAAAATGATCAACATATTTGGTGGCTTCTAACTATGGTCAATCAAATCAATGACTCTTACCAGTGTAAGAATTATGTTTTGCAATAGTACAAGTAACTAGTTGATAAACTCTTTGCATCATTTGAACACTATTACATCTAATCAACCCTATGATCTACCAATAAGATTGTTGATACCATGGCTTTCATGGCCTCTCAAATACCATCTACACCTTTAAATTCTAAGCTATTTTTCATTATCCATAGACTTACCTAGCCTTCTTATATTAAACCAGACTCTCCCACCATTTTTAATGTGGAAAAGACCCAAATTGACCTTTGGTATCAACAAAACTTTGATTATCTTAATATTGGCATAGTTCCCTCTAGCCTCTCTAGGATTTCTCAAAGTGCATTTTTTTAGATAACCTCATGTTATACCATACTAGGAGGTATCCTTTATAAGCATGAATTTTATGGCCTCCTCTTCCATTGCCTGTATAGTCACAAATCCTTTCATGTTATCAAGGAAATGTATGATGGTGTCTATGGAGGAAACTTTACTGGCCTCACCATATCTAAGCACATAATTCACATTGACTATTACTAGCCTACCCTTAACCAAGATTTTTGTGATTATGTGAAAAAGTGTGTTAAGTGTCAATAACACACAAATTTGCATCATGCACCTAGCCACAACCTTCATGTTTATAGTAATTTTTGACCCTATTCACAATTAGTTTTAGACCTCATTGGTTAAATTAATCCCCATTCCTCATAGAGGAATCATTCTATTATCACCGTGATTGAATATTTTACCAAGTGGGTAGAGGCTATTCATCTAGTCTCAACCAAAGAGAAAATATCATCAACTTTATCAACCATCATATCATTTATCGATTTGATGTTCCTCATAAGATTATCACTAACAATGGTAAGTCATTTAAAAACAAGTAAGTCTAGGGCCTATGTGATGAATTCAACATTAAGTGAAGTTTCTCCTCACCCTATCACCATCAAGCTAATAGACAAGTAGAATCCTCTAAAAAAACTCTTAATAACATGCTAAGAAAAATGGTCAATGAATCTAGTCGAGATTGTCATATTTAAATCCCCTTCACCTTATGGGCATATTTTACTAGCATTATAACCCTTACGAGTGCTACACCATTTTATATTGTGTTTGGAGTTAAGGCTATCTTTCCTCTTGAAGTTCAAATCCCATCTCCTCACATATCTTTACAAGATCTAATTTTTTATAGAAATTATCATCAACACCATTTAGCTCAGCTTGAGCTACTTGATAAGAATCACTTAGTAGCCCTCACCCATCTTCATGTCTATCAATATTGTGTCAAGTGTGCTTATAACAAACACCTTAAAGTGCAATAATTCAACATCGAATATCTCAGCCTAAAGGAAAACCAACATGTCACTCATATGGAGAAAAATAAGTGGGGAATGTTTGATTTAAATTGGCTCAAACCTTATATCATAACCCACAAGTATGGATCAAGAGCTTACCAATTATCTTCTCTCGAGGACCAACTAGAACTTGAACCCCTCAATGCTTCACATCTACATTCATTCTTTTTTAAGAAAGATCAAGTTTAGCTTTTGTCTAGCTTGAGTTCATCTTTTGTTATCTACCCATATTTCATCTCCCTATTTTTAAGGGGCAATCAATTAAAGATGAATCATATGATTATCCATCATAGTCATACCCTGATCTTGAATAATGGGTACCATGGATTTACCCATGGCATGGTTCTCATGATAATTTTTACCCCTTTTCAAGATGGATCCCCATGGTCATTGTCATGTAAACCACTTTTACACCTATCAACCTTCTTGTGATTTTAATTTTTCCTTCATAAAGGTGAACCATTAAGCTAGCCTAAACAAGTATATGTCAAGAAAAGTCAAAGCAATCAAATTAAACCATCCCTATCATTATCAATCATGGGTCATTCCTAACAATAAAAGACTACTCCCTTAAAGGACAAATATTGAAAATTTATTTGACATTGCCAAAATGTAAGGGGGATTACTCCCTTAAAGGAAAACTATAAAAAAACATTGAAAGAAAGCAAATTAACTTAGACCACTCCCTTGAAGGATGGTTGATTAAAATATTTTTTCAAAAGTATAGTATTTTCATGGAAGCTTCCTACATCGATCAACTTCCCCTATACAACAACAAAGAAAAAGACCCATCATCACAATCATAGTAAAATCAAAATAATCTCAAAAGCTACAATCAGCTCTCAAGAAGTATAATAAAGTGGAAGATGTAATCAAATTTCACAAGTAGACTTCCTGCATTGATCAATCTACACTTTACATGGCAAAGACTTGTTTATAATGACTCTTTAGACACCTATAGAATATGAATACTAGTGCCACAAGAGGGTTCCATTTTCACCCATCTCCCCTATAAGCAAGGGATTTTGATCTTACTTAACAATATGTGGTCAAGACACCTTTTAACCAACTAATGAATGCTAATGCAAAGCATTTAAAGGGACTATGTTCATTAAGCCAATCCAAATTTGATTCTATTTTAGTCCTTATCAACAAAGAAGCATCATGCTCTCTTTTTATCCTATCATGACTAGTTAAAATTTTCATTATGGTGTTTATCTCTTGATTATATTCTTTGTTCTCCCATCTAGTGTTGTTAATTAAACTACCTCATGTGTTTTATCATAAACACTAAAAATAAGCATAACCATAACTATAAGCACAACCATACCAAGCATGATAATCACATCCATAAGTAATTAAAATAATCAACCATTTTCCATCACATGTCTATGTCTAACTAATGAAGCATATATTCATTAAATATTAGTATGTCCTAATCGACTAGGAATAATAACCATAAATAAAAACCATATCATGCCTATCTAAGCATATATCAGTGTCTACATAGCCATAACATAACCATAATCCATAATAAAACATAAACATCATACCATAATCATTAAACATCAACATCAAACAATAAAACCATGAACATAAGCATAAACAAAGATCATATATATATATAAAACTCATGAGTCAAATAATATAATTATGTATATCCTCTCTCTCAATGCATGCACATCTCACTACATCAACATGCAAGTTGATATCAAAATAATGTACATCTATATGTCATAATATAGCATATCATGCCCCTAGGGCACCACTCCCATTGGTTATACCTACAATACCACCAACATCTAGTGCCTATCCTCCTAGGATGCCTACTTGTCTACCCACTAAAGTGACCCACTGAATTGGAGTCACAATAACTACCCCACCTACTAAATTAGATCTATACTCACCCCATTAGGGTTGATTAAGACATTATGTTAGAATAATAGCCTCATAATACCTCAACTCCTCCACTATGGCCAAGTACTATTCTAGAGGGATCATACTTGGTGGCCCTCCTACTAGTGCTACCATTGTTCCTACCCTCTGTCTCAAGGTGTCCCTCTCTTGGGTCACCAAGCCAAGTGAGGTCTTGGCCTAATATTTCTCACCTATTATGGTGGTGACCTGACCTTCTAATGTCATGATATAGCCATGTAATGTGGCCACCTATCCCTATAAACCTACAATATATGCTTATGCAATAACTAATGCTACCCCTACTTGACCATCAAACCCACCTCCCTATACTTATGCATGTGGACCCCCACTAGATGGATCCACATCCATAGCCTATTGGCCCCCATCATCCCACCCAAAATCAACCACTACATAAAATTATTGGTACCAAGATGCATAGCCCTAAATAAAACCAACATCATCAATCTTATCTTTAGCAAGTAGCTCCTCATGATTTAGGACCACCTACTCTAGTTATGGCTCAAGAAGTAAAAACTCAACATCCTCCCTCCTGTATCTTGAGAATTGACTTGGGATCCCCTACACTAGGCTAAACTACCTTTTAACTCTATCAAATAGAATGATCTTAGTCTCACCCTCTCTCCTCCTGTAGATCCATCTCTAGCTCTATAATGACAATGTATGATAACTATATAGTGCCAACCTAGAAAATCCAACATATGGCCTCTAGACCACATCCCATATAACCAAACCATCCAATGCATCCCTCAACCAATCAATATCTTGTATACCTCATCTATCTCCTATGAGTGTGTAGTCACCCCTCCATCATAAGAATCCCACTCTAAAATCCATCTGGGCATATCCCTCTCATGGTAGCCCCAATGGTCTCAAAACCCTGATGTGTTTGTATGCCCAATACTAGAACATAAAACTCATATTTATCTTATACCTCCTATGAGCTCAAAATTCCTAGAGCTCCCTATATATCTGAACTAGCAAAACTAGTGCCCACCCAAACATTATCCTGATAAATAACATCTCCACTAACACACCTAATAATAGATAAGGAAATCGCCCATTACTCGAATCAAGAAATGCAAAGCAAAAAATTACCATCATCATCATAGTCATCAAACACCTCTCATCCAAGGACCTCTAGTATAATGGCATGTAACCAAAACCTCCTACATGCCATGTAGAAAAGACCTAATCCTTACCATATAGAAGCTCCATCTACTCATCCCTCTCCTTGCTCTCTATGTGTTATATTGTCTCCCCTCAAAGGGTAGCTATGTAATCCTATAAACATCCTATAATAAGATGGTTATCTTTCCCATCGATAAGAGGAATGTGTTTGTGATTGGATCCCATCTCTCAATGAGGGCCATGATCATCACTACATCTCATTGTAAGTGTTGGTAGTGTCTCATGGCTCTGAGGCCAACCTCCCCCATATGTGTCCAATCATGCTCAATCATTCCTCTATGGATCTTTATAAATATCTTAAGAACCTAATCCCTCATCTGGATTTGATCTCATGCCTACAAAATTAAAAGTTAGCATGCATACTTAGTTTTCCATTATCATTGCTCATACCTAAATCAACCTCTTTATCCACCTAAACACACCTAAATTAATCTATTCCAAAACTAACCTAAAACCATTACCTATGTAGCCTTACCTCTCACAAGCCTCACCCATAAACATTTTAACACCTACCTTAAGCTATCAAACCAATATCTAACTCTATTTTTGAACAAATACCTAAATCTTTTTAACTCACTATTTATACTTGACACCTGCCCTATATCCATCAGCCTTTAAACAAATTTTGACACCCCATTTCCTTTATTCTTTAAAAATCACTTGGCCATTCTTTCAATTTCCAATGGTCATTATGATCACCAATGGTCAAGTAACCATTTGGCTTATATAGTTGACCATCGAGGATCAAGATTGACTATCGATGGTTGAGTAGAACCCTAAATGGTCACTATGTGTGACCACTAGTAGTAAAATACCTAACCCTACCATATCATAAAAAACTACCAAAATAAAAAAAAATCAACACCTGAGCTACCTATCTCTATCCTATACCCTACCCCCAACCCTAATGCCCTTTCAATTTCAAATTTCATTAGCTAATTTTTATCATAAGTAAAACCTAGTTGTAGGGCAAACCCCCCAAAACCTTAATAACCACAAACTACCCAAATTCAACTAAAAAATAACCAAATCAACTACTCTACCAATTTAAAACACCTCCTACCTCATTCCTCAACCTCTATCATGAATAAAGATCACATCCTACTACTTGATTTCACCCTCATCCACCCTACATCCATAATCCCAATAAATCACCCATATGCACCTCCAACCAATCAAAAATCACCAACTTAGCAAAACACTCAGTCAACCCTCTCACAAAAAATGCCAAATCACCAAATCACCTAGAGCATGTAAAACATGGAAGTCAAATAGAAAAAGTGAAAATGACTTTTCATTTTCACTTTTTTTATGTTCCAACCTTTTAGGGTTTCCCCCTAACTATCGATGGCTAAGGTGACTATCGATGGTATATCTTGGGACCTCTGATCACAGATGATTAGGAAACCCATATTTTAAACCTTTTTAGTCACCCACACTTAAGAGCCAAATTTTTGGAGATTACCTTCTCTTACAAACACAAACCCATTACCCTTCTCCCATAAAACCTTATCCCTCATTGTTGGTCCATTTTGGCCTAACTAGCATGCATTTTGCAACACTTTTGCCTAGTTTTTTGACTATAGTGACAACATTGCCATGTTGACCCTTTTGAGCTTACACCACCTCATGCTTACCTATTCACTTTTGTTTTTTTTAGAGCACTTCCTACATCAAATACCCATTATACTTGACCTATTTGTGTTTTCCATAAGATCACTTCCTGCCTTAGATACCTGTGGAAACATTGACCTTGTTTAGGAGACTAATATGTGTACCCAACTACCATGCCTAAATATGATCACATGATACATTGGTCACTTGTATTTCTAGCATTGACATTTATTTTTACCAACTATGACAAATTAGTGAATGCATGATCTCAGATATCATACCTTTTTATCACACTTTGCATGCCTATTTGTGCTTTAGTACCTAACCTATTATCTACCTTTATGACATACAATTTCATCATCACCTTCACCTACCTTATCAAATTTTCACCTAATTTTGCTTGACCTCATCACCTCATAATTTGAGGGGGAACACCTCCTCCCATACTTAGGGTAGTCAAACCTTTGACCAAACATAAATTTTTATTTTACAACTTGTTAATTCAAGATGTATAAAAAAAGGGGTAAATGTAGACATCAAAAATGCACACATTGTGATTCTAAATGTCATAGTTTCCCATGATCACCTTGGGACCCCTTTGGGACCAATATAACCCTTTAACCCATAACGAATCCCAACTTATAGTTAGCTTGATTAACTAACTTAACCCTAGATTTCACCTATTTTTACCCTTCATCCTTGACTGTCGATAGTCAAGTTGACCAATGAGAATCACCTTAACTATCAATGGTTAGGATGAACCTCCTTAACCACCAACATGCAAACTCACCCACCTTAATTTTCTAAAAATAAACTATCCTCATCCATGTGTGAGACATTACATGAGTGAGTTAAAATTAGGAAGCCTATTTCATGTCTTATTACAACTCTCTTACCTTAATTATAAGAAGAAAAGAATAAGAGGTAAAGAGGGATTTGCAAAATTTGCAATCTATAATTTTTATCAAGAGCTTGTGCATCTAGAGTTCCTTTGTTTTTTAGGCCAATCATCATCAATAATCTAGTGATCTAGTAACTATGTTAGAGAACCCACTTGCCACTGTAATTCTATCAAAGTGCCACATACTGTTACTCTACCATAATCATGCTATACACCATTAATGAGTCAACCACCTCAATCAACCACCCAATCAACCTTTTTTAAGATAAGTATTTTATTTTTAGTATTCAATTACTTTATTTGATTTTTGTATTCACCCCAATAATAATTAACTCATAGAATCTCACTTTCTGATCCTATTAACCTACCTTTTTACCAACCTAGATCCATAGATAGTAACCATCGATAGTTGTCTCAACTGTTAATGATCTATCTAATCACTGATGGTTAGCTTTACCATCAACGATCACCTTAATTACCAATAGTTAACCCAACCACTGATGGTCACTATGGCAACAAATAATAGCAAGCTATTTTCACCTACCTACCCCAAACCAAACTTGATTTTCTATGTCCCTACTTATTCACAGACCCCTTTCTAATTTTTTAAAGTTGACCCCAACTACCTAGCACTAGTATTAATTAGTTTATCACCATTTTAATAATTTATAGTCTATTTTCTTAGCAAGCATTCTTGTTTTCAATTTCAATACCATTTGATTAATTGATGCAAGTACCTTCTATTCTATTTTATAAACTTAATTTTTTTAAATGTGTAGATTGATAGCCCCCAAGGAAGCTCTTGCTTTCAGGATCTATCTATCACTAGGAAATCCAATCAACTACCTATCTAATAAACAACTTTTCTTTATTGATTTATTATTTACAGGTCATCCTCCCAAGCCAAAGAGGATCTCTTCACAATCTTTTGATTCCATGCATGCATAATCAAGTAAGTTTTTTAACCATACCCATACTTAGTTTCTTCTTCTCCTTTTTCAATAATAAGCAAGAAATTCACTAAAACAACCTCTACTACATCCCTATGAACCTTAAACCTTATTTAATCCCCATATGATCCATATTATCCCTTAAACTAACCTATAAGTCTCTATATCTAGAGAAGCCTCTCCAAGATTCTAGACCTCTCCCAAACTAGAGTCTTCTAAATAATTAAAAATCCCCTAAAACTCCCTCCACCATCCTATAAATATCCATGCTTAGAGCATAACCAAGATAATAATACTAAATATATAAAACTTTCATATAATCTAATACTAACCATCTTCGAGCATCTTTACACTCTTGAAATCCATTCAACTATCCAAGGAAGCCATTAAAGTCCTCTTGAAGCTACCATCAAACAATCCACATACAATCAAAATTGTATTAGAATCACGTAGAAAATCCTGGAGAGAAGCTACAAGGAATAAGGTGATGGTAAGTTTTGATTCTTAAATTACTTATTTTTCCTTCATTTCACTCTTTGTGATGTTATTGTGCTTTTGGGTTTAAGTTACTATTTATAGTAGTTTCAATCAATATCTCAAATTTATAATAATACAATGTCAATTGGGTAATTAAAGTTTCTAGTATTCCATATGAGCATCCTCTCAAACAAGAAAAATTCATATCCAGGTAGTTAATTATCAAGCTTGATAAGGCTAATAAACCACAAAAGGGCAAGCAACAAGCAATCCCCTTTACATCTAAGACATACAATGGGTTCTATATAATCCTCATTTTCTATACACCATACTCAGATATCTAGAGTACCTAAACATGTTCCTACTATTATTTTTCCAAAAAAACCAAAAATTACATAGAAATGTGTTCCAAGAAACCCTATTCCTTCTATTGTTACTTCACAAACTGAAATTCCTATTATACAAACACTGAGCATCATAGATACTAAAATGATATATATTTAAACTATACATGTTCCTTGGTAGTACCACTAGTTTATTGTACCAGGTTTCAATTGGGGAGATACCTATGATCACCCTTTGGATGTGTTCATAGGATGATCTTGTTTCTTCCAAAAATACGAAAAAAATAAAAAAACATTCAAAAATACTAAATTATTTTGGGTACCTACATGTTCTATTGGTTTCTTGGCATTTATGTGGTTATTCTATATTGAGGGCTAACATATCATTTACTCCTACATACACATATAAAATCATACATAGACACATGATAAACTTATGGGTGTTGGGATTTACCTCTACTCATCTCACAAGGATGTTGGGGGCATCCATATTCTATTATATTGATACATAGGTTATATGATTCGATGATCACTCTACATTATCATGTTTGAGCTTACATATATACTTACACATGCCTATTATTCATGATTATACATTACATAGGGTACATGATACATTATGTACTTATAATATTTTGGTAACACAATTAATCCATGTGCCACTATGACATGTTTATTCTAGTTGATTATTTTTTTCCTTTACACACTTCCTTGAGTGTTTTACCTTGATATTATCTTGCTTTTTGGAGAATTTTAATATGCTTTGTTATGTGTGGCCCTTGTGCCTATGTTTTCTTTCTTGGACATTTTCATATGTAATTGCTTAATGTATGGACTTTTGAATATGTCATTCCTTGATTTTATGAACATTTGACCAAGTCATGTCCATTTGATTTTATGGCATATAAACATGCCCTTATTTATGGTCTCCTTAGATCATTTCCTTTTGACTTAATTTTGAGTGATTTTATGTGTGTGTTTGTTTACTTATTGATCTTGTACTATTACTATCTATATGTTTCCATTATCCTTATCATACATCTTAGGCCTACATATGATCACAATGTTTCTATGAAATTTAATGATACATTTACCTAGACATATTTCCTTTTATATGCTACATGGTTACATTCATAGATTTTACACTTTTCTTACCCTTTTTGAGGTGAGGTAACTTCCAGGTACTACTTATCCCTCACTTCAAAATGGGGGAATATTAGTGGGGGTATGATTGGGAATCATGTTCTTCATAATTTACACAATTATTAGATATCAATGGGGGCATGTCATATGGACATGGCTTCCACACATTCACACTTTCTAGATTAAATGGGGGGGCATTCTTTGGAAGCATGTTTTCCACATTTATTCATTTTTTGTACTTATACCAATTTGTAAATTCAATGGGGGCATGTCATATGGACATGAATTCCACACATTCATAGTTTCATATTCAATGGGGGCTTGCTTCAAAATCATTTTCTCCATATTCATTTAACATGGTACTTATAATTTATAAATTTAGTGAGGGCATGCTTGGAAAGCATGTTCTCCACACCTACTCATTATTCAACATCTCTAGCTTATAGTGGGGCCATGTTTGTAAACATTTCTTCCATATTAGTACTTAAATTAGTTTCAAATTTCTTCATATATAGTGGGGGCATGCTTAGGAATCATGTCTTCCACACTTATACAGTATATCAAATTGACCAAAGCACCTAGTTATATGATTCCAATACACATTTATGACATAATTTTATACATGGTAACATTGTTACACATAGTTTTAGAATGAGACATATATAAGTTACATATGATATGCAACATGTGTATAATATTTAAAAATCCAACTCAATATCAGATTCCAAAACCATTGGATGTATTAATACCCCATGAACTTTTATGGACTTTAGTGAGTCAATCTATTAAAGTAGTTGATTCAAATTTTTGTATGGTTTAGGTGATTAAATCACTCAATATTGCCAAGTTTATAGTTTATATTTGATCATCCAAACTTGCTACATTATAAGTATCATCATGTTACATAACTGAGCTAATGTCAACTACCAGGTGGCAACTCACTTCTACTCTAAGTTGGGGGCATGTGCCTTTCAAATTGTGTGTGTGTGTGTCTCCTTGGATATATGCACTTTAAATATTTGTATATATTTATCATAATATTAGTTTTAAAGCCTTAAAATGATACATATTTTGTAAAAATAACTTGCCAATAGGCAAGGCAGTTGCATCACCACACATGTGTACTCCTAAACCTTGTTATTTCAATTTTAATCTATTTCAAGTAATATTGACCCAAATTATATTTAATAATTATACACTATAACACACTCTTATTTTTAGGTCATTCACCAACAAAGTATTCAAATTAAACTCTAGCAAAGCACTCAAATTTAACTTAATTAAAGACAAGGTGTGTAAACACACCCAAGTACTTATTCCTTTCCTTTAAACTAGAAATTTCATTACTATATTAAACGGGGGGAAACGTAGATGATATTTTATGATTATGTATCACCCCATTCTTCTATACTTGACAAACTCAGATCCTAACTATTCCTCTTAGTTCTACACATGCCTTAATTTTACAAGCCTTGCATCTGCTCTATCTTGTGCCCCTTGGCCTATCCCTTAGTCTGACTAACCTTATATTGATGACACAAACATCTTATCTTGACCATAATTCTTAAAATATGCTTATATTATACCTCTACAAGTTTTGATCTGATGCATTCTTTCCTTCTCCTTAAACACTAGTTTTTGGGACATATAGTAGCATTGATGTTACTATCCTAAGCGAAAACAAGTGTCTAATTGCCTAAAGTCATCTAATTTAAAAATAAAATTATCACGATGCTCAGCCTAAGTGATTTAATGTGAGTTATCTCTTGATAGGATTGGTATAAATACAATATCAACTCCCATTCATTCCTTACCTAATAATTAGACTAAAAGAGTACTCAAGAAGCACTCAAGTTACCAAAAACTTTCCTATTCTATCATATTCTAATATAAATTATAGGAACAACCTAACTATAGGTATAAATTATTAAAGGAGTAGTCATAAGATCATATTTTCCAAGTTATAAGCTAGATCACTATTGTACGTTACACACATTACATGATTCACACATGAGCCAACACATAGGGGAGAACTACCTGAGTCTGAGGCCCTCTTTTGTAATATTGGATATGTAGGTAGTGAAATTTGATATTAGGTTTATTGTAGGTTATCTCAACATTGTGTTCTCACTAACCTATTTTTCCCCAATGTCACATTGAAGATGAAAATCTAGGGTTTTGCCATTTAAATAAGAATGACAATCCATGACCCATATCTAAATGCACTAGAGTGAAGGCAAATCCAAACCTTGAAGCATCCAAGTGGTCACATCTTGTTTCACTAAATATTTTGTATATGACACTAGCATTGAGATCAAACACTATCATCACTATAACTATCCTAGGCTGACGTAACTATCTAGAGAGTCAGAGGCACTAGATCTAAAATCTAAAAATTGATCTAGAATTGTCTTCCTACCTACTTTCTATTTGTACCATATCCAGACATATATTACTATTAGAACCAACTATGTACTCTTCTTTAATGTCATTTCTATATATATCATAGTTATAATTTCTATTAATATTCTTAGTTTAATAAATTCATATATGGTACATCTGAGTTTAGCACATTAATTCACCTATTAGAGATCTAATATTCACCTTTGTTCCCTATCATTTCTAGATCCTTAACCCTACCTACCCAATTAGTATTCGTTAATCCAAATTAGGGTTAAACACTAACTAAGAATACACCCACTTTTATTCATTTTAATACTATGTCAGCATGATTGATATTGTTAGAGATTGAGCACACATTATAGAACATTGTTGGCCTAGTAGATCTAGTTTGAGATATAATGGATATCTTTTCTACCAAATAAGATCGATCTAGAAGTTATTATTGACTAAATTCCCATAAGAGTTTAGGGTCAATCCTTGGTTATAAATACCCCCTTCACTTCATTTTTAAAAAGAGGAACCTTCATTTTCGCATTGTTACATATCATAATTATGTTATTTCTACATTGGAGGAGTATTTTCTTACGGAATTAACTTAGAGGGAAAGAATCTTGTCTTGTGGGAAAGTCTTCGATGAAAATTAAGAATCTTTTAGCCTAGATCTGATTTCTATAGTGTGATCCTTACAAATCCATAACCTATTTCAAAGCACCATTGGCCAAAGGAGAGATAGAGATATGATAGGTTAAATTCAAGGTAAGTATTCCTAAATTTTTTTATTTCATTTAGTAGATTAGATATTACACAAAGTAGTAGGATGAATGTTGTACTTCTTACTTAGTTTACCCCTACATTGACTTGAGTAGATTTTTCTTTACATGGCTTATTTTATTTGTTATTAATCATCCCCCTTTATACCACAAGATTTAATGAATACTATATTAGATTTATTTTATGTATCATAGGCCCATCTAGGGTTATTGCATAATGCCATTTGTCTAAAGGATTTGGAATCCTCTCCTTTAGTATTGTGTGGTAAGAAAGCCCTTAGTTAGGTTTAGTGGATCTGAATTGGTCATGTATGGATATAAATAGCTATGCAATGAATTGTTTTGGTAAGATTACCATATCCAAGCTTAGAATCCACTAAGTAGGATAAGTTACATATCCATTCTAGTTAGTTTCATACAAATTAGAGAGCCTAACATGATTCCAACCCTTGCAATTTTTAATTTTCATTTACAGTAAACTAAATAGAGCTTATCAACCTAATTCTATTTTTTTATGTGTAGGTTTTCAACCAGGTTAACCCTATTGACGTCATTTTAATTTTTTTGTGCATAAGTTTTTTTAATTGCATCAATTTCATAAATCCAATTCTATTTTACTACATAGGATTTTCAATCTTAGCCAACTAGATTGAACTGATCAATCTAGTCATTTTTTTAACCTTTTATGCCTAACTAAATTGACCTACTCAATTTTATTCATTTATGTATTTCAATTTCAACTAAATAAATTGATTTTATTGATATAACTTTATTTTCTTATTTTTATCATCTTTATTTAAACTAGTGACTAGTTCGATCATGTTCAATAACATTGTTCTTTACCTTTATAGGATTAAAAACTTGGTTAGATGACCCAATCCAATAATAATTTAGAATTCTTAAGAAAAACTACTAAATTGACTTCATTAATCTTGTTTTATCTTCTTAGTTTATTTTAAACAACCTAGTATTTTTATTTTATCAAATTTTAAGCAAATTTTATTTCTTGCATTTTAGCTAAAATTCAAATTCTATAATGTTTTTATCTATTTTTTAGTTCTTTTAAACTATACCCATATAGTTAACTAGATCAACTGGCTCAATCTAGTTTATTGTCTATTTTTCTTCCATCAAACTAAGTTAATAGGGTCAATTTTATTTGTTCAGGCCTATTTTACAATAGACTAAGTCAATCAGATCAACTTTGTTCTATCATGTTTTCCCAACTAGATCGACCTACTCAGTCTTGTTATGTATGTTTCAATTTTTTAGCATAGGTGAATGATATTAACCTCTATTTTATATTAATCACAATCAATTTGATTTCTAGTTGGTTGCATGTTTATCTACTTTAGAAAATTATAAATTTGATTTTTAACAAAAAAAAAATTTGCCTTTTTTTTCATTTTGCTTGTCTTTCCCTATAAACTATGTACTAGTAATTTTAAAACTACTTAGCTACTATCTTGAAGGGTTACACAATATTCTATTTACATTCCTTATCTATCATTTATAGATATTATGCCATAAGGGGATTTCCCCAATACTCATAGACATAATATAAAGCTAAACATGGTTTTTAGTTTTGATGTACCTCATGGTATGTCAAAAACACCAAGGATTTACCTTTGTATTGAACCTTAGCAACCCAACCATCTATTTGATTGTGTGGTGCATTAGTTAATGGTTAGTGCTAAGAAGTTACTTCCAACTTACCCTTGAAACTCAATTTAGTGGGCTATGGGAATGACACTTCCTCCACAACTAAATCTATTAAACATTGGGCTGACATTATCCAATAGACAAGTCAATATATTTAGAATGTTACACTATTAATCATAACCTTTAGTACAAACTTCTTGATATTATTTTTGAATAATTAGTTATCATTTAAATTACATTTTTTTGGCATGGTGTTTACCATTATATGTTGTATTTCATACTATATTATCCAAAATTGATATAAGTTAAGTGCTTTATGTTCCAACTTTGAATTTTTATTTCCATATTTTTCCAACTAGATCGACTAGCTCAACCTAATCAGATTATAGACTATTTTCTTTCACTACTTTTTCAACTAAATCAACTAGCTCAACCTAATTAGTATGTAAAAAAATTTATTTTCCTAATTTACCAACTAAATCAACCAATTTGACCTATTTAGTTTACAAACTATTCTATTTTCCTATTTTGAAAACTAGATCGATTAACTCAACTTAATCAGTACACAGACTATTCTATTTTCTTATTTTCCTAACTGGAATAACCAACTAAGTGTAGTCAATTTATAGACTATTATATCTTCTTTATTTTATAATAGGTTTTACTATCTTGATCTACTAAATTTACATATTATTCTATTTTTTCTATTTTTCAACTATCTCAACCAACCTAACCTAGTCAATTTACATATTGTTTTTTTCCTTGTCCAAAAATTAACTAGTTCAACATGCTCAACTTCATGTCTCCTAGCTAATTTATTCATTATCAAACTATTTTGTTTCCTTGTTTATAAATCAACTAAATCAATCTATTTAAGTTCATATCCCTTAGCCAACATAGTTCACTTTCTGACCACAATCAAACTTATTTAGCTGATCTAGTCCAATTAGTGGTCGATCACGTCTTATTCCTAAAAATAAGATGCACATTGTATTTATCCTTTCCACCTTACTTAACATCATGAAATGACCTATTAGAATCTTCCTTGATAATATTAATCAATTTAAAGGATACATGGGTTGTTCTTTCTTACCCACCCTAGCCACCCAATAGGATAATCTCTCATGGTGTACTTATTCCCACCCTTCATATAACTATATTGACTACAACATGATTCAAATTACCCAAAGTGACAATTTATATGGATATAACCCATTACATAATTTGCATGATAATTCCCTATCTAAACTTCCTTATTATACCATTGGAGAAATAGATACTAACATTAAAAATAATCCCACAAGAAATCCTCCTATAGGAAACATTCCTATCCCTAAACTTGGGAGTGTTCTTCCTTCCAAAACTAATAATCAAACTCATCAACCTCCTCTCATTACTAGTAACCAAAATACACCTATCTATACCAGTCAAATTCTTTCTTAAATGGTTCAAAAAATGAATTTCATGAAAACAACTAACAATTCCAAAATGATGCAAATGTAACATCAAATATTACAAATGACTAATCAACTTCCTCTTATCATGCCTCAAAATAACTAAAAATTTATTCTTCCTCCTCATAGAGATTCTAATGTAATATCATTCCTTAACCTCTTATGCATAACAAGATGCTTCAAAATCTTCAAAATGAACCATTACCTCCTTTCATAGTATCCATTGATATTGGATACATATATCCAACCATTAAATATGATGTAACTAAAGACCATGCCTCTTTCCTTAGATCATTTGGTAAAGTATACAAGGAATGGGTCTAAATTAATACTTTGTATACTACCAAACTCTTAGTCAAAACGTTTACATGAGATGTTTTAGAATGGTATAATCAAATTCCTCAACATTGTATATCATTATTAGAGGATTTAGTGATTTAGTTAAGAAATTTCAACAAAATGATCTCCCATAAAATTGTCTTAATCACAATAGCTAAAATGTGGCCACCATGAATGGTATTTATTCAAAACTTTGATGTATCTAATCTTAAATTTATTGATAGCCATTATAAATGACATGTGTTAATCATTAATGATATAAGATGATAGGTAGTGTGTCATACTTAGTAACTTTCAAGGTTATTTATCATGGTCTAGTTGATATCAGAGTCAAATCACATGTCTTGTCATCAAATGGTCACTCTTTATAGTCTTCATTTTATGTTTAACATTGTTTAAGGTAGTTTTGATAAGGTTAAGGTTAAGTATGAAATCAAGTTGATGGATAATTATGCTCAAGGAGACAAGGTGGTGACACTTTGAGGACATCTATGGTCTAAAATTGACCAATTTGACCAATGAGCTAAGGTAGTAAGTTGATCATATTGTTTGTAAATAAATTTTAAAATATTAAGATAGTTTTGACAAGTTTAAGGTATCTCTCTACTTTAGTCTTATTGTATATTCAAATATTATGATGATACTTGATAGTTATAAGATAATGTGAAAGTTATCAAGGGTAATGGTACATACATATGCATGTGTCAAGACCTATGAGAAGGTTTACAATTTTCAATAGGTAGAAATTAAGTTAGAGAAGATAGTTTGAATCAAAAAATATAATCATTACTCTTGTAAATAGTTACAAATGACATTTCTTGGCCAAGAAGAGAGATAAAATGTGTTTTAAGGAGATAGAAATACAAAGGAACATTGTAATGGATTTAAATAGGTTCAATCATGCTTGGATAGTCTTGAAAAAGTCTTTTCAAACCAAAAATTTCCCTAGATACTTCATAAAGCTCTTGGTAGGCTTATAATGGTCATCTTCAGTTGCTTGGTATAGATAAGAGAGAGAAAGTTATAACCTAAGATCTTTTAAAAATATGGGGGTCATAATGCCATAATATTTCCATGCATTATTCTTGAGTTCAAGGGGCTATGTTTTATAAATGATTACTAACAAGTTAAGTAGGTCTAAAACCCTAGATAGGATTAGAGGCTCAATTTTGGGAATTTTTAGTAAAGTTGAGAGCTTATTATTGATGGAGGAAGGTTGTGTAAGTCCCTATAGGACCTATATAGTCATATAAATCCACCTCAAATTATAGTCATGGTTTTTTAGGTCATAAATGAGAAGCATCTTTAAAGAATGGTGAGATTGTAGGTTTAAACCTATAAGGTTTTGTGTCTCCACCAATATTCAAGTACATATGAAGAGTATGGGTAAGTTGAAAGGCCATAGAAAGATATCATTGGAATATTTTATAACCATAAAGAATATTTTAAATGGAAATAATGTCCAAACTTGCATATAACTACTATCACAAAGGTTCATCTCATAAGGTTGTAGGCCTAATTCCCAAAGGTTCTCATCATCTTCACTATGACCAAGTGCCTTGAAGAGATAAATAGTTTATTTGGTCCTAAATAGGTGTGACACACTCCCAATAATTCCTAAAATCCGTCATATAACTCTCCTAGCCAAATGACCACTCACAGTCACTTCAAACAATGTACTAGTAGACCATGTGTAGTAAAATGAGGACAAGTGAGTTGGGAAAAATCCATTTTGCATGAACAAAAATGTATAGTAAAAACATGAAAAGGAAGAGATATTTTTTACATGTCACAAATGGAAAAAATAAGTTAAAAATTAATAGGTCACAAGAAAAAATACCTTAGACTTCAAGACGTAACACCTAAGAATGTCAAATGTGCATCTGTAGGCTTGTCATGGTTCTAACTGAGTAAGAGAATGATTATGTAAGGATTTAATGGAAATATAATAATTTAAAAAGTTAAATTAAGATAATTTTATCATCTTCACCCAAATTTTCATGATAAAAATACTAAATTATCTTTAAAAAGGCTCATTCAAATGGAACCTAACAATATAAAAGTCTAAATGTGGACCTACAAGCTGATGCCAGTCAACAAATGAGATTTTAGGATTGAATGGGAGTGTTAATGGGTGGGAATAAGTTCAATTAGAACCTATAATAACTCCCAAAAACTTGTAAATGACCCTAAATTTCTAAAATGATAGTTTAAGAGGGCTTGTTCCCATCTCACAGTCAGGTAGTCCACATCAATACACACAGACTTATCATAAGAAATAAAGGAGTATGTGGATTTATATGATGGAAAACCAGTTTTGGGATTAATTAAATGAGGTAATATAGGTTTTAAAAACATTTTTATACCATCAAAAACATCAAAATTTTCAATGAGGAAGGCTTATACTCATTTTATAGTCTAGGCAGACCTAATGGACAACTATAGGTAGGTTTGGGTGAATGAATGAAACATACAACCATTGATTTAAGAAATGAGATTGAGAATAAGGTGAAGGAAGTATTTAATTGAATATTATAATATCATAAAGTTTTATTTGAGTGGAAAAGTGGTTGTAGGTAGTGAGAATCCTAAAAGGCTAATTAGACCTGAATAAGCATACATAGGTCTATGTATGAAATATGAAGATAATTAACATATTTTGGGAATATATTAAAGATTTAAAGTATAAAGAGGGTTAATATAATTTTTCAATATGATTCCATGAGAATTGAGCCACTGAGAAAAGAATAAAATACAAAGAAAGCCTTGTTAGGGCTAAAAGAGTATGATCATATACAAACCCTAACATAAGGCTCAAGGTAGGTTTCATTGGTTTGAGGGGTCAATATTTTCAATGGATCACTTTAAAATATCACATGATGTGTCACAAACCTCATTTAAGTTTTTCTATCCCAAAAAATCACTTTCATGTCTTTTCCTTGCCAAATGATCCCTCTCAAACACAAAACCAGGCTATATTACTCAGAAAGTCAACTTCTAGCATGTGGGAACTTGCATGAGAAGGTGTGTGTGATCTTGAGATCATTGAGGAAGACTAAATGGGTTATATAATAAATATCCTTGGAATTTTTTTGAGGGTTAGGTTTATTAACTCTATGAATCATTTTTAAGACTCTAAGAGCCCTTAAACCCTATTTAAACCCCTAAAATGAGCTGATGGGAGAAATAAGGATTTTAAACACTCAAAATGGACTAGGAGGGCCTCAAAACCACTTATATGACATTATTAACTCTATTAATCATCTGACTAAATGAAATTTTGGCATGTGTGAGCTAAATGTATATGGAAATTAGCTTAAAAAGCTCTTCTTTGAGCTAGTTTTCAAGGTTTTAATCTAGATGAACTCTTATAAATAGTTGTATAGGTTACCTAAGCTAATATAAATATTTTTTTACCATATTAAAATCATTCAATAAGTTTTCATATTCTTGATATAGGCCACAAGTAACCAAACATGCCTAAGTGAAGAAATATGGCTTATATGGCTTTAAGAATACTATGTATAGGCCCATCTCAAGGTTTAGAGAGATACAAGTGAATAATAACACCTTTAAAATCATATAGACATCATTAAAATAGATCTTGGAGTCATGAAGTTCAACACTAGTCTCTCAATGAAGAAGAAACTTTGTAAGAGGTAACAGTTGGTGTAAAAGATCCTTAACATGTCAAGTGTCGATTCAAGGATTTGTAACTTCCCTCAAGATGTAGATATGTATCTCTTTAGAAATGAGTTAGATTAAATAATTTTATTTCTACCAAATTTCCTATGCTACTAATCATGAAGAATCACATCAAAACTTGGTCAAGAAGTTTAAGAGGCAAGATGGAAACACACCTTTTACGAGATTGTTATAAATTTCCTTCTCCCTTGTAACTAATTTATATGATGAAATTTATATGATTAAATATTTATATGCCCACCTTTTAAAATCCTTATATGCCCACCTTCTCTCTCTATCTTTCTTATTGCTATCAGACAAGCCTTGGATGACATTTTGAAGTAACCTTTGTTGGTTATGGTGAAACCTTTACCAATCTTGTAATAAAAAAACTCTTAAATAAATAAAGAAGACTAATTTTCTATGTTTATATGTTTTGTCATGTGGAAAATATGTAATTGTGTTGATCTTGTCTAGTGAATGTTTATTTTCCTAGCTTCTTGTCCATGTTTTCTCACCATTATGCAGAAAATACTACTATTATAGGTCATTTTTAGTGTTATACTTTGTGTATACATGATTTAGAAGTGTAATTACATCATTTTTACCTTAAAAAGGTTACATGTTACCATCCTAATTACTATAATGCACTCTTGAGCCTCTCAATGAAACACTTATGTGATATTCATGTCAATATTGTAGGTTATGTGAAAGAGGTGTCTTCCTCACCTCAAATAGTGTATATTCAATCAAGTAGAGGACATCATGTTTGGTGCATCACCTCCAAGTTTTATTGTTAATTTTAGCCTTTATTCTATCCCTTTTCCATGCAAATCAATAGTGTAAGTGTTATTTTAGATGTTGTACATGGGAGTTATCCCATAATCTAGCTTTGAGGATAAGAGTGATCATCTTTACCTAGCTGAGCAATTGACCACCATAAAGAGATCCCACCAATAATTCATGTAATATTTCAACTCAAGGTTCTAAAAGACATGGGACAAAATTCTAACTATTGTGAGGCCTACTCCAAACTATGCATTCCTTTACTATCTCAAGTCTATGAATAATGATATAGTTATTATGATATAGTCCATTTGAGGAGAGACTCTACCTGATACTTATGACCTTACAATAAAATTATAAAATAATATTATCCAAGATATAAAAATATCCCCAAGGCCTCCTATGCCATTGTTTCCTGATATTCAGCCTTCTACTCCAGCTCTTGCTCCTATTCCTACTCATACTAATTATGAACAAACTATCCCTATCCATTTACATGAAATGCAAGAGTTAAATAACCTTGTCAAATATCAAGGGAATGATATAATGGATATAAAGAGATGCCAACCTCAACATTATAAGTCTTTTCAATGTTCTTATTAGCCCCAATAATTCTATCAACCCTATAGGCCTCTTTTTTAAGCCAATTCCTAAGGTCAAGGGTAGATTACTCAAGCCAAACTGTACAATAGTTTCAATCCAAATTTTGCCTCTTATTCAAGGGTATTAGTAATGGTTCAAAATAATCTTGTGCAAGAGTCATAATATGAATACTGCTACAACACTTCAACCTTCACAAGCACAAGCTCAAAACAACAATTTAGCTCCTAGAGGAAAATCAAGGCTTGGTAATTATCCTATCAAGACCATAGATCAGATGAATAAGGTTAATATGAGTATACCAATTTTGGATACATTTTTTATTCTTGGTAAAAAAATCTCTACTCTAAGAAGAATTATCTAAGCTCAACCTACTAGCAGGAAAAGCAAAGAAAGAGGGTGCAATTTTCACTAATACTTCCACACCTACTTGTAGACAACCAAGAAAGGATGGTAATCCCCCTCCCGTATATCTCTCTTATTTTATGTGATTCCATATTTCATAATTTTATGATTGACAGTGATGCTAGTACTTCAATAATTACTAAATTAGTAGTTGATCAAATAGGCTTAAAATATGAACTAGTTACCAAGTGAGTCATATAGTTGGATGGGTCAGATACGAAGACCTTAGATGTAATCAAGGGTTTGAATTTGACTTTACATGCTTATCCTACTTTTTTATTCCCTCATAATGTCTTTATAATAGACATACTTCCATATATTTCCCTATGTTTATCTAGGGATTTTATAGCCCAGATTGGGGGTTATTTACCATCATATTGGTCCTACATGGTGTTTAGGACTAGATATGGTATCGAGGTCAAAATTAAATTTGAACCAATGGCTAGGTTTCACATAGAACCTTATATGCCTCAAGCCCCAAATGTCAATTGTACCATTCTTGATGAAGAAGACTTTTATATTGATTAAGATCCAGCTTATTCCCTTAAAGTTGTACCAGACCTCTTCCTTGATGAGTGGGGAGTTGAAAACTGTGATTTTTATCCATATAAACTCATATAAGAGATAGGTATGGGTACATACATCATTTATGAATAATTGATGAAGTTCTTGAGGTAAATTTTTATTATAATTTTCAAAAGACTGCATTGGGCAATTATCTTTTGTATATGGAAGATGGTGATGTTATAGATATAATAAAGCATGGTAATCACAATGAGTGTGAAGTTATACCTACCAAATAAGAATAAATTCATGGGAAAGAGACTCAAGGATGACTAGATGATATGTGGTAGTAGTATTATGCCATAATGTAGGAATTTGAAAAAGTGACTGCGTGTGCACCTCCTCAAAAGAGACATGAACCTGATGATGAGATCAATGATATTTTTAATGATCATATAAAGGAGTATGAAATTCCTATCAAGAAGAAGATACACTAAAATAACATGATCAGGTCAAGTTAAAGGTTTTTGAGAATTATGAGCAATATAAACACCAAGTTGATCTTAATCAACTTGCATATGTGTTTAGTAAACAAGAAGTCAAACTTGATCTTTCTAAATCCCTACCTCATCATAATTCAAATTAATTTGATAGTACGAATAACCTTAAAAGAAGTAAGAAGTAGATTTGGAAATGCCAAATGGGTATAGGAAAGATCAAGCAAGCTATAATATCAAATAAGCTTCAAAAAGACCTAAATGAATCATTCAAAAGAGATTCAAAGGATTTACTAGCAACTAGTAGGGATTTAAATAATGGTAAGCCATTAGATCACCATAATGAGTAAGTTATCATTGATAAACACTTATCTTATGAAAGTTTGTTCTATTAGAGAAGTAAGGATTCTAAAAGTAATGTTTTTGATATTGGTTGAGTTTAAGAAACTGTTCTATCACCTCAAACATGTTTTGAGGCTTTGTATATAATACGTTAGTGGTTTATTTTTCCTAAGTGCCTATGACACATGTTATTTTATTGTGTGTTTTGTATTTCCTTTCCTCTAGGTGATTTTGGCACATAGGTGTGTTTGTTTTTATCTTATTATTGTGTTTGGGTGTTTGGTGTGAGTTTGTAGAGGTTTTTAGTTTTAGTTAGAAACTTTCATGACTCTATATCCAAATGGAGGTACAAGGCAACTGGTCTAAATGTAAAAAAGCACACAACCCTAGGAGGTCTCTAAATATGTTAGCCAAAATTTGCCTACCATGAATGGGAGTTATTGAAAACTTTGATGCATTTAACCTTAAATTTGTTGATATACATTATAAAGGACATGTGTTAGTCATTAATGATTCAGGATGATAGGTAGTGTGTCTTAATTATCAACTTTTAAGGCCATTTACCATGGTCTAGTTGATAGCTAAGTTAAGTCATGTGTCTTGTCATTAAATGGTCATTATTTATAGTCTTCATTTTATTTTTTCCATTATTTAAGATAGTTTTGATAGGGTTAAGGTTAAGTATGAAAGCAAGTTGATGGAGAACTATGCTCAAGGAGATAAGGTGGTGACCCTTCTAGGATAACTATGGTCTAAAACTAACTAGATTGACCAATGAGCCAAGCTAACAAGTTGATCATATTGTTTTTCAAGCAATCTAGAAACATTAAGGTAGTTTTCACAAGTTTAAGGTATTTCTCTACTTTAGTCCTATTGTATATTCAAATATTTAGATGATACTTGATAGTTATAAGCTAATGTGAAAGTTTTCAAAGGTAATGGTGCATACATATTCATGTGTCAAGACCTATGAGAATGTTTATAATGTTCAAGAGGCAAAAAGTAAGTTAGAAAAGACAATTTAAATCAAAAAATGCAATCATTACTCTTGCAAATAGTAATAAATGAAGTTTATTGGCCAAGAAGAGAGAGAAAATGTGTTTCAAGGAGATGAAAATATAAAGGCAAATTAGAATGGCTTAAACTAAGTTAATTCATGATTGGACAGTCTTGATAAAGTCTTTTCAAACCAAAAATTACACCAGATACTCTATCGAGCTCTTGGCCGGCTCATAATGGTCATCTTTAATTACTTGGTATAGATAAGAGAGAGAAAGTAAGCACTTGATATATTGGAAAAATATGGGGGTCATAATGCCATAATATTTCCATGCATTATTATTTAGTTCAATGGGATATGCTTTATGAATGATTTCTAACATGTTAAGTAGATTTAAAATGTTAGATAAACTCTACAGGGTCAGTTTCGGGAATTTATAGTAAAGTTGTGAGCTCATTGTTGATTTAAAATTTTTGTAAAAGTAAATATAGGACCTATATAATCATATAAATCTATATCCAATAATATTCATGGTTGTGCAAGTCATAAATGAGAAGCATCTTTCAAGAATGATGAGATTAAAAGTTTAAGCCTAGAAGGTTTTGTGTCTCCACCAAGAATCAAGTCCATGTGAATAGGATGGGAAAGTTTTAAGGCCATATAAATATATCCTTGGAATCTTTTAGAAACATAAAAAACATTTTTAATGGTATTAATGTCCAAACTTACATATATCTATTATCACAAAGGTTCATCTCATACGGTTGTAGGCATAGTTCCCAAGGGTTCTCATCATCTTCACTATGACCAAATACCTTAAAGAGATAGATATATAAGACCATACTTGATAAGTGTGGCACAATCCCAAGTAGTCCTTAAATCCCTCATAGAACTTTCCTATTGAAATGACCAATCATAGTCACTTTAATCAATGTACTAGTGGACTATGTGTAATAAAATAAGGACCAAGTGAGTTGGGAAAAATACATTTTGCATGACCAAAAGCATATAGGAAAACCATGATCATGAATATATATTGTTTAAAATTCAAAAATTGAACAAATTATCTAATCAATATTAGCTAAAATACACAAAGACCCCAGACCTCAAGACCTAACACCTAAGAATGACTAATGTGCATCCATAGGCCTACCATAGTTCTAATTGAGAAAGAGACTAGTTGTGCAGGGATTAAATGGGAATATGAGAAGATAAAAATTATAATTAATATAATTTTATAATTTTTACCTTATTTTTAATCATAAAAATACTAAAATATTTTT
The DNA here is from genome assembly GCA_037957365.1 of Torreya grandis. Lineage (NCBI taxonomy): Eukaryota > Viridiplantae > Streptophyta > Pinopsida > Cupressales > Taxaceae > Torreya > Torreya grandis. The sequence goes on from JARHVA010006328.1 coordinate 66,478, forward strand.
AAAAAGGCTCATTCAAATGGAACCTAACAATATAAGAGTCCAAATGTGGACCTACAGGCTAATGGCAGTCAACAAATGAAAATTTGGTAAATGGGAGTGTGAATGGGTGGTAAAAAGTTAAAGTAGAACCTAAAATAACTCCTAAACACTTTTAAATTATCCTAAAGTGATAAAAGTATATTTTAAGAGGGATTGTTCCCAACTCATAGTTTGGTAGTCCATATCAATACACACAGGCCTATCACAAGAAATTGAGGAGTAAGAGGATGTATATGATGGAAAAACAATGGTGGGAGGAAATAAAGGAGGAAATATAGGTTTTTATAACCATTTTTATACCATTTAAAATATAAAAATTACCAATTAATAAGGCTTACACTCATTATATAGTCCAGGCAAACCTAATGGACACCTATAGGTAGGTTTGGGTGAATGAATGGAATATGTGACCATTGATTGAAGCCATGAGATTGAGAATAATTTTAAGGAATTATATAATTAAATATTATAATCTCAAAAATTTATATTTAAATTTAAAAGTGGTTGAAGGCAGTGAGAGGCCTAAAAGGCTAATTAGGCCTAGTAGGCCAGCATAAGCATACATTGACCTGTATATTAAATGTGAAGAATTTTTGCATATATTTGGAGTATATTAAATATTTAAAGTATTTTATAAGGTTAAATTTAATGTTTCAATATTATTTCATGATAATTGAGCCACTGAGAAAATAAGAAAATACAAGGAAAGGCCTGTGAGGGTTAAAAGAGTAGGACTGTGTACAAACCCTGACATAGGGCTCAAGGTAGGTTTCATTGGTTTTAGGGGTCATTATTTAGAAGAGACAACTTTAAAATATAAAATTATGTTTAAAATACATAATTTAAGTGTTTCTATCCCAAATCAAGCACTTTCATGTATTTTCCTTGCCAAATGATTGCTCTCAAACACACAGTTAGGCTTCATTGCTTAAAAAGTCAACTTTTAGCACATGGGAACTTGCATGAGAAGGTGAATGTGATCCTAATATAATTTAGGAATATTTAATTGGTTATATATTAAAAATACTTGGTATTTTTTTGTGGGTTATGTCTCTTAACTCTATGAATCATTCTTAAGACTCTGAGAGCCCTTAAAACCTGCTTAAACCCCTAAAATGAGATAATGGAAGAAATAAGGATTTTAAAAACTCAAAATTAGTTAGGATGGACTAAAAATAACTTGTATAACCTTATTACCTCTCTTAGGCATCTTATTGAGTGAAATTTTGGCATGTGTGAACTGAATGTGTAAAATAATTGGCCTAAAAAGTTCTTTCTTGAGCTAGTTTTCAAGGTTTTGAACTACATGATCTCTTCTAAACAGTTTTAGAGGTTAAATAATACAATATAAATATGTTTTTACCATATTAAAATCATTAAATAAGTTTTCATAGTCTTTATATAGGCCAAAATTAACCAAACATGCCTAAGTGAAGAAAGATGGCTTATATGGCTTCAAGAAGACTGTGTATAGGCCCATCTCAAGGTCTAGAGAGCTAGAAGTGCATCATAACACATTAAAAATAACATAAGAATAATAAAAATATATCTTGGATTCATGAATTTTAACACTAGTCTCCCAATAAATGAAAAGCTTTGCAAGAGGTAGAAATTGGCATAGAACATCCTCAACATGCCAAGTGTCAATTGGAGGATTTATAACTATCCTAAAGATGCAGATGTATAAATATTTGGAAAGGAGTTACCCTAAATAAGTTCAAGTCTTCCAAATTAACCTCCTACACCACTCATCATAAAAAATCACCTCAACACTCGGTCAATAAGTTCAGGAGGCAATATGATATCACGCCTTTTACAGGCTTGTTGTCAATTTTCTTATCCTTTGTAACTGATTGTGATGATTCAAGTGATATGATGAACTCATTATATTCCCAAATTATCTCTCTATATTTATTATTGATATAAGACAAGCCTTGAATGGAATTTTAAAGTAGCCTCTCCTAGTTATGGTAAAATCTTGACCAAACTTGTACTTGAAAACCTCTTGAAGCAATAAATAAGACTAATTGTGTATGCTTATATGCAATATCATGTGTTAACTATGCAATTATGTTGATATTTTGTAGTGAATGTTTGATTTTCTATCTTGTTCTCCATGTTTGCTCACCATTGTGCAAGAAAAGACTACTATTGCAGGTCATTGTTAGTGTTCTACTTTGTATATACATGATTTATAAGTGGAATTGCATCATTTTAACCTTGATAAGGTCAAGTGTTACCCTTCTAAGTAGTGAAATTCACTCTTGAGCCTCTTAATAAAACACTTATGTGATATTCATGTCAATATTGTAAGTTATGTGAAAGAGATGGATTCTTTGCCTCAAATAGTGTATATTCAATCAAGCAAAGGACATCATGTTTAGTTCATCACCTCCATGTTTTCTTATTAATTTTATCCTTACTTTTATCCATTTTACATGAAAATTAGTAGTGGAGCTGTTAGTTTAGGTGTTTGTACATGAGAGCTAGCCCATAATCTAGAGAGTCACCTCTTCAAGTTGGTTACCCACACCTAGAGGTGTCTCCATGTTACCCCAAATTGAGAAGAATTAAAAAACCTTCAAAGGGTAAAAATTTAGGTGATAAAAATTATGGAATTCCCAATGGGACACAAGTTAAACAAGGTTATCCAAGATTGATGTTGGTCTTGGCAAATTTGTAGTTATAACAGCCTCCTTCATGCAACATCTAGAAACTCCAACAAGTTCTAAGTTCTTGGTTGTAGAATAGTAAGCCAATTTTTCATGCCAAAGGTGAATAAAAGATCAAAGGCTAAAGTTATTTTACTTGAGATTGTTGAGTTACATTTATTTTTAGTCAAAATAAATAGGTTCTTTCATATTCTTCTCTACACCAAGTATCCTAAAAGAAGGATTCATTTTCCCTATAATCCAAGTCTTCCTAGAGTTGGTAGGATGGCTATAAATCTTCCCTTTATGGCCTTTAATAGTGGGTCTCACCTAAACCTTTCACAATATGTTGACATCTTAGTGGCTACCCTTAAGAGTGTCCCATATTTTAGTGGATAGAACACTATTACACCCATTAAGTAGATAAGAGACATGGATAACTTTTGTAATATACATAATGTCACCCAATAAAATTTAGTGAATAGATTGTTAGAAATATCCTTCAAAGGCGAATCATTGGAGTGGTATATAACCTTAACCCATAGTTACATTGACTCATGGGATGAATTAGGAGAAAGGTTGATTAAAATGTTTGAGGATAAGAGTGATAGTCTTTCCATAGTTGAGATATTAACCAATATAAAGAGATCCCCCAAGAATTCATGCAAGATTTCAACTCAAGGTTCCAAAAGACATGGGATAAAATTCTAGTTATTGTGAGGCCTACTCCAAACTAGGCATTCCTTTACTATTTTAAGTCAATGAATAGTGATATAGTTGTTATGATACGATCCATGGGAGGAGAGACTCTACCTGATGATTATGACCTTGAAATCAAAGTGGAAAATAATCTTCTCCAAGTTAGAAAAAATTCCTCAAGGCTTCTTGTACCATTGTTTCCTAATATTTAGCCTTCTACTCCAACTCTTGCTCCATTCCTACTCATACTAATCACGAAAAATCTACCCCTAGCCATTTACATGAAATACAAGAGTTGAAGAACTAGTCAAATCTCAAAGGAATGAGATAGTGGCTTTAAATATACACCAACCTAAACATTCCAAGTCTTATCAAGGTTCTTATCATCCCCAATAATTCTATCAACACAATAGGGCTCCTTTTCAAGCCAATTCCCAAGGTCAAGGGTAGATTACTTAGGCCAAACCATAAAATAGTTTCAATCTAAATGTTGCCTCTTCTTCAAGGGCATTAGTATTGGTTTAAAATAATCTTATGCAAGAGTCTTAACAGTATCAACCACATGATTAGTCTACCTATCATAATGATGCATTCAATAAAGCTTTCGTGGCTCAATATGGGACAATAAATTTTATGACTCAAGCTGAGGTATCTACTCAAGGAGAAACAAATGAAAAATAAGTGTAATTAGATGCCACTCTAGTTAGTTGGAAAGAGGGATATGAGTGTGCAACTAATCAATTGGGAGAGACAATTAAATTTTTTAATTCCATATCAACCAATACTAGTTCTATAAAGAGGGCAATGGAAGAAAACAAAGGGGTGGGTAAAGGATATTATTTATATTATCAAGTACCTTAAGGAATGAATGGGTCTAACATAACCCCTAAAGTTTTGGAAAAATAAATAAATAATAATATGAAGAATTTTATAACATCTCAACCTTCATATGCACAAGCTCAAAACAACATTGCAACTCATAGAGGAAAATCAAGGCTTGGTAATTATCCTATCAACATCATAGATCAAATGAATAAGGTTCATGTGATTATCCCAATGTGGTATATACTGTTAATTTTTGGTAAAAAATCTCTACTCTAATAATACTTGTCTAATCCAAGCCTACCAATAAGACAAACAAGGAAAGAGGGTGCAATTTTCACTAATACTTTCACACCTACTAATAGAAAACTAAGCAAGGATGTAATAAAGGAAGATTATGTACCCTATATTAATCCAAAATTATCAAGCACCACATGGCTAATTGAATTAATGTTGGATATAACATCTTTTTAACCTTTTCTATAAATTAATTTAACTCAACCCATTTTCCCAACAATAAATATTATTTCCCCTTATTGTGATTGTACTGATTGATCTAAACTATCACCATTTAAATCTATACAACCAAACTTGATTTAGACAAATATTCCTTAATCATCACCTATAAACCCATATAATGAACAAACTAGTAAAATTACTATGGACTTTATTAACTTCACTTAACCCGATCGTATCAACACATAATCTTTATCTATTACTTTACTTGAAATTACCTTAGATGATAAAACAAATGACATGAGACAAATACATTTTGAATATGATAGTAAAGGTAATAAAATAATTTATCTTGAAGTACATGTAAAATATTTTGGACATTTACCCATGCTTCTTAATGACAAAACTATATTATAAATCCTCTATGCTAGAGAACCTCAACTTCCATGCTAAAATCACAAGCTTGGCAACTTTTAATAAAAGGTTCCTTATCTAAATAATTTCATTGCTAGTATGGACCCTAAAACACACCCTTTCTCTTCACTCCCTCTTGTTACATATCATTTCCAAGATGGAAATGCTATGTTTATCAAATAAATTATAAAAATTGAATATGGTACACCTACATGTCCTTGACCTATTACCATCTCTAAAGAGATCACTCTCAAAGAACACAATAATTTTAGTCTCTTCTTTGAAAAATATCTTGAAACTTTCACTTGGTCATATGAATACATGCCTAGAATTGATCCTAACATCATTGTCCATAATATCATCACCTACCTAGATGCCAAACTTGTACGGCAAAAGTAATGAAAATTCCCTCTTGAGATTTATACCTTATATCATAAGGAAATCATCAAACTTATGGAATATAAATTCATTAAACATATAGATTACATATAATGGGTTTCAAAAAATTTCCCTAGTTGTAAAAAAATAACCTTGGTTATTTGCATATGCATTGACTTTCACAACTTAAATTTAGACTTTACAAAAGATATTTTTCCCTTACCATCAATAAATGCCACTGTCAATTCTACCATTGGTTACAAAATGTTATCACCCATGGATAATTTCTCAAGATATAACCAAATTAACATAGCTCTAAAACATCAACATAAAATAACATTTACCATGAAATGGGGCACCTATTACTATGTTAAAATGCCTTTCGATCTCAAAAATGCTATAACTATTTATTAACATGCAATGACTCATATTTTTCTTGATCTTATTCACAAAATCATCAAAACTTACATGGATGATCTTATTTAAAAATATAAACATTATAATACTCATCTTCATGATTTAGCTATCATCTTTGATCAAATCATTAAATACAAAGTTAGACTCAACCCCTTCAAATATGTGTTTAGTGTTACTTTTGGTAAATTATTAGGTTTTCTAGTCTCCCACTATGGCATTGATGTCGATCTCTCTAAAACAAAAAATATTATCAACATGATACCTTAATCCATTACATACAGAAAAACTTACCTTTGGAAACTTGGGATAATTCATCATTTTATTCTAGAAATGGCTTATCATATATATTCTATTAATTCCCTTCAAATGAAGGTAATGCCTTAGAATGGACATATTCATGCCAAAAATTATTTGACAACATGAAATAATCCTTGTTTCATCCTCATACTCTTCTCCCACCTTAAAATTATCATCCATTAATATTATATACATCATCCACCCCCATATCAATTGAGGTAGTGCTCATGCAACAAGATGATACTAGTAGAGAATATGTTATCTATTATATCAACCATGACTTAATTGATCATGAAAAATGTTATACAAAAGTACAAAATGATTGTTTAACTATTTATTTCATATCTAAAAACCTCCACCATTACATGTTCTATCAAACTAATATGTCCTTGTCCATTTTGATCCACTTCATCATTTCTTTTCCAAAGCTTTCCTACCTATAGATAGAATTGACAAATAGATGGTCCTATTAATGGAGTTTGACCTCTGAATTATGAAAAAAAAATCTATCAAAGGTCAGGTCATCATAGATCACAGTGTGGATGCCTCCATACCACCTACTAATCACCTTTAAAATACTCTTCCTAATGAAGATATTATTTATATTGAAGGTTTAAACCAAATAATCTCACTCAAAGATTATTTCCACAACTTCACCACTAATCTAGAAGCAAATAACCATGATAAAACTGATCCTCAACATATTATTATTAAATCTAAAGTAGTCATTGAAGAATTACCAAAACTTACAATTGACTTGCATGAAGACACTTGGACACTTCACTTTGATGGCATAAAATTCCTTCAAAGAGCTGGGGCATGCTATGTTTTAACAAGCCCACATGGTAAAATTATACCTCTAGCATTTCAATTAACCTTTGATGTCACCAATAATATGGCTAAATATGAAACTCTTATACTAGGCATGAAAGCTACACTCAATTTATAAATCTTATATTTACATGCTTTAGGTGATTCAAAACTCATATGTCATCAAGTTAGTTTATATTATAAATATAAAATTGAAAAAATTATTACATACCACCAAATTGCAACTATGTTTGCTAAAAAATTCACCTCATTTACCATTGAACCTATCCCATGAGAATAAAATGTTATAGATGATTCTCTCACTTCATTGGCATCTCTATTTCATTCTCATCAAGCTCTTTGTGATTCCCAATTCCTTATCCCAATGAGTAAGTCACCTTATTCTATAAAAAATAAAAATGATTCTATAATTTGTCACATATAATCTATCACTATAAAAAAAATCTCATAATACAAAAATATCATCCAATTTATCGAGCATCATACTTACCCTCAAAAGGTAATTTCTCATGAAAAGACTCAAATTCAAAAACAATCTTACACATATTGTACCTTATGTGTTCAAAGAGTAAACAATATGTATATTAGTCCCTTGTTAGTTCAAATGAAAAAACATCAAGCATAATAATACACTAGGACTAAACACTCTTGCCTAAGAACTAGAGAGTGCATAACATAATAAGCAAGATTAAAAAATAGAGATAAAGACAATAAAAATTTATTGCCTCCTTTGTCAAATTTGATGCTTAACTATTGGCATAAGGATGTTCATTCTCATCCTATGATGATTTTAGTCTTCTATCAATGATCTTCCATAGTGGTATCATCTCTCCAATAGTCACTTGTGGCTTGGTGTGAAGCTTGGCATAAATTAGGCATTATAGCACTACTCTAAAAGGCTTCAAGAAGGTATTCCAACAAAATAACCTTACACACAAAATCTTATTGATATATGGTGTGGGAACTTGTATTTATATCTCAAAGAACTAACTCTAACCCTAGGGAAGTTAGGTTAAATTATAACTTGGGTTGAGTCTAAATTAACCTAGGTTGAATCAGTCTAACTCTGTGTTGGGTCAAGACACTCATGAAATATTGACACCTTAGTTTCAGATATTTGTGAGGCATGACAACTCATTTTAGATATTTTTGAGGTGTGACTCACATTTTTTAATATTTAGGAGATAATAAATCACTTTATTAGCTTATTTGACTTTTGAATTCATATTTTGCTAAAAATTCCTTTTTTGGTAAATAAAATTCACTAATTTGATTTAGAATTTTTGTTTAGGCAAGTTAATTAGGATTTTCAATGTAATTAGTCTTGCTTATTCCTTTTTGGATTTTGAAAATTATTTTAAATGTTTTTAATAAATAGATTGATAGGTTAAAAGTGTCAAATTACTAGATCATAATTTCATAAGGGTTATAACTAAACCAAGTTAGTGATGCATATAGGGTAATACACTAAATAAGATAGTATTATCACATTTATAGGTAATTAAATCCCTTACATAGATGAAATTATGTAATTTACATGATTGCTATATTTAAGATTGTGTCATTTGCTAAGAAATTAAACTAAATCCTAGTTTAGGCATGAAAGTAGCAAAACTAAGTGTCTACACATATGTAATTCAATACAAAACCCTTTATTATCATAACACAAAAGGTACCCTAATCCATTGTGTAATGCCATAAGAAGTTACAGATCTTCTTGAAAAATTACATGGGTTCATTTGTGGAAGTCATTGTAGTGGTCATGCGATAGCCCACAAATATCTGTGCATGGATTAATTTTGGCTAACTCTTGAAAAATATCCCTTTAATTTTGCTAAAAAGTGTAATATTTGTCAACTTCATGATGATCTCATACACTATCCTCTAATTGAACTCCAAACCTTGGAGTCTCTTTGGCCTTTCTTTATGTGGAGATTATATCTCATTGGTAAATTACTTGGATCACATGATGATCATGTATTCATTATCAATGCCACTCAATATTTTACCAAATGGGTGGAAGTCATGCCTCTTATTAACATTATTGGTATTAAAATTTCCAAATTAATTTTTAATCACATCATCTATCATTTTGTAATTATTCATAGCATCATTTTTTAAAATGGTGACAATTAAAAAAATAAAGACATGAAACAACTATATGCAAATTTCAAAATCGTGCACATGTTTTCAACACCTTACCATCTTGAATGCAATGGACAAGTAAAAGTCACCAAAACAATATTGAAAAAAACATTTTAAAATACTATTAGAGAATCTCACACTAATTGGAATTTACAACTTTATCCTACACTCTAGGTTTATCACACTAGCATACATACTACCATTTGGGCACCACCATTTTCATTGGTGTATAGTTTTGAGTTAGTCTCACCTCTAACATTTAAGCTACCATCCTTAAAAAAATTTCTTAATGATATTATTCTTAATTAATAATTACACGAATCCCACCTCTATGGATTTTATGGACGAGTGACATATAACTGCCTTATAATATAACCACAAATATAAAGCTTGCATTACTAAATAATAATAAAAGTCAAAGTATGTGCTTTTCATGTTGATTACCTAGTGCTTAAAATAGATTATACATGAAAAATAAGGGAAGTGCACCCAAAAGTGGTGGGGTACTTACCTTGTTAAATACATCCTTAGTCCTAGTACTTATAAACTACAAACTAATGAATGACATATTTTCAAAGAACCCACTAATGCTCAATTTTGACAGAAATATTTTGCTTAACTATTTATTATTCTACATGTTTCTTACATACTTCCATATAATGTACATGCTAATAATTTTTTTAGGCCTTGTAAAAAGATACCCAAGGTGTACAATTACTTTATTCTTAGTAGCCTTAGTTACTTTATTTTTCTTTGACTTACAATGTAAGACCTAGATAGGACTCGACCATCCTTATAAATATCTTTTATTTCTTAGTAAAATATTGATGTTTCTCTTTTCTAAGTTGTGTTGGAGATTTGTCATTATGATGTCATAATGGTGTCATGGAGGTGTCTTATTGAGTGGATGAAGAGCTTTAATAGTCTATGTGATAATGACAAAGTGTGCAATGTGTTGGTTCTAAGTATACTTGAAGGTGGCTTAGTTGATCTTCAAAGTTTGATTGATCATAGGTGTTTAGGGTTGATTTTGGTGATTAGATCATGTACCAAAGGTCCCTAAGATGCTATCTATACTTTTAGAGCTTGTGTTCATGAGTGGAATTCATCTATTAGTTCATTGTTCTCATCTAGATGCTTTGGGTCCAGTGGTAAAAAATATGAGCTAGTAGTTTGATGTCATAACCATTACCATATGGGAAGGAGTCAAGGGGAGATGGTCATATGGTTGTGATCATAGTAATCCATAGTTGTTTTATACGAAATCTTAAGTCATGCATTGAATCATAGTTAAATATATGAGGGTGAAAATTTGGCTTCTCAGACAAATTTCATTATTTCCCATAGCCAAATTTGTAAAGTGGTTAGAAAGATCTAAGTAAGCATGTTGATGAGGATAGTGCTTGTACATGTGAATGATTTAGGAGAAGGTGATCATATCAGTTTATTCAATTTTTGACCTAGTTTATTTGTGATAATTTTTAGATCATTTGATGTAGCACATAAAAATATATTCATATGCAAATTTGGGCTCCCAGGTAGTTTGATTGTGTTTTACCATACTTAGCCAATTTTTCAGTGTGGAAGAAAGAGCCAAGTGAATATTTTTATGGTGTTATATCTTGCATGTGTGAAGGTGTCAAGATAAAATGATCATATAAGTTTTTTTATAGTTTTGATCATAGATTATTTATGCTAAATTTGAGATCATGTGTTGAAGTACAACAAAAGTTATGGATACTCAAAGTTGGCCTCTTAGGCAAATTTGGACATGGTTGGCTCTATGACAGAAGATTTTGAGAAGGCACTTTAATGATGTTATATCTCACACACACTAGGGTTTTAGGATTAGTGTGTCATATGGTTGGATTCTCCTTTATGAGGAGATCATCTAGTCAAAGTTTGAGATCTTATGAGTTTGTGAAAAATAAGTTATTGAGGTGTAAAAATGGCTACTCATGCATATTAAAAGGGTTCCCATACTGTCAATTTAAAATGGGTTAAAGTTTGAGCAAGATCAAAGGTGCACATTTTCTCCAAGGATTTAGGAGGTAGCAAGATGAGGATAGGTGCATGATGTTTAACATGTAAGCAAAGGTACAAGATAATTATCCAATAGGGAGTAGGAATTAATATAATTGATCAAATGGTGAGTGGTGTTTGATAAAGTCTTGATTGATCTATAGAGATTGATGGAGTGCATTGAGTCAAAGTTTTTAGATTATATGAGATGAGGTAAACTATCAGATGTTTAACATTTAGCTTTAGCAGTCTATGCAATAAAACTTGAACAAGATCGATGGTGTGAGATTGAACCTAAGTTGAAAGTTCATGAGATTCAAGAATTATGTTTGAAGGTTAACTATGACCATTGTTATTCAAATATTTGAATTTACATAGGGAAAAACTAGAGCTCTATATTTTGACCATTTCTTTTCATAGAATAAAAATTTGCTCATGCATTAAAAATAAAAGTGGTATAATATTCCAAGTACATTTGGATATATTGATTTGATGATCTAAAAGTGAGTATAGTTAAAGAAATTGAGCCTAAAAGTGGATAATTTGTTCATGCTTATTCTATAAATAACTCAAGAAGGATATTTGAGATTGTATTGATGCTTATTTGATGTCTCATGATGAATTAGCTATTAAAACATATTGTAGACTCCATGAGGATTTTATGTGTCAATTTTAGAGGTATGATCAATCTATCTTGAGTATGAACAATGCTTAAAAAGTTGACTATGTGTTCATTCATGGTGACTGTGTGCACCAGGTTAGTGTTTGAGTTATTGAGCATATACAAAGGTGAGATAAGTTGACTATGATCATTTGAGGATGTAGAAGGGGACATAAGGAGTGGAACCATGTATTTTAAAATGGTCTTATGTTTTTCTATGCTTAAGGGAGTGTCAAAAGAGTGAATGGGTCTACATGAGACCTATAAGGGCTACAAGGGCCTTATTAAAAGGTGTAGTTCTTTAAGGGTGACCCATAAATACTATGGCTGACCAATGAATATTGTATTAAGCTATGTCTTCATGTGAAATATGCCTTAAGGAATAAGGCATGCCTAATGGTTGACCAAGGTAGCGATTATCAATATTGCTCTATAAATAGTGGAACCAAGGATGATGGGTTATAGCGAGTTGTACACAAGAGACTAAGGAGTGATTGGAGAGAGGCTTGTGTGTGTGTGTGTTTTCAGGAGAAAAGGAGGGTTTGAGTGCCCTAAGGATGTGTTGAAGAGTAGATCAGTTTAAGGACTACTTGTATGACTTTTAGGTAATAATTCTATTAGAAAAATAGTGCTCTTATAGATTGAGCGTGAGTGAAGATGAAGAGAGATAAGCTGAGGTCCATCATCAAGTGTTATTGAAATTAGTTTAGAGGTAGAAGTGTTTTATAGGTGTTGGTATATTAGCTCAAAATATAAGGTGGTTGTAGCTTCCTTACAAGGTAAAACTTGATAAAAGGTATAGTTATTATTGCAACTCAGATAGATAGGTGTCATAGCACCTTGTAGGATTGGAATCTCACTAAATAGGGATTATAGTTCTTTGATAATTTATAAATGATCTAAACTAGATCTTTTCATTATAGGATAGTAGTCCAAATATAGGTTCTAGTGGATTTTCTCCCCTGAGAGGGTTTCCCATGCATGTCGTATGTTATGTGATTGATCTTGCATTACCTCTCTTACTCATTAATGTGAATGTTGTGTATGCTTTATGTATGCTTATGGTAATTGATTAAGGACTTGTATAGATTATAAATTAAGTTGGATAAGTTGGGCTCACTGATTCACCCCCCCCCCTTAATGATTGTACCTCTAATAATTGTTATTAGAGCAAGGTCCTTTGGTAAAGACTTAACATATCAAAGGTGATCAAAGGTACAATGGTTGATAAAAAGGTTATGGCTTGGTTTCAAGATAATCTAGTTTTTGCTTTATTAGAAGTTAATAATGTAGTGTAAAATTAGGAGCAACTATCAAGAATTTATAGGTCATGGTGAATACAAGTTTTAATCAAAGGATGGAATAATGTGAAAATAAGGTATTGAATTACTCAAATGTGCTCTTACCCAAGGATAAAAATTATTTTAGCTCCATCAAAAAGATCAAGAATGAAAATGGTAGTTGTCAATAAAAAAGAGGATCAAACATGAAAAAAGTATTTAGTGGGTATTGCTTTTCCTGTAATCAATTTGGTCAAAAATATAAATATTATTCTATCTCTCTAGAGATGAAAATGGATATCATATGTTACAACTATAACTAACAAGGTCACATAGCTAAGAACTATAATAGAGCCTTCTGGAAAAAGTATATACAGGTCATTAACACTATCAAATGTTTTAAAGAGACCAAGTTAAAGAAGAAAAGAAACAAAATCCAAGTAGATCGCAAAAGGAAGTGTCATTGTTTGTTCAAGAAGATTTACAAACTCAAGAAGATGAGAACAAGATATGGTTCATAAACCATGGATTCTCAAATCATATGACAAGAGACAAGAGCAAGTTTATCTCTCTAAAGAAGACCAACCCAAGTGTAGTTAGATTTGGTGACAACAAGTCTGATAACATATTTGATAAAGGTACTGTAAGTTTAGACAATGGTCATACAAAGACTGAGAATGTCTTATATGTAAAAGGTTTCAAACATAATATTTTAAGTGTAAGCAAGGAAATGTTGTAAATTTTCATGATGATGTATGTGAAGTAGGAAAGGAAAAATTTGATAGATTAGTCACAAAGGTTCATAAAATAGATAATAACATGTATGTATTCCATGAATCATATAAGGAACAGTGCTTCATGAGTCATTTGGAAGAAAGCTAGCTTTACCATAGAAGGCTTGGTCATATAAATTTTGATAATATAGTAAATATTAGTTCAAAGGGGTTGGTAAGGCATATGCTCAAGATTTTTAAGATTCCTCATTCTCTTTGCAAGGCATGTCTTCATGGGAAGCAAACCAAGAGAAGATACAAGAATAAGGAATTGTCCACTATAGAGCCACTAGAGTTGATCCACACTAATCTATGTGGACCTATGGGAACTCAAAGTATTTAGGGTAATAGTTACTTCATTCTTCTCCTTGATGATTTTACTAGGATGACATGGATATTCTTTCTTAAAGAAAAATCATAAGCTTTTACAAATTTTTTGGCATTTAAATATCATGTGGAAAATGACAAATTTTCAAAAAACAAGTGTGTGAGATCAGATAGAGGAGGTGAATTTTGGTCTCATAAGTTTGATGATTTTTATGATGAACATGAGATAAGAAGATAATAATCTATTGATAGAACACCACAATAGAATGGTGTGGTTGAAAGGAAGAATAAGACTATGGTTAAGATGGGTATAACCATGCTTTAAGATGCAAAAATATCAAATGGCTATTAGGAAGAGGTATCCAAGACTTTTGTGTAAATCCTAAATAGATATTAAATTAGAGTAAATGGTAATAAGATGCCTTATGAGTTACAAAATAATAGAGTGGCTAATGTTAAACATTTTAGAGTGTTTGGGAGTAGGTGCTTCATCAAAAGAGATGAAGATAATCTTGGCAAATTTGATCCAAGATATGATGAGGGAATCTTTTTAGGATATTCTTTTATCAGTACTACCTATAGATGATTTAACAAGACACTTCACAAGATTATTTAAAGTTTAAATGTAAGAGTAAATGAGACAAGTAGAGTCAAGAAGCCAAAATTGTAGGTATGTGACTCAACTCATAATGCTATTGAAAATAATGATAAGTTATATGTTCAAATAGATGATTAAGATGAAGAAGAGGAAGAAATACAAGATACTAAAGCTCCATCTATAAAAATTCAAAAAGATCATCCAATCTCTCAAATTATTGAAAATTTTGGTGTAAGGTTGTAGACTAGAAGGATAATGTTGATCAATCAAAATCAACAAGACTCAGCTCTGTTATCCATGACTAAACCCTTTTTTTTTGGAAGCTAGCAAAGATGAAAGTTGGAATGATGTTATGAATGAATAAATTGATCAAATAGAAATGAATGAAACATAAGACTTAGTTCCTTGACCAAAAGATAAAAATATGATGGGTACCAAATGGGTTTTTAAAAACAAGATGAATGAGAAAGGAGAAGTCATAAAAAACAAGGGTAGACTAGTGTATAAAGGATATGCTCAAGTTAAAGGAATAGATTTTGATGAGAATTTACTCTTATGGCAAGGATGAAAGAAATTAGAATCTTTTTGGTCTATGCACATTTCAAAGGTTTTAAGGTATATCAAATGGATGTGAAATCTACATTATTGAATGGCAACTTAGAAGAAGAAGTCTACATTGAATTAATTGAAGGATACTTCATGTCAAGTAATCAAGATTTATGTGTAAATTGAAGAAGTCTCTATATGGTCTTAAACAAGCTCTTAGATCTTGGTATGATAGGATAGATAAGTCTTTTTTGAGTCAAGATTTTAAAATAGGGGTAGCTAATAATAATCTATATATTAAGACAAAAGCTAATCATCAATTGATAGTTGTATATGTTGATGACATAGTTTTTATATTTGACAATGATAAAATGAGTAGAGATTTTGTAGATACTATGAAGATTGAGTTTGAAATTTCAATGTTGGGAGAACTATCTTACTTCTTAGAATTACAAATTAATCAACTTGATGTAGGAATTTTCATTTTTCAAGCTAAATACATCAAGGATATGCTAAGGCAGTTTTACATGATGGAGCATAAGCTAATGGGTACTCCAACGATCACATGATGTAAGTTAATTAAATTGGGTGACTCATCAAAAGTTGATAAAACTTTGTATAGATCCATGATTGCAATTATTTTATACTCTACAACATCTAGGCCTAACATCATGAAAGTAATGGGTCTTGTAGGAAAGTTTCAAGTTGATCCTAGAGAACCTCAGTTGAAAGTAGTCAAAAGGATCTTGAGATATCTGAAAGGCACCATAGAATATTGCTTATGCCATCCCAAGAGTAAATAATTTTCTTTAAAATATTATACTAATGTTGATTGGGTAGGATGTATGGATGATAGGAGGAATACCAGTGGTGGGTCTTTTTCATGGGAGAATGTTTGGTGTTTTGGGTAAGAAAGAAGCAAGCATTAATGTATTTATAAATTGTAGACACTGAGTATATAACATTTTCCTCTTATTTCACAAAATTCATGTGGATGAAACAAACTTTGGAGGATTATAAGGTAAGATAAAATGGACCTTGTCCTATTTTTTGTGATAATACTAGTGCAATTAGTATCTCAAAGAATCCTATTATGTACTCAAAAACTAAACACATTCCTATTAGATATAATTTATTGATAGAAAAAGTGATTAATTAGTGTGTGAAGTTGGATCATATGATTAAAAAAGAGTGGCTTATAGATATTATGACCAAACTATTATCAAAATCTATGTTTGGGTATTTAAGACATAGCTTGGGTGTCATTTCTTTCTCTATGAATTAATATAAGGTGTTTGGTTAAGGGGGAGTAACATGTTCATAATAATTACTATAGAGGTTTGTGAAAGAGATATAGTACAAGGTTAGAATGTATGTTTTTAGGATCGTTCAGTGCATGTTTCCTATTTTTGTATAGTGTAGATGTAGAGTTGGTGGTCATGGAAGTGTCTTGAGAAATAAGGCTCGTAAGCTTTCATGGTGGTTCTTCATGGTGTGTGGAGATATGAAGATGCTCATAAGGTAAAATTTATCAAATTTATTAAGTGGAGTCCCTCTCAGATGTTTTTTGGTGAGTGACATTAGATTTTAGTTCTTTTGTGTGTTCTTTCTTTCTTGGTTATTATGCTTGTTTGAAGAAAATGTTGGCTTGGAGCAAGGGGAAGTTGTCAAGACAAGAAGAGGTAGGTTCAAGGTAAGGGGGAGTTTGTATCATCTTTATAAGATGGTCCTTTCCTATTTTTTTAATCTTTTTAGGTTTTTTAAGATCAGTGTGTGCCCACTTTGTCATTATGTCAAAGGGGGAGAAAGTTTCTATTTTAGGAGTGCTTTGAAGAGAGAGAAGGTAAACTATATATTTCTATATTAATGGGTGTTGACATCAATGACAAAGGGAGATATTTTTGGAGAATTATCATGATGGTGTCATAAAGGAATCCTTTTGAGTGGATGAAGAGCCTTAATAGTCTATGTGACAATGACAAAGTGTGCAATGTGTTAGTTCTAAGTATGCTTGAAGGTGGCTTAGTTGATCTACAGAGTTTGACTGATCAGACATGTTTAAGATTGATTTTGGTGATTAGATCATGTGTAAGAGGTACCTAAGATGTTATTTATGCTTTAAGAGATTGTGTTCATGGAATTCATCTGGTATTTCATTTTTCTCATCTAGACACTTTGGGCCTAGTGGTAGAAAATTTGAGTTGGCAGTTTGATATCGTCACCATTGCCATGTGGAAAGGAGTCAAGGGGATCTGGTCATATGGTTGTGATCAAAGTATTCCCTAGTTATTTTGTGATAAATATCAATTCATGCATCAAAATACAATTAAATATATGAGGCTACAAAGTTAGCTTCTTAGACAAATTTCATTGTTTTCCCATACTTAACCAAATTTGCAAAGTGGTTAAAAAGAGTTGAGTAAGCATGTTGATGAGGTCAACACTCACACATGTGGATAATTTGAGAGAAGGTGATCATATGGGTTTATTCAGTTTTAGACCTAGTTCATTCTTACTAATTTTTAGATCATGCAATGTAGCATGTCATATAAATATGAATATGCAAAGTTGGACTCCCAAGTAGTTTGACTATATTTTCTCATACTTAGCCAGTTCTACAGTGTGGAAGAAAGATCCAAGTGAGAATTTTTATGGTGTTATATATTTCATGTGTGAAGATATCAAGAAAAACTAATCATATGGGTTTGTTTAATTTTGAGCATAGATGATTTTCACTAAATTTGAGATCATGCACTGAAGCACAAAAAAAGTTGTGGATGCTCAAATTTGGCCTCTAAAATAGATTTGGACATGGTTGGCTCTATGACAGAAGATTTTGAGAAGGCACTTTAATGATGTTATAACTTACACACATGAGGGTTCTAGGAGTAGTGTGTCATATGGTTGGATTTTACTTTATAATGAGATCATATGGTTCAAGTTTGAGATCCTACGAGTTAGTGAAGAAGTTATTAAGGTGAAAAAATGGATACTCATGAATATTAAAAGGGTTCCCATAGTCATTTTTGAATCGGTTAAATCTAAATCAAGATCAAAGGTTTGTGTTTTCTCCAAGGATTTAAGAGGTAGTGAGATGAGGATAGGTGCACAATGTTTAACATATGAGAAACGGTATAAGATAATGATTTAATGTTTAACATTTTTTGTGATTTAAAGTAATTTAATCATTTCATGTTTATTTTCATCTTCTCACCTATTTTCATTCCACTTTGGGCACACCAAGGTTAGTTTCAAGATAGTATTATTATTTAACATGCAAACATAAGAATCTTAGACCCCATGCTCTCTAATCTCTTTTCCTTAGTTAACAAGTCTATGTTTTCTAATGATAGTCATATTTAACACCCATGTTTTATTTTTTTAATCTACATGGAGGAGGAATAGAAAAATCCATAAAAAGTTAAAAGTTAAATCATTTAAAATAAAAGGGAATGATAAAAATGTATATAAAAAATAAAAAGTAAAAATCACACAAAAATACATGATTATCAAGCACATCTCCTATTCAAGTCTAAGCTCAAATTCCATGGTTGGCCTCATGATATAGATGATGTCCATTAGGGTGAAATAAGCAAATAGACTAGGATAATAAGTCTCAAAATTATCTATAGTGTTGCCTACTTTTTCATGCAAGTACCTGATCTTCATAGTAGACCAATAACTCTATAAAAGATCCTGAGGAATGGGGAACACATTATGGGAAGGTAGGTCCATTTTACTTTTTATTCATAGAGCCTTCATGGGTTGATATTTATACTTCATTAGATAACCTAAATTTATGTATCTAAGGAAAGATCTCTAGAGTACTTAATGTCAAAAGTCTTATTATTTTGCCAAATTTATTTGAGTGTCATATTTATAGAAAAGATTTTATACCTTGGTACCACCTACATTTCCCCCACCACCCATTTCCTATTCCCCCTTAACAAGCAATTTTGTTTATAAATTTGTTTCCCAACTTCTATCTTCCCTATTATTCATCAATTTTTAGACATGCTAAAATAGGTTTCTTTTGGTTTAATCTATCTTAAGAACAAAAGTTGTATCTTTGAGTTACTGTGCATTACTTCTTTAAAACATTACCTTATCCTTCTCAAATATTCCTTGATGATATTTACAAAATCTGAATTTTGTTTCTGATCTTTTTTGAAAATAATTTTTTTCATTCAATTTTTCCATTGTCGATTGATTTTGGATTGTTACTTCTCATTCATCAATTTTTTTTACTTTACATTCTTTTTCTATCTTTATTTAAGTATTGTTTGTTACTTCTTTTACATTGATGTTGGATATATTATTTCATTTTCATATGTCCTTGGCTTGATCTGGTTTGTTATTTTTCTTATTTAAGGTACATTTATCTAGGTTTGTCAATCATTTAGTAGTCTTGGATTTTTGGTTACCCAATTTACTCTCATTTTATCCTTTATCTTTTGTTCTAACTTAGCATTTGTCATCCCAGCTTACCAATTTTCCAAGTAACTTATTCACTTATTTAAAGTTCATTAACTTTAATTTTCATGTGATTTTTTGTTTTTGCTCTTTAGTTTTATATCCTTATAGTTTGTCCAAAACAATTAATGTGACTTACATGATCAAAATTACAAATACAATAGACAACCATTCATTAATAAAGGTAAGCCAAAGTATGTAAATGATACTTGCATTTATTTCCAAATATTCCTTACTATCATTTCAAATTCAAAATTTTAGTTTATGTTTTTTTAATTCAATTTATTAGCTCATCATCATGTGTTTCCATGTTATTTATCAAAGCACCATCCCATGTTATAATTGTGTGACATGTGATGAGAGTCGAATGGGGCATATGTAAACACATAATATTTTTAAACTTGATCATATCCTGATGTTTTCTCTCTTGTAGGAACCTATCAAACTTTAATCTCTCTGAGTGCATACCTTAAAGGGTGTACTAAGAAAGGGATGGATAGAACTTTGGTGATTTTAAAGATTTTTGGTCCTTATACCATTACCTAAAATCACTCAAAATTACCTTTATCTAACTCCTGAATCAATTGAAACCCACTTTTACACTCCTTTAAGTAATCCACCTTCCAAAATATTCCTTAACTAAGAATACAACTCATTTTTATTTATTTTACTACCATGTCAACTTGGTCAATCTTGTTAGAGATTGAGTGCATGTTATGAGATTGTGTCAGCCCAATTGACCTAGTTTCGAGACCTAACAACTATATTTATCACTAAACAAGATTGACCTAGATGACCTTATCAGTTAAATTTTTAAGAGAGTTTAGGGTTAATCCTTGGCTATAAATACCCTAATTCAATTCATTTTTAAAGAGAGGAAAATTCATTATTGCATTGATATATCTTAAAATTATATTATTTCTATATTGGAGGAGTCAATTCTTAGGGTTTTATCCTTGAGGGAAAGAAACTTGTCTTGTGGGAAAGTCTTGAATGCAAAGTAGGAGTTTTTTTAATCTTAGAGATGATTTCTATATTGTGATACTTATAAAACCCCAACAACCTCTTGCTAAACCTTATTTTCCAATGGAGATATTGAGGCACAAACCTTGTTCAATTCAAGGTAAGTATTCCTAAATTTTACAATTTTATTTAATAGATTAGATATTACACAAAGTAGTAGGATGAATGTTGTACTCCTTACTTATTTTACCTCTATATTGACTTGAGTAGAGTTATATTTGCATGACATTTTTTTATTTTTTATTAACTATCACCCTTTGTGCCACAAGCTTTAGTGAGCACTAGATTAGATTTATTTTATGTATTGTAGGCCTACCTAGGTTTATTGCATAATGTCATTTACCTGGAGGCCTTAAAACCTTGTCTTTTGGTATTATGTGGTAGGAGATCCATTAATTAGGTTTAATAAATCTGAATTGGTCATGTCCTAGTATAAATAGCTATGTAATTATTTTTTTGGGTAAGATTACCTTCTCTGAGCTTGGAATCCACTAACTAGGATAAGCTATAGATCCATCTTAATTTATTGCATAACATTGTTATTTGAAATTAGCGACGAAAATGGTGTATGATGCAAAAATAGATGCCACATTCATAACATTAAATAAGGGTTCCATGTTCCAAGTCATTACATGAATTAAATTAGAATAGTTTTTTGTTTTAAACAATGTGTAGAAGAAGATTGGTGGGGAACATTTTTCAAGAGAAATTGTGTTTATCATTGTTGTATATACTAGTGTCAATAATAAAAGTGTATTAAGGTTATACCATTAAGGTTATAAATTTAATTACACTTGAATACTTTCAATTTAAGCACAAAATAATTTTTTTTTAAAACCATAATAATTATTAAAGATAATATTTTTATTATAATCAGTTATAGTGTTTAATGGGCTTCTCAAAATTTGAGCATATATATGGTATAATATATGACAAATATGTACATTTTATGAGAGTTTATCATCTAAAACCATTATAACCATTTAGATATATAATAAATGAAGTAAAAAAGTAGATATAACATTATACCCCACAAAAAAGTAATCATACATGCAACTAAGATCTGCTCAATATTTTTCTTGTCCAAAAATGTTGCAACATAATGAGGGCTATTTTAATTATCATCACTGACATTAAACACATCAAATAAATGTAATGGAACCCATAACCAAACCCTCATGCACATGAAAATTAAATGTATATTGTAGTTTCATGAACACATGTGCTAAATGAAAATAATCTTATGGACATAATATGTGTTAATGTAGGTAAAACTACACAGAGAGATACTACCTTGATAAAAAAATAAATTTTAATTGTATCCAAAGCCATTTTATAAAATAATAAAGGAAAGGATGATTATGATAGAAATAGTAGTAATGCACTCCATAGATATAATTGTATTCTTATGAAAAACATAATAAATAAAATCCTCATACAAGTATAAAAAATATTTTATTCAAAGAGAAATAAAAACTCTAAGGTACTAGTCAAAGCCTCAAACTACGTGTAGTGTGTTATGAAGCTTAAAATACTAATAAATAATGTTCTCACTTTAAATCACATACCTATTGACAATTTGGCCTCTTAAGACAAATTTCAACCCCTATAACCAAAAAGTTTCCCATGACACCCATCAAAGCATGTACATTGTGATATTCATGCATTATGTTGTCATCTTTGGTCTCTTTTTTAATCATGTTAACATCTATTAGAGGTATCATGGTATGTGCTAGAGCTTCATTGTTAAATCATCATGTCATAGTTGTTTTGGGTATTTGGATGATGTACTAAGTGGTCATGGTAGTCATTGAGTGAGTGGAGGGATGTCAAGTTCTTTTTAGGTCTAGAAAATGACCTAAACATTATTTGACAAAATTAAGGTCTCTTAGCAAATATTAAGGTATTTGGAGGGATTAAGGTTTTTGGTTCACATTGTATTTAGGCCTATTTTGAGCCATTTATTGAGAAGGGACCTTGATATCATGATATAGGGGTGTTCATGCCTCATTTGAGTCATATCTTGAGGTCTAAGAATTCATCTAAGGTTGTATTCCATGGTAAACTCATTCAAACCTATTTCAAGCCCTCATTCACCCTTCAAGTCATCAAATGGTCTTTCAAACAAGTTATATGAGTCAAAAATTCATTGTAAACCTTTGAAAAGAGTATGTTTTGATGCCACAATAGAAATTAAGGGTATTAAAATGGGTCTCATAAACATTATAAGTCATAACAAGGTGTTCATGTGCATAAAAAGTCTCCTTTTAGAATCCAAACCCATATTTCACCCATCAAATGGGCCCCATGTGTGTAAAATGTAACTCCTCGACTTTCCAAATTGTATCATCTGATTTTAAATGCTTTTTTACTTATATTTTCCCTCCTATCACCCTCCAACAACATTTCAAGGAAGTATATCATGAAAATATGAAGAAAAGAAGTAGTTTTATAGGAGTTTCAAGCTTGTACGGACTTGTACGAACATGTCAAAGTTAGGTCAAGTCAAAAATATTTAGAGGATAAATAGTGTAGGCATAAAATAAGGATATCTATGAGTTTAAAATTCAAATAGGCCAAAAATTGACCTCTTCCTTCCATCATCCTCCTTGGTAGCCCAGGAAAGCTTTCAAGTTTTTAATCAGTCCATATAACAGAGAGAAGAAGTTGAGCTAATATTTTGTGTAGAGGAAGGGGGTATCATGACCTCTCCATTATGGGAATTATTTTTAAGATTCATATCCCATTCTTTATGAACAATGGTTAAAATTTGGCAATCAAAGTTATCTTCTACATCTGTGCAGGGATCAACTTTACATCTGTTTTGGTGCATTTTTGAAATGGTTTCATGATTTAGTGATTTTATGTGTTTTATAGGGGTATTTTAAGTCCTTAAAACTTTATATTAACCATTATCATGCACATGTGAAACCATTATAAATAAAAGTCTCTATGATCTTCTATGTTGGAATCTTATCCATATAATAATGAGCCTATAAATGAGTCAACACCTAGGGAATGAGCAAAATATTATCATTATAACTATTGGAAAACCTTCAAAACTTCACTTGTTTTAGATGATTCTTCTCACATGACATATGAACCTCTAAAAATTAGAAACACTTCACATGCTCTTCATCCATGAAGTGACCTTGCTAGTTGTAGGTCTATGAAAAAAAATCTATCATCCTTTTGTGAAATGAAGGTGTGATATATATACTTTATAGGACATATAATTTAGTTACACAGTCTCTTAATAAGTTTTAAAGACTTCACAATGCCTTGAGAACCAAACTAGAGACCTAATACATCTATGGGCACCTAAAACCAACTATGCTTCTGAATCCTTCAAGGTTGTAGATAGTAAAGATGTTTCTTGGTCTTTATAGAAGTTCAAGATGAAAATGGAACATGAAAACCACCTAGGAGGTATGGAGGAGTCATTATAGGTATAATAATCATGAAGGAATGTGGAATATTAGAGGAAGAGGAGATAAACTTAGTCAAGAGTCCCAAGTGGACATATAGGATTGTGACTACAGGATTAAATAAACACCAAAGGTATAATGAAATTAAGAATATTTTATAGGGTAATAAGAGAAATTAAAGTTTCATCCACATTTTGGTGGGTTTCAATCAAATAATGGAACACCATCCTACCTCTCAGATGAAACATTCATAACATAATCATAAAAGGGCCTATAACTGCCATCTATAACCATGATTGTAGATGAGAATAAAAATAAGAAAAGGAACCCTACATAGTGGTTAACTAAGGAAGAAGTAAATAATTATCCTCATTTTTTGTCTAAGAGTCTTCAATCCCAATTAGACACTTTGGCCTCTACAATAAAGTAAATCACCTTGATAAGTTAGTTAAGTAAAGGAGCCCTGTATAATGGTGAACCAAGGAAAAAGTAAATAAATATCCTCATTTATTGTCTAAGAGTCCTAAATCCTAATTATACACTATGGCCTCTGTATCAAAGTAAAACACCTTGACAAGTTAGTAGGCCTAGTAGGCCTAGATAGGTAGACATAAGCCAGTCATGAGAAGGCAAGATAATGAGTGGAAGATAGCTTAGTCAGGAATCTCATAAGCCTATAGATATGGGAGGAACTTATATGATATTTTTAAAAGAATAAAAAACCAAAAAGAGAACAACCCAAGGAGTCTGTTTATAGGATTTTTAGCCAACTGGTCAAACACACCTACAAATAGGGTTATTTGAAGAAGATCTAAAATGTGTTCAACCTTGCATAAAAGTGACTATTGAGTGAGTAAAATAGGGGAATAATAATTTTTATATTAAGGATATCAATTACCTAATTAGATTATTTGGTACTTTGAAACATTAAATAACCTTAATAGGCTAGGTAGACCTAGTTGATTACCTACAACCAAACAAGTGGACAAATTAAGAGTGAAAGTATAGAACCTTGCATGTGGTGAGGTGAAAGAAAGTTAAAAATGCCCCCTAATTTAATTTACAAGGATATAAATAACTCTTTATTTCTTGGTTCCTTGAATTAAAATAAGAGTCTTGATAGTCTATTAGGCATTTTAGGCCTAAACTAGGCAGTCATAGGCCTAATCATAGAAATGGAAGACATTTGCATGTTTTGGGGTGTTAGAGAGTTGAAACCATCAGAGAAGAAAATTATAAAAATTTAACAAGGGTTTATGGATGATATGAGCCTAAATTTAAGGTATTAATACACTCATCTAATTCATTAGGGTTGCATAAGCCTAATTATTCATAAACCCTAGGTAGGGGATGAAAGGTATGTAGGGAGCAAGGTTAAAGGATGTCCTATTAGAAGGTGTATTATCAAAATATGAGAAAATGTAACACAATTTTATAACCACATAAACATTATAAGGATGAAGATAAAAACCTATTCTTAGGTCTATAATACTAGCTATTGAATACTCAGATTGGGCATGAGAGTAATGGCACTTAAGGTAGACCCACATGAGAGAGGGTAGAGGTGGTGGTTAGTATAGTTAAGGGAAATAAAAAAAGTTAAAATTAGGTAGATAAAGGTTTTATGGTGATTTTGAAGCCACATATACATATATAGGTGACTCAGGGTCTTAGAACTCAGTCTAAGCCTACAAGGCCTAAGACCATCTTTAAGCTTCAAAACCCTAACCTACTCTTAGTGGTAGAATTAGACCCCCTAAGGATATTGAAGGCCATGAGAAGGTATATAATGATTTTATAGGTCCTAATAAAGTTTTAATATTTATAATAAAGTAAATAAGTATCAAACTTAGTCTCAATACCTATATCAAACTACACTACCCCAAGCTGCCATCTCAAACCATCAACTCAAATGCTCATATCTCACTAAGAATAATGACTCAGAGCCATTAATCTCAGGAGGATTTGTGGACCCATATGTAATAAATATCAATATAATATATAGTTGGATTCAATATCCCAACTCTATTAACCATCACTAAGGCTATCAAGCCACCCATAATGCTTACAAAGAGCTCAAAGGCCACCAACTTTCACTTGGTACTCACTGTACAACTTGCATTGGACCAGGAGATCATGAATTTTGAGGGGGTTTATGGGATATTTTTATGTCTATTTTATTCTTACCTCATATATTTTAAATGAGGAAACCTCTATTTTTTTGGTATCTCTATGGAATAAGGTTTCACTTTGGGGCATGAGTTAGAGGTATGTGGTTAAAAAAATTAGGTGGTGGAATAGTAGGTTGAGCCTGTGGGTTGTTAACTAGGTTTTATGGATGGATGCATGGATTATAATAAAAAATGTAAATCACTAGGCAAGTTGGATGGGTGGAGAACTATTCTATGGTGAGTATATCTCAAATAAACTCAAAAAGAGGGGATGGTAAGGTAGAAAAGAAGGTTGTGTCTTTGAAAAGTAATTTGTAAGGCTGCTTATTTAGTGGAAAAGTATCTCAAGAGCTAGTTTTTGATATTTTTATATTTTACACACTCATGAAAAATCAAGGTTAAGAGTTTGAAAGAGAACATATAGGATGCTTAAAGGTCTTAGCTAAAGGTTTCTTTTCTTAAAGCTAATGTTGCACACCCTTGTATAAGAGATTACAATTTAGAAAAATAAGCTAAGGTAGCTATGGCTCACAACTAGAAGATTATACCAAAGGATATGCCTCTACATACCTTGGATTATCAATTAAAATTTTAACAACTACTTAAATCAATGAAATATATCAATCCTCAATTACTATTGCATATTTAGGACTAACATTCATTACCAAAACAATCAAATTCATCTATAGCATTAGCACACATTATAATTTTTAAATCAATACAAACAAAGAAACTTCAAATTCATTAACATAGAGAGGGAAGAAGAAATAACAAACACAGTTACATGACAATCAATTTCTTGATCTCTTCTTATCTATTCATCTAGAACTTTGAGCCTTTGAAAAGAGGGTTCTACATGTATATAAATAAATTTTGGGGAATGGGTTACCTCATCCTCCAAGTTTAGAAAACTTTGATTACATCTTAATAGACTACATGATAAGTATCAATTACCTCATATAACTTATAGATACTTTAGTCATGAAATGTGTGCATGATAAAAAAATGATTCAATTAATTATAATATGGACACAACTATAACTTAACTATTCATTCATTCATAACCATTATATAAAAAATTATACAAAATTAGACTTTATTTTTAGGTTAAATCAAATCTCGCTTGATGTTTTTTAAAATTATCATTGGAACTCTAGTTTTGCTTAAGTTTGATGATGTGGTAACTAGAGCTACACTCAATGATACACTCATTGATTGAGTTAGAGTTATAATAAAAGTTTAAGTGTGAGGTTGCATGGATGCAGTTATTATTACTAGCATTGTTGGTGGAGTATATGGAGTAGAACTGGTTGGTGGAGTTTGTGCTACCTTATTTTTAGCATTCAACTCTTGATAGTACTTATACGCCCTATCTGGAAGAGTAAACTTTAAAGGATCTAATGGATGGGCTTCCACTTATGCATGATCTTTAGGCTTAGGCTCAATTTTATTGGAAGGTTTGGGAATTGATGGCCAAATTATTTTAGATTGATTTATGTTTTTGAATTGTAGCATTGGGTGCACAATATAGACTGTTTGCTTTCTTGGGGACCTCTTGGTTATCATTACTGTGGTTGTGGAGACTAGTGTTGAAGAAGGTAGAGATGAACCCAATTAGATAAAGGAATAAATAATTGGATTGATGGATTGGATAATGGTTGGAATGGATAAATCTATGGTTGAATGGATATACATTTAAGGAATAAAAACTATAGTAGTGGAGGCTGAGGAAGGTGAAGTGGTACTAGGCAGAGTAGCTAATGGGTGCATAAAAAAGAGACCAACAAAAAGTGATTGAAATTGAAAAAAAGTGGAAATAATTGGTGCAAGGATGGTAGAGATTATTGGTGATTAAATTAAATGAAAAATACCTAAGGGGTTTGTGAAAGGAGGAACCTTACTTGATAGCTCACCAGTGAGAGGTAACTTAGATTTCAATGCTTACAGGCTTAAAACCTTGGCCTACTATAATTCATCCTCATCCACCTCTTATGTTGGATAAAATTACATTGAAGGTTGTGACTCCTTGATTTTTTATGTGGGTATGGTCTAAGGTTGATACCCCTTTCGATTCCTCTTATAGCACCTTGTTATTTTCCTAATTTGTGGAGTTGTTGTTTGTTAGGGAAAAGAAGGGGAAATCATGCTAAATGTTGAGGCTAATTAAGCTATTATTTCCTCTTCATTATATGAGTCCAATTAAATGATCTCAAATTCTTCCCTTCATGTGATTTTCTCAACTTGAATTAGCTCCTCTGCCAACTCTTAATTAACCTTTATCAGTACAATACTTGATTCTTGAACTAGAAGAATTTGTTCTTCTTCTTCTTGTTCATCCCATCCTCCAATAAGTGATGCCTCATATACCAACTATTCTTGTTCTTGTGTTGGTCTTGAGTTATGAATGGACCTTGGGGATGTTGTTCCTCTCTTTTTAGTTGTTGATATGATCTTCCACTCCATAAGTCATAAGATCTCCATCCTCCTAGACGTGGGATCCTAAATTTTGCCTCGCGAAGTGTGAGAGAGGGTTCAAATTGTATTACCCTTAATGGGTCCTCACTCAAACCTATAGTAATTTCTCTTTATTTCACCTCTTCATCATCTTTATAATTTAGAAATATAAAATCATTATCAAATGGCTCATGTTTTTAAGTGAGGTTAAGGGTGTGAATATTGTTTTGGACTTTCCCATGGGGGTCCCAATCTCTGAGGGAGAGTGGGAAATGCATATGCTTTCTTGACATTTACAAAGTCCCTAAATTAACTCTATATAGTGTATTACATTCTCCCAATATTGATGTGGGAGCCATGGAATGTAGCCTTCTTATTCTTTGTTAATAATTTATCAATGTCATTCCATATCTATTATGCAATATCCTATTTAGCTACCTTATCATATATACGTTTACCCCATGTGCCCCCTATTTTTATGTAGGATTTATTCCTAGAGGAGTGCACTAATTACTTTCCTAATGTGTAGGTATTTTTGGAGGTACTTAGTAGGTCTAATAGGGGAACCCATTCTAGATGCAATAAGTGGATGCTTGTATGGTTGAATAGTCAATTAAATAGTGCCATAACCATATGGATCCACATTTTGAATCACATGACGGGAAAAAAATTATTGACATATTCCTTTACAGTGAATGTTTCTCTAGGTAGAATCCAACTTGATAGCACTCATTCCACATTATTGGCCTTCTTCTAGGTAATAATAATATACAAATCAAACATAACATGTGGAATATGTAGACTCAAATACCTATTTAATGTATCCCCTAAGTTATAGGTGATGATTGTCTTATTATTAACATAATGGAGGTAACCATCATATTCTATCCTAGCCTCAAATAAGAGGCCCCATAACAAGTCTATGTATGGCATAAATTCTGGTTTAGCAGTTGAATAATATAGGGTATGTCATTTAAATATAAGTAGGTCATTTACTAACTGTTTATCCTCAACTGAAATGTCTTCTTCTAATGCAAAGGAGTCCATATTCTCCACAAATTCCCATAAGGTCAAATAATTGGGATAATCACCATCAAATATAGTGGCATCAAATGCCATGTCCAAATATTTACTAGAATCCTTAATAGAGAACCTGGAGGGTGCCGAAGGTCCTTTGTATGAATTGGATGATGATACCATGGCTAGACCTAATATGCTTCAAGATTTTTAAAATGATGTATAATTAACTAAATTACATGAATTGTAAATTGTTCTGGTCACAATTATGGATTTTGAAATTACTAAAGGCTGAAGTTTACTCAAACTCTTGTAAATTGAATGATGTGAACTTGGCTAGGGGCTCAAAGTTAATAGCTTTCTACATTCATTTATAGATAATGCACTATTAATCATGAACATCTACAATCTCATCACCTCTATTAAATTTTAATTTGACCACCCTATCCTATTATACATACCACATATGATACCTTGTCATTTAGGGTGACATATTGTTACCTTTTCTCTTTTACCATTTGTCATTATGTGCTCTAATCAAGGGAAGTCAAAATCTACCTTTGGGCCAAAATAACCCAAAAAGTAGAATGTTATTCAAATAAATTTGTTCCAAAATATTTTATCCCAAAGTCTATGAAACAAAGCTATTGAAGACTAAGTATTCTTGGAAAAGATTATGGTTCGGGTAAAAGTAGTTACATAGAAAGTTTTCAAGGAAAAGTCTTCAAAGTAATAGTTACCAAAACAAAGATTTCAAATGAAATTTCCTAAAGATAATCTTTTCAAAGTGTAAGTTTTTAAAACAAAGATCCTGATGATAATCCTTCTGATGAAAAGTATCCAAAGTGAAACTTCCTATAACAAAGTTTCCAAAATAAAGATTTTGAATGAAAATTCTTGAATAAAATCTATATGATGAGAATACTTATGATGTGGAAGTTTAAAAAGTCTCCAAAACAAATATTTTGATGAAATGTCTCCAAAATAAAAATTTTGAAGAGAGATTCTAAAACAAAGTTAATCTAGATACTTGTCATGAAAAACAATTATTTTCATCATTTCATTAATAGGTTAGTTTGAACAAGTCCTTTTTAATGGAAAAAAGTATACCCCAATGTGATTCATTATTCAAAGCATTGGTTTTATATAGATAATAATAGCTATCCTAATTCTCAAAAACACATAGATACCCAAATAAAATATTCATCTTTCCAAAAAAATAAAGTGGGTCCCCACTTTTCAAAGAAAAAATACAAGGTGGTGTGTGTTGAATACAACAAATGGTGATTCATAGGGGTGAATACTCCCATGTTTTCAAGAACCTAAAATCCATGGTTTTACAATCCCAATATCAACCATAAAATCATCCATAAGAAATTATTAAATTAGAAATGAAAAGAGACTCTTGATATTCCTATGCAACATACTAACTCCACTTACACCTTGGATCTATGTGTAGAAAGTGTTGTTCTTTATCTCTTATCTCAAGGTTTTATACAGAGACATGGGGGTGAATTGTAGGTTTCACTTTCATTGGGCATTAGGTGCATAGATATTAGGGAGATAGAGCATTTATCTACTACTATCTAGGCATCCATATCCTTGATAGAGTTAACTTTGATCACCTATTCCTCCATATTTTTCATGATGCATGATACACTGATCATATTTCATCATGTAGGCTTTGAATAATTTTTTATTTTATTTTAAACTTTTGGATTATACCTTTTTTATTTTTTTGAAAACCTTTCTTTATTTTGATTTTTGAATGAAATAAGGAGGAAGGTGACCACCATGAGTTGGTATCAGTAAAGTTTTGGTTTAATAAAAATGCCCCTGTCAACTTTTTTCCATGTCAATGGTTATTACCTTAAACAAGTATTAACATTTCATGTAAATTTGACCCAACATAATACATAGATATTTATAAATTTGTATAGGACTATGGGAGAAACTCTATCATGTTTGATGAAATCATTGGATCCAGGACATGTTCATGGCTAACTCTCTCATTTCTTACCTAGATTAGAAATTTTGAACTCTAGTATGCAATTTCTATTGATCTAAGTCAGATTCAAAACACCTCAAACTATCATTTGATTATTCTAGGATTAAGCAATCTTAGACTTCCATGAAATTAAAAGAAAACTATTCTAGAAATCAAGAAAACTATTGAAAGCAAAAGGGATAATCTAGAAAAGCATGAAGTACTCTAATAAATAGAAATGACCAAAGGTAGGAAACTAACTAATGAAGTAAATCTAACCTACTCCTAACTCTACTAGGACATCTATTGTTACTCAAAAACCTCTCTAAATGGAACAAATATGAAGTAATGATTTAAAAATTATCCATTAATAGGATATGTCAAATCATTACCTTAAATATGTTTTAAATAGAATGCATTATTACCCAAGATATTGTAAATTTGATATGGTCCTATCCACAATGGGGAAAACTTGTCATGCATTCCTTTTTTCTCATGGGCTTTGTCCCATAGCAGCACCAAGTTAGAGATCTTGAATGCTTTGAATTTATCTCTTATCAAACCATATCTTGATTGCATACTGATGTTTACTAAAGTTTTTTAATATTTTATGCCTAGAGTATTTTATTTCAGTGATATCCAATAATCTAGACTCTATTTGTCATTGGAATCCATGTAGTATTGTATAAACTAATATCTTATCAATTTTAACATGATTGATAATACTGGCTACTTCCCATAAACTAGTAGATATGGCAAGGCTTTAAGGGCCTATTTATACCTAGTACAATTTACCCAGAGTGCATATTTTAGTAAGAGGTACCACTCCTTAGGTTTATGTATAACTAACTTCTTGATAGCATTTAATTGGTTATTATTGGTTAACTCAACCAATGAATTCCATTGCAGGTAGTGATTGGAGGATGATCTAATTATTATCTGATTATCATGAGCCCATTCAATGAACTCAACTAATTAAAATGCTAGCCCATTATCACAAATCAAAGAGATAGGGGTGTCAAACCTACTTATGATATGTTCTTCAAGAAAACTTATCATGTTTTGGGGTCTTAAGTTTTTTGTGGTTACTACTTCAGTCCATCTAGTATGATAATCTATATTAGTGAGCACAAACTTGTGTCCAGCTAAGGAATTTGGGTTTATAACACTGATGAAGTCCAAGACCCATTGGGAGAATGACCTACCTTCAGTCATAGGCTATAATGACATTGCTATGTGTACTTCTCTTTTTATCAAAACTTTTCATTCATAGCATGTCCTCATGTGGAAGTGAGCATCCTTAAAGAACATCAACTAACAATAACCCATTATGAGTATTTTATGGGCTATAATACTGCCAGATGGATGGTCGCTACCAATTTTTTAATGAATATTATCTAATATTTCCTTAGCCTCTTCACATGAGACACATCTTAAATAGATTCCTTTGTAATTATTTATGTAGAGGACTCCTTTACTAATCATATAATGAGAAATTTTAAGCCTTAAAGCTCTCATTTGATCATTTGTGCTCCTAGGGGCATCTTCTAATGAGTAAGAAATGAATAAAAATTGAATGCCAATCTTCTTTGAGGACATGTGTTTGATAGACCTCTTCGATGGTGATGCATGGGTCTGGTTTAATCATCAATTGAACAATCCCTTATCCTATGATGATCCTAGAAGGTTTAATTTTAATATTAAATTATTGTAATTTTTCCTTCCATTTACCTCTACATTCCCCCAATTCATTCTATCCTAATATAAGATTGAAAATAGTATTTGGTACTATGGCAATGGTCTTAATTCAAAAAATGTAGTGCCTAAACTTCTTAACCACCTTTACAAGAGTGAAGATTTATTTATCGATTAGGGAGTACTTGAGCTCTACGTATTTCAAGTTAGTACTCATAAATTCAATAGAATGTTTGATTTCTTCTCTTTTCTACGTAAGTAAGATGATAATAGTATGTTCTAAGATGAATGACTACAAGAAAAAGTCTTTAGTGAAATATGGGCTTACCAACACTGAAGCTTATGAAATTCCCTTCTTTATGTCTTGGAAGGACTTTCTAGCTTCAAGTGTCCACTCCACTTTGGCATTTTGTTTGAGCAATGAGTTCAAGGGTTTGATAATCTCTATAAATATTGATATAAATTTACTTATAAAATTTATCTTTCTAAAGAAGGATTTTAATTCCTTTTTACTATTTGGAAACATTATTTTTGAAATCCCCTGGATCCTATCTAAGTCAATAGAGATTTTATATTTAGTAATAATGTGGACTAATAGCTTGCCTTTGGTAACATTAAATAAACTCTTCTTGGGGTTAAGTGATACCCCAAACTTCCTACATCTTTCAAAAATAGACTGAAGGTGATCAATATGATCAACTCTATTTTTAGAGAAAATAATGAGATCATCCATGTATATAATTATGCACTTACCTATTAGTCCTTAGAATGCATGATCTATTACTCTTTGAAAGTATATCTAACATTTATCATCCCAAATAGAATTTGCTTGTATGCATATGTTCCCCATTTTGTAGTAAATGTTGTCTTCATCCTATCTTTTGATTTGACTAGTACTTGATTATATCCTAAAAACCCATCCAAGAAAGACATCATTTCAAACCCACCCATGGTTTGTATTACCTCATCTAAGGAGGGAAAAGGATAATTTTCCTTCTCAGAAGCTTCATTTAGATTCTTGTAGTCAACACATAGTCTGATCTTGCCACTCTTTTTTCTGATTGGAACTAGATTGGACACCCAAATTGAATGTCTAATAGGAAAAAATATCCTCACACTTAGAAACTTTTGCCCTTCTTTTTGAATTAGTGGTTCGAAGATATGATTAACTAAACTTTTCCTTTACCTAAATGTTTTATGATCATGCTTATTGACCAAATTTGACTTTTGGGTCAAATTGGGACCCTTATAGGTAAAAAATTGACTTTGAAGTGTTTTAGTGGTCTAATACATATGTCACAAGGTGTTTTATAGGTTAATTAATGTCATTTTATGTTATACTAGCCTTGGTCGTTAGTCATTTTAGTCATTTTGAGGTCAAAAAGGCATTTAATGAGTTATATGAATTTACTAGGAAGTTTGAAGGTTCTAAAAGATGATGTCACATCCCATGTGTCTCAAGAGGTCTTAATCAACTGACATAACTAAAAGGTGGTAGGTTGTTTAGAAGAAAGTGTAGTTTTCTTGAGGAAAAAGGTGAGTTTGGAACTTGTACAACCCATGGGGAAGTGTTCCACATGGGATAAGGTTTTAATATGACTCTTAATATTCCTCAATCTTAGTTACACATTTGAAGTTCTCTTAAAGTGCCATTTTTGGCCTAAAACTATTCTCTCATTTTCCATCCTTCTTGGAAATCAAAAGTAGTCTTTAGGTTTGTACTTGGTATGGTCAACATGAGAAGTTTCAATAAAAATGATATTGGAGGTGTATTATAACTCATCCAATTTCCATTTTATGTTTGGTTTTAGAGGAATGCTGGTTTGAGCTTTATAAACCATTCTTAAGAAGTTGAGATTTCAAATTTGCTTGCTATTCTATGTACCCTATAGGTTTTGCCTTGGTTTGAGTAAGTTCATAAAATATATCTAATAGGATTGATTATAGATTTATTTTACTCTCCTATCAAATGTTCCCCATCATTTTTTTCAATTTTCAATTTTATTTGAAGAGCCAATCACCTCAAGTTTGCAAATTGGTCCCATTATGTGTTGTTGGCAAGTTTCTTCGACTTAAAACACCTTCATGCTTTGGTAATGGTTTTATAAGGTGTGTATAAGTTAATTACCATGTTATTAAAGTATTGTAAAGCCCTTCACATTTCAATTTTATTCTTCAAAGCAACATTTTCCTTGAAATTATAATCACAACCACGAATATAACCAATCTACCTTATGACTATCATATACAGTTATCCAGGTGCCTTCAAGTGATTTTCATGTTGAAATGGATGTTTTAGAACTATAATTAAGATATAATTTATGTAAATTATCAATTTGAAGGTTTTACATTGATTTTGGGTTATTCTTAAAACCATTCATCTACCTTTGTTGCTTCATTCTACACTCACTGCCTGCATACATCTCATATGCATCTACAAGAGCCTCCATGATGACACCATGATATGATATGAGATTTAATAGTGGTGTTAATATATTTGAGAAATTAGGAGTGCATTTGGGATATTTATTTTGGATCATAACTCAAGAAATAGTCAAAGTAATGCATATTATTCACATTTGCATATATTGTCTACAGATTTGACAATGTCCACCTATAGGATTTGTTGGTAGAAAACTAAGGGAATTTGATGAGGAGATTTTAACAATTTGGAATCTATCTTGAAGTTATATAATTCATGGTTGAGCATGGAAGACCTCATTTTATGTGTCAATTTGACAAATATAAGTTAAAACCATGTTCAAGGAGATGACTATAGGTTCAAGTCCCCTTTGTCCCCAAATTAAGAAAACAAAGATCCTAGAGTGTTTTGGGAATAAGATATGACATGGATACATGAGATTTTGGAGCATCTTAATGGATTGTTTTGTAGACACCACAATTGTGTCTGCTCCTTGGTCGACCCCACCTTGGTCCCCTTGGTCCACTTCTAAACATTTCTAACCCATACACTTTTTAAATTTAAAATAAATTACCTATTTTAAATTAATAACATCACCCTTGACACATCACCCATGGCACCTCACCTTGCCCTTGGATACCTCATTTATCACCCTATGACCCTTCTAAATTACCTAAGACCCATTTCAACCCTCCCACTAACCTCTCACCTATTTAATCCACCTTTGGACCATTTTCCAATGACAGCTGAACTCAACAGATGGAAGAATGAGCAAAAGGCTAAAAATAGCCTTTTTCCCATTCTCTAGCCACTGACATCAGTTACCCATCGATCGACACTGGTGGAATCACCAATGTCAGTTGCTTAAAACCACGTTATAACCCCCAAAATAGCTAATCACAGACCAGAAGGCTAATTCTCTTGCTCCCAAAATTTGGCCTCTCTCTCTCTTAGATGCACACCAAGCATCACAGGCTAGAAGAACTCTGCATCAGTCACTCCACACCTAATTGAAACATTGCATGAAGTCTCTTTCATCAGCCATAATGGAATGAGTCTTCTACACTTTTGGTTCTCCACTAAGAGCTAAGTATTCTTCTTTTATTTCAGTTTAGTATTTTAGAATGCTTTGGTAATCAGTATCCATTTGTTACTTCTAAGTACTGTAGACCAGACCTGACCTAACTTTCTTCCTAGAGAGGCTGAGAGGCCTTCCCCATATCCTTGCACCTTTTGACAACCTGTCCTCTACCCCTTGTCCCTCTAAAGACTCTATTGACTCCCCTGTAATCTTGCACAGCCCCAGACTCCTTCTAGACCCCTCTATCGACCATAAACTTGTCCAGAATTTGCCCAAGGCCATTACCCTAACTGCCATCAACCATTTCCCCTATCGACATCGGTAACATGACTGACATTGGCAACTTGACCAATCGACACTGGCAAAACTACTGACGTCAGTGAATGTGATAGACCGACAGCAAAATATAGGTACACATTATCTCTATTTCTTTTGTTTAGTCTTTCACCATTTCTCTTTTTAGCAACATTATTTTATCAACTAGTGGACTATCATCCCTTAAGGAAGTCTTTGTACTTTTGGGACTGAGCTTTGCTTAGCAGTCCACCATATATCTTTCTAACAATTTCTTTGTTTGAGTCTCTTTCTCTCTACAGGTGTCATCCTCCACTGCCAAAGAGGAGCTCCTTTAATCATCTGGATATGGTATGCAACTTCATCCAGGTACGTACAAATCCTTAACCATTTAATTTTAGTTTCTTATTTCTTTTGAATGTGAAAAGTGAAAAATGAGTAGAAACATTCTGGCATGCCTGGTGGTACCCTAGAGTTTTCCTTGGGTTCATTTCTTTTTCTTCTAAAGGCAAACTTTCATATAGGTTCATTAGGAAATTTTCTCTCCTTGTATCCTTCTTCTTTCTTTCTCTTTTGAAAAGACACCATTAGCACAAGTTAAAAATAACCTTTTCTTCTTGTCACTTCTTTTCTGCATCTTAGAGTAGTTCATACTCTCAACCTTTTCCTCACTTGTTTACATCTAAACAAGAACATTTCAATTTGGGTTAAAAATCTATTGCATTTCATTCCTGCTTGAATGCATTTTTAGCTCATCTAGTAATTAAAAATTTATTATGAATAAAGCGTAGTGCACTTATGTTACATAACTTGACCACATTCACAAATCAAACATTGAAACATACCTCAGACAAGGCCCGACTAGGATTTCATCACCTAGCGGATACCTTACCCTTCCTGGCAATCCCACTTGGACTTCACTACCAAGGGGAGAACCCACTCTATTCTCTGGCAGAGTTTAAACTCTAGGGGAAGTATATACTGGCTAAGTGACCCAGCTTATCTCTGGGCTCGTGAAGTGAGGGGAGCAAGCTCCTAGCACCAAGCCATGTATGGAACCTAATACAGATTTTGAGCACCAAAACTAACCCGAAACCAACCTTAGACTGCCTCTTTTAGGACCCGTTCTAAAATCCCAAGTTCCCAAACACACTCTTCTAAGGCATAAGCCAACAAGACTCTAAAACTTATTCTTAGGAATTAATGTTTAGAGGCTGCTTGTCTTCATCTATTTTTTTGTCTATATCTGATTTTTTTTGAGCTGGTGAGGTCGCATTCTGAGATCTAAAAACAACTAAGACTTTCTTCTTTCTTCCAAAAACTTTCAATTCTATAAGTTTCTAGAAATACATAGTAATTGACATCAGTTTTTCCACTGACATTGGCAACCATATTCACTGACGTCGGTTATCTGACCGACATCAGCAACTTTCTTCACTGACATCAGTTTTCTACCGATGCCGATCACTGTCAAAAAAATTTCTTCTTAAAACAACAAGCTAAAAACCTAACCTTTTGGCTGTCAAAAACAAATTTTGGTTTTTTGAGGCTGAAACATATAGTTTTCAGAACCTAAACCCCCCTTTTGCCTTGGATGGTTTTGACACATAGTCAAACCAAAACTCTTATCCAACCAAGGCAACAACCACTCTCACCTTCGTCTTCTATATCAAGTCCCCAAATGGAGTATAATTCAAAAACTGAATGTACTCTTATCCAACCAACCCCAACTCAACCCCATATTATCCCCAAAGGGGACAAAGACTTTGAAAGATTCCTTGACCTCAATGTCAAGGCTCTTCAGTACTATCTCACAAGAAGTCAAATGCTTGATCCTCCAGGCAACCCAGTTTATGGGATGCCAACTTCCTTACTTGAAATGACAATCATATCATCAGCCTCCATAACCCAACCCATAGACACCGAGGCCATTGCCTCAATTAACAACCCGACCATGACCAATCTTCAAAGTGTGGCCTCTCCTTCTGTTTCTAGACCTACGTCCTTTGGGGTTTTTGTACCCCCTCAACCACAAACCATTCAACAAAGTTTTACACTGTTCCAAAACTTAATTGTCTCCATCCCACCTACTCTTGAACCCATAAATACAAGAGTAACCACCTATCCTTCAACAAGTGTTGCAGCCACTCAACCACCTTTGGTGACGTCAAGCCAAGTTCTGCCTTCTAGCTTCATAACACAACCACCCTTGACTTCAACATCAGTCCCTATGACTAGTTACCAATATATTGCACCTATACAAGTGCAACCAACTACGTCAAACACCCCTCCTAACTCCTTCCAAGCACCTTAAAACTTAGGGGGTGCCCCACCTATCAATCCACCAATCGATCTAATCAAGATGCTAATGGATAAGGTGTCTAATCTTGAGACATCCATTTCAGGTTCAAGAAATGTTCTCTCATATGAATAAATCTGTAATGAACCTATTCATCCTTTAGTCCCAATCCAACCATATCCTATTCAGTGAGAACTTCCCAAGTTTACTCACTTTTAGAGTAAGGAGGACCCACAACAACATCTACGAGCATTCAGACACGCTTGCTACCTTATAGCACATGATGATGTGTTATTACTATGCACATTTCCCATGTCACTTTCTGGTGCTGCCCTCGATTGGTATAGTTCTATTACCAATCACTCTCTATTTTCCTTCACTTAACTTGCCCAATTATTTCTTAACCACTTTTCAATCAACATAACTAAAAAGGTCTCCATCACAGACCTATATTCTACTAGACAATTTGATGATGAATCCATAGCTGATTTCATTACTCAATGGAGAAGTTTAATCAACCAACTCTCCTTTTCTTTACCTCAACCTGAGCTCATTGAGCTCTTTTCACAAGCGTGTGCCAAACACATTTCATCTACCTTATGGGTCCAAACATTCCACACATTTGATGAAGATTTCACCATGGCTAAGAAGCTTGAACTCCGTGCTATCGAAGAAAATAAAGTCAAATTGCATAGTAAAAATACTAATGCCAAATCAAATGACCCTTCATCCAAATTTTATTCCTCCAATTCCAAATCCAAGGGATCAACAAATGCTATGGTACTTAGACCATCATCATCAACCACAACTAATCAATCCAAACCTTCCACATCTCAAAGTATTACACGACAATTCCAATAATGATATGTACAATGTCAATGTACTCTGACTGGAGAATCATACGCATCTGTGTTGGATAAACTAGTTAAATAGGGAGTCCTCAATCTCCCCCAAATTCGACCACCACCACAATTTGACCCCATAAAAGCCATCCCTACATGGTATAGGGAAAATGACTTCTGTAATTATCACCGTGTCAAAGGCCATGACATAAACAACTGCAAAACCTTCAAAAACATTATCCAAGACATGATAGATAAAGGTGATCTTGTTTTGGATAACCCAAATGCACCACCTAACCAAAACATAGACATATTTAGACAACCTTTCCCTAACCATCCCCCTAGTCAAAATAACATTCAGACCATGGCCGATGACCCCCAAGAGTGTAATAGATGCACAATCAACATAGTTTCACCTCCCATCCCTAACCAACCTCTTCCACAAACTGAAGAGGTTAATCAACCTATTTTTCCATCACAGG
This sequence comes from Torreya grandis, assembly GCA_037957365.1. Lineage (NCBI taxonomy): Eukaryota > Viridiplantae > Streptophyta > Pinopsida > Cupressales > Taxaceae > Torreya > Torreya grandis. The sequence goes on from JARHVA010006328.1 coordinate 107,502, forward strand.
CAGAAGAGCCTTCTTCTCCTATTTGTCCACCACAGGTAGAAGAGCCTTCTTCTCCTATTTCTCCCCCACAACTAGAAGAACCTTCTTCTCCTATTAGTTCTCCATCTACCCCTCTTTTATTGGAGGATGCTTTAACCATACCAACACCACTAGCCCCACCTTCATCCTTCCTACTACCAATGGAGGACCCTACCTTTCTTGCTCCTGAACCACAAGTAGAAGGCACAATCATTCCTACCCTCTATCCTCTTAAGGAGTCACATTCTCTAATTCCTTCTCCACTAAGAGAAGAACTTGTCTCTTCACCTACTTTGACTGAAGACGATCCAGTGATGACTCTTTCTTGCCTTTGGCCTGAGATCGCTGCATCTAACATATTTCTGGTCTCACAACCACCCACATCTTCTAAAAAACCAAAACCTCATCCAACATCTTCCAAACCATTCTCTCGATTGGTTGAGAACTTAGGATTTCTCCATTCAAAGAAGTTAGAGCATGAGGCATTATGGGAGTGACTCAAAGCTCCTTATCTTACACATCCCGTTTCATCTCGTACTGTCAACCCTTCTATGACAAAATCTCCAAAAGTCACCAATAAAGATCACGCTTCTACTTCCAAATCTTTAAAAGCCCAACCATCAATGTGACCAACATGTCACAAACCATTAAGGATAAAGGGAAAGAGAAGTTTTCTCTCCCTTGAACATATCCATTTATCAAGCCTCCTCAACCACCAAAATCCAAGATTTCAATCTTGGGCACATCCCAATCAACATCTTCCAAGCTGATTCATAACTCCATGGTGAAACAACTTCACCCAACCTCTATGAAGACATCTTGGTATGACCTCATTCAAAGCTCTCCACAACATTGACAAGACTTAATCAAAGCCTTACAGGTAGTGGATGTCTAACCTGAAGACTCCCAACCACTAGCTGCCTTAGTCCAATCATTACCAACCATTGCCTCCATCACTGTCCATAATTCTAAGATTCCAAACTCCAACCTAGAAGATCAAGATCTCATCCTCTCAAACTAATCTTATCAAGCAAAAGATTCATAGGATGCATCCTTGCATCACACTCCTTGTCTAAGAGGGGCTTCAACATCTTCTCTCATTTATCCAACCCATTGATTATTTGTAATGGGTGCCAAACCTTGTCCCTGTCACAAGCAACTAGGGGAATTCAACTTTTTACTGACTATCATGACCTCGACCAAGCATCAACAAAATATTAATCAACCAAGCATTGACCAAATATCAATCAACCAAGCATCAACCAAACATCAACCAACCAAGCATCAACTAAACATCAACCAACTTCTTAATCATCTTTAACACGTGACCAATATGGAAAGAAGTAAACGAGGCAAGTTTGCTCCTAATTGGCTCAAACCTTATATCATAACACACAAGTATGGATTAGGGACTTATCATCTATTTTCTCTTGAAGGCCAGCCAGAACCTGAAGCCCCTTAACAACTTACATCTGTGAGCATTCTATTGTTAGTCAAGTACTCATTCACTTGACATTAAACTTGAGCTTATCCCTTGAGTAACCCCCGTCATCATCATTCCTATTCCTTTTAACCCTGTTTCCCTACAAACATTATTTAACCCTTTTGTCAAGCATTTATGCTTTGTCCTAATAAAAAGGAAACCCTTAAACCTCTTTAGGCTTGTCCATGACTAAAATTTTAGTCCAAAAAATATAAAACTAAGATGCATATCCAAAGGTCATCAACTATAAATGTACACTGCTCCCTCAAAGGATAGCTGCATAATTGTTTTAATTGATAGACTACTCCCTTAAAGGATAGCCATTCAAAGACTTTCAAACATACAAAGCAAAATATAGACCAATCCCTTAAAGGATGGCTATGCTCAAATATTGCTATAAACAACACTCTCTCAGAAGCTTCTCGGATCGATCAGCTTCACATATGACCACAAAATAAAACAACATCCCCACGTAGACTTCCTGCATTGATCAGTCTACCCAAAAAAAAGCCATTGACTGACAAACTATTAAGTCATGGACTTGCCTATAGTCGTTCTCAGGGTCACCTATAAAAGGGGCAAAGTTATCCTTGCTAAAAAGGGTTATGCTATCCTGACATATCACATCATCAAACTTATTACCCCAACATACTCAAGGGATTTTGAGCTCACTTAATGTCAAGTGATTCGACTATTTCTCTAACATAAACCAATGGTCAAAAGACATAACGCATGAACGGGGCTTTTGTTTGCAAAACCCTTATCTATGTTATCATTATGGTCCTTGTCAATGAAAGAGCATTACACTTTTCACTTCTTACGCACTTTGGTCACATATAACCAATCCAAATCCAACCAAATCATTTTCTAAACCAAACCAAACCAACAAAACCTTTTTCAGACCACTAACATTATCATAGCCTATTCACACTAGTTTCTATGGAAACCAATACACATGAAAACTATCGACCAAACAATTTATGTCAAGCATAAACCATTATTTGCTGAAGCATAAATATACTCATTTCATTTTTAGCATACATCCATCATGAATATGGAAAATTGCTAGGGATGAAAAACCACATCACCTATGTTACAGAATACACCATCACATGGAAAAGGTTGTAACATCATCATACACTCATCATTTCAAGCATGTACCATCACACATATGGAAAATGCTAACAACCCTAACCTGACCAAACCAACCTATCAACTAGCCTAAACTACATTGTTTTGAGGCCCTTCAAATAGGGGCTATGTAGGCAGCACTCAGATGACATGACATCTTCTAGGGTTAGCTCGGCCACATCCATTTGCTCATCTACTTGATGGACAAACTATTTAACCTTTAACCATGACTTAACCTAGTCAAAACCACATCCATAACCGACCCTCTTCCTCCCTTTTGGGAGAACTACATTGGCCTGAGGCCCTCAAAATAGGGGCTATGTAGGTAGCACTCAGTTGACATGGGGTCTTCTGAGGTTAGCTCGACCATTCCTTTGACCATCCATCTAATGGACCAACTATCTATACCAACCCAAACTCATGACCAAACAATCAGCCCTAACACTAAATGAGTTACCTAAACTTCTCATGGGGCACATTGGAGATCATGTACATCTCCCTGACCACATCAAACATCACTTGAGATCACTTATATCTCAGCTTGATGCGACCAATGACCTTGGAAATTGTGACTATCTCCTCAGACCATGACCACTTTTGAGACAACTTTGCCTTGGTTTTTTTGATTGCATGTATGCTACCTCATGAATAGTTAGCAAATTGTCTACCCTCACACATATTATTGGATCATGAGGAAGTTGATACCAAATATTTATGACATTTTTGTGTTTTCTAGGAGCACTTCCTGAGCCCGAGATACTTGGAACATGATGACCATTGGAGCTATAGCTTTGATCATTTAACCCAATCAACTACGACTAAATGTTGGGGACTGGTTATTTCAATTTTAGCACTCTTCGACCTTTGACTGTGACAATTTGACCTATCTATCACGTGAAGTGGTATATGCACAATCTAAACTTTTGCAGCGTTCATACTCAACCTTCACCATATCCATCCACTATTTATCAAATTGGCACCTGATATCTGGGTACCCTCACTCGAATCCCACTTTGAGGGGGAATACCTCATCCCTCATCTAGGGAAACCAACTCCTATTTTTGTCTTGTAGTTCACCAGAACAACCAACAAGACAAAAATGACCTTATCCCATACTTGAGGCAACTTACTCCTATTTTTGTCTTGCAGTTCATCAAGAACAACCAACAAGACAAAAAGGGGAAAATGTAGACACCAAAATTATGTCTGCTCCTTGGTTGACACCCCCTTGGTCCCCTTGGTCCACTTCTAAATACTTCTAACCCATACACTTATTAATATAAAATAAATTACCTATTTTAAATTAATAACATCACCCTTGACACATCACCCTTGACACATCACCCATGGCACCTCACCTTGCCCTTGGATACCTCATTTATCACCCTATGACCCTTCTTAATTACCTAAGACCCATTTCAACCCTCCCACTAACCTTTCACACCTATTTAATCTACCTTTAGACTATTTTCTAATGGTAGTTGAACTCAATAGATGGAAGAATAGGCAAAAGGCTAAAAATAGCCTTTTTTCCCATTCTCTAGCCACCGACGCCGATTACCCATTAGCTAACACCGGCAGAATCACCGACATCAATTGCTTAAAACCACATTCTAACCCCCAAAATGGCTAATCATAAACCTGAAGGCTAATTCTCTTGCTCTTGGAATTTGACCTGTCTATCTCTTTCTTTCAGACGCACACCAAGCATCATAGGCTATAGGAACTCTACATCAGTCACTCCACACCTAATTGAAATACTGCATGAAGTCTCCTACATCAGCCATAATAGAACGAGTCTTCTACACTTTTGGTTCTCCACTAAGAGCTAAGTATTCTTCTTTTATTTTAGTTTAGTATTTTAGAATGCTTTGGTAATCAGTCTCCATTTGCTACTTCTAAGTGCTGTAGACCAGAACCAACCTGACTTTCTTCTTGGAGAGGCTGAGAGGCCTTCCCCATATCCTTGCTCCTTTTGACAACCTGTCCTCTACCCCTCATCTCTCTTAAGACTCTATTGACTCCCCTACAATCTTACACAGCCTCAGACTCCTTCCAGACCCCTCTGTTGACCATAAACCTATCCAGAATTTTCCCAAGGCCATTGCCCTAACTAACATCGACCATTTCCCTTACCGACACTGGTAGCATAACAGACATTGGCAACCTAACCAACCGATGCCAATAGAACTACCAACGTCAGTGACTATGACAGACTGACATCAGAATATAAGTATGCATTATCTCTATTTATTTTGTTTAGTCTTTCACCATTTATCTTTCTAGCAACATTCTTTTATCAACTAGTGGACTGTCATCCCTCAAGGAAGTCTTTGCACTTTTGGGACTGAGCTTTGCTTTGCAATCCACCATATATCTATCTAACAATTTCTTTGTTTGAGTCTCTTTCTCTCTATAGGTGTCATCCTCCACAGCCAAAGAGGAGCTCCTTCAATCATCTGGATACAGTGCACAACTTCATCTGGGTATGTATAAACCCCTGACCATTTAATTTTAGTTTCTTATTTCTTTTGAATGTGAAAAGTGAAAAATGAGTAGAAACATGTTTTTTTAACATATATCATGGAGAAGTACCTTGAAAATTTGGAAGGGTAGAGAGATAATGGAGGTTGGTTGTTTAGCATCCTAAAATTGCCTACAAAACACTAAAATCCTACAATATCATCTATAAAATTTTGAGTTTGAGCAACCTTGTTTGCAAGTTGATAATCTAGACCACATATTCACACTTGAATGGTTCTAATTGGTTATCATAAAACCTTTATTATCCAATTATAACCTAAGAGGTTAAGATACTATGTTTAGACCCCTATACACACCTATAATCCATACAAATAACTTGAAAAGATGCTCTTGCAACCAATATAGGTTTCAACTTTGAAATGTTGATACTTCTTGCATATGTGAGAATTAGGCATGTTTGGTAATTTTGAAATTGATTAGATGTTTCTTAAAAATTTTAATGTGTCTTAAGAAGCAACCATGATGATTTTCTAGGATTCATAAATATCTACAAATCATCTACCTATAGCTTGCCTATAGGTGCCTATGTAGTTCTCAAGATGAACTTGGAAGATTATGAGCCTATAGACATGAACACCTACCTTGAAAGTGAAAATTTTGATTAAAATATTGAAATAACACCTTTCAAGATAATATTCTCTACTTACAAGTCTTGAAACTCCATATAGTCAACTAGGGATGACTGAGTTAGGTAGTGAGATGAAACTTGGCACCTAAGGTTGTACCGCATAGACCTAAGGCAAGAAATAATTCCAACCATTGATTCATCACCATATAGAGATTCATATAGGGTCTTTACACATGATGATTAGATTCTAATTAGGGAACATACACCTATAGGTGTGATGTTTTGAGGCCAATATAATCAAGGTTTGTAAATATAGTCTTGAAGTTTCAATGGTGGGAAGAGATATGTATAAAGTCTTAGCTGGTAAGAGGACCTAAGGTACATATATATTGAGTATGATAGCATATACATGCTCTTAGAAATTTAAAATAAGTAGAGAAGAGTCTATACAATACAATCAAGTAGTCTACTCTCCAACACCCTTGCATAGTTTGCTTTCCCATAAGGTCTATCTTGAAGCTTGAAGGAATAGGGGGATTTTTTGACCTGATCATAAGCCCATTTTTGGTATTGTTGTCTCCAAATATTGCACCCTATAAGAGGGTGATTCATGCCTCCTCTAGATTTGGGTAATGTTAGGACATTTTTAGGTCTATGGGTGTGCCTATAAGTGGAAATGAACCTCTAGGTTAAAAGGTCTAGCTCCTTGTATTATATTTTGTATAATAAAATCTATTGAACCAGCTTATTTGGATGAAAATGGTCATAAATTTGCATAAATAAAAATCCTAGTCTAAAATGGTGATACACCAAAAGTTATTATCCACATGTATAACCTATACTTTTGCACAATACAATAGAATACAAGCTTATTATTCAAGATCTAGAAGATACCAACATAAATATTTCAATGTAGAGATAAAATGAATGAGATCACAGAAGGTAAGTAACTGGAAACACAACCTGTATAGTCTAAAAAAGGGTTACACATATGAAAAATCTCACATAGCTAGAATGCACTCTACATGACCTATTGGATCAATTCTTTGCTCAAAAACATAAAGAATAAAGAACAAAAGGATAAAACATCACTTGCTATCACTCTATGTCTCTTACATACCCAAAAAAATGTATAGAACTTATAAATAAAATATACTTATGCTTTTTTTCTCAAATGCAAGAAAATGGCAAAACATTCTAGTAGGACTTTGCCATACTATCTATTGATATCATAATAATAGCCCAAGCGTCTTATTTATAGAAAAGAGAGAGAGGAGGGAGGTCCTTTAAATTAAAGAGAGGAATCAAATCTATTGGAAGTCATTATCCTTAGCTGTAACTAATTTTTGTCAATGATTCTCATAGGGCACTCTAATTGATCCATGCCACCTTCTTGAATGCCATGGGCTTAGGATGCTTCACAATGACTACTTAATATAAATGAGATACTTGGGGAAGGCACAAAAAAAGGTCCTTGTTAATGGAGCCACCTGTTACAAATCTCTTTCAACCCCAACCACTTCTCCTTGGCTTATCGATTTGTGTAATATCATGGAAAATGTTACTTTCATTAAGTTTGGCTTTGTCATTCCCTTTTGATTGGTCCTTATGGAATGAATCATATCATGGTTATGCACCATCAATCATCCATTTGGTCAAGCTCTTAATCTAAGTAGTTCTAAAAAATAGATTTGCTTATGTCTAGACACTTTCAGGTTTTTTGAATGACTTCACTTATAAAAATTTATAAGCAAAGCACTTGCTTAAACCCAATTTACACCTATAGACCCATTCAAGTTTTCTTGCCTACTTTACTTTTAAAATTTTATAAGCAAAGCACCTTGGGAAATCTGGTTTGCATTATAGACCCATTCGAGTTTTCTTGCCTACTTTACTTATAAAAATCATGAGTCAAGCATGTTTGGAAACCTGATTTATAGTGATGCATTTTGAAATGTCATGAACCATGGCCCCAATAGCTAGTTTTCCACCTTAAACTTGACATCTTTTGACATGTCAAGAACCATGGCCCCAACAGCTAGTTGTCCACCTTAAACTTGATGTCCTATGACGTGTCATGCAATGGCCCAATGACTAGTTTTCGACCTTAAACTGGACATCTTTTGGCACATCAAGAATAATATCCCTAATTGCTAGTTATCTACCTTAAACTTGACACCCTATGACATGTCATATATTGATCCAATGGCTAGTTTTCCACCTTAAACTTGAAATCTTGTAGCATGTCATACATTGACCCAATGGGCTAGTTTTTTGTTTTAATTTTGATGTCCTAAAAAATGTCATGGTTAATCTAGTTAGGTTTATACTTAGGAAATGGCTTGATAATTTTCTTAAAGTAATTCCTTTGAACAAAAGTCTGAAGGAATTCCTTCAAGAATTTTACTTTTGAGTTTTTTGGCAAAGGGAAACATGTTCCTTTGGAAACTTTTCCTAAAGGACACCTATAACAAAGTGTCCTTCAAAAAAGTTTTAAAGGACACCTAGGAAGGAACAAAATGCCCCTTACACTTCAAAACTTTTCCAAAGGGCAAATTTTGGGGAAAAATCCCTTTTAGAAAAAATTTGAAGGATAACTTGGAAGAATGGGCCAAAAAGTGACCCTTCGAGAAAATTTCCAAAGGGCACTTATTAGAAAAAATGTCCCTTCAAAAAAAATTTGAAGGGGAATTCAAGAAAGGACTAAGGAAAAAGTACCCTTCATAAAAGTTTTGAAGGGACACTTGGGAAAAAAGTGCCCTTAAATTGTTTTTTGAAGGGTCACTTGGACAAAAAAGTTCACTTTAGAAATGTTTTGAAGGGACATTTGGGAAAAAAGTGCCCTTCAAAAAAATTTCGAAGGGACACTTGGGCAAAAAGTGCCCTTTGAAAAAGTTCCAAAGGGACACTTAGACATAAAAGTTCCCTTCAAATTTTTTTTGAAGGGTCACTTGGACAAAAAAGTGCCCTTTAGAATAATTTTGAAGGGACACTTGGGGGAAAACAAGGCAAGTGAAGTGCCTTCAAAAAAAGTTGAAGGGCACTTCGATGGGAAATGGCACTTCAAAACTTTTCAAAAGGGCACTTCAAGGCCAAGACCAAAAAAAGGGCTAAGGAAAAATAAAACTAAGGGGGGAAAAGGAAGGTAAATAAGAACAAGGAAAGACCAAAACAACAAAGGTCCAAACACAAAAAACAAGTAAGGAAGAATGAAAACTAGCTGAAGAGGAAACACAAATTAGCTATGCAAAAAAGGTTCAACATTCTGGTGATTTCTAAGGGAGACATGCCTACTATGTCCAAGGCTAGATGCCTAAATCCTTCCATTGGGCATGGATTCACGCAAGGCAAATAAAATCCAAAAAGAACAAGCCCATGGATGAGAGTAAATTTAGGAAAAAACATAGCAAAGCAAATATAAGGAAAGAAAACACTTATGTTACAAAGCACTTAGGGAAAACAAAGACAACAAAGGAAACACACAATAATAAGTATTTACAAGACATGGCCAGTAAGGTCTAAAAGCAAGACTTCAAGTGGATCCCATTCATTATAATAGACAACTCTTCTCCATTTATCTTGGATAACTAGAAGGAGTTTCTTTGCTTCCACTTGCTGATGATGTAAGTACCACTCCAAAAAGTATCAAACTTTGTATGTCTACCTAATTTTACTTTATCCTCATCCCATTTCCAGACTAAGTCACCTTCTTTGAAAACTCTTACCCTTGTCCTTTTGTCAAAGGATTTCTTCATGAGAGCTTGATGGTGTTTCAAAGATTTGTGTGCATCATCTCTTACCTCCTACAACTGCATTCATTCTATCAATCTAACCTCCATGGGAGTGTTTTCAAGTAATTCTAGCTATTGTACAAGTTCCAAGGTAGGGAGATATTGTGATATGGATAGCCTAGCTTCTCTCCCATAGACAATTACAAAGGGAGAATTACAAATTGATTTCTTGGGAGTGATTTTGTTTGCCCATAAGGCTATCTTCAGCTTAGTATGCCATGCTCTTTGATTGGTTTACAATATCCTCTTGATGATTTTGATGAGGTTCTTGTTGGTAGACTCAGCCAATCCATTACCTTGAGGGTAATATTTAGATGAAGTACTCAAATGAACCCCACTCTTTTCTACCCAATCAAAAGTTTTATCACTTATGAAGGCAAGTGCATTATTGAAGATGATTGCATGAGGAGCTCCAAACCTTATCACAATGCTATCATAAACTCTAAGATAACATTTTCATTTTCCTCCTTCAATGAAAAAACCTCTACCCACCTTGTCAAGTAGTCCATAGTAGTCAATATCCATTTTTGTCCAGCACTTGATGAAGGGTTGATCATGCCAATGAAGTCACGGCCCCATTACATGAAAGGCTGGTCCACTTGAATAGGATTCAATGGAAGAGCTATGAGTTTTTATTTGCCAATAAAAAAGCACATTGAGGACAAACATTAGCCTAATGATAATAATCCTTAAAAATATTAGGCCAATAGTAACTATCTCTCATTATCTTTGTAGATATTGTTCTAGGAGAGAAGTGACCACCATCTGCTCCATTATAGAAACTTTCTTGTAGCATATCAAATTAATCATTGTTAATGCATCTTAGAAATACATTATTCACATCTTTTTTAAAGATAATGCCATCCAAAAGATAATAAGGAATAATTTACAACCTAAAATACCTCCTTTGAGATTTGTTTAAGCCATTAGGACAATTACCATTTTGAATAAAACCATTAATGTCTTATGTCCAACTTTGAATTTGCATTTGATCAGCTAGCTGGGATTCCTTTGGCTCTTGAAATTTAGATTCTAAGTGCTCACACAAAGCTCTTCCTCTTACCAATATGGTTACCTTAATTCCAATTTCATATTCCATCACTTTCATGATCCATCTAGCTCTCTTTCATTGAGATCCTTGCTTAGGAGAAACTCCTTGGTGCTAGGATGGGAAACCATGACATGAATATTGTTGTTAGACACCATATGCATAATTTTTTCCAATCCTATAATGATGGTTAGGGCTTTCTTCTCCATAAAATAATATCTTACTTCATACTCCTCTAATCCTTGGTTGAAAAAAGCAATTGTCTGCTCAACATCTTCATCATTCTTTTTCATAAGCATAGCTGAGATTGTGTCAAGGTTAGAAAAGGTATAAAGTATGAAATATTTATAAAAATTTGGATTTAAGAGAGTAAGATATTCTAAAATTTCTTGCTTGATTGCTTCAAAACTTCTCTTACCTTGCTTTGTCCAAGTAAAAACTTTTCTCTTTTTAAGCATGGCTATGATAGACTTTACCATAGTTTCAAAGTTTGGGATAAACCTCCTTACAAATTTTATATTCCATAATAATATTTGCATCCCCTTCTTATTTTGAGGCAAGGACAAGCCTAAAATATCTTCAATCCTTTGGGGGTCAGTAGATAAGCCTTCTTTTAAAACAACATGACCTAAAAGCTTACCTTCATATGCACTTCTTTAGATTGAGGGATATGCCATACTCCCTAAATTTTCAAACACTTGCCTTATATCTCCCATATGGTCAATAAAATCCTTTGAAAAAATGATTATATCATCAAGGTAAACAAGCAAAAGCTTATTTATCAAACCTTTAAAATCCATGTCTATTATCCTTTGAAATGTAGCTCTAGCATTAGATAAACCAAATAGCATATTCTTATAGGAAAAGCTCCCCCACTTGATGGTGAAGTCTATCTTTAATTGATCCTCTTCATTTAAAAATATTTGATTATAATATGAATAACCATCAAGAAGCGAGAGACGTTGAGAACTTGAAATAACTTGCAAAATTTGTTCCATGGAAGTGAGTGGATAATGATACTTGAGAGACACTTTATTTAGATAAAAAAAATCCACAAAATTCTAATTTCTCCATTCTTATTTTGAACCAACACAAGGTTGGCTACCCAAGTTGAGATCTTGATAGGAAAGATAATTCTATACTTAACTAACTTGGTCAACTCTTTCTTCATGAGTTTTTTTATCTTGGGATTGATAGGCCTTTTCTTTTATCTTATTAATTTATCTCTAGGCTCCAAATCAATGGTGTGATGGGATAGACTTGGATCAAACCATTTCAAGTCATTGTATTCCAAAACAAAGTTGTCATGAAACTCTTTACATAATGCAATAAAATCTTGCCTTTCCAACTGAGAACATACCTTGCCAATCTCCAAAAGTTTGTCTTTGAAAATCAAAACTCTCTCATAGTTTTCTTCCTTTTTTGACATGATCATTATTTGATTCTTATTTTGGTCATCCTCATTTAAGACACTCTCCAAGGTAATCATTCCCTTAGGTATTTTATTTATCTTTAGATATATAATTTGCTCTTCATAATGATCATGTAACCTCTTTTGATTTCTTGAGGAGAACCCTACCTCATTTTTCAATAATTGTGCAATGTGTTCATCACTTTCAAACACTTGACATGATACTTCATTATATATAATTGAAGGTCTCACAATGATCTTGATATAATATTTATCATTTTACCTTGCTACATCAAAAGTTGAGTCAAATTATGCTCCTATTTCAGCTAATATATCAACATGTTTATTTAAGTCTCTTAGTATGGGTTGTATGTTGAAGGCATCAAAGTCTTCAATTATATTCCATACCCTAGGCTTATAGGACTTAAGCAAGGGGTTCTTAGTTGTATCTTTACTTCTTACTTGATGAAGGACCAACTCACTATCTTCAGAGACTTTTAAATTCTTGATTCCTCTCTGCTTTGCCCATTGGAGACCATGAACTAGGCCTTTATATTCTACCATGTTGTAATTGTAGCTAAAGTGAAACCTATAACAAGAGTAGTAATGATTCCCTAATGGAGAAAATAACATGACACTAGCTCTTGCACCTAATTTATTATTTGAACCATCAAAGAACATTTCCCACATGCTATCAAGTTCATGATCCTCATTGGTGAGTGAAGGAATTGGAATGTTCTCTTCATGCATACTATAAAATCCCAAATAATCCTCCTTAATGAAAGTTTAAGGATCAAGGCCATATGTTTTAGTGTTTTAATTTTCAAGATAAATATCAAAAATACCTTCAAGAGGGGAGGATATTTCACCATCCTTGACCATTTCCTCTTCCTTGCTGATTAAACAATTCTAATTCAACATTGTCTCCAAGTATGGATCAATGTGGAACCTTACTAAGGGATGAGTCCTTATATCTACCTTGATCCCATACATTATTATGAAATCTATAAAATACCAATTAGTAGAAAGGTATCCTTGTGTCTTAGTTGTGAACTCCCTTGATAAGCATATATCAAAGTGTGTTGGAAGGTCTACCACCACAATGTCTTGCATGATAGGGAAGCTTGGGCAACCATGTAAAACTATTTTCAGACCTTTGAAAAATCCTACCATCTAGGTTGGAGTCCCATCTAGCTATAACATGCCCTTCTTGTGTGGCTTAGAGTTCAAACCTAGTTTATCATCCATTACTTTAGGCATGTTGGTAGTGCTGGTTCCACTATCCAAAATACAATCATGGACCAAGTTGTCTCCCACAATAAGTGTGAGGTAGAAAGGTGGAGGATTTTAAGCCTTGGTTGAGGGCTCTAAAAGATGATTTAGAGAATTTGTGAGAGCCACACCATTGTGATTTGAAACTTGAGGAGTCACATGAATGCTTATTAGTTACTCTTGCAAAATCTCTTTTTGACCAGGTATATGCAAGACTTACCAAAGGGATATACTTACCTTGGTGCTCTTCAATGAATCAACAATGTTTAGAGAGGGATCATTCACCTTTTCTAGAATTTTTTATGGTAATGAAGGAGTTTGAGTCTACTGCATTGCAATACTAACATCCCCACTTGCATTTGTATTTTATTAGGGAATGTGACTTAAAATAGGTGTAACACTTTGATTAACACTTAGTGGCCTTGGAGAAGCATCACTTGGAGCTACCTATGGTTCTTGGACTTCTCCTAATGATCTATTGTTAGCTATTGTATTGGCTGCAATTGACATGCCTTGAGTCAACACAAAGTCATATTTTTCTTGGAAATTCATCATTCCCACACTTGGGCTGCTACCTTCTCCATGACTATCCCTTTGGCTGGGACATGCTTCTTCTACTGTCATGTAGGGAGTAGTTTCCTCTTATGTTGTCAAAGCATGTCTGGTTCCTCTATCATCATGTATAAACTAACCTTGAGGCTACCCCCATTGGTCCAAATGATACTCTCCTTGCACTATATTTGTATGTACTAGAACAACAACCTTTACGAGAAGAGTAGAATTTGGATTATATGCATTGAGCTGCCTACTTAACCTTGTTGATTTTGTCCTCTCCTTTAATAATTTTATTGGGATGGAGCTCCATATCCTTGTTGAGGATAGTATGGTGCATTAGGAGGAGCACTTTCTTGATATTGAGCTTATTGGAGCTGAGCTCTCAATGATATGATTTCTTCATCCTTGTTGACAACATTATCCACCTTCTTGGGAAAGGCTCTTGGCTTTACATTAGCATTAGGAACTTGTGACATGCTTAGAGATTCAACTAAATTATGGGATAACAAAGGCATGTAAAATCTTGAAGGAGGTTTTCCAGCCTAAATAAAGCTATTCTTAGCCTCAATTGCTAGCTCATATGCACCTAAAAGAGTGAATCCTCCCATTGACTACAAAATAACAACATCAATACCAATCCCTTTGAGGTATGTTGGGAACACAAAGCTAGGAGGAGGTCTCATGATTGGTGGTAGCCTATACCATGTTCTTTGAAATCTCTCATTGAAATCTCATATGGATTCATTTGGACCTCTTCTTATTACATTTAATTGATGTATTAGGGATGCATGATCACTCTTATTTTCAAATATTATTACCAATATATCTCTAAATAAATCCCAATGTGTAATGCATCCCCCTTCCAACATTCTATACTAGTCAAGTGCTTTACCTTTTAAAGACATATCAAGTATCCTAATGGCTATGTTGGCCCTAGTAACATTATGAAAATTATAGAAATTAGAGATGTCTCTAATATGTTTAGATGGGGTAATAGGACCCTATCCATTGAAACTAGGAAGACTTTTGGTAGCATTCAGAGGGATAGGGTCATATGCAGGAACTTCTATTGGGTTTTGGGTATTAAAAGTAGGGAAGGATTGATGCCTATCCATGTCTTCTTGATTTTTAATTTATTCAACTTCCTCAACCTCTTCTTATTTCTCTTCAAAACCACCTTGCTCATGTTCTCTAAGCACTAGGAATGGTTTAGAATGTTGTTCTTCAAAAAGAGCTTTAGCTAGAGGTTCTTGGTCAAATATCCTAGATGAATTAGTGAGGACCATGAAGTAAACTATGGAAAATTTGGTCTAGAACTAGGGATTCTCACCCTTTGGAGTCACAAAATGATATATTTTAGAATACAAATGATACTTGTCAAGACTAGCATTCACCTTGACATGAAAAAAACAAAGAATTTGGTCCCACCGGGTGTGTCAAAACTATTGTCTCCAAATCTTACACCTTAGAAGAGGGATGTTCAAGCCTCCTCTATATTTGGGTAATGTTGGGATATTTTTAGGCCTGTGGGTGTGCCTATAAGTGTAAATGTTCCTCTAGGTTGAAAGGGATAGCTCCTTGTATTAGATTTTGTGCATTAAATTTTTTTGAGCTAGCTTATTTGGATGAAAAGGGTCAAAAATTTGCATAAATGAAAAGCCTAGTCTAAAATGGTGATACACCAAAAGTTATTATCCACATGTATGCCCTATACTTTTTTATAATGCAAAAAAAATACAAGACTATTCTTCAAGCTCTAGAAGATACCAACATAAATATTTCAATGTAGAGACAAAATGAATGAGATCACATACAGTGAGTAACTGGAAAAATAACCTGTATAGTCTAGAATAAGGTTACACATGTAAAATTGCATACAACTAGAATACAATCTACATGAACTATTGGATCAACTCTTTGCTCAAAATCATGAAGGATAGATAATAGGAGGACAAAACATCACTTTTTATCACTCTATGTCTCTTGTATGTGTAGGCAAATATCTAGAACTTAGAAAGAAAATAGACTTATGCTTCTTTTCTCGAAGGCATTAAAATGCCAAAACATTCTAGCAGGGCTTTGCCGTATTATCTATCAATATCATAACAGTAGCCCAAGGGTCTTATTTATAGTAAAGAGAGAGAAAGGAGGGAGATCTTTTACACCAAAGAGAGGAATCTAATCTATTAGAAGTCATTATCCTCAACTATAACTAATTTTGTCAATGATGCTCATTAGGGCACTCTGATTGATCTGTGTCACCTTATTAAATGCCATGGGCTTGCCCCCTCGAAGATGCTTCCCAATGGTTGATAATTGGGGAAGGTGTAAAAAATGGTCCTTGTTAATGGAGCCACTTGTTAGAAATATCTTTTAGCCCCAACTACTTCTCTTTGGCTTGTCGATTTGTGCAATGTCATGGAAAAGGTCACTTTCATTTGGTTTGTCTTTGTCCTTCCATTTTGACTGGTCCTCAAGGAATAACTCAAATTATGGTTCTAGGACATTGATTAGCCATTTGATCAAGATCATAAGCTAATCAGTTCTAAAAATCTGATTTGCTTCTGTCTAGACCCTTTCAATTTTTTTGAATGACTTCACTTATAAAAATTTATAAGTAAAACACTTGATTAAACCCAATTTTCACCTGTAAACCCATTTGGATTTTCCTACCTACTTTACTTATAAAGCTTTATAGGTAAATCACCTTGGGAAACTTGATTTGTATTGTAGACCCATTCAAGTTTTCTTGCCTACTTTACTTATAAAACTCATAAGTCAAGCATGTTGAGAAACCTAATTTATATTAATGTATTTTGGCATGTCATGAACCATAGACCCAATGGCTATTTTTCCACCTTCAACTTGACATATTTTGACATGCCATGAACCATATCCCTAATGACTAATTATGCACATTAAACTTGACATCCTATGGGATGCCATGCATTAACCCAATAGATAGTTGTCCACCTTAAACTTGATGTTTTTTAGAATGTCATGAACCATGGCCCCAATGGTTAGTTTTCCACCTTAAACTTGACATCCTAAAACATGTCATGCATTGACCCAATGGCTAGTTGTCCACCTTAAACTTGACATCCTGTAGCACATCATGGATTGACCCAATGACTTATTTGTTGCTTTAATTTTTATATCCTACAACATATAATGGGAAATCCAATTAGGTTTATGCTCATGAAATGGCTTGATAATTTTCCTAAAGTAATTCCTTCATATAGAAGTCTAAAGGAATTCCTTTGGGAATTTTGCTTTCAAGATTTTTGGCAAAGGGTAACATGTTCCTTCAATAACTTTTCTCGAAGGACACCTATAGGACAGTGTGCTTCAAAAAAGTTATAAAGGACACTAAGAAAGGGACAAAAGGCCCTTTTAGAAAAATATGAATGGAATTTACAAAGGAAATGTCCCTTTGAAACTTTTCTGAAGGGCAACCTTTGGGGAAAAATCCCTTCAAAAAAAATACAAGGGTAACTTGGAAGAATGGGCCAAAAAGTGACCCTTCAGGAAAATCCCTAAAGGGTACTTGGATAAAAAATGTCCCTTCAAAAAAATTTGGAAGGGGAATTTGGTAAAGGACTAAGGAAAAAGTTCCCTTCATAAATTTTTTGAAGGGACACTTGGGTAAAAAGTGCCCTTCAGAATTTTTTTGGAGGGTCACTTGCACAAAAAAGTGCCCTTAGAAAAAGTTCCAAAGGGACACTTGGGAAAAAGGTGCCCTTTAAAAAAGTTTTGAAGGGACACTTAGATGAAAAATTGTCCTTCAGAATTTTTTTGAAGGGTCACTTAGACAAAAAAGTGCCCTTTGAAATAATTTTGAAGGGACATTTGGGGGAAAACAAGGCAAGTGAAGTGCCTTCAACAAAATTTGAAGGGCACTTCGGAGGGAAGCGGCCTTTAAAAATTTTCCAAAAGGAACTTTAGGGATTAAAAAAACAAAAAGGGCTAAGTCAAAATAAATCCAAGGGGCTAAAAAATGAAGTAAAAGCAGAACATGGAAAGACCAAAACAACAAAGGTCCAAACACAAAAAATGAACAAGGAAGAATGAAAACCAACTGAAGAGGAAACACAAACTAGCTATGTAGAAAAAGGGTCAACAGGTACATAGTGTCTACATAACCTGGAGAACCCTCTAAAATATTTATTTTTGTTTGGGAAAATAGGGGAGTGTGCTTTGTTTTGTCTTAAATAAAGGGCACTCCACTTATGTGTAAATTAAAAGGTTTTGAAGAAAGTGAGTGATAAGATGAGTCAGGAGTTGAGTGAACCCTTCAAAGAAGTTTTTGAATCTATAAAACACATAGAGAAATCATGAAAAATTATCACAAAGAGGAAAAACCCAATGGAATGATCTAGACCATTAGGCTTACAAGCATGCCTATTAAGCAGGTTTTGGCCTAGTGCCTAAATGAAGGGTCACTCACACTTTTGGCCCTAATTATTCTTTCTATCTTATTGATACATATTTATGAGGACATAATAGACATGTTAAATCTATTTATATGTAAAGAAAACATCAAGAAGCCATTTTGAGCTTCAAGGACACTTAGGCATATTTGACATGGTTAGGTCTAGTTTTCAATTACAAGGTCAAATTCAATTCTAGCCTTAGATATGAATTTCAAACTATTAGAGCATGTTTTAGGGGTTAATATAGAGGTAATAAAACTTTTGGAGGGTAGATATGTTGCAAATAATCCATATTTGAGATCAAAATTAACTCAGTTATGCTGGAATTATAAAGACAAGATAGCCTAGTTTTAGATGATCATATCTTTTATGAGGACTTGAATGGATGCAAAAGGAGTTTAGAGGTGTTATCAAGGTCTTTAAACATCATCTTTTTGGAATTTTTTAAAGATATTTATGAACAAAACTTAATAAAAAGGCCTAAAACCCTTACAAACCCTCACTCAAGACCCGATTGGAGAAATGAAGTTGGATAGTTATTATAATGACATAGTTTTCTCATTAAAGTTTTAACTTGTAGAGGAATCCCTCAATCTACTCCCCATGTTTTTTGGCTGTAAAAACTTGTATGAAAATGGTACAAAACAAGGTACTTTTGACTATTTTATGTGTTTTATAGGATATAAGAGGTTTCAAGAGATGAAATAAAGTTTGGGGGAAAGATATAGACTTGTTATAACTACCTATATCCATTTCATGATTTTAAAGGATTCATAAGTATGCAAACAAATATATTAATATTAGCTAGTCAAAAATGGCATAGTGGACAAGCTAGTAAGAAGGGTGGAAAACTTTAAGTGAGGTGATTTTAAGGTGTCCCTAATGCTTTTATAGCCATGGATAATATTTAAGGGTGTCATAAACTCCCTCATACATATTTTAATGGGAAAATGAATCCAAATTTGAGGCCAAGTGTGTAGGGTGCATGAAGGATGAATTTTATCGATAACAAATGATGATAGCTCATTTTGGGATGATTCTAGATGACCAAGCCTACAACCAATGTATGGAGATGCATGTTTGAAAGCATTCCCCTTCATCCTAATAATTAGACCTATCAATAATCAGTTTTTGGATTTTCAAATAAGTCTAATCATGAAGGAATTTTTTTTATCTAGTTAAGGGAATTTTATGCCACTTTTCAAGAGTTTGATGACTTGTATGGACACTTGAACATCCTGAACTTGCATGGTTCATCCCATATCCTCTTTTCATGAAAAGTAACCATTGAATTTTTTTGAATTTTAGTCAAATTATGTCAACCCATACATTTATAAACTTTTTATAGGTTTTCATATATCCTATAGGGGTCTCATGTTGGTCTAAATACCTTACCTATCCCTGATCCAACCTTGGTTTAAGCCTATCTTCCTTGTGCTAGTCTAGTCAACCAAAGTCAACCAAATTAAAACCTATTAAAACATGATAAAAGTCTAAAATTATATTTAAAATGTTATAATGTGGTTATTTAGATGTTTTAAGTTGTTTTTAAGGCTTGATTTTGTCCTTTACCATGTCTTATGTGCAAAAAGTGTTATTTTGGCATATTTCTAGCTCATTAAATGACTTGTACGGACTTTAAAGGAATAATATTTGTCAAAAAAGTGAATTTAAATGTGAAATAGGTCAAGATATGTCAATAAGTGGTCAAAATCAATTTAAGAAGCAGTTATATTTAGAAGAAGGTAGTTTTCCCTTGAAAATAGGCCGTTAATGGCACTTGTATGGACCTGAGAAGTCCTCCTTCAAAAAAAAACATGGGATGGTGTATATTAATCTCCCTAAAGTAATTTAAATTCTTAGTGTGCTAAGATAGGGTCAAAATTTCAATTTTTAATTCTACTCTTTTTTCTTCTCTATACAAGCTAAGGAGAGTTAACTTGGGATGCATAGTATAGGCTGTATAGTTAGAATTGGGAGGAATGATTTCAGGGGTTGAAATTAGTCTAATTCAGATTAATTTTCATGGAAATATTTATCATTTTTATTAGTTTTCCTTTATGAACCATCACTTAGACCCCAAGAAACTTTTTATGCATTCACATCTAAGAGGGGTCCCTATTTGAGCTAGTTTTTGATTCTTTTGTTTTGATTTGATAGTTTCATGTGTTTCTCATGATTTATATATACATTTCCCATGTTTATATTTCTATTGGAAGTCTCAAAGATTCAATAAGCCTATTTTAGGCTTGTTTATGCTTGTAAACTAGTCCTCCCACACTTACAACTATCTCAGGTGCCATGAGAGAGGTTTTCCACATTAAGATGAAAGAATGAATGTTGTTTCATATGTTTTGAGTCATGAAAGTTCTATTTATGATCAACATTATAACTATGATGCAAGGAAACATGGATATCCTTGCTCAGTTCCATCCTAATAGCCTTCATATTTATATGCAAACCTACAGGTGGGTTGAGTAGATGGTATAGGGGTCTCATGGAGTTTTTAAACCATAAGAGAAACATATTATACCTTGAAGTTACATGGTAGCATGTTTTAGATATTTTGATAACCAATTTTTTGTTAGAGAACCATATTATGGAAGAGGATTGAGTTTTAGGCCTATTGTCCCTAAAAGCACTAAATAGAGGCCTATGAGTTTTTAAAGGTGGCATATAACATGTTTAATAAAGATTTAAGGCATTTAGTTGAGTGGATTTTGTTTCTTTTATCACAAGTAATAATTATACCAAGTTTGAGGTCAAGATACTAAGGATAAGGCAACCATTTAGATGCCTAAAATTACTTACAAACACACTAAATTTATTTAGTATTATATACATGTCTAAAAGAGATAATGGCAAATTTGTTGCTTTGAAGAACATATGGAGCATTCACATATGAATAGGTGACTAGGTGAGTTGAGTGACATGATAATATCCTAAAATAATATCCATGAGGTTGATATGAAGCCCCATGACCTCCTAGACTCACTCCCAGTCCATATAAAGGCATTTAAAGTACACCTACAACAAGAACAGACAATGAACAATATGGGGACTATGTTTAGTGATTTCAATGTTAGAAAAGTGGATGGAAATAGTTTCTAGTGTTTTGACATTAAAAATTTATATGCTGATCAAGAACATGGTTCAATCTCCAAATAAGCCACATATTCAACTATAGGACCCTAAAAAGATTTCTCACACAGTCAACTATAACTATCTCAGATAGTGACCTAAGAGTTTGAAGCAAGTTGGTGTCTTATTTAATTTTGAAAAAGGATAGTCTAATCAAACACTTAATGACCAATAAATATTCATGAAGATTAATTGACACATATAATACAAGTACTAATCATACACCAATATCTGTAGGTAGGCCTAAAGGGTAGAGAAACATAGTTAAGTGTTAGAACATGAGCAGGACTAGGCTATAAAGTGATTGTTTAGGCTCAAAGAAGTGTTAAATAGTTTCCAAAAAATGATAGTGGACATAAAATTATTATATACACCTTTATTAATTTATTCTAATCTTATTTATATTCTAAATCCCTAACACCATCTATAACCCTATATGTGGAGATATAGGCAATAAATTAAGAGTAAAATTTCTTGGGTGCTAAATGAGATTATTGGTGGAGTTTAAATTAGAAAAAGTGGAAAGTGACCACGTGGGACTCTTTAAACATTTTAAAACACTATTTCAATCTTGATTTATGACAAGCAACCTCCAAGGGTCAACTAAAGTAGAATGTCTTAGTCTATAACAGGCAGATGGCCTAGTTTGGAGAAAGAAGTGCATTGTCATGGTAAATGGAGTTAAATTTTGGCAAAGTAGTGGATTAATGCCTTAATTTATACATTGGTAGTGTTATATATCTTTTAAAATATGAATAATAGGTCTACATAGGATCCTAAGACTCTATACACAAGCCTATACTCCACACATCCATAGTCCACCTTCTAAAAAGTCTGTCTAGGAGATTAGAAAGGTTTAGAGGTCAAAAATTGGATTTGAAAGCTAAATTTTAGTAAAAAATCCCCTAAAAACCAATATAAAACCCTAAAATACTTGGTTTTGGTGAGAAAACAAGGCAATATGCCTCTATTTTGTCTCAAAGGTAGTGTACTCTTCCCTTGTATAAAGCCTACAATTTTGGAATATGAGCTAAAATGACGAGCCAAAAGTTAGGAGGAATCTTCAAGATGGTTTTTAGTGCTAGGAAACACCCTGAGAAACATGAAAAAATAAGTAGGAAGGTTGGAATCCAATCAGGGTGGTCCATGTAACAAGGTTTACAGGTAGACCTATTTAAGCATGAACAAGCCTAGCTTCAAATAGGGGGTCTCTTCTATTTTCAGTTCCTAGCAAGAACTCATTTGATTTGTATCACCTTCATGGAGGTAAATATTAATTTTTTAAGATATAATAGGGGTATGGAGGGTCAAAAAGTGGCTCAAACCATTAAGTTTATAGGTAGGGCCATTAGGCATGGTAAAACCTAAGGGGAAAAGGGCAGTCGTCTTCACTTATAGCTCTTGATGAGCTCTTATAATTATTGGGTAATGTTTTTAGGATGTGTATAGAGGTGTTTAATATTTTGGTGTGTAGATAAGTCCCACAAAAAACCATTTTTGGGATTGAGACACCAAACCCTCAAAAATTGTAGGAAAAGGGCTTGAATAGACAACTTGAGATGCTTGTATATTCTATGATACTTTGCATGGTGGCTCAAGCTATTCAAGGAGGTTAGGGAAGGTCCTTAAGAAACCATTAGTGGAATTTTGATATTATTTTAATGTTTATTCCTCATGAATAATGTTAAGATTATAAGTGACATAAAACCCTCTCTCAGACATGATTAGAATGATGAAACAAATAGAGAATCCAAATGCAGTGGAAATGCCATGAAACCAACTTGAAGTTATAGAGGACTCTCCAAGGACATAACACATGTGATTGAGGTGTACTAAACTTGTAGAAATGGTACAAAATAAGGATCTTTTTAAATAATTTATGTGTTTTTTAGGTGCAATAAGGTTTCAAAAGATCAAATCACCTTTGAGAGATATATTGAGACTTGTTCTAAGTGTTCATGACCATTTGTTGAGGTATATAAACTCCTAAGTGTGTCTGCTATCTTCTCCATCTCAGCCAATCAAGTGGGAAAATAGTGAACACTTAGTGAAAAGGGTGAGAGATCCAATTAGGAATCCTTTCAAGGATTGTTTTATGAAACTAATAATATGGAAACTCTTGAAAAGTGTCATCCCTCCTTGTACATAAATCATATTAAATAATTGGAAGGGTTTTGGGCACCAAGTGTAACTATCTGAGAATATTATGCATGGTCAAAAGAATATGAATGTTTTAGTACCAATCCAATGCATGTGAGGGATTTTTTTATAACCCCCCAACTTAGATCAATCATTAGACCTGACCCTATGTAGCGATGAAGTAGTTTTGTGAAGGCAAATCATGAGGGAAGTTTCTTATGAAAGCATAAGGGAATCTATGCCACATGTTGATGAGTTAGCTAAGTTTTAGGGAAATTTTTCCTTGATTACCTTTAGTTATTATTTCATTAATGATTATATGACTATTTTAACTCCTTATTCTTGATTTATAAGTGTCTTAATGACCCTTAAGCTTCCCCTTCTCTCTCTCCTCTCACAATTTCTATAAATTCTAGCCTTTTGGGCTATTATAGGGATCTCTCCACCTAGGTATGGTGAAGCCCTACCAAATTTTTGCCTTGAGCTAATGAATATAGTTGTTTCTACCTCATTTAATATTTCATTAAGTCAATGTAATGGTTTTTGTTCTTGTGCAAGTGTAGTTTTCATTACCTTCACATGTTATCCTTCCTAATGCCTTGTATAGTTTCAGATCTCTCTTTTGTAGGTCAGCAAGACATGTCTAATATGGATTTCATGTGTAGTGAGTAGTATATTAAATAATGTTCTAGATGGACTATTTTCTAAGTCTTCCTAGCCTAGGCTCTCTTCAAGACCCCATGCTTAAAACATTGATGTGAAGAGAGTCATTGAATGAAGTGTATGTATAGACTTCTTTTGGTTCCAAGTGTATGTTAAATGGTGTGAGTAAACAAATATTTGTTTTATGAACTCCCCTAGAATATATTTAATTTAAATTATCCTTATCCCTTTTCATCCCCCCAAGAGTTAGTAGTAGTTTGATCAAAGTGGTACATCAAGGGGAACTAGCCCCAAATCTATAGATCCACCTCAATGTTGGGTCACCCATAACCCTTAGGTGGTTTCATTGTGCCACTTGAATGAGGAGAGACGTTTCATGTTATCAATGGGTGTGAGTTCAAGTGATAATAGTAACTAATTCTCTCAACTTGACAAGTTTCCTTGTGACCCTTTGACTTCTTTCTTCTCCTCTCTCTCTCAAGTTTTATAAGAACTATCCATTTTGGCCATTGTAACCTATGTTCCACCTAAGTATGGTGAAGCCCTAATAGTTTTCATACCATTTAATCAATAAGACTACTGATTTTTACCTCTTCGTGATTTTTCATAAGTGTGTTTTACTTAGATGATGAACTTTTTCTTAGTGAAGACTATGGATTCCTTAGCATGTTATCTCATTCTTTCACCCTATTTGCTGATGGAAAACTACTTGTAGGGCATGTGAAGTGTTATAGTAAATGTCAAGGATTGAGTGAGTTAGTATTTTTATTAGTGATATTAAATTCCTCTTTTCTATTGATCATATCTTTGCACATTCATTCATAACCTCATAATGTAATATTAATGTGAGAAGATGTCAATTGGAGAAGTGTATGTTTAGTTTATCCCTTGATTTCATGTGTAACATGTATCTGGTTAGAAATCATCATATTATTTGGTGTATGACCTCCCTTAGAATAGTTTACTTTCAATTATCTCTCTCCCTTCCCCCACCCAAAGTTTAGGTGTAGTTGTGATCCAAAGTGGTACATCAAGGGAGCTAGCCTTATCTAGAGATTCACCTCATCCTTAGGCTACCCACAAGCCTAGAGGTGTTTCCATTATTCCACTTGGATGAGGGAATATCCTCAAAGGGTGTAAATATAAGAGACAAAAATGCTTAAGTGGAATCATATGGATGATGAATCTAGGATTGAATATACTTAAGTCATCATAGGTCCATGTAATTACATATTTATACCTAATAATCAACTCCTTAACGTTTTTCCTTTCTTTTATTGTGAAAATTAAACCAATATTTATAAAGTGTGCATTTATTTCATCACCAACGTTTTTTTATCTAAATTTGGATTCATAAACCTTGAGTTGCCTTTGTGATTGGGCTTTGGGATATATATCGAAGGTCCTTTCCAAGGTGACCATACCTAATTGGAGATGATTATCCTTTAGCTAGATAACACCTTCTTCATCTAATTCTTCATGACACCTATGGTTTCTTTATTCATCATCAATTATTTGAGATTTGAATTCTTCTAAATTTTTCAAAAATTGAATAATTTGTTGGTCATCATCAAACACTTTAAAATTTTAAACATTGTCTAGTACTAAAGGATATGGTAGCAATTCAATGGATAAATTTTAAACTTTTGACTCCTGTAAGGGTGACAAATTCTTTGCTAAAGTAGCCGGTGAATCAGCAACTCCATTTTATTCTCTCAAGATAGATATTATGTTTAAAGCTTCAAATTATTCAATTAGATCCTAGGCTTTATGCTTGTATTTATTTAAATTGACAATTTGCATTGATATTTATTTATGACCTAGTTAGTAATGAGTTTAGACTCTTTGTATACCAGTAGTTATTTTACATTATTCTTGAGGGAAAACTATAATCCCAAAATCAAGGCCTCATGTTATTATCTATTATTGGTACATGAGAATTAGCACCTGTATACTACCAATAATTTTTCTCATTATGAATTTATCAACTCCATAACAATACCTGATCCTTTCTTGGATCTTGCTCTATTGAAATGGAGGGTCCATACTTGAGAAGGGCCATAAATTTATTTTGGTGATTCATATTCCATGGAAAATGTGTAAATTCTAAGATTATGATATTTATAACTTACCTCTTCATTGGAAGTATTATAATCTATAATAGGATACTTCATCCTTGGCTCTAGATTGATCTTGATCTAGTTGGATATGTCTTTAAAAGGTAGAAAAATATGCAAAAAGTCCATGGAAAGATATCCATTTATCATTTTTGACCAATCTCTATTCAATAATAACCCATACCCTTCAAAAATATCCACTACCAAGATGTCGATAGTCATCTCTACTCTGGGTTTTAGGGAAACTTAAACTATCACATCATTAAGCTCTCCCAATACATGTACTACTATATTATCTAGATGTGAAACAATAATTTTAAATGGATTTGGTGTCAAACCAATCTTCTAAAAAATGTAATTTGGCATTACTATTATTAAAGCTAAATAATCGACCAAGAAATTGTGTATATTCTTGCCAAATACTCGAGTGGTCAATAAGAAAGGGGCAACCTCATGCTTGATTTTATATATGACATTTATGTTGGTTGTCTTGGAATTTTCTACAATAAAATTACCTATGATGGACTTCCATAAGAGCTCCCTTTTCTTTGTGATTTGTGCTAGATCATGAAGAGTAATGTTGTCCTTAATTTTCTTCATATCCTCAACAATATTGTATCCTCCTTTATTATATTCCTCTCTATGTTGAGGTTGATCATTCCCTTTAGGGGGAGGATAATTACTATCATATTTAGGATTTTGTGGGATTACTATATTATTGGGAGGAGTAGAAGTAGTAAATGACTACCCTTCCCTTAGATTATAATTATTTTTATTGAATTGTTGGAATGCTTGCACTTCATAAAAATTATCCTCTAGGATATTGTCATTTTCATTAGGAAAGGAGGACTCATAGGTCTCAAAGACCACAGCTAATCTTGAAGGGCTAGATTCATGATGGAGATATAGAGGATTCATCATTTTATATTATCTAATCATTTATCTTTGGAAGATTTCAAAGGCTACTCAGAGCTCTATACAGTCCAACTCTCCATGTTGTGATGTGTTATGAACCTTGCACCAATTTGACAAATCTATTTCCATGATATTATTTTTTTGGTAAATTATTAGACTATTAGTGTTCTACATTATTAGTGGGCCTAGTGAAAGGCATTTTTAATCTTGTAAATCTAGAAGTCTGGTTGATATTCTGATTATTGGTATTGCCTATCTACTTTTGCATAGTCAAGAAATAATTACTCAAGTTTTAGACCATTCTTTGAATAAAATCCAATTTAACTTTGTTGGAGTCAGAACCTTGAGTGATTGCTATGTTGGTATGAGCATGACGTTCATTTTACTAGTGTTCATTATTTTATGTCTGATTATTCAAGAAATCATAATTCTAATTCATTATCTACTACATCATAAGAGGTCAAGTGTATAACTAATTTTGATTAAATTTGGGTCATTATAATTCATGCATGGAATTGTATTCAAGGATAGAAGTCCATTTTTTAATGCTTGACCTCTTGGATTATGAGGGATAAGTTATAGATTGAGTTCTTTATCGATGTTAATAACTTCCTCGAATACCAAAGTTAGAGTATTGAAAGTAACAAATCTTTTCAAGAACAATGTAGTAATGTGATCCATGTCATTCTTGTATATCTTGAGCATTAGATTCTCATCTAGCTTATACACGATATTCAATCAAGTGTGCATCTTTTGTAATCTTGCATTAAAGGTTTAGATAGACTCATTAGGTTCCCTTTTCATGATGGTAAAGAGATGATATACTAGACTTGGATTAATTACTTGTAAAAATTATACAAGGAACATATTTTGACACTCATTCTATGAGGTTATGGAAGTTTCCTACAAATTAAGATACCAATCATAAGAATAATCTTCTAGAGTAAATAGAAAAGCCTGAATGCAACATCCTCATGGATAACATTCATTAATCTTAATATGGCCTTGAAATATTTGATATGTTATTTAGCCATCCTCCCTATAGAGATGGATTAAAAATATTTTTAGATAAAACATTAGTTAAGAAAATCAAGAAAAATGCATATAAACATAACAATTTAAGCTAAACTATTCAACTGGGGTTTTAAAAATGAAAATTAAGAGAAAATGAAAGAAAACATATGAAATACCTTCCCAAGAACATATCATCACTCAAATGTGGCTCAAAATGTGATTTCCCCTTGATTTGGTGCTCAATCTTCAATAATGATGCAAGGCAAAGCTCCTTCATCATCTCTTGCTCATCAATAAAACTAGGCTCCTGATATAAAATCAATTTTGTGCCTATCAATGAAGCTATCCTATTGAAAATTAAACATAATATGTTTACACAAATGAAGCTTAAAAATGGTGGTCTTGGTCCTCTTATTTATAGATATCTAAATTGATCAAGATCAACCATGACTGTCCCCCTTGAGATCAAGATGTGTGGTCATGAATTAATCCAATATTACATAATTAATACATAAATAAACTCATAAATATTTTGAAAGAAGGGGCATTAAAGATGCATGGGAGGTCTTAAGCTTGATATTTGTTGCATTTATAGCTTATGGATATCACCCCACAAATGATGTCATTAGATGATGTAGATAATAGGAATCAATTTCCAATAAATAAATATTCAATAACTTCCATGGAATCCTTACTTAAGCTCATAATTTGGTTTAATTTGCCTAAGTAAGATTAATTAATTTCTATGCAATTCTTTAGAAATTGGTTGCACTCAATTACTCAAACTAGTTAGAATGTCATATTATTGGGTCATAATTTGACTGAGGAGGAATTAGAAGGTTATGTTAGTTGTGTATAGAGCATTATCCCATTTAGAACATTGTTGACATAAAATAACACATGAATGTATTGTGTGCTTTCAAACTAGAAGAAAAAAGTGATCTAGAACACTCAAATGTATTTTCATCATTTTGACTCAAAATGATTTGATAAAAGTTAATAATCACATAAAATTCATTGACCCATTTAGGGATACATTAGCCTAAATTGACACTTGTATATGACAAGCTTAAACCGTTTAGTATATTTAAGTGATTTTGGCCCAATTTGTGTATTTTCACAAATTTTGAGTAAGATGGATAATTTTAACACAATGATGTTAGGAATTAGATGTCTAAATTTTGACCCTATTTGAGACTACATGGTGAGACATTTAGGCAAAGAAACATACCTTAAAATAAAAGAGTTGCTAAGAATAAATTAGAAGGAAATGACCTATGATGGCCCATCGAGAGGGCAAATGGGGATGAAAGAGAAGGATGAACTCTCAAAAAGAGAGAGAAAGTGAATTTAACCCATAGGATATATTAAATCTAAATGAGCTAATGCTTGCACTAATTTATTCCATCAATGATAAAAATATAATTCGAATAAAATGGGCTTAAAAAACTAGGGGAAGGGGAAGGATACAATCTAAAAATATAAGTGACACACTTTAAACACACCCAAAGCTAGGGTGTAAGCTACACACTTATAGAATGATCAATACTAAGACAAGTTGCACACTAAAATATTTATAGAATGACGTTAAAAGTCCAAAAATCTTTGAATTAGAAGAAATAGGAAAATCATGTCTCTAAAGAAAGAAATAATAATGTGCTCCCTTAGAGAAGATTTGATCAGTTGATAAAACAATTTTTCGCTAATAAGGCTGATTTTGATCACTAATAAAGAATGTATTGTCCTTGTAGGGCTGATTTAGATGTATGAATAGTTTAAATCTTATGCCCTTGTAGGGAAAATTGGCAAGCATATCTCAAGGAGATAACCTATTTCATAGATTAAAGATGAGTGGGTGACAATGTAGATGAGATGGTCTAATGAATATAATAGTCATAAGAAACTAGGCTCATGGATAGAGTTTGGTATGATTTTGGTAGAGTAATGATACTTGACTATTGATTGAGGGGTGTTGATAAGTTAACTCTCTAACATGATGGATGGATAATAGGATTACTAGAAGAACACTTATAAAAGAAACTTTGTATGTAAAATCTCTTGATAGTTATGGATCCATTTTCACCTCATATTCCTCTCTTCTTATAGGCAAGGAAGGAGATATGTAACAAGATGTTAACTGGGCTTTCTAATTATAACTTGCACATGCAATGGCTTACAAATGGATTTATATGAGCTAATTATAAAAAAACAAGGCATAGTTAAGAGTGATTTAAGTTGGTTTAGGTGGTAGAACTTAACCATTGATAGTCACCTTGACCATCGATGGATTGGGGTCAAAGGTAGGGTTAGTTAAAAGGTGGGTTGTAGTCTGAAGGTCAACTAACTTAGGTTAGGTGGGTTAGGTTTAGTTAGGGGTCAAAAAGGTAAATGTTGGGCCCAAGGGGGTCCTAAGGTGGTCTAGGTGAATTATGACATTTGAAACCATCGTGTACAGATTTTTGGTGTCTACATTTTGCCCTTTTTTGTTAGGTGTTTTTTATCAACAAGCTGTAAAACAAAAATGGATTGTGAGTAGAAGTTCAAGTTGCCTTGAGTAAAAGAGGAGGTGTTCCACCTCAAACTAGGAGTTGATAAGGTAAAATAAAATTAGGTGTGGGGTTGATGAATTAGTGAGTTGATAATAAAATGGGTGAATGATAGGTTGGACACTGAAGCATAAATAAGTGCATCAAGTATGATAAAAAACATGATAGCTAAGATCACACATAGACATAGTTACCATAGTTTGTAAAAGTAAAGGTTAATGCTCAGAGGGTAGGTGATGAGTGGACTATGTGACCACATTTTGGCATGGTATTTAGGTACACTGATAAATAAAAATCTTCTAGGTAATGTCTATGGTTCCATGGGTGTCTAAAGTAGGAAGTGTTCCCACTAAAAACACAAACTGGTCATGTGAAGTCATGGGTATCTAAGGTAGGAAGTAATATTGAGAAGACACAAGTTATTTAGGTGTAGTCATGGGTATCTGAGGTAAGGAGTGCTCCTAAGAAGACATAAGTTGGTCAAGTGTGTATAAGGTAGCATAAGTTCAAAAAGTGGTCAACATGGCAATTGTTGTCATTGTAATAAAAAAGACTAGGCAAAATTCATCACAAAATGAGCCCTAGTTAGGCTGAAGTGGACCAGTGGTGAGATGGTTGTTGAGGTGGGTGGAGAAGGTAGTCTCTAAGGGTGGGTTGTTTCCAAAAAATTCTTTGTTTAAGGTAAAATGGAAAAAATTCCATAACTTGACTGTTAACGATCAGGGGTTGAAAGATGACTATTGGTTATCACCCTGACCACTAATGGTCAGGGTGTAAACCCTAAAACCATGGTGGTCAAAAATCAAAAAGTGAATATATTGATCTCATTTATGATTATTTATTTTGAAGCTCTAGCTATTTATTAATTTGGGTAAACTTGTAGATAGTGATTGGTTACTGAAGTGGATGAGCAGATCGAGTAGACCTACAAAGATATAGGGTATGCATGGATGTAGATGAGGATGGGAAAAGGGTCCTTGGATTCCTCCTCAATGATGGTTGAATAATGAGGTAGGTGGTGCCTTCAATTGGTAAAGTTAGTTTATAATATGTATTACATTTATAGTGATAGTGTAGTGTTATCGATGTGGTGGGAGGGTTTTACATTATGCCTTAGGTAATAGGGTTTTTGGTTTGGTTGGGCTAAATTTATGGTCGAGTCAAAAATTAGGTAAGGTTAGGTTAGGTAAGGGTGGGATAAATGTCAAATTCAGGATAATATGTTATATGTGGGTGAATTTTAGGTAGATAAAATTTTTGGTGTTTTGCTCACAGAACACCCATAGTGATCATCAATGATCAAGACTAACCATCGACATTATAAATCAATAAGGATATATATGCCTAACCATCAATGGTCACTATGAATATTGCTATTTGATACTTTTAAGAAGTTTGCTTAAATGTTTTAAAAGTATGGGTGTATGGAGCATTAGATATTTAAAGTGGTTGTGTACTAGGTGGGTTGGGGTAATGTTTTTAGGTGATAATGGGTAGTTAGTGTGAGGTATAATAGATTAAGTTTTGATGTAAATGTTAGTAGTGTAATGGTTAAATAGGTTAAGGGTAGGTAGGGTTGGTTAAGGAGCTTAGCTTGTAGGTAATCATAGTATAGATAAATAAGTCTATTTGCTAATAATCTATATAGGCATGAGATCAGATACAGATATGATATTAGGTGCCCCACATCTTTATAGAGATTCACCAAGAGATAACCCCAATGGATTGGGCACATATGTAGGAGTTTAGACTCGAAGTGATGAGAAATTACTATCACATACTATGAGATGTGACAATGATTATGGCCCTCATCAAGAGATCAGATCTAACCACAAACACCTTCCTACTACTGACTAGTAAGATGACTATCTTAATAGATGATGTGTATAAGATCACTCAGTTTCCCTTTAAGGGAAATATAATATATCAAATTGAGTAGGAGGAGTAGGAAGAGTTATTGAAGATAATGTATGGAGATGAACTTGATTGTATCAGGTGGTATGTTGGGGGTTTTAGCTACTTTATTCTGTATCAAAGGGCAAGGGTCAAGAGGAGATTGATGACCATGATGATGATGATTGTGTCATGCTTTTCCCTTTTATATTTGAGTATCAAGATATTTCCCTATCTACTATTATGGGTGTTATTAGAGATGCTACTAGGATGCATAGTGTTTTGTTGGGTACCTATGATACTTTTTTAGATATACAGGGAGCTATGGGGCTTTAGAGCTTACAAGAGGTATGAAATTAGCATCAAGCTTATCCTACACTATTAGGCCTATGAACACATTTGAGTTCTGAGGTCAATGGGGTTACCATGGGTTGGGTTTGCTTAAATAGATTTCTTAGTTCGTTTCATGTAGTGGAGGGATGACTTTTCCACTTCAAGTGCAAGAGGAGGATCTCATGATGTAGATTGGTTTAGAGGTGCACTAGCTACCTTGGTCATTGGTGATGTTACTTGGAGTCCATATGTTTAGTTTTTAGTATGGGTTGGATACAATAGGTAGACTCTATCCCTATAGAGTTATAGGTGGATATTTGGTAGGAGGGATGGGGAGGTAGAGATCATCTCATTTGATAGGGTTTAAATATAGTTCAACCTAGTTTAAGGTACCCTGGGCCCATTTCTTAAATATAGGTAAGAGGATGTAGAGGTCCTATTACCTGAGCCACATCCAATATGAACTTTAATTGATCATGAGGAGTTACTTGTAAGCCCAATGATTGATGATGTAGGTTTTATAGATGGTTAGCCTATATGGTACCAAGATCTATATGTGGCTATGGATTTTAGTGGATATGATGGTGGTAAGAGGTAGATGGATGTTGACCTAGCTAGGAGAGGAGGCCATAGGGCACATGTATAGGGGGTTACCCTATATGCATAGGTAGGAGTAGTGCTAGCCACTACATAGGAATAATTTATAGCATTATAAGGTTAGGTGGAAGCCTTATAGGGTTAGGTGGCCACACTTACATGTGATAGGGATGAAGCTAGAGCTTCACTAGCTTTAGTTACCTAAGAGAGAGACTCTTTGAGACAAAGAAGAGGAGGAGCCGCATCATCTATATGACCACTAGGCAGCATCTCCATGGCATGTTACTTAGCCATATTGGATTCACACTACTATGAGGCTATAGTCCTGAGGTAGTGTCCTAATGAACTCCAATAGGGTGAATATAGAGCTAGTTTGGTAGGTGGTACTAATGTGGTAACACCAGGATAGTGAGATACTTATATAGGTGGATCGACATGTACTACAGGGGATAGGCACTAGGAGATAACAATGTGACAGGAGATAGTGGTGCCCCTAGGGCATAAACATGACATGGTTTAAGTATATTATATGTTACTGTTTACTATTTTGATATTGGCCTGTGAGTCAATGTAGTGAGATGCACATTTTGATAGAAAGACATGTATATTGGTGTATACATTATAATGTGAGACTCATGATTTATATATATGATCCATATTTATTGATAATTGTCTATGGCTTGCTTTGATGTTAATTTTTATGATGTGATATTTATATTGATCATTAATGATGCTATATTGGTTATGCTTATGTTATGAATATTGGATATTGATGTAGACTCACCTAGCTAGGCATGTGATGGATTTTATTTATGATGATGATAATGATTATGTTATTTATGGTTATTATGATGATGTTTATTCTAAAATTTAATAAGTATATGCTTCCTTATTTGGATTTAAACATGTGGTGAAAATAGTTGATTATTTTATTGTTCATGTATGCTTGACTTTGACATGATGATGGATATGCTAATGATGTATGTTTTTTATTATGAGATATGTTGAGGCACTATGTTTATAATTATTATTATTATTAATTTTCTTGAGGTAGAGCACATAAAGTAAGTTAATTAACAACACTAGGTATGATAAAAGGAATATTACCAAGAGAAAAATGTCTTAGTGGATATATCATCCAGTTATGATAAGATAAGAAGAGGGCATGGTTCTTCTTCTTTGACAAGGAAAAAACCAAAACCAAAATTGGATTGGCTTAAGGAACATAAGCTCATCAAACGCTTCACATTAGAATTTGTTAGTTGGTTAAAAAGGTGTCTTGATCACATAATGTCAAGTGAGCTCAAAATCCCTTACTTATAGTGTATACAGGGGGGATGTATGAAATATGGAACCTTTTACTAATAATAGGATGATTCATTTGTAGGTTTCCAAAGAGTTAGTATAAACAAGTCTATGTCATATAAAGTGTAGATTGATCGATGCAGGAAGCCTACTCATGAGAGTTGATTATGAATTTCAAGATTATTTTAATTATGAGAGTCAATTGTAGCTTTTAAAATTCTTTTATTTTTATTTGTGATTGATAATGGGTCTTTTGATTATTTATTAGGAGGGTTAGGGAGCTGATCGATGGAGTAATCCCCCAAGAAATTTCTTATTTTACAAATGCCTTACTCAACCATCCTCTGAGGGAGTGGTCTAGGTTTATGTGATTTTTTTAATGATTTTGATAGCTATCCTTTAATGGAGTATTCCACCTTACTTTGAGCAATTTTGAATATGTTTTAAACAACTATCCTTTAAGGGAGTAGTCTATGAATGCTAGGAATGACCCATGATTGTTATTGGTTTGGATTTTGCTTTTTGTTTTGTTTAATTCTAATTGACATAGGCATGCTTGTATAGGCTTAAGGGTGTACCTTAATGAAGGAAAAAATAAAATAACAAGAAGTTTGATAAGGTGTAAAAATTTTAAGGTGATAATGATCATGGGAATCTATCCTATAAAAGGGGTAAAAATTAATATGAGAATCATGCCATGGGTAGAGTCGTGGTACCCATTATTTAAGATTAGGATATGACTGTGATGGGTAATCACATGATTCAATTTTAATTAGTTTCCCCTAAAATAGGGAGATGAATGTGGTTAGTAAGGGATGAGCTTAAGTTAGATAAAAGGTGAGTTTGATCCTCTTTAACAAAATAAAGGACATAAATGTGAAGCATTGAGGGGTTCATGTTTTGGGTTTCTTTCAAGAGAGGATAATTAGTAAGCACCTGATCCATACTTATGGATAATGATATAAGGCCCAAGCAAATCAAAATCAAATTGATTTCACTCATTTTTGTCCATATTGGTGACATGTTGATTTTCCTTTGGGATGAGGTCTCTAATGTTGCATATGGGTAAGGGTGGCTAAGAGACACTCATTAAGTAGCTCAATCTGGGCTAAATGGTACTAATGATAATCATATTAAAAAATGAGATCCTAAAAAGATATGTGAAGAGATGGGATTTGGACTTTGAGAGGAAAGACAACCTTAGATGAAAACATAAAAAGAGAATGGGATAGCACCCATAGGGGTTCAGATGTTAGTATGATATGCCCATAAGGTGAAGAGGATGTGCAAAAGCCAATCCTGACTAGATGCATTGACCATTTAGTGAGAATTTTATTAAGAGTTTTGTTAGAGGCTTTGGCCTAACCATTTTCTTAAGGGTGATAAGGTGATGAAAATATTAATTTAATCTTGAATGGATCACAAAGACCCTAGACTTGCTTATTTCTAAAATATTTACCATTGTCAATGATAATTTTATGAGGAACACCAAAATGATAGATGATGTGATGGTTGATAAAGTCAATAATATTTTTGCCTTGGTTGAGACTAGAGGAATAACCTCTATCCGTTTGGTAAAATACTCAATCATGGTGATGATATAATGGTGCTACTATGAATAATAGGGGTTAATTTCACTAATAAGGTCTAGGACCCATTATGAGAAGGGCCAAAAATATATGGATATGTGAAGACTATCACTAAGAACATGATGTAAATTAGAATGTTGTTGACATTAAACACACTTTTACACATAATAAAAATAGTCTTGGTTAAGGGTAGGCCAGTAATAGCCAAGGTGAAGGATGCACTTAATGATGGCTAGGTCACTAAAGTGTCTGCCATAGATCCCATCATGCATTTCCTTGATAAAATGAGAGGCTTCATGACTACATAGGCAATGAAAGAGGAGACCATAAAAGCCATGTTTGTAAATAATTCCCCCCATAATGGTATAATGTGAGGTACTCTATATAAACAGTCTTTGAGCATTCCTAGAAAGACTATAAAGAATGATGATAAGGTTAAGATAATCAAAGGTTTATTAATACCAAAGGTCAATTTGGGTTTCTTCCACATTGAATATAGTGGGAGAATCTAGTTTGATATAAGAAGGCTAGGTAATTCTATGGATAACAATAGATAGCTTAGAGTCATAAGATGTAGATAGGATCTGAGAGGCAAGGGAAGCCATAGTGTCAACAAAATTATTGGTAGATCACATGGTTGACTAAATGTGGTAGTGTTCAAATGATATTAAGATTTCATCAACTAGTTGTTTTTACTATTTGAAAACATCATTATTACATTGATAATATCTATTTATTTGATTGACCATAAGTTGAGAGTCACAAAATATGTTGATCATTTTGACTCCCAAGGCTAAAGTGGTCTAAAGGCCTATCACTAGGGCTTTGTACCCAACCATATTGTTGGTACATTCAAAATCAAGATTTAAATACAAAGGAATAAGTTGAAAAACAAAGGGGATAAGGATGATGCTAGCTCCCCCACCACATTGGCACCTTGATCCATCAAAGAACATGGTGACGTGAAAGGTGAAGTCTTCATGAAAGAGGGTCATGATGGACTCACTAGGGAACTCAAGAGGAGGAGGTTGGTTATTTGCTAATGGTTATTTAACCAATTGGTCAATAATGACTTACCTTTTAATTGATTTCTAATAGAGGAACTCAAGGTCAAACTTCAATAAATACATGAGCCACTTGGCCATATGTTTTGTGGTTAAGTATACTTGAGTGGGTTAGTATTGGTTATGACATAGGTTTTGTGGTTAAGAATTTAGTTCAAATCTTGGTGGCCATGAATACTAAAGCTAAAAAAAGCTTCTCAGTATGGGTATAACGAGTCTCATATTCTAAAAGTGTGCAACTAATGTAGTAGACTAATTTATATTTGTGTTGTTCATCTTGATGAGAAAACATTGCCCCTAAGGAGTGGTCGATGGTGGAGATATAAAGGTAGAAATGTTGGTCATCCTTGGGAGGGTTAAGGATAGGTGGAGACAAAAGGTATTTTTTGAGTAAATAAAAGGCCTTTTGATGGTAGTCACTCCACTTAAAGATACATCCTTCTTTATAAGGTGGTAGAAGGGTTGACATCAGTCTGAAAGTTGAGAGATAAAATGATGAATGGATTGAAGCTTCCCTTGTAAACTATGAATTTACATGAGGTTAATTAGAGGAAGCATGTTGAGTATGTATTTTTTTTGGTAGGATCAACTTTGATTCCCTAAATAAAATTTATAAATCTAAGAATCTTTCTTGACAAGAACCCAAAAATGTACTTTTTTGGGTTAACGTGAACATGGTAATGGATAAGCCATTTAGAGATAATCTTGAGAATAGCTAAATGATCCTTATTATATTTGGATTTCCCAAGAATGTCATCAACATAGTCTTCAACAATCTCATGGATAAAGAATGGCATAACACATTGGTAGGTTGCACCAACATTCTTTAATCTAAAAGGCATGAGTCTATAACAAAAGGTTCCCCATGTGGTGATAAAGGTGGTTTTGTACTAATATTTAGGGGTGATTAGGATATAATTGTAACATGAGAATCCATCTATGAGAGATAACATCTCATGTCTAATTGTAAGATTAACTAGATGGCTAATTCTTGGTAGAGGAAATTCATCTTTGGGGCAAGCAAGATTGGGTTCATGGAAGTCCACACAAATGTATAGTCTCTGTGTGGATTTAGTGATAGGCACAACATTTGAGACCCATTAGGGATAGTAAATGGGTTGAATGAAATTGATAGATAAGAGATGTTGGAGATCTTCTTTGATGAAAAAATCTATATGAGGGTACATTCATCAAATTTTTTGCTTAATGGGATTGGAATAATGGTTGGTGACTATGTTATGGGTGTAAATGGTGGTGTCAATTAATATTATGTCACTATAAGACCAAGCAAATGCTATGCTTTGATCTTGAAGGAAGGAGGGGAAGACTTGAAGTTCCTTGGCATTTATTTATTGGCCAATTTTGACAATATAGGGGTTATCTAAAGTGCCCAAGTTGATATCCATGGTAAATTAGTTTAGCATGGTCAATATCTTAGGAGGAAGAGATTTGTGGATGGGATAATCTGAGGCAATAATGTAGGTGAGAATTGAATCATCATCCTAGCACTAAATAATGTTAATGGTAAGAGAGTCATCTCTTATAATCTTAAGATGGATCATGGGGATGGTTATATTTTCCCCTTCCTTTTGATAAGTGAATCTTTTGAGGTTGATCATGTTGATGAAACAAATTTTATGGGGATGATTTACTCATCCACATAATCAAGTGGAGAAGAGATTGGTGGGGAGGGTATGTATTTTTCATCAATGATGGTGGTAGGTGGTTTGGTTCTCTGCTCGTTCGGTAGAATGAATTCAAGGCCATGTTTCTCATGAGGCTTTCTAGTTTCAATGGAAATCAACTCATGTGGGCCATAATATATCATACAATAAAAGATCCTTTCCAAGCACACCTATGGAGGTATGTCTATATAGGAGAAGTTAGAGGTAAATGGTCAAGGTGAAGAAGAGGTGGTAGAAGTGTCAAGTCATTTATCAAGTCCCCTATAGAATAAATATGTTTGACAATTTGATGGTCTAAAGGGAATAATGGCTCCAATATTGGGATCATACCTAGGTTGGTGGTCAAGTTTCCCATACTCTTGGGGAGTAGGGAAAGCATCAAAGGTGAGTAGGTGATATTTCCCCAATGAAAGATGTTGAAATGTGGATTCCAAGTGGTTTAAGGTGGGGAGCTGATTGGAGGGGATGGATAAGCTAGTTGATGCCTCATTGGTAGAAGAAGGTATGAATTCCTCTTTTGTGGTTGAGGGCTTATATTTGGAAGATAATGGTATGATAGATGGAGGTAAGAAGATTTCATTGGGTTGATAAGTCATGTTACTTGATGAAAAGGGGCTTGGGTTAGCTTGTATAGTGACAAACTAACCTTTATGCTCAAATTTAATGCAATGATGAAGGGTAGAGGGGACACAACCCATGGAGAAAATCCAAGGTCATCCAAATAAAACATTATACTAGAATTTGACATTAACTACATATAAGAGCTCTGGCAGCATACAAGGTTCTAAATGGATATGAAGGACAATAGTTCCCAAAGTAGTGGACATGGTGTCATTAAAGGATTAGAGGATGACCAAGCTTTTAAACATGACATTGTTGGGTAGGTTGAGTTTGTCATAGGCATGAGAGGAGATTATATTAATAATATCTCCCCCATCAATCATGACCCATTTAATTTGGGTTTAGTTGATGTAGATAATGATGAAAAGAGGGGGATCTAGGTCATTAGGGTGGATAGAAGGTATTTTTGAATTCTTGGAGGCGACAAGATTAAAAATTTGGAGAGTGATAATAAAGGTTGTGAGAAGCTAAGGGTCTTTAGGTTGGACCTATATTTATTTCAATGACTATAATTTCTTGGAAATTATGGGGTGAAGTAAAAATCAACTCATATAATCTCATCTTTGTCGATATCTAGTGGAGTTGTTTGAGCACCACTCTCTTGATTGATTTAGAGGGGTTGGATTGGGAGGTACCTAAGATAGATACCTTGGGTTTAGATTAAGGTGAAGGTACTTGATTTTAACTTGTTTTGGAGTTGGAATATGGGTATGTAGATGGGATGGACACTTTTAACTTCCATTTATCCTTTACTGAGCATGTGATCAGGTGACCACATGGATAGTATGGGTAGATGGAAGAGTTAGGGTAGGAGATTGATTTGTTTCCTCATCACTTTGAAGTGAGAGTAGGGGAATAGGTAGGTTTTGAATAGTGGTTTTTAGATTATTAATGGGCCCATGGGAGGTTATTCTATTAATAGATCATCCTCACCATAGAGCTGATGGATAATGGTTTAGAGAGTTTTGCAGTTCTTTGTGTTATGCCCTAGTGTCCTATGATAAGAGCACACTTAGTATTCATTATACTAGACTAGATTTATATTAAGAGGGTTGAATATCCTCATAGGAATTAAGGTCAAGCAAGAGGCTTAACTAACCTTTGGAAAATATTTAAGTAATATTTAGCTAAAGATGGAGAGGGTTTAGACTTTTTGGCCTTGGTTGGTGAGATGGAAGTTTTCTTCAAAATTGGCTTGGTCCTAGAGGTTTTGGGTAAGGTAGTGTTATTAGTTGATAGTTTTGGTTTTGCTAAGGTGGAAGTTGATAAAGTGGAGGTAGGAGGTTTTAGGGTAGGTAGTTTGGTTATTGATGGCTTGATGAAAATAGGTGTGTCATAAATCAAGTGTGCTAGTGTAACCAACAGTGGAAGTTGGGTTTTGGTTGAGACAATTAGATTCCTAACCAAAGTAG
Organism: Torreya grandis; assembly: GCA_037957365.1. NCBI lineage: Eukaryota > Viridiplantae > Streptophyta > Pinopsida > Cupressales > Taxaceae > Torreya > Torreya grandis. The sequence goes on from JARHVA010006328.1 coordinate 148,790, forward strand.
AGGAATTAATCCCCAAGATAGAGGGAAAGGTTGAGGGAGGCATAAGTTTTTTCCTTTAACATTTTGGTGGATTTACTTCCTTGATTGATTTGTTTTGGTGTTTGGTTGTTGGGTTTGGTGAGGTAAGCTCCAGTTTCAAGGATGGGTAATTAAGGCTATGTGTAGGAAAGATGCCAAGGTTTTTGGTTGATTTTATTATTTTGGTTAGAGAGGATTATTTGGTTATTTAGGATTTGGTTATATAGTATGGTTAAGAAATGGTTGGTTGGATAGAGGTGTTTATTGGTTTGGTTGATAAGGTAGGGGGTTGGATAACAAAAGTGGTGGGTTGGTCTATCAATGAAGTAATTCAAGGTTCCTATTTGGTGATATAAGGGAGCCCCAATTGCTACCAAAAGGTGTTCTAATCCATGTTAGTTTTGGAGACAAATTCTAATCTCTGAACTAATTTAGAGAATGGTTTGTTGACTGGTCTTATTTCTTGGATAGTGGACTTGAAAGATAAGCCCATAGGTTGAGAAAGGGGAATAGTGACCTCATATTTTTCCTCAATCAAAGGATACAAGGTTTGGATGGATGACTCCTCTATGGGAGGTTTAGACATGGTGACCTCCTCTTTATAAATGACCTCCAAAGGGGTAGTGAGCTATTTTGTGGTTGAGGGAGAAGGTAAAATGGTGATCATTTCAGTTGAATAAGAAGTTCATGACTCCAATATTTCAAGAAGTGGAGGAGGAGAAAAGGTACTTCCTTGATTTGGATTCCAAAAGGAAGAGAAAGTAACTCTACTACCTTAATAAGTGGAGGAGATGAAAAGGTTATTTCCTTAGTTTGGGTCTCCAAAGAGGGGAAGGTAACTCACTACCTTAATAAGTGGAGAGGTAAAAGAATAGGTAGATTGGTGGTAGGTTCTTTAGTGATGAGTGCATCAATAACCATATTGATGGTATGGACATAATGAGAACACTCAACCTTATTTCTCTCATTTTTGCTAGGTGCGTGATTAGGAAAAGGTTGCCTAAAAATGTCAAGCACTTGGTTTGGAGGGGTGTTGGGATTGTCTAACAAAAGCCCCCCCTTGTCAATGAGAGATTAGATAACACTTTTTAAGGTATTGCACCTACTAACATCATGTCTCACTACTCGATGAAAAGAACATAGATCATTCTCATTGTTCCAACTAGGTTCAGATAAGAAGAATAAAATTATTAAGGAGGTTTGATAGGAGGAAGTTGAATGATATTAGATTTTAGTAACTTCTCCAAGATTGAAGCATAAGATTCCCCAAGTAGAGTAAATTAATTTTGATTATTTTGGTTTTGGTTCCTCATGTTTTGTTTTGATGAGTTAGAGGAGTTTGCTTAATTGAAAAATGGTGGAGTGGTTTTAAGGAAAACCACATTCAAAATTATGTTACTCTTGTCATTGGTATTGGTTTAGTTGTTTAGTCTAGAGGAAGAGGCCTCATTGGTTTTATAGGTAGAGTATTTGTTTTTCAATTTTAACTTTCTTTTATCAATGGATCTATTCTCTAGTTTATGCACCATGGTAAAATATTCATCAAAGGTTTTAAAACTTTGAACATGCAACATATAAGAGATATGCTTAGAACATGCTCAAGCAAAATATTCTATCATTTTGGATTGGGGTAAGGAGAAGGAAATTTGATTGATTAGGCTCCTCCAATGAGCTACAAAATCAATAATTGTTTCATCATCAAATTTTTGGATAGAGTAAATGTTAGTAATGGAAACCTCATTGGAGATATTTATTGAAAAGTGATCTAAGAAATTTTGGGCCAACCGGGTAAAGTAGAAGAGAGAGTTCTTGGTTATGGCACTATACTAGTCTAATGCTAGACTAGATAGGGATATGGGGAAGGTATGAAGAAGGAGAGCATAATTATAGGTAATCAAATAACATGCATGCCTAAATTCCCTAAGGTGATATTGGGGATCCTCCTTACTCTAAAACTTAGAGAATTTGGTAAATTCCCACTGAGGAAGATATGGTCTAATAGGGATAGATGGGTGAATGTGATCGTTATAGATCTAGTCATATGATAAGATGTTATGAGCACCAAAAATGGATGACTCTAAGGTGGTAATTTTATCCATGAGCATTTTCATTAGATTTATTTAGGGTTGTGCACCTATGAGGTTGTAAGGTGTAAAATTTTATGGTGGTTGGGTGACATATTAGTAACTGATAGGAATTTGAGGAGTTACCAAATTTTGGTACATAAACACCGATGGTTAGGTGGATGTCATGTAGGGGTAGGTGGATGCAAGTGGTTGGGTATTAGGTAGAGGTACATGCCCTTGTGGGTTATGGATGTAACCCAAGTTTGGTGTAATGGGTACCTATTGGGTAGGATAAGTGGTTAGGTTGGTAATAAAAGGAAGGGTAGTGACCTTTATATTGATGGGTGGTAAGGTAGAAGGTATAAACACCATAATATTTTGAAGTAGGGTAGCGGTTAGTGGATTGGGGGTAGTGGAAGGAAGGTTATAAATAATAGTGGTAGGTACTCCCATGGTGAGGGGAGTAGGGGTGGCTAAGGGTTGGGTTTCTCCTAAGGTAGAGGAGTTATTGGTGGGGGTGGAAGGTATAAGGGTGCTTGTAGGTTGGGCAGGTTGGTTTTCCATAGTAGTGTCAAAGGGATTATTGGTGGATGAAAAATCTTGGGTAGTCGATGGTTGGGTGGTGACTATGGAAATATAAATCTTTCCAATAAGGTGGTAAGGCATGTCATAAGGCGGGTCCATAGGTGGAACTAAATTAGGGACATAATGAGGCATAGTGTTAAGATAATGTTGAAGGGCCACATGATTATTATCTAAGAAGGTGTAAAATTTTATATCTCCTTAGAGAAATTATGAAGGGAAATAAGGACTTCCTAAAGGATGAGGAGATTTTTCTAGTTTAGAAACAAACTCCATGGATGAGGAGGTATAAAGGGTTGATTGGTTTGGTGATGGGTTCTATTATGCTAGGTTATTTCACTATTGGTGAGTTAGAACCATCCAAGGTAAGGGAGATAGATTACACTAACAATTTCACCACTCAAATAGAGAGAAGACAAGAAACAAGTAAGGAAAATAATCACACACTAGAAAGTATGTTAAGTCCTAAAGTTATTTTTAGTCTCTCTTTTAGCTTATGCCTTAAGGTTTCAAGAAATTATGTGATTAAAATTGGGATGATATAAAAGGTACTAGAAAATAAATCTATGGATGTTTTTAGGTTGTTTAGGCTCTCAAAAAGGATCTATATTGGAAATAAATACATGGCTTGGTATTGGGCCCTAACCCCTCAATTCACACATCATAATGATGAGGGTGTTGGGTGATTAGCCAATATATATCAATTTTTAGAGTTTATACTCAATAAGAGATTTGATTTGGTTCTAACCTTGGTAATTAGCTCTGAGTAGGATTTTTGGGAAAGGGTAAGGTGACTAATAGGTGATGAAATCCTAGTTAGGCCTTGTCTCAAGTTTTTTGATGTTTGATTGATGTAGGTGGTTTGGTTTTGTGTGTGAAATAAAAGAGATTCTAGAATTGAATTACTTTTCTCTAATTTAAACTATGTGAGATAAACTTGCAAGCATCTAATGTATGCAATCACTTTTAAGCCCAAAAGAAACTTTGATGTCATTTATGAGCATAGAAAATGGAGAAGATCATGCAGATGCAAATAAAATAAACTTGAGTAGAGACTTAAGGTCCCACTACGCATGCTAGAATGTTTCATTGAATTTTAGATTATATTTTGAAAATGGAAGAAGAAGAAACTAGATATGGGTATAGTTGAAAAACTTGTTTGATTATGCATGTATTGAATCAGATGATTATAAAGAACTCCTCTTTGGCTTGGGAGGATGACCTTAAATAAAACATCACTAAAACAAATGGTTGGTTAAATATATAGTTAGGTAGATTACCTAGCACTAGCTAGATCTTGAAAGCAAGGGATTCTTCAAGGGCTATCAATCCACATGTTTTAAATAATTAAGTTTACAAAATAAAATATAAGGTACTTGCATGAATAATCAAAAGCTACTAAAATTGAATACAATAGATGCTTGATAAATAAATAGAATAAAATAACTAATATAGCAATAAACAAGTTAATACTAATGCTAAACAAGTCAAATGTGCTTCAAAAAATAGGTTGGGGGTATGTGAATAGGTAGGCAAAAGGAAAGTTGGATTTGGTTGAGGGTAAGTGGGTGAAAATTACTTACTATTATTTCTTACCATAATGAACATCGATAGTTGAGGTGACCATTGGTGGCTGAAGTGACCATCAATAGTTGGATAGACTATTGATGGTCAAGATGACCATCAAAAATGACTGCATTGAATCTAGGTTAATAAAAGTCAGATTAACAAGATCATAAAAGGTAATTACAAGAGATGGGTTTGCGTTAGGATAATTATGAAAAATAAATAAAGTAATTAAATAATGGAAAACAAATGCTTAGCCTTTAGAAGGTTGGTTGGATGAATGGTTGAGGTCGTTGTCTCATTGATATAGTCTAGCATGATCCTTATAGAGTAATGGTACTTGGTTATCGACTAAGGGGAAATGATAATTTAGCTCTTTGATGTGATGGCTAGATCATTGGATTTTAATAAGAAGACCTACAAAATAAAATTTGGATGCAAAAACTCTTGATAGTTGTGGATCCATTTTCACATCCTGGTCCTCTCTTCTTATAGGTAAGGAAGGAGAGGTGCAACAAGATGTTAACTAGGATTTCTAATTATAACTCACACATATAATGGCTCACACATGGATTTAGATGAGATAACTATAAAAAAACAAGGTGGAGTTAAGAGTGATTTAAGCTGGTTTAAGTGGTAGAACTTGACCATCAACGATCAAGGTGATCGTCAGTGGTCACCCTGACCATCGATAGTTAGGGGTCAAGGGCAAGGTTCATTAAAATGTGTGTTTTAGTTATAAGGTCAACTAACCTAGGTTTGGTGGGTTAGGTTTATTTATGGTTCAAATAGGTCAATGTTTGGTCCAAGGGGGTCCAATGGTGGTCCAGGGGAATTGTGACATTTGGAACTATCATGTGTGGATTTTTGGTGTCTATAGGGGTCATCAGGTCTAAGTGGATAAATTCCTTATTGTGGAAGTACAATATTAATAAATTTAGCTTATTCTCATCCTTTATGGTAATATTCAACAATATGGTTATTGAATTTATATGGGGAGCTAAATTAACTCTCAAATAATGAATTGAATCTAAAATTTCATATAGCCTAAGTGCTACATTTTTCACATCTTGTTCAATACCATGAGGGACTTAAATTAACTATTTCTAATATTTTTAGATTTTCTAATTCTTCTTTAAGATCTTGTCTAGCCATCTTTAATCCCTCATGTATGGATAGGATTGCCTTAGTATGGGTCTCCATATAAGACTTGAGGCCCTCAATGTATGGGGACTGGCCCTTCTTCTTGTTATATCTCTTTGAAAGGGAATAAATCTCTTCCCTCTCCTCTTGATCAAACATATACTAGGGATATACTCAATTTTCTTCTTTTTGACCCTTTGAATCAATGTTTTAGCCTTGTCAAATAATGAGGTCACCATTGGAAGTTCAATGATCTTCATATTGGGCCTCTTAGAGGTTGAAGCTCCTAACTCCTTAGCTTAATTTAGAAGAGTGAGATTCAAAATATCTAATGGATGAACTTACACTTATGCATACTTTTCAGACTTATGCTCAATTTCAAAGGAAGGCTTGGGTATTGATGGCTAAATTGTTTTAGACTAGTATATGTTTATGAATTGTGGCATGGGGTGCATGACATAGACTAGTTTCTTTCTTGGGGCCCTCTTAGTTGTCTCTACTACAGTTGTGGAGACAAGTGTTAAAGAAGGTAGAGGTGAACCAATTAGTTAGAGGAAGAAATAATTGGAGTGATGCATTGGCTAATGGCTAGAATGGACAAATCTATGGTTGAAGGGATGGACACTAAAGGAATAGAAACTATATTAGTAGAGGTTGAGGAAGGTGAAGTGGCACTAAGTAGAGTAGTCAATGGGTGCATAAAAAGGAGACTAGTAGAAAGTGCTTGAACATGAACAAAAGTGGAAAAAATTGGTGTAGGGATGGTAGAGATGATTAGTGATGACATCAAAGGAAAAAGACCTAAGGGGGATATGAGAAGAGGACCCTTAACATATGACTCACTAATGAGAGGTGCCTTGGATTTCATTTCTTGTAGGCTTAAGACCTTGGCCTACTATAATTCCTCCTCATCCACCTTTTGTGTTGGATTTCATTTTAGTGAAAGTTGTGCCTCCTTGAGTGTTTTTGTTGGCCAAGTTTGAGGTCTATCCTCCATCTTCTTCTAATATCACCTTATTTCTATCCTAGTTTGTGGAGATATTATCTATTGGGTAAGATAAGGGGAAATAATGTTAGATGTTAGGGCTGATGAATGCACTATTTATTATTCATCAGAGAAATCTAAGTAATGATCCTAACTTCTTCCCTTTGCATGCTTTACTCAACTTGAGTCAACTTTTTAGCCAACTCTTTCTTAACCTTTCTTAGTTCAATACTTTATACCTAGACTAAAAGAATTTGTTCCTCTTTTGCTTATGTAGAGGCAAACACTTCTTCTTCTTCTTCTTCTTCTTCTTCTTCTTCTTCTTCTTATTCATCATATCCTCTAGTAAGTGATGCCTCACCTACAAAATGATCTTGTTCCTATGGTTGGCCTTGGGTTATGAGTGGACCTTGGGGATATTTTCCTTTCCTTTTGGTTGTTGAGATGGTCTACCACTCTAGAAGTCATAAGATATCCATCCTCTTGGAGGTGGGATCTTAAATTTTTCCTCATAAAGTGTGAGAGGGGGTTCAACTACTATTACCCTTAATAGGTCCTCACTCAAGCCTATAGTCATTAATCTTTATTTCACCTCTTCACCATCCTTTGCATTTAGAAATAAAAAATCATGATCAAATGTCTTGTGTTTGTGAGGCTAAGGGTGTGAATCTTCTTTTGAACTTTCCCATGGGGGTACCAATCTCTATGAGGGAGAGTGGGAAATGGATATACTTTCTTATAATTTATATCTTCCCTTAATTGCCTTTGTATAGTGTATTAAAGTCCCCCAATAGTGATGTGGGATCCATAGAAGGTAACATTTTTATTCTTTGTCAATTCCTCATCAATGTTATTCCATATTTGGTATAAAATCTCCCATTCATTTACCTTGTCTAGAAAAAAACATAAGAAGCTAAAGAGGATCCACCTTGTGGCCAAAAACCATGATGAAAATGTAGTCAAGATAGATCCAATATTCTCCCACATTATTGGCAAGTGTTTTGGCAATACTAGGTAAAATTCTAACCAAAGGTTGACCGTGAATGGACATCTAGACTTGAGGGTAGAGATGTTCAATAATCTCATATATGTTCCTAACATATGAGTATATATGAATAAAAGAGTAGTAATCACAAGTTTTATTCTTGATAAAAATTTTGTTGGGATCCTATAGGACTCCATTGTTCCTATATAGCATCCCATGACTACATATAACAAATAGGACATCATATAAAAAATTTCCTCATATGGACTCCTATCTTTATGTAAGATTTGTTTTTTAGAGGTGAGCATTGATTACTCCCCCTATATGTAGGTGCATTCTGAGGTACTTATTAGGTATAGTATGGGAACCCATTCTATATGTAGGAAATGGATGATTACATGGACAAATAGTTAATTTAATAGTACCATACCCATATGGATCCCCATTTTGAATTGGGTGATGGGAATATAATTCTTGACATGTTCCTTTACAGTGAATGTTTATCCTAAGAGAAGCCACCTTGTTAGTGCTCATTCCACATTATTGGCCTTATTATGGTAATGAAATTATGTAAATCAAACATAACATCTAGAATAGGTAGACTCAAATACCTATTGAATGCATCCCTTTAGATATATTTGATAATTATGTTATTATTGATGTAATTAAGGTAACCACCATTTACTATCCTACCCTCAAATAATAGGCCTCACAACAAGTATATGCATGGCATAACCTCTAGCTTAACAACTACATAATATAGGGCCTATCATTTAAATGAAAGTATGTACTTTAATAACTATTTATCCTTAGATAAAATGTCATCTTCAAATTCAAAGGAATCCACATTATCCATAGCTTCCCATAAGTCTAAGTAATTAGGATAAAAACCATCAAATATATTGGCATCAAATATAGTAACATCGAACATTATGTCTAAATATTTAGTAGAATTCTTAATAGAGATTGGAAGGTGTTGGTGGTCATTTGTATGAGCTAGATGATTATGCCATGGATGGCCCTAGTATGATTCAAGATTTATATAATGGTGTATAATGAACTAAATTATGTGAATTAAAAATTATTCTGGTCATAATTAGGGATTTTAAGATTACTGAAGGTTAAAGTTTAATTGAGCTCTAGTAAATTAAATGATATGAACTTAGCTGGGTGATTAATAAATTTCTACATTCATTTATAGTTCATGTACCATTAATAACCAATTTATATTATCTCTCCACCACTATACAATTCAAATTTGACCACCCTATCTTAGTGTATATGCCACATAAGATGCCTTTTCATTTAGGGTATCATGGTGTTTTATTTCATCTTTTATGATTTGTAATTATGTGTCCCAGTCAAGGGAAGTCAAACTTTACCTTTGGGACAAAAGACCTTGAAAAGTATAATGTTATTTAGATACATTTGTGCCAAAATATTTTATCCCAAAGTCTCTGAAATAAAGATGCCAAATACTAAGTATTCTTTGGAAAGATTATGTTTCAGGTATAACTAGTCACATAGAAAGTCACTGAGGAAAAGTCTTCAAAGTAAAAGTTTTCAAAACAAAGATTTCTAATGAAAGTTACTTAAGAGAATATTTCTAAATAATTATTTTTTAAACCAAATCTCTTGATGAAAATCCTTTCAATGAAAAGTCTCTAAAGTGAAACTTCCCAAAACAAAGTTACCAAAATAAATCTTATGAATGAAAGTTCTTGAAGAGAATATTTCTAATGAGAATCCTGTCAATGTGGAAGTTTCCAAATTAAAATCCCCAAAGTAAAGATTTCAATAAAAAGTATTCAAAATAAAGATCTGAAGATAAATCTTCTAAAATAAAGTTAATTTAGATACCTGTCACACAAAGTGATTATTTTCATCCTTTCATTAATAGGTTAGTTTGAATAAGTCCCACCAAATGGAAATAAGTATACCCAAACATGATTCAATGTTCAAAGAAATAGGTTTTTATAGATAATAAAAACCATCATAAATCTAAAAAACACATATATAGTTAGATAAAATATTCATCTTTCCCAAAAAATAAAGGGGTCCCCACTTTTCAAAGAAAAAATATAGGGTGGGGTGTGTTGAATATAGAAATCCATGGAAAAAGGTTTTGGATTGGATTCCTATACTTTATGAACCATTTTTAAGATTATAGGCCACTAAAACCCTACATAAACTCTAATACAAAATCGATGGAAGAAAACTTCATAAATTTGCACTTAAATTCCCTGAATTGGTCCTGAAGACACTTGGAGCTCATAGTCTATTGTAAGTTATCCTTAATTTCAAGATCAGAGTTGTATTTGAGATCATTAATGTAAAAATAATAAAAATAATTTGGGTATGTTCATTTTTCATAAGAAGGTTTTCCAAGCATTTAGAATTGGTTTTAGGTACAAAGCTTTATGAACATTCATTAAAAATGCAAACTGGTCTTAAACCCTTATAGTGACCTGATTAAATAAAACTTGATATAAAGTGCCAAAAATGGATTTTAAAGTCAATTTTTATATTTTTATTATGTATAAACTTCTATAGTAATATCTAAGTGGTCTTAATTTGTCAAGGTAACGAGCAAAATGTACATAAAAGTGCTTATTTTTAAATAATTTGATGTTATAGGAAGGTTTGACTTAGTCAATACATGCAAGTTGATGGAGTCTAAAGGCCAAGACTTATTATTGATTTCTATGGTGTTATTTTAAAAATAAATAGTCTTTATTTCAATTATTTTGGTCATGGAATATGACCTATTGCTAATCTACCAAAGAGTGAAAATAATGAAAGAAACCAAGCTTCAGTGAGAAAAAGTTTAGGGATAAGTTCTAGGTGTTTGAGGATGAATAAAAATATTTGGGGTATTTTTTTAGACCTATACCTCATTTTAATTTTGTTTGTAATTTTTTATTATACCCTTACATAAGTAATAAAATGATCACAAGATGACCTGTCTATACGAGTGAGGATAGTGGAAGAGTGAGGTCTAAAGCTTGATAAATTGGGTGTATATTTGCCATTTTAAATTTGTGTATTTGTTATTAAAGATGTTATTAGAATTATTTAGGATAATATATATGCATTATGTGTTCTTTTTTATGTCCCTACAAGTGTGATAAGTCATGTTCACCATGATTATGTTTTCGAGCCAAGATGACTGCTCTAGGTATGCTAGGTGAGATGAAGAATTTGAGACTCTATGAAAAGATTCAATGCATAAAATTTACTTTTTTATGTTGTTTTAAATATGAATTAAATATACAATCCTGATGGATGGTTTTAATTTATTGTAAGGCATTGATATGTGGAAGTCAAAAAATCTTGTCCAAATGTGTTAAGACTGTGTAAGAGAGGCTTGAGGAATTGGTCTATTAGACCAATGGTTGATATATAAATCAATGATAAATATGTTTTATGATTATATAGAGATAAAAAAATAACATATTATTTTTTATGATATGTCAAGGAAGTATCATTTCAAGTATAAATTGTGAACTTCTTTATGAATGTGTTTTGTGCTACAAGTAATTTTTTGAGTAGTCATCTAAGGGAGGTGAGTTGGAGGTCATCTAACCTAAGTTGAAGAATAAAAATAATTTTAATATTTTTATAAGGACCCTAAGGTCAATATTAATGTAATTTTAATCATTTAATTTTCTCAAGATAGAGTTGATGGTCAAAGATGTTTGACTATGTTTTTGGGATTTTTGGTAGAACTAAGTGAGCCTGTTGTAGAGTTGCTTTGGGGTGCTTGAAGATTGAGTGAAGGTGTCCAATTGATATGGTGAGGGGTTTTAGGTCATTAATTATATATTTATGTCATTTTTTCATATTATTACTTATGAAAGATAACTATGTGCTTCAATTTCGTGAAACATACTTTTATCTATTTTAAGGCCTAATGACGAGTAGGCTAAATAGCTTGGTTGAAGTGGTGAGTTAGAGTTCCATATGATATGGGAATATGGAAGAATGATAAAGGGTATATTAAAGTTATATTATAAGTTTTTCAAGTTTTTTTTAAGGTCAAATATGGTCCAAGATGTCCAAGTGGTAATGTGTGCATGGATATGCCTAATTCCTTTAGGTTTCATTAAGGCCTAATTGAGGTTTGGGGTTAATGAGGTAATGATCGACAAAAAGAGTGATTGTTTATTATGTGAAAAGTGTATTAGGACATATTAAAATTATAATCCAATTCGTTTAAAGGTATTTTCCAACCAAGATGGATGAGACCAAGAGTGTGGTATAAAGGCAAGGCCTAATTAGCCTATTTGGGTTAGTTGAGGTGAAGTGAACTTAAGCAAAAAAACGATATAAATAAAAGAGAAAAAGTAGGTCATTGAGGACCATAAAATTGATCAAAGGATCATTCATGCATATATAACTAAGTTACTATAGGATGATGATAAGGTCAATGGACCTAATAAGCCTAGAAGAGGCATATTTAGTGAGTGAGCCTTAGAGGCTATTTGAGTGAGATTGGAGGTAAAAGAGAGGAAAAAAAGGAGGTAATCATAAATTTATTTAAAAATAGGTGTTATAATATGATAAAATATTAAAGTTAGTTGAGTTTGTGCTTTTTTTCTTAGGATGTTGAATCTTGCTTGTAAGATAGAGCTTATAAAAGACTAGTTAAGTGAGGGTTTAATTGGGTAGGGGTTGGAGCTCCTTGTGAAGTTGGTGATTCACTAAAATTTGGATCTTGAAATTATAGGAATATATTAAATATTCATGGTTCAATAATTTTTATTCCTTAAGAGTGTTTCCCACATATCTCTTGTGTTATCTTATGATATGCTTATGTAGTTGATTGCTTATGCATTAATATCTTATGTGAATGGATGCTTAATGGAATGATGAATGAAATTGAGTGGTTATTGTCATAAAACTGATTCAAACCCCCTCTTAGTAGTTATAACTTTTTATATCATATCAAGACCTTTAGATGAGTCTTGATAACCTATAGGTGATCCTAATTAGTATAAAGTATGATGAGGATAATGTTCATCTTGTTTATAGTGATGGTCTATCAAAGAATGATGGTATTTGCAGTGTGGTCTAAATAAAATAAGGATGTCAAGATAAGGCTTGATCAACACCTAAAACAAGGTAATTCATGTGTTTTTTAATGACATCAATAAAAGTTGAATGAATGTTAAAGGTACAATTTGGTGGCTCAAAGGGACTATGTGGAAGCAAAATTAAAGATCAAACCCAAGATTGACAATCTAGAAGGACTCTGAAGACATGTTGAGAAAAAGATGCTATGAGTTGATCATCAAGCTAAAGGATTTGATTATTTGAATCTATCATAGATAAGCAATGGTTTGGTTAAAAACCTAAGTATGTTGATGGGACGTATTTGAGGTCAATTTAATCCTTTATAGAGGCATTATTTGGTATTTAGAAGTGTGAAAAGGCACTTGTGAGAAGATCAATAGATGTATGTAGAAGTTGTATAGTTTCATTTCATAAGGATTCATATTATGGTATGCAAGAGAAAACCCCTTAGTGTATAGGTTTGAAAATTTTAGGTATGTATCTTTGTTTACAATGTATCTCTTTGGAACTATTATTCTAGTTCTACGGTTCTAGCCTAGAAAAGGAGTGACTTGTCCTCATATTTTTTTTAATGAAGGCGAAGCGTGTGAAGGTGAGTTTCAAGTGTAATGTGTCTATCAAATTTTATTAAAATGAAAGTGTGGATACATTTATATGTCATCCAAGGTGAGCTTAATGAGGCATAGTCTTGATGTCTTAGTGACCTTATAAGGTCATGAGGGGATGTAGTGTCATGTTGCAAATGACATGAAGATGTACCTGATATCATGGAGATATTGTAGATGATCTAAGGATGGTTAGTTTGGTCTTAGATATTAAAAATGAGCCCAAGACATGAAATTTAGTAACATGAGGGTTTCAAATCATTCTATGTTTGAAAACCCTAAGGTGTGTGATCTTGAACAAAATGACTATGTTATGATCTATGAAAGCTTAATGAACATTAGGTGAATTATGTGAAATTATTCCCTCAATTTTTATGATGCTAATAATGTGTGTTTAAGTTATTAAGTGGTGTCTAAGAAGATAGATTAGAACAAGGGTGTGAAAGAGTTGAGATTGGTCCTCAAGACCAATATCTTCTTGGTAAAGTTGTTATGATTGAAGTTGTAAGGACCAGATATGTTCCAAGAGTGATGTCATCATGATATATGTGCCTTGAGAGTAAGCATCAAAGTTTTGTGCATGATGTTTTCCTCTAGCATGTCAAGATACTAGTGACTTGAATGAAGAATCTATATATATTATTCTTCAAGGCTGTAGCATGATTTGAAATGTTCTACATATTTCATGATGAAATCATAAGGTGATAAGAGGACAATTTGACATATTGTAAGTGTCGTGAAGATATTCAATGGTTTGAAGGTGATTTAATTTTTGTGTGTTTCATAATAAGGTATTGGATGTGTGTGGATAGTGTTTAAATATTTGTTATTTGAAAATATATATGAGAAGTTTTGGTGTCCTTTATGCATGGATATGATCTTTAAGTCATAAATGATTAAATTATATGTTTTTTGCATATCATGAAGTAAAAAGAGTATCAAAATATTTTCAAAGTGAACAAGGTCTCGTAGACCTAGTATATGCCAATGATGTGTTAAGCAAACTTGAAAGGAGAGCATGATCATAAGGGAACTTTATTGCATCATGACTAAGTTGTCTAATTTAGTAGAGTTGAGCCAAAGGACCAATGATCATGTAGCAAGGTAAGAACAATTGAAGATGTGTGGAGTCTTGATAGACATAGGACAAAGTGTTTAGTCAAAAAGGAAATTTGAGTTGAATAGTATGCTTAAATAAAGAAATCATATCAATAGGAATAATGCTTGTATAGCTATATATAGACCTACATGGTTGATAAGACCTACTGATGGTCCCATGATATAAGTCAAGATCTAATGACTTAAGGATTATAATCAAGGACTATGATTTTTCATAAGATGGAACATGGAGTTAGGGGGAGATAACTCATTTTGTTTTAGAAACTTGATGAAAAGTATGCATGGATAAAGGAGGAGTTTTATTATTAAGTTTTATAATCAAGTCCTAAGATCAATGGACTATGTGTAGATGACCTTGTGAAAAGGGTATGTGACCTTTATCATTAATGTTGAAGGGGGATAAAGAATTGATGAGAGAGATTAGATTGATGGAGAAGCTGTCTAGGATCAGATCACTTGTGGTTGCCATCAATGACAAAGGGGGAGATTATTACAAGTTGTAATTGATGTCAAGATGAGAGTTTTATTTGAGTTCATTTATGTAAAAATAATCAAAATAACATGGATATGGTCATTGGTCATAAGAAGTTTTTCTAATAATTTGGAAGTGGTTTCAAGTACAAAGCTTTATGAACATTTGTTAAGAATGCAAACTGGTCTTAAACCCTCTCTAAACGCTTATAGTGACCTGATAGGAGAAAAATTGATATAAAGTTCCTAGAATGGATTGGAAATTCAATTTTTATGTTTGGATCATGTATAGGACTCCTCTAGGCATCTCTAGGTGGTATTAGTTTGTCAAGGTAGTGAGTAGAAGATACATAAAAGTGCTTATTTTTTAAGAATTTCATGTTATAGGAAGGGTTGACTTAAGTCAATGCATGAAAGTTGATGGAATTTGAAGGAAAATACTTATTATTGATGTCCATGTTATTATTTTGACAAGAAAAAATCTCTATTTCAATCATTTTGGTCATGTAAGATGACCTATCACTAATCTACCAAAGTGCACAAATAATGAAGGAAACCATGCTTGAGCGAGAAAATTTTTAGGGATGAGTTCCAAGTGTTTAGGGATGAATCAAACTATTTGGGGTGATTTTTTGAGACATATACCTCATGTTACATTGGTTGGTAAGTGTTGGTGATACCATTACATAAGCAAGAAAATGATCACAAGATGACTTATCTATGTGAGTAAGGACAATGGAAGAGTGAGGTATAAAGTTTGATAAGTTAGGTATATATATATTCCATTTAACCTCTAAATATTTGTGTTTAAAGATTATATTATAATTTTTTAGGATCATATAGATGAATTATATTTTCTTGGTTGTGTCCTTATAGGTGTGAGAAGTCATGTTCACCATTACTATGTTTTTTATCCAAGATGACTGCTCCAGGAATGGTAGGTGAGATGAAGAGTTTGAGACTCTATGAAAAGATTCAGTGCATCAAATGTACTTGTTTATGTTTTTTTAAATATCAATGAACTATAAAATCTTTATGGAAGGTTTTTAGTTATTGTAAGGTGTTGAGATGTGGAAGTCAAAAAGGCTTGTCCAGCTATGTTAAGACTATGTAAAAGAGGCTTGAAGAATTGGTCTGTTAGACCAATGGTTAATGTATAAATAAATAATCCATATATTGAATGATTATATATATATATATATATATATAAATACATACATATACATATACATATACAAATGGCATATTAATGTGTATTATATGTCAAGAAAACATCATTTCAAGTATAAAATATGAACTTTTTTATGACTATGTTTTGTGTTATCGACAATTTTTTGAGTAGTCATCTAGGGGAGGTGAGTTAGAGGTCCTCTAACCTAAGTTGAAGAATTAAAATAATTTGAAGATTCCCTAAGGTTTATATTAATTCAATTATATTAATTTAAATTTCTCAATATTGTGTTGGTGGTCAAATATGTTTGACTATGTGTTTGAGATTTTTGGCAGAACTAAGTGAGCCTATTGCAGAGGTGATTTTGGGTACTTGGAGATTGAGTGAAGGTTTAAAATGGACATGGTGAGGTTTTTTATGTCATTAATTATATATTTATGTTATTTTTTCATATGTCCACTTTGGAAAGTTTACCATGTTCTTTAGTTTCATGAGACACACTTTTTTTATATTTTAAGGCCTAATGTGGAGTAGGCTAAATAACTTGGTTTAAGTGGTGATTTGCAATTAAAAATGATATGGACCTATGTGGGAATGATAAATGGTATATCAAAGTGATATTATAAGTTTTTAAATATTTTTTGATATTCAAATATTTTCCAAGAGGTCCAAGTGGTAACATGTGCATGGATAGGTCTAATTGCTTTAGGTCTCAGTAAGGCCAATTTGAGGTTTGGGGATAATGAGGTAATGACTGACCAAAAGAGTTATTTTTTATTATGATAAACGTGTATTAGGACCTATTAAAATTATAACCAAAGTGGGTTAAGGATATTGGATGACCAATATGGATGAGACCAAGAGTGTGGTATAAAGGCAAGGCCTAATTAACCTATATGGGCTAGTTGAGGTGAAGTGAAATTAAGTGAAGAAAAGAGCTCAATGAAAGATTAGAGGTATGAAATTGAGGAAAATTAGAGGGATTATAGGATAATGAATTAATATCTAAACAATTTACTAGAGGAGGATGATAAGGTTAATGGACCTAATAATCCTAGAAGAGGCATATTAAATGAGTGAGCATTAAAGGTTGTTTGAGTGAGATTTAAGGGCAAAGAGTGGAAAAGGGAGGTAATAATAAGTTTATTTATAAATAGGTGTTATATTATGATTATATATTAAATTTATTTGAGTTGGTGGTTTGTTTCATAGGGGGTTGGAGCCTCCTTACAAGATAAATCTTTTAGAAGACTAGTTGAGTGGGTGCTTAACTAGGTAGGGGTTGGAGCTCCTTGTGAAGTTGGTGCTTCACTAAAATTTGGATATTGAAATTATAGGAATATATTAAATATAAATGGTTTAGTTGGTTTTATCCCCCAAGAGGTTTTTTCACATATTATAGACACCGTAATTGTGTCTAACCCTTGTCATCCTTCCCTTAACCCCCATTTTAGTTTTTCAGGCCTATTTAACCCCTATCGACCATTTTCCCACAAGCCTTGACCCTGGCAGCATGTAAAAATGAGCAGAGAGCTAAAGTTAGCCTTTGTCCCCATTCTGCATCTATTGATAATGGTCATAACCTGGCCAATGTCGCTGACATCGGTCACTTATCGGCCGACGTCGGTAGTCCTACTAACGTCGGTTATCTTTAACACTGCATTCTTGACCCAAACGCAGGAATCGTTATCCGTTATCCATTATCCATTCGGTTTCCAATCTATTTCTCGATCAGTTATCGGACCTTCCTTCATATCAATCAAAAAACCTCTTCATTTTAACGATCAACCAATTCTTGCATCTAACCAATCTACAATCAATCTCTCGCATTCTCTCTCCGATACAGGTATTCTACTTCAGTCATCTTGCTAGAAATCTACTACATCGAACTTCTACGACACAGTGACAACATCAATCATGTCTCCGACTTTTATCTTTAGCGCGTAATAGGTAAGCATTTGTTCTATGTTTTTATTCTGATCTCTGGTTATTGTTTTTAATTGCTATCATTACCCAGATTTAGATTCAGATTATAGCCCCGACCTTACTTCCACCCGTATCACCTCTATCCACCCTTTACAGAATATACAGTCTGTAACTCTACCCATACCCCTTGCACATAAACCCCCAAACAATCCCTCTGACTCCTAAACCAGCTTGCCGAATCCTCAGACAAAAACATTTGACCTTTTTGCAAATTCTAAGACCCTATCCAGACCTGACCAGACCCTGTCCAAAACTATTGCCCCGACCGACGCTGGTCATTACCCCTACCGACGGCGGCACTTTAACCGACCTCAGCTCCCTTCCCTGACCAATGCTGGCACAGAGACCGACACCGGTGACTGTGCAGAGTAGTTTGCTGCATATCAGGTACACATTCTGCTTTTTGTCTTTTATTTGCTTTCATTCTGTCTTTCATTATGTCTACTTTAGTCAAATATTCTACTTTTTATTAGTGGGTTGATATCCCTTAAGGAATTCTTCATACTTCAGGGATCAAGCATTTGCTTGACAGCCCACCATCTCCTCGTCTAACATTTTTTTGTGTTTAGTCTCTTTTTCTTCACATGTGTCATTCATCCACAGCCAAAGAGGGGTACCTTCCAACGTCTGATTTTAGTGCGCACGACTACATCCAAGTATCTTCTAACCCTAGACCATCTCTTAGTTTCTCATTTCTATCTTTTGAATGTGAAAGCAAAATTAGCATAGAAACATTCTGGCACACCCGGTGGGACCCTAGGGCCTTCCTTGGGTTCTTTCTTTCTTTCATTCATATAGGTGCATTAGGTTGCTTTCTTTTTACCTCTTTCATCTCTTCTAAATGACATCATAAGCAGGAATAAAAAGAACTTTTCTTTTCTTTCTTGCATTTCTAGACTAGTCAAAACTCATATTCTTTGACTCTTTCTCCATTCATCTTCATACGAACAAACATTTTGACTTGGGCTTAAAACACGTTGCACTTTCATTTTTGTTTGCTTGCATTTCTTAGACCACACTTAGTAATTAATGAACGCATATTGAATTAATCTAGTCCACTTGATGTTACACGACCAAACCACTTGCACAAACAAACATCTTAACTTACCTGAGATAAGGCCTGACTGGGATTTCATCCCCCAGTGGATACCTTACCCATCCCGGTGATCCTACTTGGATTTCATCACCAAGGGGAAAGCCCCCTCTGTTCTATGGCAGAGTCTAATCTCTAGGGGAAGTATATTTTGGCTAAGCGGGCCCAGCTTATCACTGGACTTGTGAAGTGAGGGGAGCTTGCTCCTTAGCACCAGGCCTTGTACGAAACCTAACACAAACTTCTTAAGCACCATAACTAAGCCAAAACCATCCATAGACTACTTCTTCTAGGACCCGACTCAAAAGCCAATCTTCCTCTACACACATTCTAAGGCATAAGCCACTATAATCCTAATAATTTACTCCTAGGGTTTTAGGATCTGCTTGTCTTCTTCATCTTTTTTGTTCTTATTTGCTTGTTTGAGCTTGTGAGGATGTTATTTCTTGCCTTGAATGGTTCTGACTCGTAGTCAAGCCAAGGCTCTAGTCGATCACGCGAGACATCACCCACTTCCGTCTACCCCGTCCATAACCAGTCCTATAATGGAGTTCCACTCAAAAACTAAAAGAACTCCTACTAGACCATTCCCAACCTAGATGCCTATTATCCCAGAAGGGGACCAAGATTTTGCATGATTCTTAGACCTCAATGTCAAAGCCTTACATCACTATCTCGTGAATAGCCGAACGTGAGACTCCTTGGGCAATCCAATCTACGGAATGCTGACCTCTCTTCTTGAAACTGTGGCCGTATCAACAACGTCCGTAGTTCAACCTTTTGACACCCAGGCTATTGCCTCAACCAATGACCAGCCTTTGACCAACCATCCAAGTGTGGCCTCTCCCTCCATCTTTGGGCCCACTTCCACCGAGGTTTCGGCCCCCTATCAACCTCAGCCCACTCAACCACTTTCTACCCCCTTTCAGAAGCTGGTCATCTCTATTCTACCTACCCTAGCCCCTATCAACACCAGGGTGGCTACCTATCCATTGGCCAATGTTACCACTAACCAACCCCCCATGGCAACATCGAGCCTAGCCATGCCTTCTACCCAACCATCCTTAGTCTTCTCTTCTATCCCTACGACTAGTCATCCATATGTTGTGCCCTTAATGGTACAACTGACTACATCGTATGCCTCTTCTAGCCTCTTTCAAGCACCTTACAATCTAGGGGGTGCTCCACCTGCCAATTCATCAGTAGATATCATCAAAATGTTGATGGACAAGATGTCTAGCCTAGAGACCTCTGTTTCTAGCTCACGGAATACTCTCTCATATGAACAAATTTGCAACGAGCCCATCCATCCTTCCATCTTGATCCAACCATATCCCAACTAGTGGGAACTTCCTATGTTTTCTCATTTTCAAAGCAAGGAAGACCCGCAACAGCACTTGCGGGCATTCAGACATGCCTGTTACCTTATCGCCCATGACGATGCATTTCTTTTACACACATTTCCTATGTCTCTCTTAGGTGTTGCGCTTGACTGGTACAGCTCCCTTACCATCCATTCCCTCTTCATGTTCACTCAGCTGGCCCAGCTCTTCCTCAATCATTTCTCTATCAACATCACCAAGAGGGTCTCAATCACAGACCTCTATTCTATCTGCCAATTCGAGGATGAATCCATTGCTAATTTTGTTGATCAATGGAGGGGCCTTATCAATCAACTCTCCTTTTATTTACCCCAACCTGAGCTTATTGAACTTTTCTCCCAAGCCTGTGCCAGACATATTTCTTCCACCTTGAGGGTTCAAACCTTCCGCACTTTTGACGAAGCCTTCACAATGGCCTGTAAACTTGAGTTATGTGCCGTCGAGGAGAATAAAGTCAAGTTGCAGAGCAAGAATCCCAACTCTAAGACCAATGACCCCTCTTCTAAGCCTTCCTCATCCAATCCTAAATCTAAAGCTTCAGCAAACACTGTGGTCGTTAGATCTTCCTCCTCTTTGCCTTCAACTAATTAGCCTGAGCCATCCACATCTTAGAGTGCCACCCACCAATTTCAACAGAGATACATACATCAACAGTATACTCCACTCAGAGAATCATACGTGTCTGTGCTAAAAAAACTTGTCAAACAAGGGGTCCTCAATCTCCCCCAGATCTGACCACCTCCATAATTTGATCCCTCACGCGCCATCCCTACATGGTATAGGGAAAATGACTTCTGTAACTACCACCGTGTTAAAAGACATGACATGAGCAACTATAAAACCCTTAAAAACATCATCCAAGACATGCTGGAAAAGGGTGACCTCATCCTCGACAATCCCAATGTGCCACCTAATCATGGCATCAACATCTTTAAGCAACCATTCCCCAATCATCCACCAACTCAGAACAATATCCAGACCTTGACTGACAACATTCACGAACATAATATCTGAATAGTCAATACGGTCTCACCCTTCATTTCCAACCAACCTCAAGAGGTGAGTCCATACATCAGTCCATCACATGTGGATGAACCTCTTTCTCTGGTTAGTTCTCCATCAACCTCTCTCATCTTGGAGGATGCCTCAACCTTACCAACACCGCCAGTTTCACCATCCTCCTTCCTGCTGCCCATGGAGGACCTAACCCTTCCTACTCCTCGATCGCAAGTGGAAGGCACAATCATCCCTTCTCTTTACTTACTTGAGGAGCCTCATTCTCTAGTTTCTTCTCCACCCAGGGAAGAACCTACCTCTCCTTCGTCTACAACCACAGATGAACCTGTCACGACTCCATCATGCCTTGGGTCTGAGACCGCTACACCAGTCTCATCTTCAACCCCACAACCATCCACATCTTCTCAAGAACCCAAACCTCATCCCACATCTTCTCAGCCATTTTTTCGACTAGTGGAGAAACTCAAACTTCTCCCTTTTAGGAAAGTGAAGCATCAGGGATTGTGGGAGTGTCTCATAGCTCTTCAACATGCCCGTGCCCTCTCGTCTCATGCAGCTAATCTGCCCATGGAAAAATCTCCCAAGACCTTTAACAAAAACCAGACTCCCATTTCTAAGCCTCAACTGACCCCATCAAAACCAAAACCCGCATCTACCCCATCTAAACCTATCAAGTCACTTGGTGTTTGCCTTGTCTCCAACCTCACTCATCCGCAAGTGAAGGTGGACCTAGACCAGACCTCGACCAATAGTAGTCTTCAACCCAAGTTACAGAAGATTGCTAAACCATAGAGGTGAATGCCTCCTCCTCTGTCATCATTGCCCTCCATTTTGGGCCCCCATCCTTCGACCCTAACCAGAGTCCTTCCCACTCTAACTTTTAATCAAAACCAATTACCTCCTTTGCTTCCTTTACCTACCGCTAGCCTACCCTCTCCCAAATGGGTGGTACCTCTCATGAAGAAAGTACCATCTCCACCTGTCACCACACCGTCAATCCAAAAGGTGGTACAGAAGCCTCCTCTGACTCTGTCCAAGCAAAAGTCACCAGTATCGCACACATCAACAAGCACAGACCCTTTAGTGGGCTCATACTCTTTGATATTACATCAACTTTTGCAGACTTCCAACATAACCCTTCTGCCCATCAGGCCTTTCCAACCTCTCAGGTCTAAGCCCTCCTGGTTCGATGACACAAAGATTTGCTTATATCATCATATGCTAAGACACGATACCAAGACTTGATATGCCCTCAAGATTGTCCTTCACCATTATCTAGAGAAAGACACTCTTCTATTTGAGGACACTCTTGACTGACCCCTGACTCCTCATAACCCTCCGACCTCTTCAGACCCATCAACATCTCATTAGCAGACCATGACCCCTTCATCTCCTTCACCCCCTATCTTCGAAATCAATGCCATTCACATAACCACCAGGTCACAAAAGGACAAGGTGAAGGAAAAAGCCACCATTCCTTAGATGTACCCTTTCGTCTAGCCACCTCAATCACCCAAGCCTAAGATTTCTATCCTTGGCGCACCTCAACCCTCTTCTTCTTCCTCTTCAGGGGCAATTCATGACTCTATGTTGAAACAACTTCACCAGATGCCTGTGAAGATGTCCCTTTATGACCTCATCCAAACCTTGACCCAGCATCGTCAAGCCCTCATCAGAGCCCTACAGGTAGTGGAGGTTCAACCCGAGGACCCCTAGCCACTTACTACCCTTGTCCACTCTTTAGCCCCTGTTGCCTCCATTACATTCAGCGATTTTGAGATTCCGACATCCAACACGAAAGATCACGATGCTACCCTCTTCATCACTGCCTATGTTGATCAGACACGCATTTAACATGTTATGATCGATGGAGGTGCTAGCATCAACATTATCTCCACCCATGCCTTTGAATAGTTGGCTCTTCCCAAGAATTGCGTCTCCAAAATTGATGCAATCTTGCATTCCTTTAATGACACCACTGCCATGACCATTGGCACAGTCATCCTTCACATTCACATTGGTCCATGCACAGTCCTGGAGCTCTTCTATATCATTGAAGGAGAGTTTCAATACAACATATTGATAGGCCGACCCTGGATCCATGCCATGGCCTGTGTCCCCTCCACCCTGCACCATTGTGTGAAATTTGAGCACGATGGGCAAGTCCATACCATTCCCACTAACCCTTCACCCTTCAAAACTTGTAACACCACCTACCATCCAAATGACGTTCTCATTCCTATCAAGCCATCAACCCCGACACCACCTCCATCCGTGGAAGCTTCAACCAGTTCACAACCAGTGGTCGCCCTCACACCTCCCCTTCAAGTGATGACCACAGATCCCATGGAAGACATCTTCCAAAGACTTTCATTGGGGGAATATCACTTTTTGGCTTTAGACATGTTCCAAACTCCACAAGAGTATGGATGCCTTCATCACAGCCCTAATTACGACCATCGGATAGGGATGATCGTGCCTTATGGTCCTCCTCACCTCCAAACCAACCTTGTCTATGGGGGGGCTTAATCAAGATCCTACTGATTGCAATCCTTTTTATTCACCTCAACCTTTCACATTAGAGTTCTTGTTTCTTGGCAACCCCACCTTTGCAAACATTTACCTTTACAGGTGTGCATGGAAGGGTTTTGGCTTTGGACGCTAAGCAGGGCTCCCATCAGCCCATCAAACTGCTCAACGATGATGATGCCAATAAATGGTATGGCCTGGGATATCATGACCCCACTCAGATCCCTACAGACCTTTGTCCCGAACCAACCATTGACCAATCTCCTCCAGGCTCACCCATTCCTCCTCCTTCACCTATGGAGTCAGTGGTTTCCATCCCTCCTAGTTTTTTTTTCCATAAACACCATCCACCTAGAACCCTTGACTTATCAGGTCAATGGGGTATCCAGGTCTCTCCCTCTCATTTTTCCCAGCATGGTAGAAGATGAGTCAGCAACCATTCACACTGTCCACTATGTTGATGATGATGCCATTCTTTCCTACATGGGCACCGACGACTCTTTCATCCAGTGCTCTCTCCCTTTTGAGACCCAAGTTATGTTAAATGAATCAACCATTGACATCAACCTCCCTTCTTCTGATGTTCCTCATGTCTTAAAGATTGGACAATCTTTAGATGCTCAAGAGTAGCTTGACTATACCTAGTTCCTCTCAGACCATAGCAAGGCCTTTTCCTGGACCTACCGTGACATGCCTGGCATCGACCCCACCATCGCTACCCATAACATTATCACCAAAATAGAGGCTAAGCCTATCAAGCAAAAGTTTTGAAAGAGGCATCCTCGTGTTGCCCTCCGTGTCAAAGAGGAGCTTCAACGCCTCCTTTTTGTCTCCTTCATCTAGCCCATCGATTATCTGCAGTGGGTATCTAACATCATCCCAGTCACCAAGGTGACTGGGGGGATCCAGATTTGCACAGACTATCATGACCTTAACCTAGCCTATCCCAAAGATGACTTTCCTCTTCCTAACATTGACCAGCTTGTTGATCTCATGGCCAACCATGAGATGCTATCTCTCATGGATGGGTTTTTAGGATATAATCAAATCCTAATTACTTGGGAAGATCAGCACAAGACCACTTTCATTACCCCATGGGGGACTTTCTGCTATCGAGTCATGCCTTTCAGCTTGAAGAATGTAGGCACCACATATCAATGTGCCATGACCTACATTTTCCATGATCTCCTCCATAAAATCATGGAGGACTATGTGGACAACCTTCTCGGCAAGTCCAAGCTTCATCATGACCATTTGACCATTCTTAGAATCATCTTCTCTCACCTTCTTCAATACAATGTCCGCCTTAACCCCAAGAAATGTGTCTTTGGGGTCCTCTCCAGCAAACTTCTCAGCTTTATTATTTCTTTCTGTGGCATCAAGATAGATCTTGCCAAGATCTGCACTATCCTCGACATGCCACCCCTTACCAATCTCAAGCAGCTTCGCAGTCTACAAGGGAAGCTCTAGTCCATTCGCCATTTCATCTTGTATCTTTTTGACCGCTGCCAACCTTTTCATCATCTCCTTAAGAAGGACATCTCTTTTACATGGGATAAGGACTGTCAAGAGGCTTTTGAAGCCCTTAAACACTATCTAGTCTCTCCACCAGTCCTCATTCCACCTAAAGACGATCAACCCTTCTACCTTTATATCTCTGTCACCAACCATTCATTAGGTGCCATGATCGTGCACTGAGATGAGCATCACCGTGAGCAAGCCATCTACTATATCAGCCGAACACTAGTCAACTATGAAACTCAATATACTCATACCGAGAAACTCTATTTGGCATTAGTCTTTGCCACTACCAAGCTCCGCCACTATCTTCTTAACCACAAAACCTTTGTCATCACTCACACTGACCCTCTTAAGTTTATGCACTCCAAGCCATATCAAAATCAACGTATGGCTCAGTGGCTCATGCTGCTTGCTGAGTTCAACCTCGAATTCATCTAGTAGAAATCTATCAAGGGGCAAACCATCATTGATCAACTGGTGGATGCCCCTCTTCCCAACAATCAACCTTCACAGTGCAAATTTCTTGACGAGTCTATCACTGTGCTTTCCACTAATGACACTGTCTACCAAATGACCATGTTCTTCGATGGCTCTAAATGTCAACTTGGTGGGGGTGCAGGAGTCATTCTCATCCCACTCGATGGTGAGCCCATGCCTCTATATTTCAAGCTCGACTTTAATTGTACCAATAATATGGCTGAATACAAGGCCTTAATTTTGGGACTTTAGACCGCCCTCTCTCTCAGCATCAAGTCCATCAACATCTTCGACGACTCGCAGCTTGTTGTCAATTAGGTCAATGGTTCATACCTCTGTAAAAATGAAATTTTGCAAAGGTACAAAAACTATGCTAACATTCTCCTTTCATCTTTCGACCATTACCTCTTGTAGACTATTCCTCGATCCATGAATAAGTTTGCTGACACCATGGCTTCTCTCACTTCCCATATCCCATCTTCCTCATCTACATCTAGAATTTTTGTCATGGTGCATCATGTGATGTTGCCTTCCTATATCTCTCCTAACATTAATCATGTCAACACCATAGACTCTAGCCCACGAGATGTTTGGTATAAGCAACTTGTGGACTTATCTTTTTCTGTCATTCCTCCCAACCTCTCTAACAATGCACAGTGATCTTTTATCAAGCATACCGCTTGCTATACCATGCTAGGGGGTCTTCTCAATAAGTGTGGCTTTGATGGCCTCCTTCTTTGCTGTCTTACCTCCACTGAAGCATCTCAAGCCATTAAGCAAGTCCATGACGGGATTTGTGGCAGACATTTCAGTGGGAATTTGGTTGCCAAGTGCATCCTTCATCTAGGCTATTATTGGCCCACCCTTCATCAAGACTGTAGAGACTATGTTTGGCATTGCATCAAGTGTCAGTAGCACTCTAACTTGCTTCATCTTCCTAGTCATGCCTTACAAGTCACTCAAGATTTTTGGCCTTTTTCTTAGTGGGGCATAGATCTCCTCGGTGAGATTAACCCTCATTCGTCTCTTCGTCATCAATCAATCATCACTGCCACTGAGTATTTCACCAAGTGGGTGGAACCCATTCCTCTCATCTCCACAAAAGCCGACAAGATTGTCGACTTCATCAGCAGCCACATTATTTGCCGCTTTGGTGTCCCTCATAAAATCATCACCGACAATGGCAAGTCCTTAAAAAATAAGACTATCCAAAAACTCTGCGACTCATTTGGCATCAAGCTCAGTTTCTCTTTGCCTTACTACCCATAAGCAAATGGGCAGGCTGAGGCTTCCAACAAAATCTTGACTAAAATTCTCATGAAGGTGGTCAGTGACACTGGAAGGGATTGGCATATTCACATTCCCTTCGCTTTGTGGGCCTATTGCACTAGCATTTGAACCTCCACGGGTGCTACCCCTTTCTCTCTCATGTATGAATTAGAGGCTGTCCTACCTCTTGAAGTATAGATCCCGTCTCTCTGCATCTCTCTACATGACATTCTTTCTAATGATGACTTTCATCAAGATCGCTTAGCTCAACTTGAGTTACTTGATGAGTGTCGTCTTGCTGCCCTCAACCATATCCATGTCTATCAACATCGCATTAAGTGAGCCTATGACAAAAATCTGTGAGAATGAGATTTCAATATCAGAGACCTCGTCCTCAAAGAGAATCAGCATGTGACCAATATGGAGTGAAGGAAACGAGGCAAGTTTGCCCCTAATTAGCTCAGACCTTTCATTATCACACACAAGTATGGATCATGGACGTATCATTTGTCTTCTCTTGATGGACGACCAAAACCTAAGCCTCTTAATGTGTTGCATCTGTGACTATTCTACTATTAGTCGAGTACTCATCCACTTGACATTTATCTTGAGCTCATCCCTTGAGCAGTCCCCATCCTCTTAGTCCTCATTCCTTTCAACCCTACTCCCCTTAACAAATCCTATATACCCCTTTTATACAGTATGGATGCTTTTTCCTAATAAAAGGGAACCCTTGACCTTCTATAGTCTGGTCCATGACTCACATTTCTGTCAAAACAAATCAAGATGTCAAAAATATCCAAGGTCACCAAATCACATCAAAAGGTAGACTGCTCCCTCGAAGGACAACTATACTATCATTGTTGTAGCTAATAGACTACTCCCTCGAAGGATAGCTATTCAAAGCCCTTATATATAAAGCAAAATATAAACCACTCCCTCAAAGGATGGCTATGATTAACTCTTGCTACCAACAACAATCTTTCTTAGCAGCCTCCCGCATTGATCAGCTTCGCAAATGACCACCAAGAAAATGACATCTCTATGTAGACTTCCCACATTGATCAATCTGCACCAAAAAAAAAAAATCATGGACTTGGCTTGTAGTTGTCTTAGGGTCTCCTATAAAAGGGGCAAAGTTATCTCTACTCTAAAACAAGTTACCCTATTCTCATCTTATCACCTGTTCAAGGGACTTAGAGCTCACTTTAATGTCAAAGTGATTCGATTACCACTCTAACACAACATATAGTCAATGACGTCATGCATGAATGGGGCTCTTGGTTCTAATAACCCCTATCTATGATGTCATTTCTGGTCCTTGTCAATGAAAGAGCAATATGCCTTTCACTTTTTCTACACTTTGGTCACATTCAACTTCATCACTTGTCAAACCCAACCAAGCCAACCCAACATTTTCAGACCTGTCACATCATCATAACCTATTCACACTAGTTTCTATGGACACCAATACACATGGAAACTATTGCCCAGATGCAATTTATGTTAAGAATAAACCAATACTTGCTAAAGCATAAATAGACCTCAATTCATTTTTAGCATACATCCATCACGACTATGGAAAATTACTAGGGCTGAAAGACCACATCACCAATGTTACAGAATACACCATTTGGAAAAGGCTGTAACATCTTTTTTCTCCTCATCATTTTGACCTTGACCAAGACCAGTCTATCGACCACTTTCACCACCTGTCTACCACTCGAACTCCTAGTTTCGAACTACATTGGTCTGAGGCCCTAAGACCAGGGCTATGTAGGCAGCACTCAGATGACACAACATCTTATGGGGTTAGCTCGACCACCCTCATTTGTTCATCTCTCTGATGAACAAACCTTCTTTCTTCTTTTTGACCATGACCTTGCCCTCAACCAAGACCAATTCCATCCCTTTGACCCTTCCTCCCTTTTACGAAGAACTACATTGGCCTAAGGCCCTTCACACAAGGGCTATGTAGGCAGCACTCAGATCACATAATGTCTTCTAAGGTTAGCTTAGCCACATCCTTTCATCCATCCATCCACCTTGACCAATGACCATTGGAGATCATGCCTGTCTCCTCCAACTTTGACCACTTCCAAGACAATGTTGCCTTGGTTGTTTTTTGCCTGTATGCTACCTCATGACTGGTTAGCAAAATTATGCGCAGACCACTTTTGACCTTCACAAGTATAGGATCGCAAGCTGGTTGATCCCCACTACTTGTGACATTTTCATGTTTTCAGGAGCACTTCTTGAGCCTGGGATACCTGGAACATGATGACCATTGGAGCTTCAGCTTAGATTGAATAACCCAATCAGCAGATGACTAAATGCTGGGGCCTGGTTATTTCAATTTTGACACTCCTCAACCCTCAACCTATGATAATTTGACTTGACCATCCTCATGAAGTGGTGTACACACAATCACGACTTTTGCAATGTTCTCACTCTATCTTCACCACTTTTTCATCCAATCTTTGTCAAATTAGCACCCGATTCTAGGTTCCCTTCTCTCGACTCCTGCTTTGAGGGGGAATACCTCATCCATAATCGGGGCAACCAACCCTCCTATTTTTGTCTTGTAGTTCACTTGAATAACCAATAAGATAGAATCGACCTTATCCCACACCTAGGGCAACCAACTCCTGTTTTTGTCTTGCAATTCATCCAGAACAACCAACAAGACAAAAGGGGCAAATGTAGACACCGTAATTGTGTCTAACCCTTGTCATCCTCCCCTTAACCCCCATTTTAGTTTTCCATGCCTATTTAACCCCTGTCGATCATTTTCCCACAAGCCTTGACCCTGGTAGCATGTAAAAATGAGTAGAGAGCTAAAGTTAGCCTTTGTCCCCATTCTGCATCTGTCGATGATGGTCATAACCCGGCCGATG
This sequence comes from Torreya grandis, assembly GCA_037957365.1. NCBI lineage: Eukaryota > Viridiplantae > Streptophyta > Pinopsida > Cupressales > Taxaceae > Torreya > Torreya grandis. The sequence continues at coordinate 178,748 of JARHVA010006328.1, forward strand.
TCGCCGACGTCGGTCACTTATCGGCCGACGTCGGCAGTCCTACTGACGTTGGTTATCTTTAACACTGCATTCTCAACCCAAACATAGGCGCTGTTATCTATTATCCATTATCCATTCAGTTTCCAATCCATTTCTTGATCAGTTATCAAACCTTCCTTCGTATCAATCAAAAAACCTCTTCATTCGAACGATCAACCAATTCTTGCATCCAACCAATCTGCAATCAATCTCTCACATTCTCTCTCTGATACAGGTATTCTACTTCAGTCATCTTGCTAGAAGTCTGATACATCAAACTTTTGTGAAATAGCGACAACGTCAATCATATCTCTGACTTTTATCTTCAGCACGTAACAGGTAAGCATTTGTTCTGTGTTTTTATTCTAATCTCTGGTTATTGTTTTTAATTGCTATCATTACCCAGATTTAGATTCAGACTATAGCCCCAACCTTACTTCCACCTGTATCACCTCTATCCACCCTCTATAAAATATAGAGTCTGTAACTCTACCCATACCCCTTGCACATAAACCCCCAAATAATCCCTCTGACTCCTAAACCGGCTTCCCGAACCCTCAAACAAAAACATCTGACCTTTCTGCAAATTCTAAGACCTTGTCCAGACCTGACCAGACCCTATCCAAAACTGTTGCCCTGACTGACATTGATCATTACCCCTACCAATGTCAACACTTTAACCGATGTCGGCTCCCTTCCCTGACTGACGCCGACACAGAGACCGACATCGGCGACTGTGCAGAGTAGTTTGCTACATATTAGGTATGCATTCTACTTTTTGTCTTTTATTTGCTTTCATTTTGTCTTTCACTATTTCTAATTTAGTCAAATATTCTACTTTTTATTAGTGGGTTGATATCCCTTAAGGAAGTCTTCATACTTCAGGGATCAAGCATTTGCTTGACAGCCCACCGTCTCCTCGTCTAGCATTTTTTTGTGTTTAGTCTCTTTTTTTTCACAGGTGTCATTCCTCCACAGCCAAAGAGGGGTACCTTCCGACGTCTGATTTCAGTGTGCATGACTACATTCGGGTATCTTCTAACCCTAGACCATCTCTTAGTTTTTCATTTCTATCTTTTGAATGTGAAAGCAAAATTAGCATAGAAACACATATCTCTTGTGTTATATTGTGATATGCTTGTGTATTTGCTTGCTTATGTATTGATCTCTTATGTGAATGGATGCTTCATGGAATGATGAAGGAAATTGAATTTTTATTGTTATGAAAATTATTCTCCCCCCTCTCAATATATAATTCCAACATATTCCACTCAAAGGAATTCCTATTCATGGTACTTGTCTATATAGACTTATAAAAACTTTACTTTTGCAAGGTTTTGAGAAAAAAATAGGGTTATGAGCATATTAGAATGTTAAAGATAATTTGGTAAGGTATAGTGATGGTTACTAAACCATATTAGGACAAAAATTTCTCACATTTCTCCTTGTAAAGGCTTATATAAGTTTGCACCAAATAGGTAGCCTAAAAAAGCTAGTAAGAAGTGACTTAGTCACCTAGATGGGCAAAGTTGTACGTGTATACTATTGCTAAATCACATTTTATGATGTATCAAATTCATTAAGGTATAATAAATTATCATTTAACTATTATAAAGGTCAATTTAAGGTCCCACGACCATATAAATAGCTTACAATTAAGTAACTAGGCCTAGTTTCCTAGTAGGCCTACTTGGCCCACTAAAGAAGATGTTTTTTGGCATATAAGGGTTGTTGAGGGAGTTATTGTAGGATTATAACACCTTGTAACTGATGAATAAAGGTGAGAAGACACACCACATGGTAATCATGGAGAATGGGGAGTTTTTTTAGCATAGTTAACATGCAAAAGGGGATGGTGGGCTAGTTAATACATCATGGAGGCCTAATTAGAACATAATGCACCTTTATAATTGCCAAAGAGAAGATTTTATTGACCATATTTGGGTGATCATGCCTTGAATGAGGTTAAATAGTATTGAGTTAGCTTCCATCACTCCATCTCTATACCATACTCATTGAAGGACATTCATTAGCCAAACAACACATGGAGAGATGATGGGACTATTATGACTGGTTGTGAATATTGTCTAAAGTAAATGATGATCATTATGAATCGTTAATTACTTATCCATGACATAATTTATTATATTTTTCTCATGTCCTATAAATTCAAGCTCTTGGGCCATTTTAATTACCCCTTGGCTAGGTATGAGGAAACTCTACCTAAGTTTGTACATTTTCACTTCTTAAGCCAATACAAGGACTATTTTAGCTTCTTTGATATTAGTTTAATGTGTTATGATTGTTTGATTTGTATATGTGGTAGATTTGTATCTGTGTAGGTCCTTACCTCACCTATTTTATATTATATGGTTCTATGTAGGTCATATGATGTGTCAAAGGTTGGTGACTGTACTTGAAGTGTAACTTGGTTGGAAGTGTCTCAAGACATACTTCTCATCCATCACCTCTAAGATGTAGCTATCTACCATAACCTTCATGTGAAACACTATTTATTATAAGCTCTTTTAGAAAGTGGTTTAGTCATATGTATTATTCATTAGTATATTTAAGGATAAATAGAATGGATAAGTCATATTGGTGCATCACCTCCCTTTAGATTAGGTTTCCTTTTATGCATGTATTTATCCCTTTTCACCCCAACAAGTTAGTAGTTTTAGGATTTTATATTTAATGGATGCACCAAAGGAGAAATCCCCATAAACTAGAGGTTTATACAAGCCATAAGTCACCCACAACCTTGAGATAATCCCATGTTACTCCAAGCTTGAAGGTAGGCCTAAACAACCTCCTCCTAAGGTGCAGTTTGGAGTGTTAATAGTTATAATATGCCTAGTGGGACTAGATTTAAGAATATTAGAGCACATTCCATCATCTTTTTGTGATCTCAAGTAGATTCAAACATTGGAGAAGTAGATTTACAATCAAAATTTCATGTCAAAGTGGTCATTAGAAGATCTTCATAAAGTGGTAAGGATAGTTTGTTATTGATAGTACATTTGGTTCTTCATTTACCTCATGATGTATAATGGCTTGGTATTAAGACACTTGTTATGATATTATCAGTAATTTATCCTATCAAGGTAAAATTACTATCCCTATCATTCAAAACTTTCAAAAATCTAGTCCTTACCCCTTTGAGGTTGGTCAAACCAGTCAATTATGGTTTAAAAATAAAAGTTTTGGTAAAAATGTCAAAAAATGAGGAAAAACATCAAAAAATAGTGTCAAAAGTCATTTAATTATCTAAAAATAGATCTCAATATGTTTAAAAACATGAAAAGATCCTAAGTCCTAAGTTTCAAGTCATGACAAAGGGTTTTGATATTATTTATATTCTAAAAAGACCCCTAAACCCCTCTCACATGCCAATTTGGTAGTTTTAAAGCACAAAAAGGGTTGAAATTGTATAATTTTACATTAATAACATGTAATAATTCTAAATACTTCTATTTCAAGTTGTTAAATTGAAATTTGGATTTTAAAAGGGAAAAAAAGACTCTTTTTCCCTTCATTTTCAAGCAATGGTATAGAATTCGTATGGATTATATATAGAAAAGGTAGAGGAAGTAATATATAGGTCATTACCAAGTTTAAAGAGTAACTCCATGGAAATTCATAGCCATATAGGCCCTAAACTAGCCTTCTTATATTACTTGCTCAGTTGGCACAAACAAACGTGCCTATAGGTTTTTAAATGGTATAGTTTGTTGGAGAAGGGTAACACTCTAAAATTTAGGGTGAATAAACTAGACTCAGAGGGATTATTGATGGTATAATTGGTATCTAAATTGGATTATCTAGTCTCATGAACCATTTAGTTGAAGTTAGGTCAAATTCTACTACTTGGCATCTAGGAAGGCAACTGATTTTCTCCAATTTCTCCTCACCTAGGTATAGTTTCAAAGAAATTCAACTTGTTAAAGAATATTGAGTAATTTATCTACATTTACATATGAATTTTAAAGTATTATTCATCCAATTTAAGGTTAAATAGAGGTCTCAAACTCAGTCAGTTAATCTATAGTATTGGCAAGCTTGTAAGGGTGAATATACGGTCCAAGGAGAAGAAAATAGCCTTAAATTGGTAAGAATTCATATTTTCAGTGTTTTCATCAAGTTTTCATGGTTTTAATACATAATTCATAGATATTATTCAAGTTTCATGGCTAATGAAGCCCATATCCATGTCTTCAAAATGTCTCATGAGGCTAATTTAGCATGAATTAAGGTTTCTTAACTAATTGTAAGGTTTTTTTAGAAAACCAAGTTTCAATTTTGTCTCTGTTCCCATACCCCAATGGCCTCCAAAGTCAAGTGGAATAATGGACATGTGTTCATATTTTCATACTCTCTTATCCTTGTCTTATCATGATCCACCATGTTCCTTCCCACCTCCAGTTTGCTCACTCCCATCCCATAGTCATACACAACCATACCAATGTGTGTTCACCCCTTTTTCCACCTCCCTCCATGTTTTCTCATCATATTTTCATCCATACCACCCTTCAACCCATCTATGCCACCTTTCCCATAATTAAGACCATTTTTAAAGAGAGGAAGGAACCATGGTCATGAACAAGGGTATGTATGCAAGCAAAACATCATCTTATAGTCATGGGTTTGAACCTAAAGAAGAGATATGCAATCAAATTATGATTCTCAAGGCCATCTTGGCTCTAGAATGGAAAATTTTCATTTCAAGGTCTTGAGCATAAATAAAATTATATAAAGGATTATCAAGCACCATAAAATCATGACAAATGAGTTTAATGTCTAATTAAACATACAACTCAGTCCATACACTTCAAGAAAATTCATCTATAGGCCATCATTTAAGGAAACATATAGCCAAGTAGGTGATATTATAGATGGAAACCTAAGAATTAGGGATTAATAATGTGATATTAATTTCAATCTCACTAAACACTTTGATTTGTTATGATTACCATTAGTGGAGAGGAGGTCATAAGTCATCTCAAAGCCTAATTCTGTATAGGGGTCATAAATAGCCTAAGAATCCAGTCACCATAGTCTTGAAGAGTTTCCTAGGGCTAATGGTGCACCAAAGTTTTCATGAAGTTGTAAAATTTTGTAATGGTTATATATAAATCAATAGGACTAAAAGGTCATGAAGTGGGCATTCAAGACCAAAAAATCTTATAAAGGGGTACAAATGCAATCAAAATCATGCTCTATCCATACAAGGAAAATTAAGTCATATATGACAGATGGTCGAAAGAGTTTTTTTTTTTTTAATTTTAAAGAGACCTATAATTTTTTTTAATAAACTAAGCATTTTATAATAAGGAATGCAAAGGGAAAAATTATAGAAGGGTTTTTGGAGGGTTATTGAAATCATAACCTACAACCATCTAAAAGTGACCTACAACCACTTACACTTATAGCCATACTTCCAAGTTGGAAAGGAAGAGGTGAAACATAGTGGTATTGGTCTCTAAGGGACTAATATGATTAAAAGAATACTTCATAGGGTTTTAAGAAGTATAATTATATAATATCATAAGTAAGGGTTACTCAGGAGACATACAATCATTGAATTCCTACCAAATCCTATAGCCATCATAGAGCACAATCCATTTATTTAAACTAGTATGCACTTTGTCAACACAACGATTCATTTTGAAACGTTTAAAATGACATAAGGATTAATAAAAGGGAAAAGTGATGGTTTAAAGAGCCAAATATAGTCATACACCTCAGAAAGCTTATACCTAAAACCATAAAAACTACAATCATATTCTAGGCATGAAGGAGAAATGAAGGACACAATAGCTTACGGAAAGGTTTCATGATTCAAGATAGTGAATCAAGTGGAAAGGGATGATTATGATCATCAAGAGATCATAATATGGATCTTAAACCCCTTGTGTATGGTCATGTCTATCCAAGCATCTCAGAACCTAAACAATGATCTGTACAAAACCCTACAGTCATGAGAATATAGTCATCCTCCAAGACTAGTCCATGTAACTTGACAGTTAGTGGTCTCTTTAGAGATATATAATTCAAGGAAGAAGTAAAGGTAGTGATAAATGGACATTATCAAGACCTTTATTATGGCTATTAATAAGCATTACCAAGCTCAAAAAGGATAATACAGGTCTATTGTATAAAAGTTGACTGTACGAGGTCTAAATACCTTACTACAAGGTGAAATCATGATAAAATAAAGGTGAATGGTTATTATCAGTAAGGTAATAGTAACTATGGAGATAAATTATTATGAATTAGATCAAATACCCCCTTTTCTCATATTTGCATTTATAGTACCATTGACATATAGTCATATGAGGTCTATTGAAGAGGTAGAAGGTGACATAAGGTAACATGAAGGATAGAGGGTAACCATGAGGAGTAGAAAGGAAATTAAAGAAGGTTTTTATGACATAATTAGAGATTATTAATATATATTATCACCCAAACACCATGGTAGAACAACAAAACATAGTCATTTTAAAGCCTAAATGCATTGGTTGAGGGTCTTAATGTGCTTAAAAATAGGGGTATAGGAATTTCAAAAAATATTGAATGATATATTGTGATAAAAAAAAAATTATTTTGAAATTTATGGCCACTAAAATCTATGAAATCACTTTCAAAACATGAAAACATAGTCAATTTTGCAGATAGTCCATGTATAGAGGTCATTTTAAGGGAAAATTAAGCATTTTGGGTGCTATAGGTGGAATTTTGACTTGAAATTTGGTACAAAAGGTCATCATGAGTTGGAGAATCATATGAAAAAGTTTCATATCCATTATATGATTCAAGATAATCTTTTGTTCGTCTCATACCTTAGCTTATCCATTTGAGGTCACCATTGGAGTAGGCATCATTATGGAGTGCTTTAAAAGCTTATAAATCCAAGTAAAATATTTAAAAGTATGGGATAATGTGTTTAAATCATAATAAGACCTATAAAGAGTGTAAAAAATCTAAATTTTATGCAAACCATGCTCATATAGGCTTATACAAGCAAATACACACATGGGCCAAAAAGGCATTTTTTAAATCTTTAGGCAAAAAGGACTTTAAAAATATTTTTATAGTGTGTTAAAATTCCCATAATTATTTTTTAAAGCTTTGGGAAGCTAGGAAGGAACTATTTTCATTTTGGTGAAGTTTTTCACTATTTACAGTTCTAAGCACCCTTCCAAGCCTCCTATTCAAATGCTCATATTGTTCACCATGTGTGGAGTTTGGTTAAAAAATCTTAAAATGTTTTGAGTACTCATATTTAATTATAATTAATGAATAATTGATATTAGTTGATTGGTTGTGCTTTATGAATAATTGTTAAGAGCATAAGCAACCCAGAATGTAGTCAAAACCCCACAAGAAATTTCATTTACATGGTAAATTTTCATATCTTTTACATGGGAACCCAAAATTTTCCAGGATGTTAGGGGGGTGAATTTGATACATATAAATGGTAATGGTTTGGGATTTAGAAGTATGTACTTCATGAATCATTAGTTTGAAGATTCAAATTAAAAACCCTCGTAAACCCCTAAAAAACTAGTTTTGAGTAAAGGGGATTTTATTCCCATAAAAAATCATGGATAAACCTAAAATATTTTAAAATGTCAAGTACACTCAGAGAGGATTCCATAAATGTCAATTTTATGCATAGAATTGTATAGATGAGGGCAAAATTCATGTTTTTAATGGAAAAAACATGTAAAATGTAGTACAAGGAAGTTAAATGGGATATAATCAATGGATTTTGAATCCTAAGAATTGTTATTCATCATAAAATATTCATGTTATCTAAATAATCATAGAATTATCCCTACCAACTCAATCAAAATGGCTAGTTTGCTGGAAAATAGAACAAAATAGGCCTAGTCAACCCTATTAACTGAATGGTGAAGGTTTTCTCATCAAAATCACAAATTTGATGATGAGGAAAGTTTTTACATGTATAATTAATTATTTTTTAAGGTTTTGTCGCTCCTTTTTGTACGTGTGACTAGGAGCACAAATTAGCCTTTAGGCCTTTTGTTCTAAATGGCTTAATTGATCAACTTGTCAAGTTTGATATTGGCATTGAATTGGCTATCAAGGAGTTCAAATTGAGTTTAAAAACTTCATATCTGATTTTACATAAAAATTCATGCATATTTTCAATAATTCAAGTGCCACTTCAAAGCATGTTTAGTTCAAAGGTAGTTGACTAGTCCTAACTAGTTAGCTAATTTCATGTCATCTCATGCAAGAAGCGTTCCTTCAAATTCTAAATCAACTTCCAAATCAGTTCAAGATTTAGTTTTCCATCCAAGGATTGTCATATAATTTCATGAAAGAATATTTGACTTGTCAAATGGGTCCACCATCTTTTTCTTATGCCAAACTTTGAAGATCATGCATATTTTATGGAGTTTGAAGTTTTTTGATGATTTGTTTAAACATTGTAAAAGGATTTAGTCTTGAATTAGTAAAACAAGACTAACCCTTCTCCATTTTTAATGCCACGTTGGCTATATTTAGGTTTTGAGACATATATATTAGCTTTTTCAAGATATTTTTTAGAATTCCTAGAGCTAAAGCAAAAATTATATCTAGACCATACATCAATAAAGGAGATTTTTATTTTGCATATGAGTTTTGATAGAAAATAGAGTGTAATTTATTGTGTATCATCATATACATGGGATTATATCTCCTTTTTTAGGTCCCTTCCTCACCCATTGTTTTCTATCTCACCTTTTGTAGGTCATTTGAAGAGGTAAAAAGGAATCTTGTAATCCAAAATTCTTCTAATTATTCATTTGAAATATTTATGCTTAAGGTAAATATAAGAGTTTTATTGGTTTATATGTGTGCATTAGTTTCTATAGCTTCTATAGGATTTAAATAATTCAAGTGCATCACCCCATTAGATAGGATTTCCTTTTAGTTTCTCCTTCCCCTTTTCATCTAAAAATAATAGTGATCAGTTTTAATAGATAAATCTTAAGAGAACCAACCCTCTCTAGAGGTTATTCTTAGTATAAAGTCACTCACACTCTGATAAGTTCCAATTGTATCAATTAGAATGAGGGTGTGTTTTACACAACTTAAAATAGGGTGTACTCTAGAGTGATAATAGTTTTTATCACACTTGGTGGGACCACTTATTCACAGTTTTGAATTATTATCTATGTATTTGAGTATAATATTCATTTATATATTTTCATTTTCATATTTTTATACTTTTCATGCTACCAAGAGTTGTCACAATATCCTCTAAAAAAGAGAAAGAAGTATATTTCTTTGAGTTATCTTTCCAATCAATAAAGAAAAAGAAAGCCTCTCAATCAAATCCAAATCTTATACATTTTATTTCTCCTATTATTACACAAAATACTCCTATTCAAGTCAATATTGTTTAGCCAAATATTGAATTAAATCCTATACCTTAGATGGCTATTCCTAGAAGACATGCTTTTATTGCATTCAATGGTGGTAGTCCTCTCAATCTCACTCAATGGGATGATATTCTAGTTTTTGCTCTAAAGGATCTTCCTTGTTTTATAGGATAAAATCCAAAAACTCATATAGATCATATTACATATATTGCTAATATTTGTTCAGTGAATCATGTGACATATGAAAATGTAGAAATGAGGTTATTGACAACTTCTTTCAAAGGGAAATCACTTCAATGGTACAGAGGTTTGGCTCCTACATCAATCAAAAACTAGGATGAATTTGGAGAGGTTATATGAAAACATTTTGAAGACAAAAGTGATCATCTTTCACTTGTGGATTAGCTTACAACAATTAAGAGATTTAATCATGAATTCATGTTGGATTTCAATTACATATTCTAAAAGACTTGGGATAGAATTCTTGTAATGATCAAGCCTACACCCAACTATGCTTTTTTGTAGTATCTAAAGGCTCTTAATTTAGATGTGGCTATCATGATTCAATCCATGGGAGGTAACACTTTACCTAAATATTTTGAAGTAGCAATCAAGTTTAAAATTTTCCTTATATAAGTAGGTAAATTTATCTCCAAGGCCACCAATGCCTCTTTTTCTAGAGATCCATCCTCTTGCTCCAACTATTGCTTCAATTCTAAAGCCATCAAAGTTTAATAAAATAGAAGGTGATAAAAATAACAGATTGGAGAAGATAGAGAGTTTTATTAAAACTCATACTAACAAGTTGGTTGTAAGTGAGAGGAAACAAGTTATACCATACAAGACATATCAGAATGTTAATCAAAATTATTAGCCCAATATGGCATCATATCAATAAAATCAAGGATAAGGGTAGAATTCTCAATTAAGGTAGTATAATTATAATGCTCTAAGAAATTATAGAGCTATTTTTCCAACTTAGAGAAATTATTCTCAAGAAAGATAATGGAATAATCAATGGGATCAAGCAAATAACATGGCAATGGCTCTGACTGGTGAGAGTTATCATCAATCTTTTATGTAACAAATTTTAGTTCTTCATTCACTTGAAAACTAGACACCTTTTCAAAATAAGGAAGATTCTCTTTTTCATGGATACATTCCTTCATTCACTAAATCAAAAGTGCCAAATCAACAAGGAGATTATAGTGCTAAAGCATGTATTAAAACTACATTTGTGAACTTCTATGAAGGTGAGAAAGTTTTTGAGCATTTAGCTACAAATCAAAGTCAAGATTTACTTAATATTGGTAATTCAGTTGCATATCATACTAGATCCAAGAAAAGAGTAATTGGTGAAGGTTCAGGTCATGATAGGGCAGCCCCTTCTCAACCACAACAAAAGATAACTACACATGAGTTGCCTCAAAAAATTTCAAACCAACAAGCTCCAAATCCAAAAGATAGGAATGTGAAAGGGCCTTACATACCTCAATTCACACAACATTTGGGATCTCCTTATGCTCCTAAATTTTATTCAAGGGTAGACACTTCTCCACCTAGTATTATGGATCATATGAATAAAAATTTAGTATCAATTTCAATGTGGGATACACTACTAATCTCAGGATAAAAGGAGTATTTGCAAGAAGAGATTTCAAAGTTCAATATCTCTGTTAGATTACCTAAAAAAGAAAGAGTAAATATTGTATTAACTAATTCTAATCTACATATTCAATATCTTAAAGTGACTGAACCTCCTCCATTTTATCTTTATATTAGAACTGGAGATTATTGTGTTCATAACTATATGATTGATAGTGGGGCTAGTACTTTTGTGATGCCCAAATCAATAGCTAATAAGTTAGGATCGTAGTTTGAACCCCATGAGAAAGATGTATTATAATTAGATGGGTCTCCTACTAAGACTGTAGGTGTGTTAAAATATTTAAAAATCATACTTGTTGCTTGTCCAAATTTCACCATTTTACATGATGTTGTTGTTGTTGATCTATCTCCATATTTTGCACTATGCCTATCTAGAGATTTCACTACCAAAATAGGATGTTACCTTTCCTTAGATTGGTAATATATATATATTTTTTAGAACTAGGTGTGGAACCAAAGTAACTATAAGATATAATCATATTTCTAGATTTCACCTTGAACCATATATGCCAAATATGTCAAATGTGAATTGCAGTATTTTAAAAGAAGATGATAACATCATTGAGTAAGAGCCTCTTATGCCTCTTAAAGGCATACTGAATCTTCTCTTAGATGAGTGTGATATTGAAAATCATGGACATGAGCATTATAAAATTATTTAAGATGTTGGTTTTAGAGTCTACTATATGCACAAAGAAGGTGATTTATTGTCTAATCTCATTAGCTCAGTATAGGATCAAGAAGGAGTTTAGAATCTATTATTTGATGGATCCAAAATAAAGAATGTAAGTGGGGATGGTGTAATTTTGGATTAACCACAAAATCAAAGGTATTATTATTTTATTATATTTTAGTTTAGTTGTACTTCCAATACTACCAAGTATGAATCTCTTATTTATGGTCTCTAGTGGGCTAGAAAGAGGGATATTAATCTCTTAAGAGTAAAATATGATAGTGAGTTCGTAGTCTAGTAAGTCAAAGGTTTAAGTACATAAATGAGTCCTATTTTGAAGGCCTACAAACATAGAGTTTGGGATCTCATGGAATATTTCCTTGCATTTCACATTTACTCCATTCCTAAAGGAGCAAATTAACATGCAAATAGACTTGTTGCCATAGGAGCACAATATGATATTATAGATTAGAATAAGGACAATAAAAATTAGACCTAAATCAAAGTTTTATGTAGGTCTTCAATCCCAAATAATGATTTAAGTTGAAATTTTTTTGATTCTGATAAGCAGATAACATATTTATTACATAATGGGGTAGAGTTTTGCCAAAGAAATCATGATAAATTGCAAGATCAATATGAAAATCAGATTGTGAAATTAAAATTAAAAAATATGCCAAAAGGTTTGGTGAATTTTAAAAGAATTTTCATTGAAGATGATCAGCTAAGGAAAGACAAGGTGAGCATTTCTTCTTAAAAAGAGCACTATGAGCCAATTAGCATAGTTGAAGGTAAGCAACTCAAGCTGGGTAAAGTGAACACTGATTCTAAGAGAATAGCTTCCATTTCATTATGTAAGGAATTAATGGTTTTATTTTCTTGAGAATATCATGATTTGAAAGTTTTTTATCCCAGATTGGCACATCATACCATTGAACTAGAACATGATGCAAAACCTATAAGATAAAACTAAAGTCTTATCAATGGTTGAAATTCTCATGAGGAAGGATCTTACAAAGCTAATCGAAGTAGATATCATTTTTCCTATAAATCATTCATAATGTGTATAAAATCTTGTACCAATAAGAAATAAGAATGGAGAGATAAGACTTTGTGTAGATTTTAGAGATCTAAATAGAGTATCACTGAAAGATCACTAAACACTCCCTTCCATAGATCAAATCTTGTAAAGAGTAGCAGGCTCACAGAGGTTGTCTTTATTAGATAGGTACTCAAGATACAAATATTTATTGGTGAAAGAGAAAGATTAGTATAAAACATCTTTCACCACTAAATAGGGTACTTTTACTTACAAGAAGATGCCTTTTGGACTCTCCAATGATGGAGCTACCTTCCAAAGGTTAATGGATGTTGTTTTCCATGGTATTTTGAGTGAAATAGTTTTAGTATATCTTGATGATATTAAAATATTTTCAAAGAATCCTAATGATCATATAACACACTTGAGAATTATTTTTGATAGATGTAGACAATTTGGAGTCTCATTGAATCCAAAGAAATGCATTTTTTTAGTGCACAAGGATAGACTTATTAGGCATGTGGTGTCCAAAATTGGTCTTTCCATTGATCAAAAAAGTATGGAGTAAATAATTTCTCTATCATTGCCTAAACACAAGAAAGGATTTTAGAGCGTCTTGGGTAAGATAAACTTTATTAGAAGATTCATTCCTAATTTTGTAGAATTAGTAAAGCTAGTTACTCAAATGCTAAAGAAACACCAATAGTTCACTTGGAGTAAAGAAGGTAAAATGATTTTTGAAGATATTAAGGAAGAATTCAGCCAAGCTCTTACTTTAATCAATCTATATTTTAGTAAGGATTTCTTCTTGTATGCCTTCTCTACTTCTAGTACTATTTCAGCCATGCTTATGCAATAAAATGATGAAGGTTTGGAATAGCCCATTGATTTATTTAGTCAAGATTTAGAGGGTTATGAAGAGAGGTATTATTTTGTATAAAAAAATTTTATTACTATTATAAGATGTTTAAAAAAAATTATAAATTTGGTTTCAAACAATAAGATTATACTAATGGTGGCTCATCCAAGTGTGAAGGATTTCATTTTCAACAGAGACTTGAGCAAAAGAGAGTTGGATGGGTTACTAAATGCATGGAATATGAAATTAAAGTTTATGAATCTGGTATAAGTAAAAATATTATTTTAACATCTTGAAAAAGATGTAAAATAATAAAAAGAGATGATTTTGACAATTCAAGACACTTAACATGAAACTGAAAATATACCTCCTACAAGCTGGACACAAAACATTGCTAGATTTTTTCAAATTTGAGAGTGTCCAAGGGGTTTTAATGCATCAAAAATAAGACACTTCAGATTTAAATCAGTACTATATATTTTAATTAATTTATTTACTTTCAAAAAAAACATTAGAGGTATACTTTTAAGGAGTGTTGAAACTAGTCAATTTGACAAGCTTTTTGAGCAATTTCATGATAATCCTTTTGGAGGTGATTGCAGCAAGACCAAAACCAAAAATAATAATTATAGATGGTTATTTTCAGCCCAATTTATTTATATATTCACATTCATGGGTTAGGAAATGTAAAAATTATGCAATGTTTGTAGGGAAATAGAGACTAGTTGATATGCCATTAAAGCCAATTTAGGTTGAGCAACCTTTCATGTAATGGGGTTTAGACTTAATTGGAATGATTCATATTCCATCTAGTGCTGTTCATAGTTGGGTCTTGATAAATATAGAATATTTTAGTAGGTGGGTATAAGTAGTGCCTTTGAAGGAGGCAAATGACAACTTTGTACTTGAATTCTATGAGAGTTTGGTCACTCATTTTGAAGCACCTTCTATTACAATATCAAATAATGATTTAGCATTCAGTAGTTAAAAGGTATGTAAATGGGATCTTGAAAATGGTATTTATTTTACATCTTCATAAAATTAATATCTATATGGTAATGGACTAGCTAAGTCCACTAACAAGAACCTGATTTAGATCATCAAAAGAACAATGGAAGATAATCAAAGATCTTGGCATACAAAGTTGAAGACTACTTTATGGGCTAATAGGATCACCCATAAAAATTACATTGATCATTAACCTTATCTATTATTTTATGGAAGTGAATAAAGTATTTTTATCTCATTGGAGCTTCTAGGTTTAGAGCTTGCACACCAGTTAGAGCTTCTAGAAAGTGATGCAATAGAGGTTAGGATGAATGAACTAAGAAAATTAGAGGAGATAAGAGATTATGTTATGAACACCATGTGGTCAAATCAACAATAAGTCAAGAAAACATTTGATAAGAGAGATTCATCAAAAATATTTTAGTAAGGAAACATAGTACTCAAATGGGATTAAGAGTGTGCAAAGCCAGGTAAGCACTCCAAATTTGATAGCCTTTAGAGTGGACTTTATATTATCATTGATTGTAAGAAGAAAAATGATTTTTAGTTATTTATTTTGAGTGGAGAATATCTTCCCATTCCTATTAATGGGATGTTTTTTAAATATTTCTATTAGGAGAGTCACTCTTTTGTACATAGTCATAGTTTCATTCCTCTAATTACTTTTCTATACATGATTTTAGAATTTTTTTTTCCTTTCCAATTGTTGTCCTTTCCTCTAAGTTCACATTTTTACATGCTTGTTATTTTTTATTTCATCTTCTCTTGTTATGCCTTGGTCTAAATTTTTTTCCAATTTCAGTGTTTGTCCTGGTCTATCCTTGCTAGAGTTTTTGAGTTCTTTTGACCAGCAGGCTGGTCAACCACCAAAAGTCACAAAAATTGTTACTAATTTGGCCTATCAAGGTCAAATTAATATCCCTGTCATTCTAAACTTTCAAAATTATAGTCCTTACCCCTTTGGAGTTGGTTAAACTAGTCAATTATGGTCTAAAAATGCAAATGTTGGTCAAAAATGTCAAAAAATGACGAAAAACATCAAAAAATGGTGTCAAAAGTCATTGAATTATCTCAAAAGAGGTTTAAATATGTTTAAAAACATGAAAATATTCTAATTCCTAAGTTTCAAGTCATGACAAAGTGTTTTGATATGTTTTATAGCCTAAAAAGGCCCCTAAACCCCTCCCAAATGCCAATTCGATAGTTTTAAAACATGAAAAGGGTTGAAATTGTATAATTTACATGAATAGAAATCAATACTTATAAATACTTCTATTTCAAGTGGTTAAAGTGAAATTTGGCTTTTAAAAGGGCAAAAAAGACTCTTTTTCCCTTCATTTTCAAGTAATGGTATGAAATTCATATGGATTCTATACAACCAAGGTAGAAGAAATCATATAAAGGTCATTACCAAGCTTTAATAAGAATTTCATGGCAATTCATGGCCATACAGGCCCTAAACTAGCCTTCTTCTATTACTTGCTTAGTTGGCACAAACAGACATGCTTGTAGGTTTTTTGATGGTACAATCTACTGGAGAAGGGTACAAATCTCAAATTTGGGGTGAAGAAAATAGACTCAGAGAGATTATTGATGGTATAAGTAGCATTTAAATTGGATTATCTAGGCTCATGAACAATTTAGTTAAATTTATGTCAAATTTTACTTCTTAACATCCAAGAGGCAACACATTTTCTCTAATTTATCCTCACCTAAGAAGAGTTTCAAGGAAAGTAATCTTCTTCCAAAATATTGAGGAATTTATTTACCTTTCCATGGAATTGTAAAAGTGTTATTCATCCAATTCAAGGTAAAACAAAGGTCTCAAAATTAGTCAATCAATATATAGTATTGGCAAGCTTACAGGATAAATTATACAGTCCAAGGAGAAAAAGATAGCCTAAAATTGGTAAGAATTCATATTTTTAAGGTTTTCATCATGGTTTCATTATTTCAATGCATAATTCATAGATATTTTTCACATTTCATGGATAGGGAAACCCATATCCATGTCTCCAAAATGTATCAAGGGGCTAATTTAGCATGAATTAAGGTTTCTTAGCTAATTTTAAGGTTTTTTGAGAAAACCAAGTTTCAATTTTGGCTCTATTCCCCTCCCCCAATGGCCTCCAAATATAAGTGGAATAATGATCCTGTGTTTATCTTTTCATACTCTCCTCATCCTTGTCTTATCATGCTCCACCATTTTCCTTCCCACCTCCACTTTAATCACTCCCATCCCACAGTCATAGATAGCAACACCACTATGTTTTCACCCCTTTTTCCACCTCCCTCCATGTTTTCTCATCATATTTTCATGCCTACCACCCTTCATCCCATATCCATCACCTTTCCCATCACTAAGACCATGGTTAAAGAGAGGAAGGAACCATGAGAATGAACAAGGGTATGTAGGCAAGTAAAACATCATGTTGCAGTCATGGGTTTGAACCTAAAACAAAGGTATGCAATCAAATTATGATTCTCAAGGCCATCTTAGCTCAGGAATGGAAACTTTTCATTTCAAGGTCTTGCACATAAAGCAACTTATATCAAGGATTATCAAACACCATCAAAGCATGACACAAGAGTTTAAATTAAAATTAAACATCAAGCTTAGTCCATACAGTTTAATAACATTAATCTATAGGCCATCATTTGAGGGAAACTATAGCCAAGTAGGTGATATTATAAATGGAAACCTAAGAATTTGGGATTACTAATGTGTATTACTTTCAAGATCACTAAAAAATTTAATGTGTTATGACTAAAATTAGTGGAGATGAGGTTATAAGACATATCAAACCCTAAATCAGTCCCTAAATTTGTATAGGGTTCATAAAGAGACTAATAATCTAGTCACCATAGTCTTGAAGAGTTTCCTAGGGCTAATGGTGCACTAAAGGTTTCATGAAGTTGTAAAAGGTTATAATGGCTATCTATAAAGTAATAGGACTAAAAGGTCATGAAGTGTGAAATAAAGACCAAAAAGTATTAAAAAGAGGTAAAATTTTAATCAAAATCATGCTCTATCTATACAAGGGCAATGAAGTAATATAGGGCAGATGGTTGAAAGAGTTTATTTTTAAAATTTTCAAGAGACCTATCAAAAGTTTAAGAACCTAGGCATTATCTAATAAGGAATGCAAAGGTAAAAATTATAGTATGGTTTTTGGAGGGTTATTTAAATCATAACCTATAGCCACATAAAAGTGACCTATAGCCACTTACACATATAGCCATACTTCCAAGTTGGCAAGGAAATAAGCACATGGGCCAAAAAGGCATTTTTTGAATTTTCAGGAAAAATGGACTTTCAAAATGTTTTGATAGCATGGTAAAGTTCCCATAATGATGTTTTTAGGATTTTTGAAGATAGGAAGGAACTATTTTTATTTTGGTGAAGTTTTTCATTGTTTGTAGTTCTAGGCACCCTTCCAAGCCTCCTGTTCAGATGCTCATCTTGTTCACCACATGTGGAATTTAGATAAATGCTATTAGTATGTTTTAATGACCCATATTTAATTATAATTAATGAAAATTGAGATCAGTTGAGGGTCTATGCTTTATGAACAATCATTAAGAGTGTAGGCAGCCAAGAATGCAGTCAAATCCCCAAAGGCAAATTTCATTTACCAGGTAAATTTTCATATATTTTTCATGGGAACCCAATATTTTTAGGGATGTTATGGGAGTAAATGTGATATGTATCAATATAAACAATTTGGAATTTAGATTTATGTACTTCATGAATCATCAGTTTGAAGATTCAACTTTAAAACCCTCTTAAACCCCTAAATAACTAGTTTTGATAAAAGTGGATTTTATTCCCATAAAATCATCATGGATAAACCTAAAATATTTTCAAATGTAATTTACACTCAAAGAGGATTCCATAAATTTTAATTTTATTCATAGAGTTGTATAGATGAGGGCAAAAATCATTTTTTAATGGAAAAAACATGTAAAATGTGGTACAAGGAAGTTAAATGGAATATAATCAATGGATTTAGAATCCTAAGACTTTTAATTTATCCTAAAATATTAATTTTATAATAAATAATCCTAGAAGTATCCCTACCAGCTTGATCAAAATGGCTAGTTTGTTGGAAAATGGAGCAAAATAGGTCTAGTCAACCTTGTTGACTAAATGGTGACCAATAGCATAAATTAGCCTTTAGGCCTTTTTGGTCCGTTAGCCTTTTAATTCTTATTTTTTAGTTTTAATGGTGACCAAGAGCATAAATTATCCTTTAGGCCTTTCTGGTCTAAATGACTTAATTGATTTACTTGTCAAGTTTGATATTGGTATTGAATTGGCTATTAAGGAGTTAAAATTAAGTTTAAATGATTCATATCTGATGTTAAATAAAAATTCATGCATATTTTGAAGAATTCAAGTGCCACTTCAAAGCATGTTTAGTTCAAAGGGAGTTGACTAGTCCTTACTAGTTAGCTAATTCCATGTCATCTCATGCAAGAAGTGTTCCTTCACATTCTAAATCAGCTTCCAAATCAGTTTAAGCTTGATTTATCTATCCAAGGATTGGAATATAATCTAATAAAATAATATTTGACTCATCAAATGGGCCCACCATCTTATTCCTACACCAAACTTTGAAGATCATGCATATTTTATGGAGTTTGAAGTTTTTTGATGATTTGTTTAAACATTGTAAAAGGAGTTAGACTTGAGTTAGTCAACCAAGACTAATACTTCTCCATTTTCAATGCCACATTGGCTATATTTAGGTTTTTAGACATATATATTGGCTTTTTCAAGATATTTTTAGAATTCTTGGAGTTGAAGCAGAAATTGTATCTGAACCATACACCAATAAAAGAGATTTTTTATTTTACATATAAATTTTTACAGAGAATAGAGTGTAATTTATTGTGTATCATCATATAAGTGGGATTATATATCATTTTTTTAGGTCCCTTCCTCACCTATTTCTTTTTATCTCACCTTTTGTAGGTCATTTAAAGAGGTAAAAAAGAATATTATAATCCAAAATTCTTTCAATCCTTCATCTAAAATATTTATGCTTAAGGGAAATATAAGACTTTTATTTATTTATATGCATGCATTAGTTTTCAATATATTCTAGATGATTTAAACAATTCAGGTGTATCATCCCATTAGATATGATTTACCTTTAGTTTCCTCTTCCCCTTTTCATCTAAAAATAATAATGATCAGTTTTAATAGATAAATCTTAAGGGAACTAGCCTTCTTTGGAGGTTCTTCTCAGTAAAGAGTCACCCACACTCTAAGAAGTTCCAATTCTAGCAACTAGAGTGAGGGTGCATTTTACATAGCTTCAATTAGGGTACACTCTATAGTGATAAAAATTATACCCTCTTATTAGCCCTATAATGAGCCTTACTAGTCATACTATGACCCATACTAGCCCTATGATCCTTATCACAAAAAAACATGTTGACCCTTACTAGTTTTATTTGGAATATCCTCAACCTAATTACTATATGTGTGTGTGTGTGTGTGTGTGTGTGTGTGTGTGTGTGTGTGTGTGTGTGTGTGTGTGTGTGTGTGTGTGTGACTTCTCAACCCAAGTCTACCAACTTGTCAGCCTACCTATCCTCTTAAATAGTCTTGGAAACATCATAATGCTCCTAGTCAGCCTAGCCATATCTTGAATCAATCTAATTCAAGCCTTAAGCAAACCCTCTTGGGTTATGATAAATACATGGTTAGGGTTGATACACAAATGAGTTATGGCTAAGATATTCCTAGACACCTTATTAATAATATGAAATCCTCATTATAGTAAGCTAATAGGGAGTAGGCTTCTCTTATGAAGGAAAATTAGTCAAGGCCAACTAGTGACATGTTAGATGTAGGTGGTCTATTTTCAAAAATAGAAGATAAGATAGTAGTACATGAGGGGAAATAAGTCCAATATCATTATCCTTATGTGCCCTTCCCTATTTCATATTAGTCATATTTTGATCAACCAACCCTTCCTTAAAGGACTGAGTTATATGAATGTCAAAACATTTCAAGTTCCTCACAAGTCCCTCAAGCCTTTGTTACTTGGAAGTGCATTCAAGAGAGTGAAAAAATGGAAATAAGTGTGTTGTAAATATTGTCATTGATGTCAAAGGTTTAATATTATTGGTGATAAAGGCCCCATTGCATTTAATGTTATTTATCTTAGCTAATATGAGTTAATATTAACGAATATATTTTTGGTTGCATATGAGACAAAATAAGGGCCCATGGAGAAGTCGAAGAGTCATGGGATAAAGACAAAAGAAGGATGGGACACATTTTCCCATGAAGAGTCATCTTGGGGAATACCAAGAGTCACCAAGTGAAGACAAAAGAGTAAAGGGCGAATTTCTCATGAAGGGACACTTAAAGGAATACAAAAAGTCACCAAAGATAAGGACAAAAGTGGGAAAGACGTTTTTGGTCATGAAGGGTCACCACATGACTTTTCAAATGCTTGGAAATGAAGGGTCATCCAATATTGGTGCCATTTTCCATGAGAAATGAAAGGTCACAAAGGGGGAAGGCCAAAGGTCATTTGGAAATCTATAAATAAAGGCTTGAGGAGCCATTTGTAATGTGGAAGAGAGAGGTTGATTTGATATTGTAATATCTAGCTTAGAAGAGCAATTATGAGAGATGGTTTGTATTTGTTATATCTAGCTTAAAAGAGCAAAAGTGAGAGAGAGGAAGGTGATGTTGTATTGATCTATCATTTGTTGAGATAACAACATTGAGAGATAGGTGTGTGGTATACACAAAGGGGTTGGTGCTCCTGTGGGTTGGTGCTCTTGTGGGTTGGTGCTCATGAATAACAGCTGGGTTGGTGCTCGGCAAAGGCGTTTAAAGCTCCTATGGGGTGGTTCTCATGACCTGAAGCTGAGGTTTCTACTTGGCAAAGGGGTATGGTGCTCCTATGGGGTTGTTCTCACAAATATATTTGAGATTGATTCTCTATGGTTTTTCCCACATTAGGTTTCCACATTATATTGGGTGTCTCTCTCTATCTTGTGTGGATGTTTATTGTTTGAGTTTTATTGCATATCTTTAATGTTTGATTAAGTGCAATTTGGTATAGGAAAGATTTATAAGATATATAATATACTGATTCACCCCCCCTCTCAATATATTCTGTGCTTAACAATTGGTATCAGAGCAGGTTCCTTTTGAGAAGTTTTATCGCTTGAAGGTAGATCGGGAAAGCACGATGGCCAGGTCACAGGAAGGATTTTCTACAAATAAGGCACCTTTATTTGATGGGATGAATTGTGCTTTTTGGAGCATGAGAATGAAGGTTTATTTGATGGCCCTTGGATTCGACATATGGAAATTAGTGGTGGAGGAATATGAAGAGCCACAGACATCTACAATTACTCTAGTAGAAAAGAAGGCAAGTGAATGTAATGCTAAAGATTTAAATGTTATTTTACATGGTTTATGTGAATCTAAATTTGTTAAAGTTATGCAATGTAAATCTTCTCATGAAACTTGGGTAAAACTTGAGAATATTTACAAAGGTGATGGAAAGGTACATCAAGCTAAATTGTAGACTTTTAGAAGGCAATTTGAAAGTTTGAAGATGGAAGAAGAAGAAGATATAGCAAGTTATCTTTTGTGAGTTGATCAGATAGTAATTCAGATTCAAGGTCTTAGAGAAATATTAGAAGAGTCAATAGTGGTGTAAAAGGTTTTGAGATCTCTACCAATGAGATATGATGCAAAGGTTTCGGCAATCGAGGAGATGAAGAATTTAGCCAAGCTGAAGATGGATGAGCTTCATGGTATTGTCATGACATATGAGATGCAAACAGAACAAGATAAACCCTCAAAGAGAGAAGCGACTTTCAAGACATCAAAGGAGAAAGCTAAGATTCAAGAATAAAGTGATATTTCCAATGATGATGAAGATGACAGTGAGGCACTTTTCATTCACAGGCCAAAAAGAGGAACAGGTAAATATCAAGGAAAAATACCTTTTAAATGTTTTAATTACAAAAAGATTTGACATTTTTCATCTAGATGCCTAGATAAGGTTAAAGATGAAGAAGAAGAAAAGCCTACATACAAGAAGAATTTCAAAGGCAAATCCAAGAAGGGATTTGAGAAGACGAGCATGTATTCTAAGGACCCTAGCTCAGTTGAAGATAGTGGAGTCAGTGATTCAGAAGATGAAGAGATTCTATTCATGGATATACATGATGATGATCAAGAAGAAGAAGAGGAGGACACTGAAGTAGATATGGAAGGAGAACTCAATTGTGCCCTAGAAGAGTTAGAATTTGTTCAAAAGAAGAATCGAAGGTTAAAGTGCCAGATCAAAAAGAATGAATGAGTCAAAGGAAATGATTGAAGATCTACAAGCACACTTTGAAGAAGCCAAGAAGAATGAAGAAGATCTCACAGCACAGTTAGAAATATCAAGACAAGAATGTCAAAGGTATGTTATTGAAATTGCCTCCTTAAAATAAGATATTTAGAAAGCAGTCAATGATAAAGTAGTGAGTGATTCAAGATTTGAGGATAGCACTAACATGCTGAATAAGATATTGGAAAGTCAAAAAGCAAATTCAAATAAGACAAGGATCGAATTTGAAAAGAAAAAGAGCTATGTTAAAGCTCTTACACAAGAGGAAACAAAAAGGGGAGAAGTGAAGAATATAGAGGACATTCCAAACAGAGAAGGATGGAGAGAATAAAGCTATAAAGGCAATCAGGTTAGAGATATACAGACATGTCTTATTTTTATGGCTATTGTTTTTATTGTAATGGATATGGTCATAAGAAAGTAGAATGTAAAAATAGAGCTAACAATTTTAGAAATAAGGAGAAGGAAAGTCAAGTAGAGTCAAGCAGAAGTCACAACTCTTTTGCTCCTCTATCAAGCTTTAATGAAGAGACCATAGTGTGATACAAGTGCAAAAACTTTGGACACATAGCTCGGTATTGCAGAAGAATGTTTGAGTCAGTCAAAAAGGATCGGAGTTTCAAAGCTCCTTCATCAAGAAGAAGAATTAGAGTTTCAAAGCTCCATTCATCAGGGAGAAGGTTCAGACATGTTCATGGCAGAAGAAACAACATGAAGATTCTATGATGGTGTAGATAGCTCTAAATGTGGGAGGTAAAAATCAGCCATGGTTAATTGATAGTAGATGTTTGAGGCATATGGCAGGTGATAACAGTAAGTTCATTTCTCTGAAGAAGATTAATGGTGGTACAGTAAGGTTTGGAGATAAAACCACTGCCAGGATAGCTGAGAAAGGTACTTTGAGTTTGGATTATGGTAGAACTAAGACTAAGAATGTTTTATATGTAAAAGGTCTTAAGCATAATTTGTTGAGTGTTAGTCAAATATGTGATCAAGGATATACATTAAAGTTTCATAAAGAGGGTTGTGAGATTAGAAGAAAAGATTCAAATGAGTTGATTGTAGATGCTTAAGGACGAAAAAATGTGTATGTATTGTCAGATATCTTCTCAAAGACATGATCAAAGGATACATTCAAAGATCGGTGAGAGGAGTTGGGAGTAATTTCTATTACTTCCTGCCATTGATGTTCAGCACCAAGTGAGGGGGAGCTAAGTGTTAGCTCTAGGTAGGCCCTTTGCCATTGATGTCAAAGGGGGAGAATAATAGGTATAGGTACAAGTGTAGAAAATAGGTACAAGAAATAGGTACAGGTTACTATAGTAAGGGGGAGTTACTGTATTTTTTCAAATGATAGGATGTGCAGATGACAGGATGTGGCAGTTTCAGGATTGAGGTTGCCATCAATGACAAAGGGGGAGATTGTTGGAAATATTGTCATTAATGTCAAAGGTTTAGTATTATTGGTGATAAAGGCCCCATTGAATTTAATGTTATTTATCTTGGCTAATATGAGTTAATATTTATTTAATATTAACAAATATATTTTTTGTTGCATATGAGACAAAATAAGGGCCCATGGAGAAGTTGAAGAGTCACGGGATAAAGACAAAAGAAGGATGGGACACATTTTCCCATGAAGAGTCATCTTGGGGAATACCAAGAGTCACCAAGTGAAGACAAAAGAGTAAAGGGCAAATTTCTCATGAAGGGACACTTAAAGGAATATGAAAAGTCACCAAAGATAAGGACAAAAGTGGGAAAGACGTTTTTGGTCATGAAGGGTCACCACATGACTTTTCAAATGCTTGGATATGAAGGGTCATCCAAGATGGGCACCATTTTACATGAGGAATGAAAGGTCACAAAGGGGGAAGGCCAAAGGTCATTCGGAAAACTATAAATAAAGGCTTGAGTAGCCATTTGTAATGTGGAAGTGAGAGGTTGATTTGATATTGTAATATCTAGATTAGAAGAGCAATTATGAGAGATGATTTGTATTTGTTATATCTAGCTTAGAAAAGCAAAAGTGAGAGAGAGGAAGGTGATGTTGTATTGATCTATCATTTGTTGAGATAGAAACATTGAGAGATAGGTGTGTGGTATACACAAAGGGGTTGGTACTCCTGTGGGTTGGTGCTCACGAATTGTTGTTGAGTTGGTGCTTGGTAAAGGGGTTGATGCTCCTGTGGATTGGTGCTCACAAATTGTTGCTAGTTTGGTGCTCATCAAAGGGGTTGGTGTTCATGTGGGTTGGTGCTCATGAATAGCAGCTGGGTTGGTGCTCGGCAAAGGGGTTTGAAGCTCCTGTGGTGTGGTGCTCATGAATTAAAGCTGATGTTTGTACTTGGCAAAGGGGTATGGTGCTCATGTGGGGTTGTTCTCACAAATATATTTGAGATTCATTCTTAATGGTTTTTCCAACATTGGGTTTCCACGTTATATCTGGTGTATCTCTCTGTCTTGTGTCGATGTTTATTGTTTGAGTTTTATTGCATATCTTTAATGTTTGATTAAGTGTAATTTGGTTAGAGGAAAGATTTATAAGATATATAATATACTAATTCACCCCCCTCTTAGTATATTCCATGCTTAACAAAGTGTATGTTAAGACGGATAATTTTCATGGTTTAGATCATAACTTGTAGGGCCATTCACTTCCCAATCACCTTGAGGAGATCTTTGATTAGATGACACCTAAATTTGAAGCTCACCTAGCTAGAAAAGTGGAACTTATAAATGAACACTTGTCTTAGTCAATGGAAACAACAAGATATATAAAATCTCAAGATAAGGTGAGTTCATTCATTCCTAAAGTTGTAACACATACAATAAAATAATCTCCTAAATCTAAGGTTATAAATTGGGAATAAGTAGTGGAGGCATGGGGAAAGGAAGGTGAGTTAAGCCTGGAATAAGATGATGATGCCAAATAGACATATGAAACCAATCAATCCCCATCCCTCCCTCCTTAAGAACCTAAATAATTTCCATCATGGAGGTCTATTTAAGATAATATGTAGAAGGAGGATGAGATGCTAGTTGTCAAAAGTGAGCAACTTAGTGAGAGGAATTAAGCATCCATGACACCACTTTGACCTCTCTTCTATAATTATTTCAAGGATCTTCAATTCCATTTCTTGAAAAGGATCATATCATTGAGGAATCAAGTTAATAAGGTCAAGTTGTGATGGCATATGATGAAGGTAATTTAAGTAAAATTGAGGAAGAGATTGTCATTGGGATACCTCTTGGTAATTTGAAACATAAATCAACCTTCAAGAATGCAAAAGAAGGTAGACTTCAAGAGTAAGATGAGTCACAAGAGGAGGACATTTTAGTTGGCCAAGAATAGGGTGACTTTCAATATCTACTTGATGACATGGCAACTACCTTATTTCAAGATAGTCATCAAGAGGTTTTAATAGGTCAAGAATAATGCCATACAACCTATGAGGTTAAATATCTTCATAGAGGTAACTTGATATCATGCAAGTTGATCAGATTGTGATGATAGATGAAAGATCTTATAATGATCCATCAGGGGTGGAATAAATTTATTTAGATCTCCATGAACATGGTCAAGGTGGTAAAGTTTCAAATTCTACCTCAAATTATGTTATGCCTACTCTTACATTAGCCCCTATGAAATAAGAGAGCCTAAAGACCAATCAAAGGACTTATTTGAAATCATAAAACCAGGTTATTGATGAAAATAACTTGCAACACACAAGCTAAACTAAATTTTTTTAGCAAACTTTTACATTATGAGTAGAAAGCCTCAAATGGCAGGCATAAAACATATATTTTGAACAAATTATTTCTTCTTTACACAGAATATCACTTTGAAATTTAACAACCTAGAATTTCTTGAAAGAAGACAAATTTTGGACTTTTGAGCTATAAGGAGCTATTCTGGCAGACTCTGTATGTCTTAATTTGGACTGAAAGAATAAAGCTTCAATCAAGACTCTCTTTCTAAATCAAGCACCCAAAAAGACAATCTCTTTCTTTACAATGGTCTCAGACCTCTGTCTGGGCGTCCAACAATCATTTGTCTTTTAACATGTTTTAAAAACAAACGTGCAACATACATTTCCATTGACTGAAGTTATATTTAATTTTTTGGGGTGGCCCAACGCACCCAGCATTACAAGAGGTGAGATTTTCAAACAATGTGTTTTAAAACAATACGGCCCAACCAATATATTTGGCTTAACAATGGAAATAGGTGTTTTAATGACTCAACGCATTGAGCGCTCAAAATAGATTTATACATATATTGAAACGGTTTGAAGTTTAAACAATTAAGTGGTTCAATAGAATTACAATAAACTCAATGCTTTCAAAAAAAAGACCAGAAGTCATATGGCTACGCCTAGGGACTTTCAACAATGCCTTTCTCAGAAAAAATGAATTTCTCAACAACAAGGAACTCAATTCATTAATATATTAAGATAAACACACACCTGGCTGCCAATCTCTGTTCTATGCCCCTGCTCTCTTTCTTATTCAAACCATATCCCCTATTTTTCTTCTTTTAACACACACACCCAATGCATACCAAAAAAAAAGCTGTTGTTCCTAACATAGTTAATGTGTTTAAACCTGGGCTGGGCGCAACAATCTGCCCAAAATGCACAAAAATAGACTTCTAAGATAAGGAGATTCCAAACAACTAACTACACACCCTACAGGTTATTTTTTTACAGGCTTAAAAAAATATTAATAAAAATAAATTTTCAAAATGCAAAAACAAAATGGAGGGAAAATAAAATGACTAGCTCTTAGAGTGATGCTCCTGCATCATTCTTCCAACCAGCAGAAGAAGTGTTCGTCACTTGTTGTTTTTCTACATTACTTCATCTATACTTGTGCCCAGCTTAAGGATATCATCTGCAGTCAACCATGTTGCATCTTCAGTTGGTAGATTCTTCCACTTAGATACTAGAAGTATTCTTTGTTTCTTGTCTTTTTAACTACTTTCTTCTCTAAAATACTCTCAATTTCTTTTGGCACTTCCTTTGGTAGTTACTGCTCCCATTGGATAACTTTATCTACCTCTATTTCAATTTCTTGGTCTGGTTGTCCTTCATCCTTATATGGATATAAATATGCAATATTAAAAATTGAAGAGATTCCAATCCCCTTTGGCAGTTCTATTTCATAAGCATTATTTGAAAACTTCCTTATTACCTTGCATGGTCCTATTTTATTTACCTTCAGGTTGTTGTATTCTTTCTTTGGAAACCTCTCTTTTCTAAGATGAGCAAGAACAAGGTCTCCAATATTGAAACTGACCTCTCTTCTCTTTTAATCTGCCCTTAGCTTGTACTTGATGGTGTTTTCTTCAAGTTTCTTCTTTACTTGTTCATGCAAATTTTGCATGGCATTGGCAAATTATTCCGCATTAGCACTCCTTGTCTCCATGATACTTAGATTTCTTAACTCATACATGCCTCTTGGATGCATTCCATACATGATTTGAAATGGGCTCAATCATGTACTTCTATTAGGAGAATCATTATAGGCAAATTCAGCTTGTGCAAGTGCAAGATCCCATTGTTTTAGATGCATACTTACCAGGATTCTCAAGATGTTGCCCAAGCTCCTATTGACAACCTCTATTTGGCCATCCATTTGGAGATGATAGGCTGAACTGAAACTTAGTTGTGTTCCCAATTTATTCCATAAGGTTCTCCAAAAATGTCCAACAAATTTGGTGTCCCTGTCAGAAATAATACTTCTAGGCAATCCATGCAATCTAACAATATCCTGGAAGAATAGATTAGCTATGTGAGTAGCATCACTTGTTTTGAAACATGGAATAAAGTGAGCCATCTTTGAAAACCTATCTACCACAACAAATATGGAATCATGGCCTTTTTGAGTTCTTGGCAAACCAAGTACAAAATCCATGCTTATTGAATCCCAAGGCCTATTTGGAATGGGTAGTGGCTGGTACAAACCTGTGTTTTGACTGCTTCCCTTAGCATATTGGCATATTTTACACCTTTCAAAAAATTTCTTAACATCATTACTCATACTTGGCCAATAGTAGTGAGCATTCAATTGTGCTAATGTCTTGTTCTACCCAAAATGTCCTGATAAGCTACCACTATGTTTTTCCTTCAACAAATTCTCCCTCATGGAACTCTTGGGAATGCAAAGCTGGCTGCCTCTAAATAGTAGACCCTCTTGGACCATGAAATCTATCCAAGGACTTCTTTCAACCCCCACTGGATTCATTCAAGCTTCATATGGTTCCTTGAAGTCTGGATCTTCCTTATATAGCTCCTTCAAATCTTCGAATCCCACAATGCTTACTTGAGACTCTTGTATGATCAGATTTCTCCTGCTTAAGGCATCTACAACCTTGTTATATTGTCCTTTCTTGTGTTTAATAGTGAATGTGAAACTTTGTAAAAATTCAATCCATTTGACATGCTTTTGATTCAACTTATTCTGATTGCTAATGAACTGTAAAGCATAATTGTCAGTGAATAAAACAAATTTTTTAGGCAAAAGATAATGCCTCCACTTCTTCAAAGCTTGTACAAGAGAATAGAATTCCTGATCATAAGCTAAATATTTCTTCTTAGCATCACTTAACTTCTCACTAAAGTATGCTATAGGCTTCCCATCTTGACTTAAAACAGTGCCTATTGTAGTTCCACTAGCATCACATTCTACTTGAAAAAACTTATTAAAATTAGGCAAGGTCAAGATTGGCTCTTCAGTTACCTTATTTTTCAACAATCTAAAACTCTTATTAGCAGCCTCAGTCCAACAAAAACCTCTTTTATCACCCTTGATTGTATCTATCATTGGAGCAACAATTCCACTAAAATTTCTTATGAATTTCTTATAGAAGCTAGCCAAACCGTGAAAGCTTCTTACCTCATACGTGCCCCTGGGTGTAGGCCACTCAAGTATGGCTTTAATCTTTTCCTTATCCATCTTCAATCCTTCTTTTGAAATCACAAATCCCAAATATATCAACTCTGTTTTCAAAAAATTGCACTTTTTGAATTGATTAGCAACTTCTCCTCATGTGGTTTACTCAACACCATCCTCAAATGTTTCAAATGATCTTCTTTAGTTTGAATAAACACCAAAATATCATCCAAATACACTATCACAAACTTACTAGTGAACTCCTTCAGCACTTCATTCATCAGCCTCATGAAGGTGCTTGGTGCATTGGTTAGTCCAAATGGCATAACTAACCACTCATAGAGTCCATCATTAGTCTTGAAGGCTGTTTTCCATTCATCCCCTTCTCTTATCCTAATCTGATGGTAACCACTTTTCAAATCTATCTTAGAGAAATATGTAGCTCCACTTAAACAATCAAGTAAATCATCAATTCTTGGCAATGGAAATCTATACCTGATAGTAATCTTGTTGATTGCTCTGGAGTCTGTACACATTCTCCAACTCCCATCTTTCTTAGGACTCAACACTGTATGGATAGCACAAGGACTTAAACTCTCTCTTACCAATCCTTTGTCTAACAATTCTTGAACTTGATGTTTGATCTCTTCATTTTCCTTTGGTGTCAATCTATAGGCAGCCTTGTTTGGAAGATTTGCTCCTGGAATCAAGTCTATGTGATGGCTAATAATTCTCAATGGTGGTAACTCATCAAGTAAATCATCTACCACAATGTCAATGCATTCATTCAACATATCTTGAATCTCTAATGGCAAATCAATCAACTTAGTACTAGTGACTACACTCCTTGGCTTACCAATTACAACAAAGTTTACCTCTTCTTTCTTCATTTGATGTAAAAACTCTTTGCCACTTACTATCAAAACTTTAGAATTCTATCCAACAATAGCAGTAGCCTCTTCTTTCAATGGTGTAAGTGTATGCTTGATCCCATCCTTTTTAAACATGTATGTATTCTACCTTCCATCATGTATGGCCTTCCTGTCAAATTGCCAAGGCCTTCCAAGCAAGATATGACATACATCCATGGGCATAACATCACATAAAATTTGATCTTTATATGTTCCTATCTAAATATCTACTTTGCATTGTTTACTTACCAGAAGTTTGTGTCCTTTTTGTAGCCAAGAGACTTGATAAGGTGTAGGATGTACCTCCTTCTTCAAGCCTAGTTTCTCCACCATCTCAGTTGACACAAGATTGTCAGTACTTCCGCTGTCAATAATGACCTTACAGCATTTCCCCTCACTCTTACATGTGGTTCTAAATAAATTTTTTCTTTGAGGTGGTTCTACAACTTATTTATTTGGCTTTAACAATATTCTTTTCATCAAAAGAGACTCACCTTCTTGTGGAGTATCTTCATAAGCTGTTGTAACTTTTGCATTTTGTTTTTCACCTTCAGTCACATGTACACCTCTCTCATGGCTGGTAGAAGGGTTCTCTGGACACTCATATGCCCTGTGTCCTACATACTTGTTGCACTTAAAGCATTTTCCCATGAATCTTCCTCTTCCTCTTTGATATCCGTGGTATGGTCTTCTTCCTCTTGGTGTATAGCTGCCTCTTAAAATTTGTGAGCTGTTGGCCTCTTCATGAGATGTTTGCAGCTGTCTTCTACCTCCTTGAAATCCTCTACCTCTGCTGAACCTGCCCCTTCCTCTTGAGAAGGATGTTTGTTTCCTTGCAATCTTCTCCTCAAATTTCAAGGCAAATTGATATGCCTCATCAACTGTCTTAGGAATGAGAAGACTAATTTCATCTTGAATGGAAAATTTCAAGCCATTGGTGTATCTGGCTACCTTCTCTGTGTCATCCTCAATATGACTTGATCTTATAGTCAACCTATAAAACTCTTCAGTGTATTCTTTCACAGACAATTCTTTTTGCTTCAAATTTTGTAATTTCTTAAAATGATTTGCTTGATAATCTTTAGGCATAAACTTACCTTTCATTTTTGCTACCATTCTATCCCAGCTTCTGATCTTTGGCTTCCCTTTCCTTCTTCTTTCTTCTTGCACTCCATCCCACCACAGGGATGCATGTTTCTTTACCCTTGTCATGGCATACTTGACTTTCTTTTCATCTTCTTCAATTCCTTCATACTCAAAATATTTTTCTAATGCATTAATCCAATCAATTAATTCTTCAACATTCAAATTACCTTCATACATTGAAACCTCCATTTTTGGATTGGTGTTCACCTTCATAATGGCTTTGATCAACCTCTCTTCAGCTATTTCTTCTTCCACCACCAATTCATCTTCTGGTGGCTCCTCTTCTCTGTCACTGACTTCACCCATGTCAGAGCCTCTTCTTTGAGCCATCTCCAGGTCTTGTAGCCTAGCTATCAGGTTCCTAATCTCCTCTGCCAGTGCAACCTATCCTCCAAGTCTCCTTCCTCTAGCTCTACCTCTGTTCCTAATTCTCATGGCCATCTTGATTTCTGTTCACAAATCTAGTTCTACTTCTCTTTGGCTTGGATCACAATCCCTTGCACTCTGATACCAAATTGATAAAAATAACTTGCAACACACAAGCTAAACTGAATTTTTTTAGCAAACTTTTACATTATGAGCAAAAAGCCTCAAATGGCAGGCATAAAACATATATTTTGAATAAATTGTTTCTTCTTTACATAGAATATCACTTTGAAATTTAACAACCCAAAATTTCTTGAAAGAAGACAAATTTTGGACTTTTGAGCTATAAGGAGCTATTCTGGCAGACTCTGTATGTCTTAATTTGAACTGAAAGAATAAAGCTTTAATCAAGACTCTCTTTCTAAATCAAGCACCCAGCAAGACAATCTCTTTCTTTACAATGGTCTCACACCTCCGTCTGGGCATCCAACAATCATTTGTCTTTTAACATGTTTTAAAAATAAACATCCAGCATTATAAGAGGTGAGATTTTCAAACAATGTGTTTTAAAACAATATGGCCCAGCCAATATATTTGGCTTAACAATGGAAATAGGCATTTTAATGACTCAACGCATTGAGTGCTCAAAATAGATTTATACATATATTGAAACGGTTTGAAGTTTAAACAATTAAGTGGTTTAACAGAATTACAATAAACTCAATGCTTTAAAAACAAAGACCAAAAGTCATATGGCTACACCTAGGGACTTTCAACAACACCTTTCTCAAAAAAATGAATTTCTCAACAACAAGGAACTCAATTCATTAATATATTAAGATAAACACACACCTAGCTGCCAGTCTCTATTCTACGCCCCTGCTCTCTTTCTTCTTCAAACCATATCCCCTATTTTTCTTCTTTTAACACACACACCCAATGCATACCAAAGAAAAAGCTTTTGTTCCTAACATAGTTAATGTGTTTAAACCTAGGCTGGGTGCAACAATCTACCCAAAATGCACAAAAATAGAATTCTAAGATAAGGAGATTCCAAACAACTAACTACACACCCTACAGGCTATTTTTTTACAGGCTTAAAAAAATATTAAGAAAAATAAATTTTCAAAATGCAAAAACAAAATGGAGGGAAAATAAAACAACTAGCTCTTAGAGTGATGATCCTGCATCAGTTATTTACCTTTACATACATATCATGATCTAGTTTAGGTTGAAGAAGGTAGTATCATTGAACAAGAGTAAGGTATCCCTCTAACCATGCCATCCTAAGAGGTTGTCTCATGTGAAGGTGACTTGTTTGAAATATTAAAATAAGGATATCAAATATTCCTCCTATTTGAAGATGTCTCTTCATTATTGGTGAATGAAACTAAAATTAAATGGTCTCAAGATGTCATGAAACAAGATGCATATCTCTTGGAATTAAACCCTGCAAACATGCCACAAGCACCACCTCAAACTATTTAGCTTAATCAAGAGTAGCCTATGACTGAGGTAGAAATGAGATTGTTCATGAAAGGTAGATAAGTGTGGGATGAATATGAATATGTGTTGAATTCACATATCCAACATGTGTACCTAAGAATGGATCGAGAATGCCTAATTTATCTCCTACGAGGCTATGAATATGCCAACATACCTAGATGCAAGTGGAAGGGCTCATTAAATAAGAAATATATGATTGAGATTTAGTAAATAAATGGTAATATAACCTCATGGTGCCATGGTGATAAAATAAAATTCCCATTTGATCTTTGAATACAAATAGATTGTGTTTAGGCTAGTTGTTTATAGTAGGTCATCTTTGTTTGGTTTCTAGTAAGTGTGTCAACACAAGTGTAATTTATTAGACTTAGTTGTTTTGTTATCCTACCTTGTTGGTTATTAGGTTTTAGGTGTTTATTATTTTGGTGTTGTTTCCTTTTGAGGTTGTTTCTATAGTCCCTGAAGAGGTTTGATAAGGTACTAGTCTAATTATTAATCTAAGTGAAGAGATCATCTTAGTTTGCATCATGACTATCATGGAGAGTTAGTAGGTTCCCTTGACAAGTAGGTTGGTCAACCCATGTGAGTCACTAAAGATGTTGAAAATTTGGCCTCCTAGGTAAAATTAAAACCCCTATAAAGAAAAACTTTCCCATTCCACCCATCTAATCTTGTACATGGTGATCTTCATGCATTATGGTGTTATCTTTGGTCTTTTTTGTAAGCATTTTAGCATCATGGTATGGGATAGATCTTTCTTGTTAAATCATCATGTCATATATATTTTGGGCCTTTGGATGATTTAATAAGTGGTCATGGTGGTCATTGAGTGAGTGGAGGGATGTCATGTGCTCTTGAGGTCTAGATAATGGCTTAAACATTATTTGACAAAATTAAGGCCTCTTAGTAAAAATTAAGGTATTTGGAGGGATTAATGTTTTTGGTTCACATTATATTTAGGCATGTTTTAAGACATTTCTTGAGAACGTACCTTGATAGCATGATATATGGGTGTACAAGCCTCATTTGAGTCATATCTGAGGTTTAAGAATGTATCTAAGGTTTTATTCCATGGTATTTTCATTCACTAATTCAAGCCTAATTCACCCTTCAAGTCATCAAATGGTCTTTTAAACATGCTATATGAGTCGAAATTGCATTTTAAACCTTTTAAAATATTATGTTTTGATGTTAAAATATAAATTAAGGGTCTTAAAATGGGTTTCATAAAAATTTTAAGTTATAACAAGGTGTTCATGTGCATAAAAGGTATCCTTTTATAAGCAAAACCCATCTTTCACCCATCAAATGGGCCCCACACATGTAAAATGTGAATCCTCAACTTAAACAACAATACCATCTGATTTTACATGTTGTTTGAGCTCTATTTTCCATCCTCTTACCATCAAATGACATTTTGAGGAACTAAATCATAAAAAAATGCAGAAATAAGCAATTTTACAAGAGTTTCAAGCTGGTACGGACCTGTATGGACAAGTCAAAATTAGGAAAGGTCAAAAATATTTATATTATAACAAATTTAATCATAATATAAGGAGATATATTAGTTTCAAATTTAAATAGGCCAAAAATTGACCTGTTCAATCATCTTCTTTGGTAGCCCAAGAAAGCTTTTCAAGTTTTTGATCAGACTGTACAGGAGAGAGAAGATGGTGAGCTAATATTTTGGGTAGAGTAATGGGGTATAATTACATATAAATTATGGGCATTATTTTTTATATTTATATCCCATGATTTATGAATAATCATTAATAATCTAGGTAGTTAAAGTCATCTTCTTCATTTGTGTAAGGGTCAACTTTACATCAATTTTGGTACATTATTAAAATGGTTTTATGGTTTTATGATTGAATGTGTTTTATATGGGTATATTAATTAATTATAAATTGATATACACCATTTTATTTCACATGTAAAACCATTCTAGAGAAAAATATCCATGATCTTTTAAATTATAGGCTTGTCCATATAACAGTGAGCCTCCAAATGAATCAACACCTATGGAATGAGAAAAATATTATCATTAAAACTATTGAAAATCCTTAAAAAATTATCTTTTTTCATATGAGTCTTCTTAGATGACATATTTACCTATAAAAACTAGAAACACTTCACATGATCTTTATTCATAAGGTGACCTTGCTAGTTATAGGTCTATGCAAAAGAATGTATCATCCTTTGTGCAAGGAAGGTGTGATAGAGATACTTTAAAGGGAATGTAATTTAATTCCAATGTATTTAATATGATTTAAAAACCTTCATAGTATCATGAGATCCAAACTAGAGACCTAAGACCTCTATGGTCACCTACATCCAGCTAAGCTTTTGAATCCTTCAAGGTTGCATATAGTAAAGAGGTTTCTTGATATATATATACAAGTTTAAGATGTAGATGGAACATTAAAATTAACTCAAAGGTATGGAGGATTAATTATGGGTATAATAATAATTAATAAACATGTATTATTAGAGGAAGAGGAGATAAACTCAGTCAAGAGCCCTAGGTACACACATAAGACTGTGACTACATGATTAAAGAAACACCAAGGGTATGATGAAGTTAAGAATGTTTCATAGTATAAGAATATAAATGTAAGTCTCACAATTTTTTTTAAAATTAAATCAAACAATGGAATACCAAGCCACCTCTCAAATGAAGCATTCATAACACAGTCATAAAAGGGTCTAAAACTACCACCTATAGCCCTAAATGTAGATGAGAAGAAAATTGAGAAAAGAAACTTGAATAGTGATGAACTAAGGGAAAATTAAATAATTATCCTCAATTTTTGTATAATATTACTCAATCCAAATTGGACACTGTAGCCTCTACAACAAAGTAAAGCACCTTGATAAGTTAGTAGGCCTAACAAGTCTAGATAGGCAGACACAAGCCAGTCATGAGAAAGAAAGATAATGAGTGGAAGATATATTAGTCACTAATAATCATATAGATATGGTATTACCTTATAAAACATTGTTTTATTAATCACAAACCAAAAATATACCAATCTAAGGAGTCTATTTAGAGGATTTGTAGTCAACTGGCCAAACACACCTATAGGCAGGGTTATGAGAAAAAGTTCTAAATTGTGTTACAAACTACATATAAGTGACTAATGAGTGAGTAAAATAGGTACCTAGGAATTTTTATATTAATTATATCAGTTCCATCATTATATTCATTGGTCCTTTGAAATATCAAGGAGCCTTGAAAGGCTAGGCATACCTAGTTGATTACCTACAACCAAATAGGCAGACATAATAAGAGTGAAAGTATATAACCTTACATAATGGTGAGGTGAAATAAAGGTAATAATGTCTCATAATTTATTTTCAAAGGCTCTCATTATATATTTAATGCCTAATTCATTAAATTTAAATAAGAGTCTTGACAGGCTATTAGGCCTAAACTAAGTAGTCACAAGCCTGATCATAGAAATGGAAGACACATGTTTTGGGGGTGTTGGAGAGTTGAAACCATTAAATAATATAATGATAAAAATTTATAAAGGGTTTATATGTGATAGGATCCTCAATTTAAGTCAAAAATTCACTCAACCAGGTCGTTAGGGATGTACATGCCTAATTATTCATAAACACTAGGTAGGGGATGAAAGGTATGAAGGGAGTAGGGTTAAAGGAATTCCTATTAAAATGGGTGTTATTAGACTATGAAAAAATTTAACATAAGTTTATAACCCCATAAAAATTATAAATATGAAGAGAATAACCTATTCTCATGTCTCTAATACCAATCGTTGGACACTTAGACTGGACATGAAAGTAATAACACTTAAGGTAAACCTAATGAGAGGGTAGAGGTGGTGGTTAGAGTAGATGAGGGAAATAATTTTTTTTAAAATCAGGTACATAAAGGTGATATGTTTATATTAAATATATATATATATATATACATATATAGGTGACTCAAGGTCTTGGAACTCAGTCCAAGCATATAAGGCCTAAGACCATCTTTAGGCTTCAAAACCCCAACCTCCTCTTAGTTGTAGAATTAGATGAAAAAAATAGATTAAATGAAATGAGAAGGTATATAATGATGTTACATGTCCTAATAAATTTATTATAGGCATAATAAATCAAAGAAGTGTCAAATTTAGTATCAAAACCTATCTGGAACTACACTACCCTAGACTGCCATCTCAAACCATCAACTCAAATGCTCATATATTACCAAGCATAATGAATCATCACTAGTGATATTAGGATGATTTTGGGACCCATATTTAATCAACATACATATAGGATAGAGTGGGATTCATGAGCCCAACTCTATGAACCATCACTAATAATATCAACCCACCCAGAATGCTTGTAAAGAGCTTGAAAGCCACCAATTTTCACTTGGTACTCATCGTAAAGGATGCATGGGATAAATAAATCTTATTAAGTTTTGATGGGGTTATGGGCTAGAGATCCATGGAAAAATGTTTTGGATTAGAGGCTTATAATTTATGAACCATCGTTAAGATGGTAGGACACTAGAACCATGTATAAACCCTAATACAAACCTAATTGAAGAAAAATTGATACATTTGTACTAAAATTCCATAAATTATTCCTAAAGAAACTTGGATCTAATAATACATGCAAAAAAGGTTCTGTTCATGGTACATTTTTGTATGGATTAATGTACAGATGCATCAAAAATTGTATTTTCTAAGGTTTTGAGAAGAAAACATGGTTCTAAGAAATTTTAAAGGTTATATATAATTTGGGAAGGTATAATGAGGGTTATTCCACCCTCTCAAGAAACAATTTCTCACATTTTCCCCTGAAAAGGATTATGGAAGTCTACACCAAACAAGTAGTCCATAAAATCTAGTAAGAAGTGATCTAGTCACCTAGATAGGCAAAGTTTTAGGTGTATACTATTGGTAAAACACATGCCATGATGTATCATGTTCATTAAAATCTAATCCATTCTCATTTACTTGTTCTAAATGTCCTATTTAGGTCCCATGGCCATCCAAACAACTTGCAGTCAAGTAACTATGCATAGTTACTTAGTAGGCCTACTTGGTCAACTAAAGAAGATTGTTTTTATCATAAGGGGGTTGATTAGGGAGTCATTATAGTATCATAACACCTTGTAACTAATGTATAAAGGTGATTAGACACATGTCAAGGTCATCATGGAGAATGGATAATTTATTAGCCTAGTCAACATATAAAAGGGGATGATGAGCTACTTAATACATCATGGAAGCCTAATTAGAACATAATGCACCTTCTTAACTGCCAAAGGGAAGAGATGATTGACCATAAATGGGTGATTATTCCTTCAATTAGGTCAACTAGGACTGAATTAGCCTTCACCACTCCATCTCTACACCATACTCATTGAAGGACATCCATTAGCCAAATAATACATGGAGAGATAAGGGGATTATTATGATTGCTTATGACTACTATCTAAAGTAAATGATGATAATTATGACTTATTCATGCCTTATCCTCTCTATATTTCCATCTATCTTTTTCTCATGTCTTATAAATTTAGGATCTTAGGCCATTATAACTATTCCTTGGATGGGTATGAGGAAACTCTGCCTAAGTTTGTACTTTATCACCTCTCAAGCTAACACAAGGATTGTTTCAGGCTATTTAATACTATTTTAGTGTGTTATTCTTGTTTTATTTGCATATGTCATAGGTTTATCTCCCTATGTAGGTCTTTGCTTCACCTAGTTGCTAATATATGGTTCTATGTAGGTGATATGATGTGTCAAAGATTGGTGATTGTACGTGAAGTGTAATCTAGTTGGAAGTGTCTCAACATAGCCTATCATCTATCAACTCCAAGTTGTATCTATCTACCAGAACCTTCATGTGAAACATTTTTTTTTAGAATCTCTTAGAGATAGTGTTTTAGTGATATGTATTGTTCATTAGTGTGTTTAAGGATAAATAAAGTGGATAAATCATATTGGTGCATCACCTCCATTTATATTAGGTTTCCTTTCATGCATTCTCTATCCATTTTCACCCCAACAAGTCAATAGTTTTAGGATTTGAGCCATAATGGATGCACCAGGGGAGTTATCCCCATAAACTAAAGGTTTAGCCTAGTCATAAGTCACCCACAACCTTGGGATAATCCCATGTTACCCAAACATGGAGGTATGCTTGAACAACCTCCTCTTAGGGTGTAGTTTGGAGTGTTAACAATACCAATTGATCTAAATAATGTCTCAAGTTCATTATTAAATCCCTATTTAAAATTAGGAACTACCATTGTAACACCAACTTGGATTTTTTTAAAAATCAATGAAGACATATCATTATAAAAAAATAAATATATAGATAAGAACTAGAATACTTATGAAATTGAGAAACTGAATATTTTATCTATCACTTAAAATTCTAATAATTGGTGTACAAATAAAATAAAATAGACTATCATTACACTCACTCTAGGAATCCAATAAAGTCTTTAGGTATTCTACATTGAATAGGATCCATTGAAAAGCATTAAACTATTAAGAGGATGATGGCTAGTTGACTATCTCAATCTTCATCCCTTATGTTAATAAATTTAATTGAGGAATCAAAAAAGTAGCGTCTCCAAAGAGACTAAATTTTGGAGTAACTAAAATATCCATATCTTGACTTTCCTACTATTCAGAGTACACAATTCAAGACATTAAATCAAATTATTGGTGGGGGATAATTATATAATAAAACTACACTTTTGTAAATCACAACTCCATGTTAACTTTTAAGTATCTAATACTAGGGAATATTCAACCATCAAGGCATTGTATACTTTTGCATAAAAATGGAAAACAAATGCAAAATGTTATAACACATTTTAATTATGGATTGATTTATGATATTGATTAAATCTTGTCTATTTATTTAATGACAAAGTAAAATATAAACTCTAATTCATAACATAAATAATTTTATTAGATATATTTTATATTTTTCATGAATCTCTTAGATCAAGGTTAACAAGTAATTTAATAGAATTTTTACAACCTAAATTTGTTGTCAAGCTAGTCCTTTTTGCATACTCACTTTTGTTCCAACCAATAATGCATTTAGTCTATAAAATACCTTCCATTCAAATTTAATTAGCTTGATATATAATTATATTTGTTTCACTTTAATGAAATAAAACTAATTTCATTCTTTTATCAATTACAACAAGTAAATTGTATGAATCATGCCAACCTCTCACAATTAAATAACATATTACCATGACACAAATAAAAAATTGAATTATTGTTTTAATTATACTTTTTAAAAAACTTACATGTTCAAATAATTCAAGGTTGTCACTAATTGGCATAAGCTCAAGATTGTGATCAAAGTAGTAGACATGGGCTTTGCTTTTGGAGCTCCCTACATAAAAAATAACAACATAGCTTATGGATATAGGTGGGAATTTTTTTCTAACACTAAGGTGACCCTAAAATTTCTCTTGCACCATTGAATTCAATTCAACAGGATCCCTAGGCATGAGAAAAATCATTAAAAAAAAATAGGCATAGACCACATATATGATGCATCTGAACCTATACATCTTCTCCATCAATGTCTCCTGATGCATTTTCAACTTCATATTCTCCTTCTCTAATTATTTGTTAATTGATGAATTTTTCCCTTATAACTCCATAGATGAACTTGATCAATATCATATCTACAAAACTTATTAAATTACCATTAAAAACCACATCTAATCATCACTTAATCTTTCATCGTTAGGTGTTCATATTCATATTCGACTCCAGTATTATCAAATGTTTTGAGTAGTGCACCGTAACAGTGTATTTATTTTTATTGCTAGTAATGCTGATGGGTAATATTCATGATGTCAACACTCTACACTTTAATATCATCTCTACAAATTCAACCAATCAAAACATAAATAAATGACATTTTTCATAATTTTTATTAAGAAATACACAACTATTGGAAAACTGCAAATATTTTAATGCACAAAAATTAATGAATTTTGATTGGTATAGAAGTCATAATTTAATCATAAGTTAGAGAAAATTTTTACTTTAATATACCCTTTGAGAATAATAAAAAGGGATGATGTAAAGGAAGGGGAAGTTAAAAAATATTAAAAATGAAAGAATGGTTTTTATTATTAAAGTGATGAAGGATGAGGTAATCATTTCTTTTCCTCACCCTTATACTAGAGGAGATGTGTAAAATATAACATAACATAATAACAAAAATAACTTATCCATTTTATAAATTAATAGAAAAACTATTACATCTCCCACGTACCAACAAGTGATATATATTAAAATTTAGAAGAAGCAATATGTGTTATCCTATCTTCCTAGGTGGACATGTGTGGTGGGAGGTTAAATTTTTATCTAGGTTGTGGTTAATGCCTTGGGTTAGACATGTGTACCTTCCCAACATATAATAAAAAAATATTTTGTGTCTTTCAATAAAGAAACATGGTTATACATATATAGGGAAACATGAGGTGTTTTTGGTACATGTCATAGTGAAAGTTCTTCTTAGCTAGTTGTTTTATCCAACATACCCCCATTATTTTCTAAATAGGGACCCATATCCTATATGAATCAATTTATAATTCATTTAAGATTTCATAAAACAATGGTCTAACCTTTATTTTTTTAACCCAATGATCTCCCTAAATTTAAAATGTTGATTGAATTACTATCTAAGGATTGGGTTTAAGTTGAACCTATGTAAATAAGTCAAGTTTTCATGGAATTTATTCATGTAAATATTGGTAATGATTCACTACCATTTGATTCATTATTTTTTCACTGTTAGATCAAAATTCACATTAGGATACTCATGAGGCTTTTAAATGAAATTTATTATCCTTTTTGTACTTTTTTGTAGTTTTTTTTCTTATTTTAGAACCTAACTTACAACTTCTGGTACACATGTCATTTTATATTATTTTAAAATATTAACACCAATTTTAATTATTTTTTAATATTATAAGAATCTAAACTCATAATATCATGCTAAGTGTCTCAATATTATTTGGCATGCATTACACACTTCTTGTACCTCCACATATTCATATTTTCAACTACGAGAGTATAAGACATTCAAAACATGCCACATATTCATCATGTATGGTTACATGGCACATTTTCACAACTTCAAATTATTAAAACACTCACATTCAAAGTTATAAAGATTCAAATTCTTAGAAGTTCAAGCTAATTATTTATTACCACTTGTCAGGTCCTCACCCTCACGCTTTACCAAAGGGTCTATACAAAGATCAAGAATAGTAAAGTAGCACCCCAATTTGGGAGATCCATGTGTCATCATTTCATAGTCTAATTAATTTTGATTGTATAAAAATATTAAGAGATTTGATAATACATGATTACAAAGCAATCATAACATGATACTTATCACCATGATATAACCCACACACCTTGTGATTTACTAAAGGCTTTCATAAAGACAAAGAACTAGAAATATCTTTACCAAGTAAAAGATGCAATATACCCAATTTTCATGACTTCACAATGCTACGCCATTGTGAATCACTTATGACCCTGAGGACTATGAGACTATGATATGAAATAATTAGGAAGGGACACATGGCTAACCTTGAAACACTTGCACATTGACTAAGCTCAAACAAGCTTACACACCAAGTGAAATGAAGACACATGTATGGTCCATAATAAATTTATAAAGTTATGAAAACACAAGTCAATATTAAAATTACAATGGGGGAAATCCTCCAAATAAATTCAAAA
The DNA here is from genome assembly GCA_037957365.1 of Torreya grandis. Lineage (NCBI taxonomy): Eukaryota > Viridiplantae > Streptophyta > Pinopsida > Cupressales > Taxaceae > Torreya > Torreya grandis. Next base: position 222,385 of record JARHVA010006328.1, read on the forward strand.
GGCCACCTTTAACATTTGATCTACATGAGCTAAAAGTTTCACTTTCTCATTTAGATATTTAAAGTGAACATAAATTGAGAAAGGTTAATTCATTCAATTATTATTCTCATTCAAAGACAATAATTTCAATCAAAATTTATAACTAAGCACACTTTTAATTTTAAGAGTTAATCACTTATACAGAGCCAAGAGATACATGTAAAACGAAAATAAGGTTGACATAATTTACCAATGCATAGTTATGGCTTCTTACCTATTCTCATTCAGCACTACCCAAGTATTCATAGACATTCAATTAATTTGAGTTTCCATATGGATAAGATTCAAGAATTGTAGTAAAATCTATGATGAAGTTGATGGGCTAAGGCAATATCCGATAAAGAGAGTCATACTTTAGAGAAAACCACCTATACTAATGACTTACTAGTGATAAAATAAGTTGGACTCCATTGAATTACAACTAAATCAAAGTTATTTTAATGTGTAAACTTATTTCATAATGTGTTTGTCAGAATGTAATATTTGGATGACTTAAATCTATTGTTTAAAAAGAAAAATAAAATTGCATTCATGGCTGGTCTATCTATTGAGGGATATTATCAAATGCCCCAGTCCACAACTCTATTTAGTCAAGAATATTTGTCATAATGTCTCACCAAAAAAAACCTTAGAGAAATGTTAAAATATTGGGATGATAACTTAGAGAGATGGATCAATAAAGATGTTGATGACATTCATATCTACTATTTTACCCCATTTTTGGTCAAAAAATATATATGTTTAAGTGATTATAGGTGTAAAAATATAAAAATATCATAATTATAAATAGATAGAATTATTAATGATTCTAATTTTTGACAAATGCTAAATATGTAAAATTGTTATTTTTAGAACACACTAGGAAGAAAAATACCCAGCTCACAAGCATATCTTTATTTAATGTTTCAAATATTAGATAATGAAAATTAATAGAAGAGGTGATTGTGAATTCTTAGGATTATATACATAATCAATAAATACTTTTGGATAGGTCTTCTATAAGTGGACAATAGTGCAGGCTATTCTTGTCTATTGACCATAGAATTATCCTAGCTGACTATGATAGTTTACTAATAGGAACAGATAGATGAAACAATAATTTGATAATTATAGATTAGAGATAGGATCACAAGATATATATATATATATATATATATATATATATATATATATATACATGACCATCATAACTATAAATTATCACAAACCACTTTATTATGTTCATTAAAAACTTGTTGTGGTTAACTATGATGAAAAACTTATCACTACACCTTCTACACTTATGTGTGTTAAGCAATCTAAGATATCATAATTTATATAGTGCTGATTATAACTTTTTGTGTTTTTAATATTGTATTTAAAAACCTAAGGACACTTTGATAGCTTGAAAACCTACAAAAAAATGGGAGTGTAATGTGTTGATTTGACCTTAATCATCCCCTTGATAATTGACCATTGCCTATGTATCCAATAATTCAAGGAAGGAAATCAATCTCACATAGTTCTCCCATATAGAGTGATTGTGAAATTGTGATCCTTTTAATAGATTTATGCAACTAGAAAATGGATTTGGTATTTGATAATGATAACTCTTGACTCACTTTAGAATGTCATAACTTGGCTTGTGGATGCTCATTATAAGTAATCTTGAATTTTGAGAGAATAGGGATGATTTTCTCAATGTGAAATAGTGTGAATATTTGAGAGAAGTGAATAACATTTGGGGATAATGAATTATCTTTGATATTGATTTATAAGAAAACATTTTGACACCAAAAATTTACCTCCAAAGCAGAGTGGGGAAAATGGATTACCATGCAAATGAATATAAGGAAAATTAAACCCAAGGAATACTAATTTTTGAATAAATGGAGGATCATGGAACATTATTGAATATATAGATAGACAAAATGGAAATTCAAATAGTTGGTCATGAATCATACTTTCTAGCACTAGAGAGTTCCACAGCTCTAAGAGATATAGTTATGGCAATGAAGGAAAATAGTGCATTAGAGTATAATATATTGGATGTTAAGGCCATATAATTGAGATATGAAACCTTATCTAAGGATATGACACATTAATATGATAAATATCTACCCAAGAAGGGGTGATCTAATAAAATCAAAGAAAATGTTAAAAATATTCTTTGTCAACATATATGATTAAAATAGAATCACCGTAGAGTTTCCATCTCTATTGCAATAATAAAGTATATCTCTAGGCCAATGGGATAGAGGCTTATGGTGACCTATTCATCATAGTATGGTTTGGTCACCTATCATAACACAAGATAATTTGTATAAAGAAAAGCCATGTATTACAAATATATGATCATTGAATTGTAAATGTATCTAGTCATAATTTATACCATAGTATTATAATATGGTAGGATATAGATTAATAGAGTGAGATAAAGGAGAAATAGAGGTTACAAAGTATAGAGATAATTATATTATTATAGAAAACAATGAAAATATAATAGAGAGTGCAAAGGTATAGAGTAAATATATATGTGGATAGGGATTGATCAAATAATGTGACAAAGATCCAAACATGAATATTTTGTATGAAGGTTGCAAAGAGTATTTTAACTTGAAGGATGGAAAGAAATAGTCTCTACAAGACACTATGCACTTATGACACTTCAAGAGAAACATCACTAACTAGCACTCACACAACCTGTCCAAAATTAATAGTCTTAAAGTAAGGTACATGAAGGACCTATAAATGATGAATAGACAACATACACTCTATAAATCAAACTTCAATAAAGTAAACTTAACATTAGATAGAATCTAAACTTGTCTTATATTGCTTTAAAGATTTTACAAAGTGATTTTATTAGAGGTTTGATATACCCAATTGAGGGATATAAATAAAGATTCTAAAGCTAGTATTTATAGCCAGGAGGGAGGTAAGAGAGAGATAGAGAAAGAGAAGTTGATGATGAAGGGGTCATCAATGATCCTAATTCCACTCAAAATAACCACCACTACCATCCTATTCAAGATTTCCCCTACATTAATATCATTGTATCCTTTTTTGGAATGATGGAGAATGTGAGTATCAATACTTAGCTATAGAAAGTAATACCCACAACTGTATGAACCTCTCTCAAGATCCTCAACATTAATGCCCTTCACTATCTTCCTTGATCATGCTCTATATTATTCATGTTACCATGTATCTACTTGAACTTTCTCATGATGTTCTTTCTAACATTCCTTGTGTAGACACCATTATACCATTACCTAAAAATCCTAAATATATATCTTATTATGGATGAAAAATAATCACCCTATTAGTTTTCATATATTCATGATTGCACTAAAGATTTGTAGGACAGGGCTTCTGATCATAAAATGTGAAACCAATGGTTATTTGCCATAGCTTAATTTTGACATCTACATTCCCATCATTTGATGTATGCATGAAAAACATTGATGTCTATGAGGTTGTCATACTTTGAACCCAAAATTGTTAATTCTTGAGGATTGATTATGACATTTGAATGAAAATTTTACTATATTAGATCAAATTTGAAGTCTCGTATCTTGAGACATAAGGTTCATCAAGATATGAATTTTGTATAGTAAGATATTGAAATGAAGAGCATCATTTCCTTACAACCTTTCAACCCTAGTAAACATCCTGGGCATATTTATAAAATGTATGATTGAGCTAACTCATCTATTCTTGCATTATGTCTTGATGATGGTATAGTAATTCAAATCTGAGCTATGAAATTTTTCTTGATCCTTGAAAGTTTTGATGTTATATTGAGGCATATGCAAACTTGTTCCATGATCCTTCTTGCATTGATCACCTTGAGAACCTGCTTCCTCAAAGTTTGACAAACTACACTTTAAGTTTACTTAAAGTGTTTCAAAGGCTTTGCAAGATACATGTGATCTTTGGACCACTCATTCCATCCAAAACTTTGCTCATCTATTCAATCCATTTCCAAGAAAAACATATTTATGTGGGCCAAATCTGACCAACATTTTTGGTGACTCAGTTGGCTTGACTAGCCTACTAGTCATAAAACCTAAAACTTCATCAAGCTTGTGCATAATATTTAGACAAATGGAGTATTACTTATAGAAATATTCTACTTAAATCCTTAAAACATTTTGAATTAATGAGACAAAAAAAAAAAGAAATCAATAAATAAACCAAATAAGTACTAGAATGGTAGGAAAACAATAAATAGAATAATGTGTAAGGGTACTTGGAGGTAAAAATAGACCTATCTACCTATTTCCAAAGACCATAATACAATACTAATAATAAAATTTAAGATACCTCCCATTTATAGGGATGGGGAAGTTCTCTCCACTTAACTTAGAAAACTTAAAGGCATTGTTATCCTTGTAACCTATGATAAAATAAGGTCATCTCAAAAGACTATCAAACTTGGAGTGCTTTCCTGGTTTTTCACAGTCCTCATCCCATTTCAGGAATATATCACCTTGTTGGAATGTCTTTAAGGAAGCTCTCTTGTAAAATTACTTCTTCACCTGGTGTTTATTGGACCACATAATGTGCATAATAATGTCCACTATCTATTTTATCTATCTTATCTCATTCAATCTTACCTACATAACATCATCCTCTAGGAGTTCAAGTTGGTGTGTAAGATCCAATACAAGATTTTTAAGAGATATAGGAAGCTTGGATTCTTTCCCATAAACAAGAAAATATAGGGAGTTTCTAGTATCTTTCTTATGTGTCACCTTGTCTACCCATAAGGTAGTCCTCAATCTAGTATGCCACTCCTAACTATCCTTTATGATTCTCTTGATAATCCTTAACAAGTTCTTATTTTTGGACTCTACTAGTCCATTGCCTTGTTGGTAATATATAGAGTATGCCTTGAGATAAATTCCATGTGAAAGAGCCCACTCACATACCTTATTACTAATGAAAGCCAATTTATTTTCAGAAATAATTAAAGAAGGCACACTAAATCTGGTCATAAGGTTATCATAAAAATCCAAGACAAAGTCTTTATTAGCTTCCTTGAAGGAAGTTACTTTAACCTACCTTGTAAATTAGTATGTGATACGCTCAAAATATGGCTCATTATTGAAATGTTATTTCCTTAAAATCATCTCTTCAAGGATATTATCTTATACAAATCTTAGATTCTTAGATAGCTATTACATGGAAAATAGATATTTGTCTTGTTTATATTAAACCAAAGACTAAATCTTTACATTGTCATTAATGTCTAATACATAGCATGTTTTAGTGATATTTTTTGTGAAGAATGCTCAGTAAAAAGACATAGGTGATGTATAGTGAACATTTCATTTGATCTCCATCCAACAGAACTACGGACTCCGCAGGCTTATTTCTATGAACTTTGCAAGCTTGTTTCTATGGACTCCGCAGGCTTGTTTCTACGGACTCCATAGGCTTGTTTCTATAGACTATGTAGGCTTGTTTCTATGGACTTTATAGGACTATTTCTATGGAAAATAGGCTTATTTCTACATACTCTATAGGGTCAATATTGTGAATTCTGTAAGGACAACAAGAAGCTGGAGACCAGATAGGATAAGAAAGAACCATTCTAGCTGGAATCAAATAAGGAAAATAACCACCAGCTATTTTGAAGGACTTGCTTTTGATAGAATTTTATATAATCATATTTTAGGACTATTATAGGATAGGATATTTATTTTATTGAAATAATTATATCTCTTGGAAATCCAATCTCCTATCTTTGGATGAAGGGATCAACCATGAGTCCTATTCTTTTGCATCTTATTTTGAGTTGATTGTATTAGTATAAAGTGTAAGAATTTTGACTATAAAAAAAAATAAAATAGAAGAGAAAGAGAAAATAGAGGATCAATAATTAGATAAGCATACAAGTTTTAATCAAATTTTAATTATTTCATTTCTATGAATTAATACTTCAAGTTTCCATAACTGATTAATCTTTGTTCCTAAGTCTGAGAGGAGCAAGGGCCCACTATCCTTGGAACCAGGAACTGTGTCTAGTATTTATGTTTTATTAGTTAGAATCTTTTTACTATTTGCATTTATTTATAAAAACATCAAAATAAATTCATAGTTTAAAAAGAGCATTTTCTTATTTCATTTCTTTTCTACGCAAAGTATGTTTTCTTTTACAACAGAAGTGTGAAGTAAATTTATTTTTGTAAGTAGAAGTGTGAATTTAATTTCCCTGCAAACGTAAAATAGGAGTGTAATATTTTATTTCCAACAAAGGAGTGGATTGATTTAATTTCTTTCTTTTTTTAGAAACAACGTGAATCAAGTAGTTTAGTAAAAGTTAGAATAGGATCAACCATTACCCCCATAAATAGACTTCTAGATCTACCATCCCATACCTTACTGCAGATAGCTTTAGAAACTGGCCCTAGTTGATAAGACACCAATTTAATATTAGTTAAATGAGGAGTTAAATGACACTCATCATTTTTAATATCGTTGTTGGGGAACATAATGTGTTAGTAAGGTAATAATTATTGATCTAGAGTAAAACAAATGTACAAATCATAAAAATCCCAAAAATAATTAATTAATTGATGCACCATCCTAGAGATTATAAAGGATGATTTATTCCAAAGTTTCCACTGAGGACACAAGTGGACACTCCTTCAACATCTATAACTAGTGAACTAGAAGATACAAGTGAAACCTATTTGTAAGAATCTTTTGAAACTAGGATAGGAACCAGGCCATTACCACACGCAAGCCCCTTAAGACAAATTCCTCAAGATCAATCTCTTGTAGGAAGACATTATTTAAAGATTGCCAAAGACTTAGAAGAAGCATTTCAAAGATCCATAGCTAAAGAAAATTTTGAGAAATTGGAACAAACTATAGCTAAGACCACAAGCATTTAGTGGGAAGATCATCTCAGCTTTGAAATATCATCAAAAGAAGAAATGGCTCTCCAACAAAATCAACAATTTGCATGACTAGGAAGGAATTTATCCTTTACTATTGTTGCAGATCCTAATGATCAAACCCCCATGAATAATATTTCACTAGCTAATCTACCAAACTTTTGGGGATGATCTACAGAAGATCTTGATCAATTCATGTTTAAATTTAAGGTGCTATGTCAAACCTATGATTACACAACTGATAGCCAGAAATTAAAACTATTTCCCTCTACACTTAAAGATGCAACTATGAGATGGTTCATGGGTTTACCTAGAAATTATATTAGAACATGGGATGACATGGAAATAAAATTCTTAAACAAATACCAAGATTACTACCGAGTGCGAGAAAGAAAAAAGGATTTCTTCAAAATAAAATAGAATGATGATGAATCTTTAGAAGATTATTTGGATAAATTCATGTTCAATCATAAAAGAAGAAATTATCCACTCACTAAAGACGTTAAAATATTGGTTTTATTGAAAGGATTGGATGAAGACACTAGAGATGCCTTAAATCTAATGGGCAGAGGAGATATAAATAAGTTGGATTTTGATCAAATTTTTGAGCTTTGTACAAATTACTCTCAAACAAAACGTAGAATTAGGAAAGGAAAGTTAGGGAAATCTAATGAAGTGGGTAAATTAATGGAAGAATTTTCTGATCTCAAAATAGATATTCTGGTTACACTAAATAGTACTCTGGATGGCCTTCAAGTTAAGGCAAATGTAATAGAGCCTTTAGCAATCTATTATCCTAAGTATAGATAGAAACACACCCTTAGAGACTACCCCCTGGATAGAACCAATATTTCATCATGTGGGATCTATGGTACAATAGATCATGATACCAAATATTTCACCCTTCTACCTATTTTAAAGAATCAAATGAAAACCCAAGTCCAGTCCACTAAAGAGGTAAATTATATTCAAAGACAAAACTTTGCCCCATAAAACCAGGCTCAAGTATAGTTTAATCCAAGAAATCTAGTTAACCCATGGATGGCACCATGGAATGTTTTAGTCCCTTCACCATTTTGGAATCAACCCCAAATTCCATCAATTTAAAATCCATGGGCAGGACAAGATTGGATACCAACACCTCCATGGATGGTGCCACAACCATAACAACAATGGGTACCATAGCAGCATTGGATGCCACATCCATACCAACAATGGAATCAATAATGGAAATCACAGTCACAATTCACCCAAACAAGAAGACCACTTCAACAGCAAACCATTATGCCACCCCTAGTTATTCAGCAACAAGGACAAATCAATCAACCCTCAATACCTACACAACCAATAAAAAATATGAAAAATAAACAACTAACACCTATTTATGTTAATAAATATGAAGAAACAATCAATGTTGGAGCTATTGAGTGTTTAGACATACATTTGAGATCAAGAAAAACTATACAAAAACCTCTATACTCATTTCTAAGATACCTGATGAAAACAAAAAGATATAATCATGTCAATTAAGCACTGGAGAAGCTAAAATCAAAATGAGCCCTGAAGTAAACAAAGGAAACACTACTACACTAGTAGTTCCTTTTCTTGAAAGATTAAGAGAAACTAATATCAAACCAGACTCAAACCTGGTCCATGAGTTGCAAAAGATCTATATTGAGGTACCCCTTCTACAAGATATTAGGAATATACCTAAATTAAATAAGATCATCAAAAATATCTATATTAAGAAACCTAGGAGGAAGGTAAAATATCCTGGAACCATTCATGTTGATGGAAAATTTGTTGATTTATTAGCAAAAAAATAATTAGTTCTAAAATATGCAGATCTGGGAAGCCTAGTGATCATAGTCACAATTAGAGGAAAAGACATTCCTAATGTCTTGGTAAAATTGGTAGAAACAATAAATGTCATGACAATTGATACTCTCCATGCATTATCTCTTATGAAAATGTAACCTACAACTACCATTATTCAAATAACAGACCAGTTGGTAATGAACCCAGAGGGAACTATAGAAAATGTTGAAGTATTAATAGAATCTTGGGAATATCTAGTAGATTTCATGGTATTTCAACCAAAAACAAAGAATATAAGATATCTTATAATCCTAGGTAGACCATGGTTGGCCACTGTAGTAGCATTGATTGATTGCAGGTCAAGAGACATGACCATTTCCAATGGGTTAAAATCCAAATGCATCTCCTTGTATCCTCCTACAAAACCATCAACAAATTACATACAATAACTTTGGGTGAATGAATCAGACAACACATTAAACAACATTTCCTTCTTAGCCATGATCATAATTAAAAAACACTTGGAAGAATTGAATGGAGATATATACCTAGAAACTATAGACTATGCCAGTCTAGAAACTACAGACTCTACTAGTCTGAAAGCTATGGACTACCTTAGTTTAGGATTCTTGGGTCTAATGGAAAATTATAAAACCTCCACTCTAATTCTACTATTACTTCATCATATGATCATAGATTGATTCAAGAAAGTGTGTGGAAATCGGCAGAACAACAACAAACTCATTTATTAGATGCATTTCATTGTTCTTTAGCAAGACTGATTCCTCTCGAAAAAGAGTTTGTTGATAATATAACCATGTTTCATAAGCTACTTCCTCATCCATTTCCTCTAAACTCATTAATTAGTGATTATAAGCAAATAAAATCCAACTACCCAGGTACAAAACCAATCATGGTATTACTTGGAAAATTTTTGAACTTCAATAGTTGGTTAAAAAATGAAGAGGAAGATATACTCTTTAAAGTATTGGAAAGACATACCAAGGCTTTTGCTTGGGATTATAGTGACATGAAAGCAATTCACCCTAGCATATGCACTCATCACATTTACATAGAATCTATCAAATCGGTCAGACAACCACAAAGAAGAATAAACCTAGCACTAAAGGAAATAGTCAAAGCAAAAATCCAAAAGTTGCTGGAAGTTGAGTTTATTTACCCTATCTCAGACCGCCAGTGGGTGTCACCTCTAGTAATTGTGCCCCAAAAAACTGAAATTTAAGAGTATGTGTGGATTATAGAGAATTAAACAAAGTAGCATTAAGGGATTACTTTCCTTTACCTTTCATTGATCAAGTTCTTGATAACATGGAAGGAAAGAAATATTTTTCTTTCTTGGATGGGTTCAGTGGGTATAAACAGATAATGGTAGCAGCTAAAGATTAAGATAAAACCATATTTACTTACCCTTGGGGAACTTTTGATTACTGAGTACTTCCATTTAGACTCTATAATGCTCCAATAACCTTTTAAAGAGTAGTTCTAGCAATAGTTTTTGACCTTACAAATGATTGTGTTGAGGTATATATATATGATTTCACTATTTATGGTGAAACTTATGAAGAAGCTCATACCAAATTAGAAAGAGTATTGATCAGATGTGAGGAACATCAATTATCTTTGAGCTATGAGAAATGTTTGTTGATGATGGATGAAAGAATAGTCCTGGGACATCATATTTCTACAAAAGGCATTCAAGTAGATCCAAAGAAAGTTGAAATAATTTCCAATTTATCCATTCCAAAAACACAAATTGAAGTTAAAAGTTTTTTAGGACATGCTAGTTACTACAGACACTTCATAGATAAGTTTATTCAAATATTTGCCCCTATGTTTGCCTTGCTTATAAAAGATAGTACATTCGAATGGAATGATAGTTGCCAGTAGGCCTTTGAAACCATCAAAGCTAAACTTGTTACTACTCCAGTATTAAGAGGACTAGATTCAACTAAGCCATTCCATATATACATAGATGCTTCCAATACAACACTAGGAGTAGTTCTTGGACAAAAGGATGAAGAAGGTAACATGTATGCAATATATTATATTAGAAAAAACATGACACCTACTGAAAGAAATTACACCACAATTGAGAAGGAATTATTAGCTGTAATTTATGCAATCAACAAATTTAGAAACTACATAATAGACTACAAGGTATTTGTCTATACAAACCATTCAACTATTAGATATCTTACCAACAAACCAATTGTAGGAGGTAGGGTTATTAGATGGATATTGCTCTTATAAGAATTTGATGTTACTATTATAGACAAACTAGGGAAGTCTAATGTGGTTGCTAATTTCTTGTCAAGAATAAACACTACAGGTGAAGAAGAACCAGTGGAAGATGACTTTGTAGATGAACAATTATTCACTATTTTAGCATAATCTTTGTGGTTTGCTGATATAGATAATTACCTCACCATAGGGAAGTTTCCTCTACACTTTTCAAAAAAATAAAAGAAACATTTAATCAAAGAAAGTTATTATTTTAAATGGATTAATGGAATGTTATTTAAACATAGACCTGATCATATGTTTCATAGGTGTATGACAAATGATGAAGTTTATGATATCATCAGAGCTTGTCATGATGAACCAGGAAGAGGCCATTACTCAACTCAAATAACTATACATAAAATCCTAGGAGTAGGATATTATTGGCCTCATATTCATCAGTAAGTAAAAAGATATGACAGGCAATGTGATGCTTTTCAGTGAATTAGACAACCTACTCTTTCAATAGAGATGCCTCTATACCCTCATACTTAATTGATTTTAGAACCATCTGAGAAATGGGGAATTGATTTTATTGGTCTAGTGGATCCTCCTTCCAGAGGAAAAGAACATCTCCTAGTATGTACAGACTGCGTGACCAAGTGGGTAGAAGTGGAAGCATTAACTCATGCAAGAGAGGAGATAGTAGCTGATTTCTTATATTTCAAAATCACGTAAAGATTTGGTGCTCCAAGAGAGATAGTCTCATATCAAGGACTCTAGATCATGTCAAACATGATAAAGCATTTCATGCAAGTGTATTAAACTCAACACAAAAAAAATATCCATACCATCCACAAGCAAATGGACAAGTTGAAGTCACCAATAGAGAACTGGAAACCATTTTAACCAAGCTTATTAATTCTAGCAAAAAGGATTGGGTAGATAAGCTACCAGAAGCTATTTGGGCCTATAATACTACTTGGCAAAAAACAACTAGATTTTCATCTTATGAATTGGTTTATGGTAAGAAGCCTTTATTATTTGTTGAATTTGAATTACAAACTTTAAAAATAGTTGTAGAAGTAGGAATTGAGTTAGAAGAAATATAGAAATAAAGACTCCTATAGCTTAATCAACTTGATGAAATAAGGATGAAAGCACTAGAAAGAACTGAACTAGTACAACATCAAATAAAAGTTTGGCATGATGCACAAATCAAGTAACAAAAGTTTCAAAAAGGAGATTAGGCACTATTGTTTGATTATAAATTTCAATAATTCAAAGGAAAACTACAAACAAGATGGTTTGGACCTTATGAGATTGAAGACGTCTATGAAAATGGTTATGTTAAGTTGATACCTATTGATGATAGTAGAAGAGCTCTATTAGTCAATGGACATAAGTTGAGGCTCTATTAAAAGCCTCTCAATAAAAATGAATTTATTTAAAAAGTAAAGGATCAAGTAGTAGTTCTGGAAATCTCTACTTCTAGTTAACATGTTCCTTGATAATCCTCCAAAAAAAAATAGTAATTAGAAAATTAAAAATAATAAATAATAAAAATAAAAATAAAAATCAATCAATATTGAAAATCCTTCCATGGACGCTATTGACAATGCATACCTAGAAAACCAACTTGTTGGTTGGCTATGCATTGTAAAAAAAATGGGGGGGGTGCTTTGGCTAGAAAACTAGCAATGGCTGGCCAAAGGGCAAAAACAAAAATTTATAAGAAAATCTCATCATGACACCATGATTTATTGTCTCCATGCAATAAACTAATCCATGCAAACCTATTTGTGTAGGACACATGGTGAGTAAAGGATATTGTCTAAGGTTAAAGTAAGTAAGAAATATATTTTATTTATCTATGTTTAGTTAACTAATTATCTTTTATTTGATTAAGACCCTATTCTTTTGAGATGACCTAAATTTGAATCATTTGAAATGGAATGACACATGCCATAATGAAAAATCATGTAACTGAGCTGCCAAAGGTGTATGGATAAGTGTGCAACTTTGATATCATCAATTGAGTCATCAAGTACCATAATGATAGGACATCATAAAAATGGGTTTTAATGAAATAATGAATCACCATCACTGTTAATATGACATGTAATCATTTCACATAACTTTTATTGATGAGACCAAACAGTTGTCACACTCCATAGAAATGTGTGGCACTTAAAAATATCAAAACATCATACCACACTACAGACTCATATAGCTGTGAACCTTATGGAAGGTCCCATCTAATGGTCTAACTAATCTAGTAGAAAAATCTAAATCATGATGAGTATAACCTAGATACATAATTAATGGAATGGTACAAACATTTTAGATTCTACCACTAATAATCATAACACTATGTATAGGTTGGTGATCAAAGAATACTTGAATAAATAAAGAATGAATATTAAGATCATCATATTTAATCTCAAAATCACCAAAACTTAATAGAAGGTCTCTAAAACATATAATGTATGTGTCATGTATAAGTACCAATAACTTCATCTAATGGGTGGCCATAATGTGATGGATGAGTATGTGTATCAAATGAACCATTTCCTTTCTACAGACTTTAATAGAAGTTGATCCTCAGAGCCTATTGCCTACTGACTTCAATAAAAGACTGGTCTACACCTTAATTGGAGTTGAAGGAATTGAGTTGACTGTGACTCTGCACAGAAATGGGATAGAAGACAAGATCAGAGCTGAAGGATCCAATGAAGTTTTATAAAGACAACTTCTATAGTAGTGTTCAAAGTCAATGGCTGACTACCTTTCATTGAAAAGCTCTAGGGTTTTGATGAAATAGTGGTAAGTGAATTCATTAGCAATATCACCCCTAAATTTTCAATTATGAAAGGCATTTTTATTCTTGTTACAACTCAAATCATAAGCCAAATTATACAAGTTCTAGAAGAAGGAATGAGAGTTATAGGAAGAGTTTCATTTAGTGATTTAATTAGTCAATTTAATGGCAAGAAGCAGACAAGAACTTCATGTCTAGTAGATTCCAAGGAAAAATCAAAAGGGATTAAAATAAATTCACTTCCCGAACCTTGGAAATCTATAGCCAAGTGGGTACTTAAATATATCATTTGTGAAGGGTGACATAGTCTTTTAGGGGGAGAGACCATGAAAATTTTAATACATCTTAAGCATGGGAGACAAAACCCTCAGTATAAAATTAACCTCCCATATTTCTTCTATGGTGCTCTACAAGTTATGTCTACAACCCCTACTACTGCTCTTAGGCATCATGGCCTTATTCATCTTATTATCTAGCATTATTTCCTTCAACAAGGTCAAGAGGTCTGGGAGGAATTTTAGAATAGTATAGCACAAGAAACCCCAAATGTACCATAGGAACACTCATCTCCACCTGACCCATCAGCTGAGAATACAACACCAAGAAAACAATCTCAGACTATAATCTCCATAAAAATCCCTTCTTCTTCAAGAAGAATCACAAGGTCTCAAAACCCTAAAATTTCAAGGTCTCCATAAGAACCTCATGAGTATGTAGTACAACTAGTTCCTTTGATAGGAAGAAGAAAATTGACATGGAAGGTTGCTATAGAACTTGAGAGGACCAAGGGTTTGGTGGTTGAGAAGGAAAATCAATTAAGTGTAGCTCAAAGAGTAACTAAAAGAAGGAGAAAGCTCATTTTAATAGAAGAAGATGAACAAGAAATTGTAGATATTTTAGATAGTCTTAAAATGGTGTCTCATTACCCCATACATCAAAATATTCCTGCACCTACAAATATTGAAGAAACTCCTTTTGAAAGGAACTCTCCAATCATAATGGAGGAGCCAAATTCAGAGGAAAAGCCACACATGTCAGAGGAATTAAGTATGGTAGAACAACCACCTATTCTAGTTGAAACTGTAATGGATAAAGGGAAAATTATATATACCAATGAGAAAGGTGAATCATCAAATCTAAATGATCCTATTATTCAACTAACTTTACATCTTTCTTAAGCTCAAGCTTTTAAACAACAACAAATAGCTGACATTATCGACTTGATTAGTCAATTGCAAGACAAGGACCATCTCAAATCATCTTTGGTGTAGAAATTAGATACAATATATGATGACCATGTCACAAAAATTCATATATTAGAGGAAATAATAAAAGAACATGAAGATGAATAGATTTTTCTTTGGATATATGTAGAAAGTTTGAAGAAGGAAAATAGGAGATTGCAAAATTTGGTAAACTCTTTTGAAGCACCTGCTGTTGCACTTTCTCCTCCTAAGGTATTTTTTGACCATGGTTATCAAATAAGTGATCTAAGTATTCCTCCCTTGAAAATACTACATCAAATTGAAGAAGAATATTCTTTACTCAAATAGAAAAACAAAGATGCAACTTCTTCAAACAAACTCTTAGAAAATGAAAAGAAAGAATTAGAGGCTAAAGTCTAAGAGCTAGAAGAAATTTTTTAGGATGCATGCAAATTAGGAGAAACTCTTTTGTCATGTAGGAATCCTTCTCCCGCATACAATTTGTTTTTATTTGAACAATTTTATAGATGGCAGCTTCTACGGATCTCCTGTCATCTTCCTTACAAAATTTTACAGCCATCAACATTTTTGGAAATTTTCTATAGTGCTGAACTTGATCAGCAAGATTTGCTTTGTGAATTTTATTTACATGACTTGATTCTAGGAAATAATGAGCACAATAAGTTATTGATAAACCTTCATGTAGGAGAAGTTCAACTAAGAGCACTACATTCTACATTCAAAAATTAGATAGTATGGAAAGGCATAATTGAGGACTATAAAAATCATGCTAAGACTACAAGATTATGTGTTAGACCAACCTTTTCTATTACTAGATTGATCAAATAGAATTTTAACTATGCTTTGTTAAATGATGAGGTTAAAACATATTATTTATAGTCTCTATATGATTGTAATATTTATTTTGATTTGTTTTTAAGACAATTTTTATTTAGTAATGGTTGCAAGTGTAAATAGATGGGACCAAATTTTAATGCCTCTTAAAAGGTGGGAAGTCATGTCCCCAAATAACTTAAGATGGATTATGAGGAGAGCATCCTCACTTCTAAAAATTTTAATAGAGGTAATCAACTTTGGGGAAGAACAGAAATGGATTAGCATGAGATATAGACCCCTTTTACTAATCATACCTATTCTAGGATGGCAGAGTTGGGCTACATAATTAGAAGAGAAATTTAGTATATGGAAACAAATGATTCAAACACATCAGGGATTTACCAACAATTTAGATAGACACATAACAAATGAATTTGATGAATATGATTTGAGTCAGAGTGTAGAAAGCAGAAGCTAGAGCTATGAACACTAATAAATGTTTGCGATGGGACTTGTAAAAGGTAAATCTTGGGGGAGATGATGAGCTTAAAATATGGCTCATTATTGACATGTTATTTCCTTCAAATCATCTCTCGAAGGATATTATCTTATATAAATCTTAGATTCTTAGATAGTTATTACATGGAAAATAGATATTTGTCTTGTTTACATTAAACCAAAGATTGAATCTTTACTTTGCCATTAATGTCTAATACGTAGCATGTTTTAGTGATATTTTGTGTGAAGAATGCTTAGGAAGAATACACAGGTGATGTACAGTGAACATTTTAATTTTATCTCCATCTAGCAGAACTATAGACTCTACAAGCTTGTTTCTACAGACTCTGTAGGCTTGTTTCTATAGACTCTACAGGCTTATTCCTATAGACTCTGCAAGTTTATTTCTATAGACTCAATAGCCTTATTTCTACAGACTTTATAGGCTCATTTCCAAGGACTCTGCAAGGTTAATACCAAGAATTTTGTAAGGACAATGGGAAGCTGAAGACCACATAGGATAGGAAAGAACCATTCCAGCTGGAATCAAATAAGGAAAATAACCACCTGTTATTTTGAAGGACTTGATTTTGATAGATTTGTATATAATCATATTTTAGGACTATTATAGGATAGGATATTTACTTCATCAAAATAATTAGATATCTTAGAAATCTAATCTCCTATCTGTGGATGAAGGGATTGACTAGGAGTCCTATTCTTTTGCATCTTATTTTGAGTTGATTGTATTAATATAAAATGTAAGAATTTTGACTACCAAAAAAAAAGGAAATAGAAGATATAGAGAAAATAGAGGATCAAGGGCCCACTCTCCTTGGAACTAGGAACTGTGTATGGTATTTATGTTTTATTAGTTAGAATCTTGTTACTATTTGCATTTATTTATAAAAACATCAAAACAAATTCATAGTTTAAAAAGAGCATTTTCTTATTTCATTTCTTTTCTATGCAAAGTATGTATTCTTTTACAATAGAAGTGTGAAGTAAATTTATTTTTGTAATTAAAAGTGTGAATTTACTTTCCCTACAAACATAAAATAGGAGTATGATCTTTTATTTTCATCAAAAGAGTGGATTGATTTAATTTCTTTCTTTTTTTAGAAAAAGTGTGAATCAAGTAGTTTAGTCAAAGTTAGAATAGGATCAACAAGTACCCCCATAAGAAGACTTCTAGATCTACCATCCCATACCTTACTGTAGATAGATGTGGACACTGACCCTAGTTGATAAGACACCAATTGAATATTGGTTAAATGAGGAGTTAAACGACACTCATCAGTATGTAGATGTAATGATCCATTTATGTCCTTTACTTGAAGCGGGGTGTATCATTCCTATGAAATCTAAGCCCCATTACATGAAAGGCTATTCTACTTATATGGGTTAAAAGGAAAAGGTAGCCAGTCTCTGTTTGCCAACAAACATTGTGCACTTTGGGAATTTATTGACCCAAGAGTGTGCATATCTAAACATGGTGGGCCAAAATTACCCAAATCTAATGATTTTGGAAGCTATGGTCCTAACAAAAAAGTGCCCACCAACTAGACCATCACGAAATTATCCAAATAACATGTCTATTTAACATGATTCCACTCACCTCAAAAGAATGCCTCTTATGTCTCTCATGAAAAGTACTCCATATATCAAGACATAGGTTATACTTTACAACCTAAAATGCCTTCTCTTGTCTCTATCTAATCCCATAGGACATTGGTCTAACTCAAGGAATCTAGTTATATCTTGTGTCCAATTGAAAGTTGTGTTATCTATAGCTATTTGTTATCTATCATGGACTACCAACAATTGATATTTATATTGTTTTAACTCTGATGTAAGATGTTCACATAAACCTCTACCCCTTAAAATATTTGTAACTCTAAATTCAAATTCATACTCCATTCATCTTGTCACCCATCCATCTCTTTTCTCATTGAGGTCTTTGTTAAGTATAAAATCTTTAATACTTGGGTGTACTACCATGAGGATGATCTTAATATTGGAGAGAATGTGCCTAAAATTATTTAAACTATCACTAATGAAATAACATGTTTCTCTAAAAATATATACTTCTCTTCATACCCTTCTAAGGCCTAGCTAAAGAAAGTGATAGGTTATTCCAAACCTTACTCATTCTGCTACATTAACATGCTAGAGATTGCATCCAATGTAGATAAAGCATACAAGTAGAATTAATTTTTAAAATTAGGGTTAAAAAGTGTATGATAATGAAATATGGCCTCCTTAATGGCCTTAAAACTCCTCTTACCTTATTTGGTTCATGTAAACTCCTTGCATTTCATTAACATGTGAGTAAGAGGCTTAACTAACTCTACAAAGCCTGATATAAACCTTCTTATAAAATTAATATTTACTAAAAAAATATATAGACCCTTCTTATGCTTGGGTAAGGGTAAGGACAAGATAGACTCAAATCTTTTAGAGTTTATGGAAATACCATCTTTGGACACTACATGGCCTAATAACCTACCCTAATGAATGTTAAACATGCATTTTTTAGGATTCAATGACACACCAAATTATATGCATCTTTCAAACACTAGCCTCAAGTGAGCAATGTGATCAGCTAGCTCCTTTGAGAAAATAGTGATGTCATCTAGGAAGATGAGCACCATGTCATTGATCAAGCATTCAAAACTAACATCCATTGCCCTCTGGAATGTTGATCTAGAATTAGATAATCCAAAGGTCATTTTCATTTATGCATAAGTGACCCACATTATGGTGAATGTATTCTTATGTAAATATTATTCTTTGACCATAATTTGATTATAACCAAAGTAGCCATCAAGAAGTGCAAACCTCTAGGAACCTATGACCTTTTGAAGAATTTGTTCCATTGAAGGCAGTGAGTAATGGTTCAAAGTTTCAATATTGCTTCTCAATTTTGGCAGCACTTCACTTCTATAGCAATTGGTTATCCTTTATATAAAGAGCATCCTCTTATTTATAGAGAGGATCTATAAATAAAAATAGGAAATATATAAATACATTGACTTGATCATTGATAGAGTTCTATTTGACTTAGGACTATGTACTTTTCCTACATGTAAATTACATCGAATAAAATAAACTAAGTGTACTAGACACATGAATTTCTTCCTTTTTATTCTTTTCTAAAATTTCCTCATATCTCTTTAATGTAGCCTAAAACTCATCATTGTTTGGCCCCAATGTATTTTTAGCAATGGCATGGACTTTGGTGATAGAATTTGCTAGATTGATTGGCATATCTTTACCCTTCTCCAAGATCTTTTGTAGCTTATCTAATATGACTTGAAACTTGACTAATTTGTTGATAGAATTCAACATGAACATTCCTATTTCAACCTTAGTTTTGAGAAAAGATGTGAACTCTTGAGTCATAGTCTCCTTAGGAAGACCCTTTTGAGAGTCATCTCTAACTTGGCAAGGAAGCTCTCCAATTTTATCTATAAGATCTAACATCTTATTATCACACATATCTTTATCTTGTTTAATATCTTTAACTAGATTCTTGAGAACTTCTCTCTTATTATTCATGGCTTACCTATACTTAATGATCATTTTCTACTTGGAATGAATTTCTACTCAACCAAGAGATCCAATTTGAATTTATGTATCTGCGTCCATGTATCAATGTCTTTCTTAGCCAATTCCAAATTTTGAGTGAGTATTTTAATTGTTTGTTAAATTTCCATTTTCACTTTACCCAGGTTCTTCAAAAACTCAATGATAGAATACAACCATTGAGTACCTTGTGTGATAAATCTTTCAATCTAGGCATTGACCACCTAACCTTAAGATCTAATTTCCTCAGCCTACTAATTACCTTTTTAGTGTTCTCATGCTTAAGAGGTGAAATGAACTCAAAAGATTGTGTGATCTTTAGTAAAATAGAGGTTAGCTATTTTAATTGTACTTTGAGTTGATCCTTAATCTTATTGTCTTTATAATATCTTTCTAACAAAGATGCCATAACTTCTTACAAATATTCTTTTGTGCCATCATGCATTTGTTTCCCCAAGTTTATTCATGTAACTACATGATCTGATACTTGAATATCTTCAATGTTTCTATCTTTAAGAGGAACTTTAACCTTAGCATAATTGTGTCTAGACTCAAAAATTAATCTTGAAATGGTTTTAGCTTTGTTTTTTGTTTTAGATTTTATTGGTACAAGTTGACCAAAGTCAAACTCATCAAGAGAAATAACTTGCTTCTTCCTTTTGGGGGTTTGGGACAAGAGTCAAGGAGGAAGATGAGTTGAATCTTTAGGTCTAAATAAAACCCATGATTGTGATGTTTGAGGAGGAACAATGGTTTGCCAAGTAGGTAGGATATAAAGTGAAATTATGGAAGTATCTAGTAGTGGAGTTGATACTAATGGGATAGTAATTATATTTTGTGGGGTTTGGGTTATCATGAATGATACTTTGGGGTCTAATGGTATTTTAGACACTAGGGTGATAGGGGATTGGGTTATTATTTAGGAGGAAAATAAAAACATGAATCTATCTATATCTAATTGAGTGAAATATAGATTAGTTTTGGACCCTAACAACTTTGAAGGACTAGGTAAATTAGACAAAGAATTAAAAACTTGGTCTAGATTCCTTGTGAGGGAAATTGGAAGAGTGTGGCACTAAGAGGAGATGGTGGATTCAAAATAACAACTTGAGGGAAATAAAAAGTAAATAATATATATGTACTTATAGAAGGAACTACAAATAATTTCACCTATGAAACTATTGGTTGAGAAGTCTCAACTATAGGAACTTCTGATTGCATGGATTCAGGTTATAAAGACTACTAAATTAGAGGTCGTGAAACTATTGATTGAGGTGGTGCCTCACTCATAGCTAGTTTCTCCTACTTCTCTCGTTGAATACTCTTCTCATCACTAGATTATTTGTCTTTCCTCTTACCTTTACTCATAAATACAAACTTTTGTTTTTGAGTGGATGTAGAGGCCTCTTCCTTATTTTTCATCCTCAATTCCTCTCATTTCCTTGTAGTATCTTCATCATATTCTTCTTCTGAGCCTGTCTTAAAATGTTTTAATTTGATACCTTTGGATTTTAACCAAGCATTAGTTCTTGTAAGAATGGGTTTGAATATCTCTCTAATAGATGTGCATTCCTTTATAGATCATTGGATTGGAGGGATAGGAGTAGAAGAAACTCGATTACATTCATATGAAGGATTTAATATATTTTCATTATTAGAGAGATCAACTAGAATGTTAGCCAATTTCAAGTCTTCAATATGATTGGTAGTGAGATGGATATAATCAAGTCTCCTTATATCTTTTTTAGTTCTACATTCAGCCCAGATGTCCTCAACCTTGTGCTCATGAGCATAATTACCTTTCCAATTTTTCTTCATCATTATATAATCAAAATTTTTCCTACCCTTGTACCTTTTAAGGGTGATCCATTGCATTTTAGTTTCCATTATCTTAGTTTTTGGAGTAGCTAACATAGTGTATCGACTAATGCTTATCAGAAACTTGAAACCTCTTTTATGTGCATCTAACTACTTCTTATGCATGGTCATCATTTATCTACACATCTCCATCAAGACCAATTTATCACTTGGGCACCTTCGTAACATGTATGGTTGTTCATCAAATCCTCTTATTCAAAAATAAAAATGAAGGAAGAGGCAACCAATCTTATTCATTGTTGCCCATGCTTGATCTGAAACTATTTTATTTTTTAGTTTCTATTCAAAATACAAATGAACTTATAGATTAAAGCATCATTAACTCTTCTAAAATGTTTAATGTTTTCTTTGACATTCATCTATGGATAGTAATCATGAACAAGAACATTATTCCTTTCACCAACACTAGTCAGTCTTAGAAATATCCTCATATAGGGTATGACATACATCAGGTAAGAAGTCATATAAAACTTGAGGGAAGAATTTACTTTAAAAAGTTGGTGGCATATAGCATCACTGATCTGACTTCCCCAATAAATTATCTATTTATCTTTCTTAATGATGAAGATATAATGATACATCCATTCTTAAAGTATATTTGATGCAAGGAGACCTTTGACCCTGCTTATGAGAGTGATTAAATCTCGTATCTCCTCCATGAATTCACTTTGGTACAGATTTTTAGGCCATCTTGAAATTGAGTGTCTTGGTGTCTTCAACCAATGTGAATTAATGTGTCTTTTGAATTTTTTAGAATTCCTATCATAATATTCTTAGGTTAAGCTCATACTAATATAAAAATATTCCTCAATGTTTGAGTTGTCAAAGTACTTAGTGTCCAACCAAATTATCACCTTCTCATTAGCATCCTTAACTGATCTAGTTTCTTTATCAAAGTGAGCAACAACTATTAAAATTAATTCTAGATCTTGTCTTAACGCTAGAAATGTATCTGTTAGGTGTATTTCACTATTTATAATGGGCTACATATGTATAGCAATAGGATCCCTACCTAACCTTTATAAGAAGTTGATCATGTCAACATGACCAATCTCTATATCTCCAATTGGAGTCTACTATATATGCTAAAAACACACCCTAAAACTTACACTTCATTATTATTTTAGCTAGACAACCTTACAAAATTGATTTATTATCTACAAAAGAGAGTTTTGATTCCCCTGAGTTAGCATTTTTATCATTTTTGGGAAAAGTGTAAGAGCAAAGAAAATATATTCTTGTACACAAGATATAAAATGAAATGTGTAGTTTGGTGAAAATTCTCTAAACTACAGTGGGTTGATAACTATGGTTTAATTCAAAGAATTTTCTCTAAACTACATGGGAAAAGGTTGGGTGGAGTCCTAGTGTACATCAGAGAAAATTCTCTAATATGCACTAAAAAGTGGACTGTGCACTTCAGAGATTTTTCTCTAAAGTGCATTAAGTTACGTGCACTTTGAATAAAATTCTCTAAAGTGCACCTGATGGTGAATGTGAAATTAAAAGAAAATTTTCCAAATTACACCATCCAAAAGGTGTGAAATTATGTAACTTAATGAAAATTATCTAAGGAATATGGGGGTAAGGAAGGGTGATTCAATTGGGAATGGAAGCACCTCAGAGGGTCTTTGTCATGATGCATAAAAAGGAGAAATGAAACCTAAAACACATAATTAGCTTTAAAAAAGGGAATTATCTAGTTAGGGATAGAAAAAAAATTGACACAACAAAATGATAGGGTGAAAACCTAGATCATGAGAATGACAAATATATCTACACAAGATTTAAAAAAATAAAGATCCTAGGATGATAGACAATAAACATAAACTATAGGAAGAAAATAAAAACAATAATGAACTAAAACTTACCCAAGAAACATGCTTAGGCAAATTTATCTATGAGTGGGGAAGGTGTCTGTGAAAATAGTGAATTGAGTAAGGAAGGTGTTAGTAGGCTTGGAAATGATGCTGAAGGATGCTTGTGAGCCCAAAAATAGTGAGGGAGAGAAATGGTAAAAATAAAAATTACAGGGGATAAATAAATATAACCTATGGTAATTAATTCCTATTAATTACTATAGGAATGGTGGGCCCATGTGCAGGATTAGAGAAATTCTTTGACCTTTCACATGCATTGGGAGAGAATTTCTCTGCTTTTACATGTTAGGTACAATTTGGAGAAAATTCTTTGGATTGCATGTAAAGTGGTAGAAAAATTCTCTACCTTTACATTCTAAGGTGTATCTGAGAGAAAATTCTCTAGATTTCACCAAATTAAACTATGGTGTAGTTTTGAATTAGCTGGTTCATAGGTAGGTGAGAAACTGGTCATGGAGAATCTAGAAAGAGGTATAGACCCTGGAGGAACTGAAGGGGGTGTTGAGAAGAATATTGGGTTAGAATCTTTAGCTGATGTGGATAATGGAAAGTCTTTGTGTGTATTTGATCCTTTTTGTGGGGTCTGTGTCCCCCCATTGGATTCCCCTTTTGTTTTTCATGTGTTGGGGTAGGATCTCAAAAAGGAGAAAGATAATCTTGATTCTTATAAGGAAAAGTCCTCAGAAGGGCTGAAGGTAGGGTTCTCAGAATGAAGGACTTGGTCATCTCTGTTTGGCAAGAAACCTACTGGAAAATCTCTTTTCTCACTAGTGACTGCTAAGTCTTGCTGGGAGAAAGGTGAGTTTCAAGTTTTTATTCCAAATCCTTTAGTTGATTTTTCTGTGTCCTCCATGGATTTCACCCTAGTGGGCAAATTTTTAGGAGTAAGACCAGATCTAGAATCTCTTAGAAAAATGGTTAAAAGGAAATGGGTTATTTGAGAAGAGGTAGATATTACACCAATGTCGAATGGTTTCTTCTCGTTTATCTTCAACTGTAAGGAAGACATGAATACGGTTCTTTGTGGAGGACCGTGGTCTTTTGGTAAATGCTCTCTCACTATTAAAAAATGGGAGCCTAACATGGATCTCTCAGATTCTTTTTTCTTAGCCACTCCCATTTGGGCTAGACTTCCTGGTCTTCCTTTAGAATTTTGGCATGAGGACATTTTTAAAGGTATTGCCAGTTCTTTTGGTGAACTTGTGGCATTGGATAATGATACAGCTTCTAGAACCAAACTTCAAAGTGATAGACTTTATGTTAAAGTGGTAGACTTGAATCATCTCCCAGAAAAGGTGGAACTAATATCCAAGCTTGGTAAAAAAAACTCAAGAAATGTTTTTTGATGATTTGCCCAACTCTTTCTATGCTTGTAAGAAATAGGGGCATCTGGTTAAAAATTGTCCCTCCAAAAGTAAAAATCATCCTAGTAGTGTTTCAGATGGGAAAAAGACCAAGGTCCAGCAAAAGAAAGTATGGAAACCCAAAGAAGATCATTTCCAAGAACAAAAGAATAATGAAGATTCTAAAGCTCCACATGCTGAAGTGGATAAAGAGCCTTCTTTTGAAGATTATAATGCTCCACATGCTGAGGTGGATAAAGAGCCTCTTTTGAGAAAGTAAACTCTGAGAAAGGACATGGTTTGCAATCAGATACCATAATACCTCAACAAAGAATAGATGATCTGACAGGTCTATCAAAACAAATCATGATCTATCAAAGGATAGAATATTGATGGACAGATGTAGACCAAAAAAATGTGCTAGAGGAAGGTGAATTCTTGCCTAAAGCTAGAAATAAATTAGAGGAGGGAGATCTTTTTTCTCAGTCTAGGGAGATCTAGGTGTTATCTCAGGCTAATAATGACTTTCCTGTGGATGAGCCTCCTCCCCTAGAATTTGTGAAAGATAATGGAGAAAACTCAAAGCATAAACTAAACCAAAGAAAAAGGGATGAAAAAAAGATCAATACTAAGGGGGTAGAAACTAGAAGCAGAAAAATAGATCGGCAAACTAAGGCAAAACCTCTTACTTCTATTCTGAATAAATCTGGAAAAAGAGCTGAACAACATTCTAAGGTGAAACCAGATGTTGGTTCCCTAAACAAACTTGGAAGAAGATCCACTAATAAAACCAGAGAGTTAGAAAGTATGTAGAATATTGCTGATGGTAGGCAAGAAACTATTCTAGACTTTACCCCTAAAAAATAGATAAGAAAATCATTACTTGGAATATTAGGGGGCTTAATAGTATTCATAAACTGGATATTGATGCTGTCCCTGTAAAACCTAATTTTGATGCTACTCTTTAGTAGGTTTTAGGACTACTTTTCCTAGTGGTTGTTAATGCTTTATCTTTTTTGATTCTGTTAAAGGGTTTCAGGGTCCCTTCAAAACCTACTTTTACCGTAATCTAAAACTATGGTGTAGTTTAGAGAAAATTATCTAGACTGCATGGGTAGTTAAAAACTCCCTCAAAAAGCTAACTTCTTGAGGAAAAACAAAGGTAAGAAGGTAGTGATTGGCCTCATTTTTCATGCTTAGATCTCATGGGATATGAAATGGATAAGTTTCATAGGGGTTATCCCATGAATTAAGCCTACTAAATTCAAGGATAAAATGATGTATTACTAATCCACAATAAAATACTATTTCTTAGTGATCTTGCTCCTAACTAAGGTTTGACTTGTGAGGAAAAGAGTTTTAAAATGAATTTAAAAATATAAAATGGTGATTGCACCAAATTATTATATTGGAAATTAATGCTTATTTTATGAACATAGTAGAACAATAGATATACTAAAATGTATTGGAGAAAAATCTTATACCAACATGAAACTAAAGGTAATATTGGGTACTTATCATATAAGGAATAAAGTTCTTTATTTTTTCTCAATAAGATTTCAAAAGGGTAGAAATGAGTACCATAGATGAATCTATATGATTGAAATAAGATTTAGAACATTCAAAAATATAATAAAGATCCATTCATACACAACAATAAGATATATAAGTAAGACAAAACTTCAATCTATTATCATTAGCCAAGTTACATCATGTATATCAATTCTTCAAAATATAAAATAATTTCTCCAACAACAAAAAAAATAGATGGGTTATGCTAGGAACCCATGTTTATACAAAAATACTCTCTTTAAAGAGAGGGAGTTATAAAAACCTTACACCTATTTATAGAAAAATAAAATCTAAGAACTTCATACAAACTACATCCTCTTTACTTTGGAATGGCATCCTTGGTGTAGTAGATGGATAAAATAAAAACATGCAACTATTAGGTGCTTCAATAAGTGCTAGATGAGTGGATAAATCCATTGAAATATTCATGCAAACATCTTCTTCCTCTTAGATTTCAATTTTTGTTATCTTTTCCAAGGAATGAAGCACCAAAATTAACTATCACTTAGTAAAGTTGAGTGCTTTTAGGTATTTTAGGTTATAACTTGCAAAACCTAATTTGTATTTTCCAATTGATATTTTTACAACTTTTTAAGTCATCCAACTTGACAAAAAGGGAAATCTAAATTAAAACATGAGTTTTTGAAAGTTAAACAAATAAAAATTTGTCAAAATAAAAAGTTCAATTTACAAATTTCACTTGTGTAGCTTAAATCTTGTCAAAAAGATACTTTAAAATTACAAGTGGCTTTTTCTCAAAAAGAGCTACTAAAATGATAGTTGTAATTTGCAAATTGTAATTTTGCAATATTTCTTACCACAAAGAAGTGAAATTTATAGAATGTATTTTATTGAAAGAACTAATGCAAAACCATGACCTTTGAATATTCCTTGTCCTTATTTGCTTGTATTTTCTCAATGTAAGAATCAAAGCCACTAAATATTTCTTAAAGGTGATCCTTGTCAGGACCAATTGAATAAAGGTTACTGATCTCAAATTCTACCATTCCTTCAGAGTGTTCTCTAGATGCAACCCTATATAATTGAGTGTATTTACCTATCTAATATAGTATATTGTGATACCTAATGAATTGGTGGATAGAACTTGTAGACACCTAAAATTGGCCATAACTGGCCTTTGATCAAAATTCAAATTGATTTCTACCAACCATTGCATATTAAGCCTAAGAATCATTGAACATCCAAAATTTACTTATGAATCATTCATCAAATATATGAATCATATTTAGGCATCCCTAATTGGGGTATCTTATTATATGCAACAATAACCTCTCACAGATTAATCCTTCGGCATCTTGTGGCATCACAATAATAAATTTGGCCTATGGACCTATTAAGTGGGCTACATGAACAAATATCAAATCTTGAAAGAGCTAAATGGATAATCATAATTAATTAAAAATCTAGACAAAATTAAAATCCTAGTTGAATTACCTATTTGTAATTAATGAATACCTAAAAAAAAATTAGAAATATGAACTATCCTAGCCTTTCATCATGTCCTTTACAAGTTGTCAAGCCTTTGGAAAATATTTCAAAATATCTCTTTTGGAGACCCATGCTTATTCATTACAAATATTGAGTAATTGAAACCTTTTAACTCTAATATGGTTGTGTTAAATCACTCAGGTTAGGTTTAAACCCATTCCATGTTTAAACTACACTTTAACTCACCTTGAGTTGGGGTTAGTTCCTAAGCTTATAAATACAAACCATTGCCTATTGAAAAACAAGCTTAGAAATTATAGAGTTATAATACAAGTTTTTTTTCATGAGATTCATATAAATAATGTTATAATGCCAAAATATTTATCCAAGCCACACCAATACTACACAAGCCACAATGTTGCTAAGGAGAGAGGGAGCCACATAAAATCCATTGCCAAAGATTCTTTGAGCACAAATCAAGGAAGCCACACTATAAATCATTTGGATCATTCAAGGAAGTGAATAAATTATTTGTATTTTAAATTTTAGTTTTTTTTAAATTTATTTTTTTCATTAAGATCCCCATGCTATATAACTCAATTTGAATATTTTATCTTGTGCCGACTCTCTCTTGACTATTCATTTAAATTTGTCCTGAACCTCTTGAACTAAAAATATTTGATCTTGATGATCTAGTACTTCACATCACAATTTACAAATCAGATATTCAATGTAATATATTTTATTATAGGCCTTATCACATGTAATCTTAGCCTTATTAATACTCTTAGTGAGTATTGTGATTCCAAAATGGGTTGCCCTATCCAGCTCCTCATACTCTACAAAACTATTCAATATATTCTCTGATATGAGGGTATCAAACTCAATTATGTCAATAGCTTGAAACTCCAAAAATAATATAATTATTCTTTCAATCTCATCCTCATAATTACTTATTTTTTCTTTCATAGATTACTCATTCTTTAGAGTCTTATAATAGTCCATTACTAGCTCTATTACTTTATTTCCTTTCATGATGAGTTCATTTTCCTAGTCCTTTGTATCCCTCCCCATACCGATAATATTTTTCACTATTTAAAGTGTTTCATTATAAATTAATTGATTAATATATTGAGTTGGTTTGGCTAATGGCTTTATGAACTTCTTTAGGATAATTTTCAACTGCTCAACTTTATTATTTAGTTCATCCTTTGTGACCTTGTCACTATCCATTGTTGAGGTATGTTACTATTGTTGGTGTTAAGGAATTTATATTATTATTGATTATAATTTAGGAATTTATGTTGTAATTGATGTCAAAATAAATATGGATGTCATTAATTTCAAGGTCAAGAGTTGAGGCCATGCATGGTGGAATGGTATGAGATAAAGAAGTCTTATGATAAGAGAAACTTTTAAGTAAACCTATTATTTATCTATTGAGATATAATTTTATAGAAACATATTAATTATTCTAAGGTTTATGGCATGTCAAGTTGAATATCATGTTTCAAAGTAAGCTACTATTGAGTACTAGGTGTCTTAAGAAGCCTAGTCTAGTCTTATGTGAAGGTGTATGCATAAATCGTAGTGAATCTTGGTGACTTATGTTAGTAAAATAATGAGAGAGTGTATAAATATATTTAAACATGTGAAAGATGAAAATAATCCTTTAAAATAGTTCCAAAGTTAGTTTTTAATCTTAGTCCTTATATTTAGAGACCTAGTAAGAAGGTATAGGCCTAGTAGCATAATGAGATGGGTAGTATGAGACTTGTGTTAAGAATGTTGGTAGTGTGTGATAATTTTATGAGGTTTTATGACATTAGGATGAGGTTTTTAAAATATTACAAGAGGTTTCAAAGTGTGATCAAGGTCTAAGTATGATTGGCAGTTCAAGGCCTACTGTACAAATAGACCTAATGTGACCTAATGAGGAGACAAATTTAGTTCCCAAGGTGATATAGATCATAATATAACTATCATAGGTGTGATATGTTGTGTCAAGTTTTTTTACCAAGTTTTAGTTCAAATCCTGAAGGAGAAAACATGAAATTTGGTGTTGAGGTTTTTTATGTGCATAAAATGAGGTGTTGTAGACCTGAAAAGGTTTTTATTATGATCTTTGGCATGTCAAAAAAATTCATGATATCCTAATAATTTCATGGAATTTTTTTAAGGGTACTATATTTAATTTCTTATAATTAGTTTTGGATTTGAGGGACACTCCTTTATGAATGATTGCTAAGAATGAAAAGTAGTCAAAACCCACTTAAAACCCTCATAGTGACCCAATAGGAAATATATTATTTTAAATATATTATAATGAATTATATTACCTATTTTTATGATTGGATAAAGTATATAACTCTACCAATTTTTTCTAAGTGTCACTGGTTTGTCATAAAAGTGAATGAAAGCCACAACAAAACCCTAATTTCTTGGAGTTCTGATAGAGCAGGTAGGGTTAACCAGGTCAAAGCATTAAATTTATTAGAGTTTGAATATTGAGACCCATATATTATTACCATGGTATTTTATAATTAGGTTTAAAACATAAAAAATGTTAAACTAGTGATAAAAGTTGGCCTATTGCTAAAAGGGCTTAATGAGCAAGATAATGAGAAAACTAGGCAGAAGTGAGAATGAGATTAGGGTTTGGTTTTAATGGATTAGGGATGGATAAAAATTAATGGGGTAAATTTTAAATATATATATCACCTTTCCCCCTTTAATATAATATTTTTTTATGCTCATACATAAGAAAAAATTTGTTCTCAAAGTGACATGTCTAACATAGTGAGGTTTGTGTAGGGTGAAGACATGAGATTGGTCTGTAAGACTAATATTGATATTAAAATATGTAAAATATATATTTAAATATGTTATAATAATTTTTAATTATCATATAAACTATTTTTAAGTTCATAAAATTGTTCTCATAGGTGTGCTAATACTTGGTTTTCATGATTGTGTTTTTGGAGCTACAGGCAATTTTTTATTTATGAGTGAGACTGATGTTCCTGAGTCTTTTTGAATATAATTAAATAATAAAATAAAAATTAAATTGTTATATATTTATCATAGTTTAATTTTAATAAATTTTTATTTATGATAAATTCCTATGGAGTGAAAAGTCAAAGGTTCTTGACTGGGTTCTTAAGGCCTTGTGCAGTTCTGAGTAAGCATATGAAAATGGTTGGTTTAAAGCATTCTACCATATTTGATGAAATGAAATGAAAATGATGATGAAAATTAGTTCATTTATTTTATATAAATTTTATTTTTTTATTATTTTATGTTGAAAATTTGAGTATATGCTTCAAATTTACAAGACAAACTTTCTGGTAGTGAAAAGGCCTATTCACGAGTATACCTAATTATGTGGTTCAAGGAGTGAAATGAAATAAAAGGTGTTTATGAAATAAGGTGAGATTATCATGGGTATAATTTAATAATTTATGAAGTTTTACATCCATTTTTTTATTCTCAAGGTATTCCAAAGAGGCCAAAGTGAAATGTGTTCTTAGAGAAGGCCTACTTGCATTAGGTCTCTATTAGGTCTAATGGTGGTTTTAGCCCTTAAGTGTAATGACCAACCTATTTAGGTTTTTTTATCTTGTGAAACATGTTTTTTTATATATTCCAATTGTGATATAATTATTTTAAGTTTATTTTCCAACCAAGATGGGTAAGAGCAAGAGTCAAGTATAAAGAGGTCTAATAGGCCTAATTGACTAGTTAGAATATTGAGGATATCAGTGAATGATTTAGAGTTTTAAAAACTATATAGAGGATTTTAATACCATTATATAAGTGTGTAAAATATTTCTTGAAAATATAATAGGTGATGATCAAGGCTATAAGACCTAATTCTACTAAGAAAAGGGCTAGCTAAGTGAGAAAGCCTAATAGGCTATTTAAGAGAGATAGAAGAGTGAGAAGAGAAAAAGAAGGT
Organism: Torreya grandis; assembly: GCA_037957365.1. Taxonomy (NCBI): domain Eukaryota; kingdom Viridiplantae; phylum Streptophyta; class Pinopsida; order Cupressales; family Taxaceae; genus Torreya; species Torreya grandis. The sequence goes on from JARHVA010006328.1 coordinate 254,402, forward strand.
GGTAATATTTATTTGAGTGACAAAAATGTGTCCAATTTTGATAATATATTAAAGGTATCTAATTTAGTGTTGATTCACCTAGGGGTTTGGTGCCTCCTTGCAAGTTGGTGCTTGTTAAAGGACTAGTTGAGTTGGTGCTTGACTAGAGAAGGGGTTGGTGTTCCTTATGGGGTTGGTACTTAAATAAATTTTTATACATTGATTATAGGATTGTAATAAAAGTGGGTTTTTAGTGTTTTTTATCCCCAAATATGGTTTCCCACATATCTCCTATGTTATTATGTTTTTTTATTTCATATATGCTTGTTTATGCATTGGTTAATGTATTTATATGAATGAATGCCTCATGAATGATAAGTTAAATTGAAGGATTGTTTCAAGGAAATTGATTCACCCCCATATAAATAGTTTAACTTCCAACATTTGTTATAATATCAGGTCATTTTAAGGAGGCTTAATATCCTAAAGGAGATTCTAAGCAAGTGAAGATGACAAGTTAAGAATAAGGTGGTTTTTCTACAAGCAAGGCTCTATTGCTTAATAGATCCAATTATGATTTTTGGAGTGTTAGGATGAGGAAATATTTGATGTCTCAAGGTCATGATGTTTGGAAATTAGTTTGGGATCGATATTATACAACCCCTATTCCTATTATAGATGCAATAAGTAATAAGGCTAGTGATAATAATTCAAAAGCAATGAATGGTATTATGTGTGGCCTATTAGAGGCAAAACTTGTGAAGATGGTGCACTAAATGTCTTCTAAAGAAATGTGGGAAATTTTGAAGACTCTCCATGAGGGGTAATCCAAGGTTATTTTGGATAAGTTATAAACCCATATAAGATAATTTGAAAGCCTAAGGATGAAATAACATGAGACCATTACAACCTACTTATTGAGGGTGATGAAGTGGTTAACATCATAAGAGGCCTAGATGAATAATTTAAAGATACTATTATTGTTCAAAATGTTTTAAGATATCTAACTCTAAAATTTTATTATAAAGTGTTTATTGTTGAAGAGATGCAAGATCTAGACAAGTTAGAGATGGATGGACTTCATGGCACCCTGGTAGCCTATGAGATGAGGACAATTAATGGAATACTTTCAAAGAAAGAAGCTACATTTAAAGTAGAAAAGAGTCAAAAGAGAAGAAAACATAGGGAAATAAATTCAAAGAAAATTATGAATCTAATATTGATGATGATGAGTTGATATTTATGTTTACAATAAAGTTAAAAATTGGTTCAGGTAAATACAAGGGTAAGTTGCCATTTAAAAGTTTTAATTGTGGAAAAATTAGACACTTTGATAACAAATGCCCTCATAAACATAAGGAAAAATATGATGAAAAGCATGCTGAAGGTCATGATTATGATAAAAATTCCTATAGGTTTGATAAGAATAAGAAAATATTTATAAGGTATGATGATAAGAAGAAATTATTCAAGAACAAAAGAAGCTTTTACATCAAGAAAGATTATAGCTCATCTGATGAGAGTGAGAGAATTGATTCTCTCAATGACCATGAAGGTTATGGTCCTGATATCAATGAAGTAATCTTTATGGTTGAGAAATCAAGTTGTTCTAATCAAGAAGAGTCCATATGGATTGGATGTGTTGTTGGTGATTCATATGAATAAGATGTTGAGGTGGACTTTGAGGCTGAGTTGATGAACACTCTAGAAGAAATGAAGATGGTGAAGAAGAATAATAGGGTTATGAGGTATCTTATCAAAGACTATAAGGATAAAATCAAATTTTTTGAAGATATACTAAGTAATAAATACAAATAAAAATAGAAAATATTCAAATAGGTGGAGACTCAACTTGAGATTGTGGTTGTAAGTCTAAAGGCTAAAAAAGAAGAATATGCAAGGTAAGTAACAAAAGTGGATTCCTTGAGAGCTGAGTTGGATTAGGCATCAATTAAGGATAATTCCTTTATGAAGTTTGAAAAGAGTAACAATGATTTATATAACATATTAAGTATTAAAAATATTTCTAATGATAAAAAAGGCCTTGGTTTCAATGGATACCAAAATAAGAACACTAATCAAATCAAGATGGTCAATGGTCAATCAAGGAATGATGGTGTTGGAAAAATAAAGACTAATCCTATCAGGTATCCTAATGGTATAAGGTATGATAATCCTATCAATGGATATTTTTATTCATGTAACCAATTTATTCATAGAGTAAGGCATTTTAAAAGGATCTACAAGCATGAATATGCATGGATCTATGAGAAAAGTCATCAGTCAAGAGTTATGGGTGATGTTATGTTTCCATCAAAAGGAATAGTTTGTTTTAATTCTAAAAATGTTGGTCATATTTAAAATTTATATAAGCATGTATTCTCAAGTCAAAAAAATAAATTTGAGGCCCCTAGAACACAAGAAAGAAGACAAGACAGTGAGTGGAAACATAAAGTAACTAAGGTTGATGACCAATCTACAAGTATAAGATGACTATTTTCCATGGTGGAGCATAGTCTAGATACAAAGGAGTGTTAAGAATTATCTTTATTATCTTATATTATGGATGAAGGAATCAAGACCAATAGACTAAGACAAGATGTTATTCAAATTGAGATTAAAGAGGTCAAGCCAAAAGGACTATTCAAGCCTAAGAGGATCATGAAAGAAGTTCAGTCTAGTAATGACATGGAAATTTGGGAATCTTCTAGTTTTATGTTTTTTTAGTACCCTAAAGTAGAGGTGACTCCATTAGGCATCATGAAGTAACTTAACTAGTGAGAAAAAACATGAAGAATGCTTGGTCTTAGGGGATTTTTATGTTCTATTATTGACTTTCAAGTATTAGGTTTAGTCAAGATTATACTAAGAAGTGTGATCACAAGATATGGGTCATAAAGAGTTCATATGATGTATTGATCAAACCAATTCACAATCATGATAGTGTCTAAATATCTCATGGAGGCAAGGGGAGCCAATCATGTTCCAAGAGTAGGTATGTGAGCCTGATCTGTGTTAAGTTTTTGTCAAAGAGAGATAATGAGTTTGTTTGAGATAAAAGGTATGTTTTTCTAGGTCTAAGGATAAAATAATTTCCAATAATATGTACCTTTGTAATTAATTTCAAATAGAGATAAAGTTCTATTTTTTAAGAAAGTTTAGTTTGAAGAATATCTAGCTTTAGGAGATGTGAATGATCAGATTTATTTAAGTATTTGCCATCAATGACAAAGGGGGAGATTTTTGAGGTATGTTTATATTCTTGGTGTTAAGGAATTGATGTTATTATTGATTTATTTTTAGGCATTTATAATTTTTTTGATATCAAAATCAAGATGGATGTCATTAATGTCAAGGTCAAGAGTTGAGGCCATGCATGGTGGAGTGGTATGAGACAAAGATGTCTTATGACAAGATAAAATTTGAAGGCAACTTATTGTTTCTATATTGATAGATAATTTTAAGGTAACATGGTAGTTTTTTTAATTTTGATGGCATGTCAAGGTCAAGATCATGTTGGAAGGTAAGCTACTATTGAGTACAAGGTGTCTTGAGAAGCAAAGTCTAGTCCTATGAGAAGGTGTATCCATAAAGCATAGTGAAGTTTGGTGAATTGTGTTAGTATAGGATTGAGAGAGTGTATAAAGTTGTGTAAACATGTGAAAGAGGAAAATAAGACTTCATAAGAGTTCTAAGGTTAGTTTTGAAGCTTAGTCGTTGCATTGAAAGACCTAGTAAGAAGGCATAGGCTTGGTAGCATAATGAGATGAGAAGTATGAGACTTTTGTGAAGAAGGTTCGTAGTGTGTGAGCATGATATGAGGTATGAAATTATGATGAGGTTTTGAGAATAGTAATATAGTTTTAAAGGTGTGATTAAGGTCTAAGTATGATTGGCCATTTAAGGCCTAGTGTGTAAAGAGACATAATGTGACCTAATGAGGGGTCAAGTTTAGTTCCCAAGATGCTACAGCTTATAAGAAAATTTTTAGAGGCATAATAGGTTTTTTCAAGTTTTTTAACCAATTTTTAAGTCAAATATTTAAGGAGAAATCTTGAAATTTGGTGTTGAAGTTTTTTATATGCATAAAAGGAGGTGTTGTAGACCTGTGAAGGATTTTCTTATGATAGTTGGCATGTGCAACCTTTGCATGAGATCTTGAGTAGTTCATGGAAGTTGAGTAAGGGTCTCAGATTAAATTTCATGGCATTATTTTTAGATTTGAGAGGTAATCCTTTATGAATTATTGCTAATAATGGAAAGTAGTTAAAACCCTCCTAAAACCCTTATAATGATTATTGTCACTTGGATTTGCACCCTTTGAGGAGATGTCCTAGCTCTCCTCATCAAAGTGTAAAAATTGAAACACCTCTAAGATTTTGGGTAGCCTAAGGATGAGGTGAATATCTAGATAGGGCTAGCTCTTTTGATGTACCACTTTGGATCACAACTATACCTAAATTTTGGGGGGCAAAGGGAGAGAGAAAACTAAAAAAAACTATCCTAAGGGAGGTGATACACCAAATAAGTTCATGAATTCCAATTATATAAATGTTACATATGAAACTAAGAGACTAACCAAACATACACTTCTCTAATTTTCATCTTCTCACATCAATATTACATTATGAGGTTATGGATGAATGTTTAGGCTGAGGAATAGAAAAGAGACCTTTAATGGCACTAGTGAATAAAGTAACTTAGTCAATGTTGAAAATTCATATAACACATCACATACCCTATAATAATAAGATTTTCAACCACAAATAGGATGAAATAATGAGACAACATACTAAAGAAATCATAGTCATCACTAAGCAAGATCAATCATATAAGTAGAAAACACTATGACTAGTCATTAATAGGTATAAATTAGTATTATTATTGATCAAATGGTATGAAAATGAGTACGGATTCACCATAATCAAGTGGAGAATCAATTACAAAGGCCAAAATGGCTAGTTCTTATAGAACTTGAGAGAGAGAGAGAGAGAGAGAGAGAGAGGAGAAGAGAGAAGTCCAAGGGTCACAAAGACACTTGTAAAGATGATAAAAGGAGTTAATTGTACATGAAAAGAGGATTTGTGATAAACCATGGAATTTTAGGAAACAAAACTGGCTCTCCAAGTCATAAAACTCTTGCAAAGTGGCATAAAAGTTCTCATTCTAGCTTATAAAATTGCCTTCATAATTTGGACCTATTTTAACATCCAAAAACTGATTAGGGATAGGTATGATGATTTTAATGAATTGTAATGGTTTATTACATGCCTCTACATGTAATTTTTATAGTCATGGTCATCTATAATCATCTAGGAATGAAACATCATCATCTATAGTCTAAAAAACTCTTATTTCATGCACCCTACACACTTGGATTCTAAAAAGGCATAAATTTTCCATGAAAATACATGAGAGGGAGTGTATGAAAAATTTTAAGGCCCTTCATGGCCATATAATCATCAAACACACCTTAAAATTAGATCACTTTAAGTTTTCCACCCTTCTCACTAGCTTGGTCACTATGCCATCTTTGACTAGTTAAGATGAGAGCTATTGTTTGTATAATTATGAGTTTTTATGAAGAAATAAATTTACATAGTGAGATATTACAAGTCATAATATTTATCCCAAACATTATTTCATCTTTAGACTCCTTATAGAATCTAAAAAACACACAAAATAATAAAAACTACCCTATTTTTACCCTATCCATATAGTTACATAAAACTCAAAAGGGTGGGAAGGATCCTAAGAGAGTATTATATAACCTCTAAGAATTTTCATGGTCAACATATGCCATAAAATTATATTTTCATCTCCATTTCCTAAAACTAGTCATTGGTAACAGTTTAGGGTTGTTTTACCCTCCTAAGGTTCATTTATAAAGTTATGACATTTAAAATCCCAAAAAATTACAAAAAATCATAGTTAAATAACCTAATCAACATCCCTAAACTTCTTATATTCCCATTCATAACATCAAATGAGGTGTGAGCTTCCAAACTTCTCTTATCAATCATATTTTCACATTTTTCACAAGTCTAAGTTATCTTTGGACTGAAACTTCTCTACCATTAAAAATATTTAACACATATATATCCATCCTATAAATATGTTTTAATAGGGTATAAAACTCACTAGGGGTTGGAAGTGAAGTTGGACCCCCATTGGGCTATAGGCCTCAAATTGTCCTACCTGCATACTTAACACTCTAGACCATTATTTTTGGTTTAATTATTATGTTCTTGGTTATTCATGTTTTTTTTTATGTCCCTCAGCTATTCATGCCTTATATTAAGGTTCATACAGCTCCTTATCCATCCATTTATCCCTATTTTCTAAATCTACTAGTTTGTGTACCTAGGGAAGTACCCTTTATTTGAGACAAAATAGAGGGTATTTACCCTATTCTCCCAACCAAAATATTAATTTTAGGATATTTTTAAACTCATAAACATGTTATATAAAAAAAATTTATCCCTTGGTTTTATTATTTGACATCCCAAATGCTTTAAGAGCCAAGAAAGACTTGTTAGAGGCAGACTGTGTGTAAGCCTTTCCAAAGTTAACTATATGCTATTTTTTTGGGGCTTTCCATATCTAATTACATGAAATTTATGTATGAAATGATATTAACTATCATTATATATGTTTTAAATATTATCACCAACCATTTATAATCCATGTTTTCACCTTGAGTTGTGCTCCTACTCAAATAGGCTTGACTGATAAATTGACCCTGTTTAGATGCTTGCCCTCCCTGTAGGTGCAAATTACCTTCTAGGAGATAATTAAATTAATATGGGGAAATAATTAACCCATAAAATACATTCCATGATACTTTTAGTCACCCATTATATATATATGCTATGTCAAACACTTGTAAAATCCCTCAACTAAGTCACTATCAACATATAATCACTTACAGTTGACTATACAGGGCCTTGTAAGTGATTTTCATCTTTGATAGTAAATTAAAAGTTATATGGGAACCATATTAGGTCTTTTAATTTACATTATATCCACCAATAATTGGTATATCCATGCTCAATCCTTTACTATGGATGATGTAGGCTAACAACCTGCTATAGGTGGATGTCTAGGCCATTTGTACAGACTGTCTCTACCTCCTTATGTGGGAATAGGGTCTTGAAATGTATTTATTAGTCCCATGATGAATATTAAATTCAAATAATCATTCTCCATGATCAATAATTCTTTAAAAAATTCTTTATGCCTTCTTTCTTTCCTTGTGACTTACAAGACTGTGTTTTCTACCTTAAGCCTAGTTGTAGGTTCTCATTAGATGCTTATGAGACCTAAAAGGTGTTTTAGATTAAAATGATAAATAATATACATAATTTGTTCTTGATATACAATTAAATTATCATATAAGAGGAAAATTTATAATCTATCAACTAATTTAATCATCTTTTCACTTTTAGGCATAGTTGGCTATAGGTGAGCACTTCTATGGAGTTATGCACGACTGTAGGTGATTGCTAGGCTTTGAACATATCTCACTAGATCCTCATTATGGTCTTTATGACCTATATAATTCCTTTCAACCCATAAGTTTATCCAAACATAGAAACATTTCTTGGTTTTTCAAGATTGGGTTAAGGGGTCTCTTTAGGATCAAAATCATGTACGTAATCTCTACCTAAGAATAGTGGTTCAAAGAGTATCTTCAGGGCTTCTACCAGTTCAACTCCACTAATATTTTGTATTAAAAACTTTATAAATTTAATATTATATGCTATAGTTTATAATACAAGGTCATTAGATGCATCAAATTCATTTTCAACCTTGTCATATGACTTCCACCAAAATGCTCTAGGCCTCCATTTTATCAATTAATGGATTTGATCTCTAAAATAGTCATCTCATTTTTTGAAGATGGCCTTCAACCTTGTTTAAAAATCCATCCTTTCAAACAAGTATCCCATTATCATTTCACCATATTAATACCCTAATTAAGGTTCATCACTTATTTCAACATTTCAAAATGACCTTTTAACCCTCTATGGTACCACTTATAGGTGGTTATTTAGTGTGTATAGGCAATAAGTGCAATTCTAGTAGTCTATAAGATGTGTATTATTATGACCATATTTAATCCCTTATACAATTTATAATGCACTGCTCACTCTCAAAAATGTTTTTCAACCCAATTACATCTTTACAGCATGACTTATCCTCATGAGGTATCACCTGTAGATAAACACTATCATGTGTAGGAAACAAAGTTGCAAGCATGGACAAGGTATTTCATTTAGACTTTAATGATTTTTAATATTTTTCTAATACCTCCAAATTTATATTCAAAAAAAATTATTGGATTCAAAGATATATGTTCCTAATTTCCACATGGTTTTCTTCTTCCAAGCACCTATAGATGTTCATTAATGGTTGCCTAATTGGTAAGTTGCATATGACTGCACCTTCATGGATAATTTATTGGAAAATGAGAATGAAAGGTTAAGGGATTAATATAATATTTATAACATGATAATTAATCCATCACAACCCTCTAAACCATGGTTAAAACCTGAAGATCTTGAAAATGGTGAAAAACTACTTGCAACATAGAATGATGCTTCTCTTGAAAGCTTGATGTACTTGACCTATCAAAGAAATTTTAAACATGAAAATAAGAATGCGATTAATTTGATAATGGATTCAAAATCATTTGGAGATAACATCACCAATTGGGTTGTATAAACTTGCCTAAAATGGAGAAAAACCTATAGGGTACATGAAATAACAAGAAGAAAAACACAATCAACTTTATGAGGATGGTTCATAAATCATAGGTCACAATTATTTGAAATATTTTTACCAAAATTAATCTAAGTTTAATTTCACCTCCTAAAGGTGCTTTACCTAGAATTTCTCCAACTATTTGTACCATGTACAAACTTGAAGACTGGTTCTATGTACTTAGAATGGTGAAAAAGGAGCAAAATGGTTTTAGCTCAAAAATGACACTTACAAAGAATTTAAAGAATGGAGATGAACCTAAGGAAGATGAAGAGTCATATTAAAACATTATCCCATTTTTAAAACTCTCCCATATGCTATACAAGTGCCAAACTTCTTTTTCCTTTGATAACTACTTTTTCTTTTGAAACACCTATCACTTTTAGTTATGATCATTCAAAATGATATAAGGACTAAAAATTACTAATGACCAAGGCTAATATAACATGAAATCACACTAAATGACCCATAATACACCATAATACATATATATTAGACCCATAAAACACCTAAAACTCAACTTTTTTAACCTATAGGGGTCCTAATTTGACTTGCAGGGTCAAATGTGGTCAATAAATTAGTGACTCATAGGGGTAGTATGCATAATATACTAACTAGACCAATAGCCTTATCAGTCCATTAGACTTAGGAAGTCATCTAAAATATAAGATAGAAAAAGATTAATTTAACCATTGAATACAATATTTTATCAATAAAATACCACTTGACTACCTCAACCACACAAAGCAAAGGACACACACAAAAGAAAGTAAACAAACTAATAAAACACATACACACACACACACATGTGCTCAAGGAAATTAGGGGAATCATAAAATAAACTACTATGCACAAATAGAAACTAATCATAACTCCTTTATAGGATTAAAAGGAAAGTTTCTTGAATCTCCTTCCTCATGAGATGAAACATAATGCAAAGCATGTTTCTCCTTAGATCGGATGCTTTGTAGATAAAACTTATTCCTTGACACTTCACTTGATCTATTATCAAGTAGATCATCCTTAAATAGGTATTCAATGTACATATACTCCTCTTTAACTTGTAAACATTCCTAATACTACTTCCCACTCTTCATATCATGATCAACTAATATCTTCTTGATAGGCATGGCTTTAAGAAGATTGGTTTCTTGTTCATTAAAAGATTGAGGCCAATAGGAGCTTGTTCCATCCTTCAAGAGCTGATGTGTTTCTCCCAAATGATTTAGAGGATGATATCCCATTTTTATGACTTCAAACATATAATCATCAATTTCATATGCCTCTTGAAATGACAAATTTGGGAGGTTGATTTTTATTTACATACTCACTTGAGTGACAAGACTACCTTCTCTATTTGTGATTACCTCATAGCCTCCTTAAAGATGAGTATATCCTAATCCAATGATTTCAAACAAGTCATATAAAGTATGATTAATAACTTGTTCTTTCCCATCCATGATATCTTGCATAGTGATAGAAGAATCAATGACCATTTCTCCCTCTTTGGAAAAAAGGAAAACATTCTTCCATATTAACCCAATCAAAAGTTTCCACACAAAATACCACCTCTTATTCAGAATTTAGGACCTCTTGAGGGATCTCAAGTTGAATTTAAACTACCATATCATGAATTTGGTTCTCAAGGGATTCAATATCCTCCATATCCTTCTTTTTGATTCCAAGACTAGGCATCTTGAAGTCATGTGACTTAGTCCAATGAGGTTGACAAGGAGCTAGACTTTCTTCAAGAAAAAGTTATAAGTTTTTTATCAACCAAATACTCCTCTTTAGGTTCCCATACCATAGGTCCATCAAGGAAAGGGTGATGGGGTGAGGACAAGATGAACTAGTTGGTGAAGGTGGCACATAGAACACAAAATCAAATTGAGAGTGAAATGTAGGGGATTATTTTAGAAGCTCTTGAGGAAGGGAAGGTAGACCTTGGGATAAAATGGCTTTGTTTTCTTCCTTAAATTTTAAAATCACTTCATTTACATATGATTTAGCTTGATAAATCTCTTGAGGGAGGTTTTATGGGGTGTGTTTAGGCATAGGATCTTCTTTTGGGTCTAAACTTTCCATCACACCTTGACTCAATAATTTCATCCTTGACACTAAATCTTCAATTTGATTGGCTAGGTTCTCTTAGAAAAGTATTTATTGAAGTTTTTAGGAATATTCATTAGGATTATTAGTATAAAAGGGTTGACATGGAACATAATAGGTCTCTTGAGGAAGGGTGGGAGGGGATTTCAAAGGATCAACTTCATTCTCAACTTCAAACTCCTTATTAATGCTTTTATCTTCTTTCTTTCCCCATGATTACAATATATTATTCCAGATTAGGATGTTAGGATTAGAAGTATTTTCTTGATGTGGTGATGCCATTTTAGGAGTGGGTGAAGTGTTTAAGAAACTTGGAATATCCTTAAGCTTAGATTCTCCACCTTATCTCCAACTTGGAATCTCATATCTAGAGGTCACTTATTGAGGTGGGGATGTAATTGGAGAGGGAAATGGGGGATTATATACCACTTATTTTTCTAATGACATGGATTAATAAATATTCATATTATCCAAATTAATCTGCCTATCAAGATTAGCTTCAAAAATAAGGCTTCTCTTTTCAACTTTCTCTTTTAACTGATTGAGAAAAAGGTGACTTTAATAAGCTTGATTGGGCTCATGAGTAGGGTTCAAATAGGACTTATAAAAATATTGGGGTAGTGGATATGAAGGATATTAGGTTTGGTGAAGCTAATTTTTATTAATTCTTAGCCTATCCTCTAATGAACAAACAAAACAACTCACATCTAACATCTCACTTGTGAGCCTTTGCCAATTGGCTTTCTCAATAGGTGCCCACTCTCTTTTGACCAGATCTAATTCATCTCTCACCTTATGAATAAGATGACTAGGAACCTCTAGGTCATATCATCTTTATGTGTCAATATCCAACATGTACTTCTCATAGCCTAAAATTCTTTGCTTGAATGTGGAAATGGATTGACTTGGAAAGTGATTAGGTTGACTAGGAGGAGCAAGACATGGAAAAGGCTAACTATATGACTAATACACCTTTTAATAAGGTTGATAAATGTCATGTTGAATCTATTAAATATCATGATAAGAGTGGTAAGAATTACACCAAGGCTGATAGGGAGTTCCATATGCTTGATATGTCTCACCAAATTGTGTAAAATAGCGTGCATCACCAAAATTAGCCATGGAACCTCATTGAAAGAAAGAACACAATGAAATATATTTCCAAAAATCTTTAAATGGAAACTTAGGCTGCTTGACTAGCTTATGTATCTTTGGAGTTGCCATTAATGCTTGGATAGATTCCTCTAAAGGCTAATTATTAAAAGACAAAACCAAAATATTTCAACCTCTTAGACTAAGAGTCCCACCAAACATGCCAAAAAATATTTTCACTTGGATTTACACCCTTTGAGGAAATGTCTCATCTCTCCTCATCCAAGTGGCACAATTGAAACACCTATAAGCTTTTGGGTAGCCTAAAGATGAGGTAAATCTTGAGATAGGGCTATCTCCCTTGATGTACCACTTTGGATCACAACTAAACCTAAAATTTGGGGGGAAAGGGAGAGAAAAAACTAAAAACAAACTATCCCAAGGGACGTGACACACCAAATAAGTTGTGACTTCCAACCAGCTGCATGTTACACATGAAACCAAGAGATTAACCAAACATACACTTCTCCAATCTACATCTTCTCACATCAATATTACATTATGAGGTTATACATGAATTTTTAGGCTAGGAGGACTAGACTAGAGGCCTTGAATGACACTAGTGAATAGACTAACTCACTCAACCTTGATACTTCCTAGAACACTTCACATGCCCTATAAGAAAAAGCTTTCCAACTACAAATATGATGAAATAATGAGATAACATTCTAAGGAAATCATAATTATCACTAAGCAAGAGAAATCATCTAAGTATAACACACTATGAATAGTCATAAAGAGGTAAAAATTAGTAGTCTTATTGATCAAATGATATGAAAATGAGTAGGGCTTTGCCATACTCAGGTGGAACATCAGTTACAAAGGCCAAAATGGTTAGTTCTTATAAAACTTGAGAGAAAGAGGAGAAGAGAGAAGTCCAAGGGTCACAAGGACATTTGTAAATATGATAAAAAGAGTTAATTATGCATGAGAAGAGGATGTGGGATGAAAAATGAAAGGTTAGGAAGCAAAAGTGGCTCTCCAAGTCAAAACTATTACAAAGTCACATGAAAGTTCTCATTTTGGCTCAAAAAATTACCTTCATAATTTGGACATGTTTTAACATCCTAAAACTAATTAGGGATAGGTATAATGATTGGAATGAAGGGTAAGGGTTGGAGACATGCCTCTCCATCCATTGGTTATAGGCTTGGTTGTCTAGAATCATCTGGGAATGAGACATCATCATCTATAGTATAAAAAACTCTTTTTTCATGCATGTTTTATTATTTTTAGGAAACTAGTGTTTAGTTCCTAAGAAATAAAGGGTATAGAATAAGGGGAAACATCTAATTTAATATATTAAAATACAATTTTTTTCAAATTAATTACATAGGGAAAGAAATAAACTTATCTAGAAAAATAGGCTAAAACAAATGATTCCGGTGTTGAAAACTATTGCACATGAATAGAAAGATGTCAAGAATCTAGATCTATCTTTAATTTGGTGAAAGGATAGGATATCTAAAAAATAAAACACCTAAAGGTTAAGTGATATATTCATGTCCTCTCATTGTTATCCAAACTAGTCATAGAGGTCTAATTTTTTTGGGTTTTGTTTGTTGTCCCTATATTAGCCTGCTTGTGAAATTTTAGATATTGGCTATCAATGGAGCTCCTTATAGAGCTGATTTAATCTCAAACCTTGGGTTTATCTACACACATGAAGTAATAAATACATCAAAATAAAAAGGGTAATAAATTGGGTTAGGGGAAGATTTATACACGATCTAGAACCCCTACTATCCTGATCACTACCTACATTAACCCTCAAGCTAGTGTCTCAGATCAAATGTAGTTATCCTTTATTGAACATGCATAATCAATGTGCATAGTAGATGTAAGAATGAATTTCACCTAGGCTCTTCCTTGATTAAACATGCAAATCTATGTGTGATGTGGAATGCTAAACTATACTATTGATTTATTTTTAATTATGTATTGTGCCAAAGTAGTAAGTGTTAGATATAATATGCCTTGTGTAATCCTTTATATAGGATACTCTTTATTTAAAATTTTGGAGCTTTATCCACATTTGGAAAACATTAGGAAAACTTAAGGATGAAGCTAAGGAGGGGTTAAGACTCATTAAGCAAGGTAAGCTAATCGTTGGGAGTCAAAATATAGTTAGATAGGAGGACTAGAAATAGGATACCCTAGGGTCCAGCACTTTAGTCTAAACTTAGCACTCTTGTCCTACAAGATCAAGACCTGGGGGGATGGAATAGACATGAGAAATGGGGTTTGAATAAACTAGAATTAGGTTTCAAAAGTATATGGATGACTGGGAATCAACAAAAAGGTCACTCAAGCTTGAACTAACACCATAATAAGTAAAACAAAAGACATGGATAAATGTGAACAAGGCTCATATCCTCTAGTCAGAGTCTCCTATGAAAGGACCATGAAAAGACATGATATGTGTGGTTACTTGACCAGTTTAGGGTGTATAAATTTTCCCCACTTTTATTCTAGTTATACAATGAAATGAAGTACTAGAGAAAAAGAAAGAAAATAAAATACATACCTAAACTTACCTATGTGGAGATAAATGTGATATAAAGGGTCCAACTCACTTATTAACCAATCAAGTGGATGGAGAGCTAAATAATTCCTAGACAAAGAATGAATCCCTAAAATAGATGCCCCTTATACTAAATCTGAAAGTGGAATTCATGTAACATGGATAAGGAGGGCAATGTTTTCCCCTTATGTTGAATCTAACTGAAACAAGAAATACTTGGAGCCCTAAAACTAATGTATACCCTTTATCCCACATAAACTCATGTAATATAGAATGTGTGTATAGAATTTGTATGTTGTGAAGAACAAAATATATCATGCCCCCACTCTGAATATCTAAATTAGAATTGAGAAATAATCAAAGGCACAAAACCAATGTTTATCCTCTATCCTACACAAACTTTTATAGTATAGGTTTGGTTAATGCAATGGACCAACCACTGCAGATGGCTATGTAGTCCAACCTAGTTACAACATGGCTATAGTTGGGTATAATCTAAAACTCTGGTCAATGTGTAAGAAGAGAATGGCATGTCTTACCATTTCATATATATATATATAATCATAGATGATGAAGAATGTGAACATCTATACCATGCCCCTAATATATATATAACCACATGTGATATGACCTAATGTACTATGCCCCATGTACAAAATTGGAGATCAAAACATTGTGCTTTGCACTATGCCTATAATATGCTATCTGGTTTTGTAACTATCTCATGTTATATTAAGTTGTATATGTGAGACATGTAGTAATGTACACACCCCTAAATCTAGGATCTGAGTCTAAATCTATATCAAAGTCACTATGAATCCATATAATCTAAACCACTATATTTGAATAGCTTATGTGTCTATACACTAAAAGTATATCCCTATGAATGTCTTGAGTAATGCTGAGTGACCTATGTAATTTAAATCACCATATATTTTTCCCAATCTTATTTAAATATATAATATGATTTCTAGATGTGTACAAACCATGGTGTATCCACTTATGAGAGTGGATGGGCATGCTAGGTAGGTGTAAAAATAGGAATAGTATGAATGATGCCCCCATTTTGGGGAGAGGGACCAAATTTGTGATAGAGGAGGTCAATCCAAAAGTGATGACTAGTGGCATAAGTAGAAACAAGGTTGGTTTATTGTTAATAGTTTGAGAGGTTATATAATTGATTATACTGAGTCGTTGAAATTGGAGCAAGTTTTTAATTGGTAATTATTAATGTGTATGTTTGGGTGTAAGATAAATATAGAGATGTACATGCCATAGTAGGCAAATGAATTAGTAAGAAAGCAAAACTCATGTGATGTCAAAGGAATCATTTTCATGATTATATGGAAGACAATGGTTTAAAAAATGAAGCTATGGGGTTCAAGATATGGGTAAAATGGTATTTTAATTTTATTGAGAAAGCTAGGTAATATAGGAAGTTGGATTGATTCTTGATTCATTTGTGCACTGACTAGTTTGAGATTTTGATCTCTAGAGTGAAAGATATGCTAATGATATGAGCACCTACTGTGACCTATTTTGAGTAGTTGGTAGCCCCATTTTAGGCTAGTAGTGATGTTACCCTGGTAATTAGATGAAATTCATGATTTTTGCATATTTAGAATCCATTTTTGATGTTTTTGATCTATTTAAAGTGTCTTAGGAAAATTTTGACTAGTTCCAACATTTTTATCCAAGAGTCATTGCTCTTATCTAGGGTTCAACACTATTGTCTAGGTTCTAGTGCTCCTATCCAACATTGGTGTCCTTTCTATATTGCTATTGTCCACTAGGATTATTTTTTGAGATTTTGATTTATTACCTATTGTTATATAGCTTAGATATTTACTTGGCATGGTTGACTAATATATATGCTATTTTTGGGTGTTTTTCAAGGTGAGATATAGATAAGGGAGTTCCAAAGAGGTTAGGTGATGGAGATATTGAAGATGTTACCATTGTTTACTAATGAGAGAGTTATCATAAATAGTGTATGGATACATCACATGTGTGACCTAGGCACAGTGTAGTGGGATAGGTATTTGATTATAGCCTTATGTGAAAGGTAAAATGTAGATACATGTACTTTGTAGCTTTTTATAAGGGAGATTACTATGACTATGGAGGATGTGTATTGCATTTTGCATTTACCAGTTAGTGGATGGTGTGTGACATAACAAGATGACATGGGTGATGATGCTATTGATCATGCATCCTTGTATTTTTATAGTGTACCTTTAGGTATACATTAGAGAGGTACTAATAGTGATGTGTTGTTATAAGTTATAGTATAGTCTAGTGTTCTACATCTACAAAAGTGGTTGGATATGTTATCTTCATTTGTTTCTATGGATGGGAGTGGAGTGCCTATTGCATATAATATGCATATGATTTTTTATAATGTTGAGGTGTATGGAACTATGTTCTCATGGGGTAGGACTATGCTTTCCCACCTATAAAGGGATCTTTACATGTCTACATAGGAGGTATTTAGTGGTGGATTGCGTGCAATGATGCTATTGCATTTTTGGGCTTATGAGCACATAGCAATTGTGTGGCTAATAGGATTATTGTGGGAGAGGTGGGAACCTCCATAAACATTTGGGAAGTGATGGATGAATACACTAGCTAAATGATCTCTTGGGATGGATTATTATAGATGGGTGTTAGATAGATTGGTAATTGGTGATATTATATGGAGGCCATGTAGAGGATTTTTTGGGTATGCTGAGGATGGAGTGTAGTTATAGTATATGAGGGTTAGTTTTTAGATACATGACCACTAGGTTGGAGTGTAAAAGAACTTTCAATATGAGCATGTGACTAGATAGTTTGTGGCTCCACAAGATGTTCCCCCAGTAGCATGGGTGTGGGTGAGGAGTGCATGGGTACCAATGAGGATAAGAGCTCATATGAGTCCTACTAAGGCTAAGCTAGCATCATTAATTTTAAATGCATGAGATAAGGCTATAGATATTCCTAATGTGGATGATGTTGGATGCATAAATACCTATACTACAAGGTGTTCAAGTCATCGGTGGGATCCATTATATCCTATTGATGGAGGGGATGCTCTAACATGAGGATCATACATTGATCAAGATGATGGGAGGTAAGTAATAATTATATTTGAGTTGTGTATAATTTTTTTCTTGTTTAGTTTGATTTGAAGGTATATATCTAATGTAGTGTTATAATTTATGTGCAAGTGGAGTGGGAGGTGCTCAAGATGAAGCACAAGTTAGGGTAAGGAGTGGAGATGATGACTATTTGGAGATAATCATTGAGTCTACACTTTGAGAGCTCACATGAAATGTTCCTAATGATGTGATGGAGGAAGGATTGATAGAGTGAGAAACATTTATGTATGGTATTCATGCTCACCTATTTCATAGGGTTGTTATAGTGATAATTTCATATATTAGATTAGTAAGATAAAGAGATGAGTTGAGAGCTGAGATAGATATGTATAGGATGCCTCCACCTGATTACGGATTGGTGAGTATGAGGATTATGGATGAGTACATGGAGATTCAAAGGTGGCATGTGGACTTGCATGAGGAGCATTATTAGCTACTGGAGAAAGAGAGTCATTGTAAGAGACATTTCAAAGCTCGAGGAGGTGGAGGGCCATTGAGTGCTAGAGTGGATTATGGGACTAGTATTAGAGGAGAGAGTGAGACTGAGAGTGAAGGCATGATGCCCATTCATGATTGATTATATTTGATGTGATGTATATATTTTGAAAACTTTATTATTATTATTATTATTATTATTATTATTATTATTATTATTATTATCATCATCATCATCATCATCATCATCATCATCATCATCATCATCATCATCATCATCATCATCATCATCATCATCATCATCATTATCATGATCATGATCATGATCATTATCATTATCATTATCATCATCTTCATCATCATCATCATCATCATCATCATTATATATATATATATATGGAAACTACTTTCTGAGTTTGACTCAGGTGTATTGTGTTATGGATTTTGTAAATGATTGATTAGAAATAGTTGATTTGGTATTGATTTTTAGGTTACATATGTTTTTATAAAATTTTATTTGTGATGTGATTTGATTTTTCATGATATGTTCAAGTGTGATGCTAGGTTTGATTTGTAATTTATATATGAGCAAAATTTTTGTTGGTTTTTGTAATTGGTAAATTGTTTTTGTAAAGTGAACTAGTTTAAACTTGGTAAAATAGGATATTAGTAAGCTCAGGAGTTGGATAATTTTTTTTGGCTAGGGATGGTTATTCAGAACTAGGAATGTTATTTGTTAGTAGAAGGGGATGTAAGAGAGTGTTTTGTGCTTAATCCCCTAAGAGTGGCTCACAAATACAAAGGCTATTCTTTTAGCTTCATCATTTCCCACTAAATGAAGCTATGTGATCATGTATGTGTTAATCAATGTTTGGACTATATACCCAATCCATTTGAATAGGTGGCTCAAGAATATAAAGGCTGGCCCTTTAGCTCCATCATTATTACATAAAGTGAAGCTATGTACTGATACTAGTATGAATGTGTGTTGTATCACTATCTAAACCCTGATGGCCAATTAAAAAAGTACCCATACTACTCATGCTATGTGGGAACATACACTATATCAGATACTATGTATTGTACACTAACTATAGATGTGTATGGAGACTACCAAATGTAACCTTACTAGATGTGAAAATGAAACTATGTGATATGAAGAAGGCTCATCTATCCATAATCATAGTGGATTGCTATGGGAAATAGTACCCTATGGTCTCTATTGTGATGCATATGAATGAATGATAGATTGAGATGGAGCTGAAACCTATGATGGTGGCTCATCTAATATTTATTTTAGTAGGTTGCTACATGAAATGGGTCCTAGAAAACTTGGTCATAGTGAATATTTCTCTATAGAAATACTTTGCTATAGTACTTGTGACTATGCTAGATATGTATATGGAACTACACTATGTACTCCTAAAACTATAGAGTTATATGTAGGCTTCTCTCATTATACTAGTTTCTAAACCTTCTGAATAGGATATCTCCTATGAGGCTTTATCCTAGAACCCACATTACTCTCATAATGAGTGATTGATGATTCTTGTAAAGGAATGTCCTAAGAAGACTCAATCATGGAGGAATGAGGTCTATGGTTCCATGATGGAGGAGATATCAGTGACCCCTATGTGAATTCTATGATGCCATCATCAACACATCTTTTAACGCAATCCTTGAGTCCATAACAATCATTATCTTTATGTCCACGAATATGATGATAGTTACAAAAGGGCCAATATGGCTATCTATGTAAAAGATGTGGATATTGTTGATGAGTAGAAGGAAATGTGATTAACCTCCTATATAGTATTGATGATAATATGACACATGGGATACCATAATTTGAATCAAACTATAGTGGTGTCTTTCTATTTTTCTTTCTAGTGTATATTATAGGTTGTGCTCTAGAAACTTGCTCTGTGTTCTTAAATAGTTTCTTTTCTAGTTAAGGTCTCCTATCTTGTTTAGGACATGATGGATGATATGTGATAATAGATATAGATGGTGGTACTACTATGAAATCTAGAGTAATGTGATCAATTGAATCTACCATAATCAATCTTAATTTATTTTCCAAGGCTAGAATTGTATAACATAAGTGCTAGAAAGAGGACTCTATCTGATATAATTGATGTTCAAAGAGAGGTTAACAAAGCCCCTTAATAAATATATGTTGAATTTATAAATTTATTGGTTTATAGATCAATTTTAACATGTGCATCTTGAATCTTAAGATATAATCACTAACTGGATCTAAATTATTCTGATGCAATGTGGAAGGTTTCTCATATGTAACATGAGGGCCCATGTTTTCTATGTAATTTCTCAAAAATGCCTCCTCTAACTCATTGTATGTGTGCAAGAAACCAAGATAGAGTAGATGAAAGAACCAATTATATGCCTCACCCACTAATGTTTACGAGAACAACTTTAGTAGAATCAAAAGACTCACATGAGATGGCAAAGACTTTCAAAAGGCTTGAAGGTATACAAATGGATCTCCAGTTCCATCAAAGTGAGGTAATGATGGTATCTAGAAATTCTTAGGAAATGAAAATTTTACGAATGTATTTAGAAGAGGGTTAACATGTAAATCATTGGCATCCATCTAAGACTTATAAGCCTTGTTTTCCAAGGTAAGGAGATATACTTGGTGTTATAATTTATCTACTACATACATCAAAGAAATAATCTCCTAGGATGGTATATTAACATCTTGAAGTGGTTAATTTAATCATTGAATTTGATGATTAATTTTATCCATGGGAATGCTACATTTAGCAATTATATCATAGAGAGGGTATGTACTCACTTGAACCTTTGAAGGAATAGTAACATGGACTTTGGTAGAGGGATGTGGGCTACCATTCTCTTTAGGTGAAGAGTGAGAAATAGGTGCTACTGTAGTAGGGGGTGGCTTGGATGATTCATTAATATCTTTATGTTTTAGTGAATCACATTCTAATGGAGTATAAAATGTGATGCTATCTTTAATATCTGCATCATATGTAATAGAATCATGCATAAAAGTAGAGACAACATTTGGTAGTGTATTTTGTTTGAGAGGAGGAATGAGAAAAGAGTTAGAAACATGATATGTATTTTCTTCTTCACTATGTACATAATAATTGTCATTATTCCATGAATTATTATAGTTAAAATATTTTTTATAGTCACCCTCATTTTCATATTCATTTTCATGTTCACTATCATACTCATTATCACTTTTATTATCACTAGGGAGAGGTGTAAGAGAATAATTTGATTCTTTTCTAATATGCAATAAATTATCATGTGAAATTGAAATATTATGTGCATCTATGTTATCCATGGATAGAGTGTATGCATTATTTGTGTTTATAATATGATAAGTAAGAGTAAGAGAGTTATCATTTACACATTCTTTTGATAAAGTGGAGTTGAGAGTATGAGATGCATCATTTGAACTATGCATTGGCAATTTGATTTTATTGCATTTATATTGTTGTATTTTGAACATAGAAGTAACAAAAGAGTGAGATAGATTAGGTTCACATGGAAGTAAATTATCACCAATAAGAGGTTCACTTGCAAGTACATAACTAATTTGTTCATTAGGTGAATTGTGCATATGAGAATGAGGTGAAAATTACCTTTCCCATTTATCAAAATTATTTTCTTTAGAAAAGGGAATAAAAGAGATAGGTTTGAGAGAAGAAGATGCATTTATTTTTACTTCACTATAACTATCATGTATATCATCATATACCTCATTACAACATTAGTAATTATCTTCGTTGTAAATAAAATCATTTTTGACATTTTTAGCTAATGTGCAATTTTGTAAATTTGTCCATTCATTGTCATAATTATGATAAAATTTTAAAAATTGATCTATGGGATGAGAGGGAAGAAGTGCCTTAGTCTCCATTTTATTTCTTTCACCAAAGAGAATGTGAAAAATTATTATTAAGTAAATGAATGCAATAATAACTATGAACATAGAGATTCTGAAAATATTTTTTGGCACTCTAAATAATTTGCAAAAATTCTAAAATATTTTTCTAAACATTTTAAAGAAGGAAGGCTTGGGGTTTGAGGACCTATTTTGGAAATACAGGGTTTTGGATTGGGGTTTTATAATTTTTGAAAATTAGTGCTATAGTTTAAATTCTAAAATAAATTTGAATAAGATAAATGAATAAAAATTTATACGAAAATTAGAAATTGAATTTTTGCACATAATAACTACTAATATTGAGATTTAAAAAATATTTTTGATACTCCAAACAATTTTTAAAAATTCCAAAATATTTTTCTAAAAATTGTAAGGGATGGAGACTTAGGGTTTAAGGACCTAGTTTGGAAATCTAGGGATTTGGATTAGGGTTTTATAATTTTTGAAAATTATTACAATAATTTAAATTATAAGAAAATATTTTAATATAATTAATGCATAAAAATTTATAAAAAAATCATAAATTTGAAATTAAATTTTTGCACAAAAATATGAAGGAAAAACCCTAAGGGTACCTAAGGTTTTAGAGTTGTTTAAAGTAAGTTGGGTTCACCAAATGTTTTATTATTTTTGGTAAACAAGTTTGTATTTAATACAAAATAAATGGTATGTAATAATGGGAAAAATATAATTTAATATAGTAAAATATATATTTTTTCAAATTAATTACATAAGGAAAGAAATAAACCTATCTAGAAAAATAGGTTGAAATGAATGATTCAGGGGTTGAAAACTCCTGCACAGGATTGGGAAGACATCAAGAATATGGATCTATATTTAATTTAATGAAATAATAGGAATTTAAAAAATAGGACACCTTAGGGTGTGGTGTTATAGTCTAGGTCCTGCCACTGTTATCCAAACTGGTCACAAAGGTTTGAGTTTTCTAGGTTTTGCTTGCTATCTCTATATTAGTCTACTTGTGAAATTTTATAT
The DNA here is from genome assembly GCA_037957365.1 of Torreya grandis. Taxonomy (NCBI): domain Eukaryota; kingdom Viridiplantae; phylum Streptophyta; class Pinopsida; order Cupressales; family Taxaceae; genus Torreya; species Torreya grandis. The sequence goes on from JARHVA010006328.1 coordinate 277,446, forward strand.
CTTGATTATTGATGTATATATTTAGATATATAATTTAATATCCAACCCTAGGTTTATCTACACACATGAATCAACAAATACATTAAAATCAAAAGGGAGAAAAACTAGTTTATGGGAAGAATGATTGCATGATCTAAAACCCTACTATCCTGATTACTACCTATATTAACCCTCAAGCTATGGTCTCAAATAAAATTTAGTCTTCCCTTAGTAAAAATTCATAATCAATGTACATGGTAGATGTAAGAATGAGTTTCACCTAGGCCCTTCCTTGATCAAGCATGTATATCTATGTGTGATGCAGAATGTTGAGTTATATTATTGACTAATTTTTAATTATGTACTATGCAAAAGTATTAAGTGATATATATAAAATGCCTTGTGTATTCCTTTATATATAAAATTTTTTATTTTTAATTTGGGAGATTTATCCATATTTGGTTGACACTATGAAAACTTAAGGACAAAGCTAAGGAGGGGTTAAGATTCATTAAGTGAGGCAAACTGATCATTGGGACTCAAAATATAGTTTGATAAGAACAATAAAAATGGGAAAACCTAGGGTCCATCACTATATTCCAAACCCAATTCTCTTTTCCTATAGGCTCAAGACCTAGGGGGATGGAATAAGCATAGGAAATGGGGTTTGGTTGAGCTATAATTAGGTCTCAAAAGTTTATGGATGATTAGGAATCAATAAAAAGGTCACTCAATCCTAAAAAAATACCAATATAAGTAAAATAAAAGACATGGATAAATGTGAACAAATCTCATATTCTCCAATTAGAGTCTCATGTGAAAGGATTGTGAAAAGACATGATATGTGTGGTTGCTTGACTAATTTAAGGCATAAACAATGCACCCTACACACTTGGCTTCCAAAAAGGCAATATATTTACATAAAAATCCATGTGAGGGAGTGGATGGCACTTTTTAAGACCCTCAATGGCCTTATAAGCATAAAACACACCTTAAAATTAGCTCACTTAAAGTTTTCCACCCTTCTCACTATCTTGGTCACTATGTTATCTTTGATTGGCTAAGATGAGAGACATTGTTTTAAAACTTAAGAGTTTTAATGAAGAAATAAATGGAAATATTGAGTTATTACAAGTCATAATATTTCCTTTAAACTTGATTTCATCTTTAGACTCCTTCCAGAACCTAAAAAACACATATAATAGTCAAAATTACCTTGATTTATACCATGTATGTATAATTTCTTACAACTCAAAATGGTAGGAAGGATATTGAGAGAGTACTCTAAAACCTCCAAGTATTTTTATGGTCAAACTATTCCATAAAATTATATTTCCATCTATATTTCCTCAAACTGGTCACTGGTAAGGGTTTAGGCCTATTTTACCCTATTAAGGTTCATTAATAAAGATGGTACATTTAAACTACCAAAAAATTTAAAAAATTCATAATTAAATACCCTAATAAACATACCTAAACTTCTTATATTCCCATTCATAGCATCAAAATAGGTGTGAGCTTCCAAACTTCTGTTATCAATATTATTTTCACATTTTGCACAAGTCTGAGTTATCTTTGGGCCAAAAATGGATTCCCCTTCAACTTATATACCCTTAAAAATATTTAATTTTTTTTTATATATCCTATAAACATTTCTAAATAATATATAAATATGACTAGGGGCTAGAAGTGAAGTTAGACCCCCCATTAGGCTCTAGGCCTCAAACAGTCCTACCTGCATACTTAACACTCCAAATCATTTTGTTTGGTTTAATTATTTTATTATTGGTTATTCATGTTGTTTTGTATTTACCTCATATTTACATGCATTATATCAAGGTTAAAACATCTCATTATCCATCTATTTATCCCTATTCTCTAAATCTGCTAGTTTGTGCACTTAGGAAGTACCCTCTATCTGAGATAAAATAGAGGGTAAGTCCCCTATTTTCCTAGAAAAACTATTTATTTTAGGATATTTCCCAACTCATAAAAATTCTATGTACAAATTTTTATACCTTGGTTTGATTATTTGACCTACCAAATGCTTTAAGACCCAAGATAGACTTGTTAGAGGCAGACTGTGTGTAAGCCTTTCCCAAGTCGACTGTATGCTATTTGTTTGGGGATATACCTATCTAATTACATGTAATTTATGTATTAAATTATATTAATTATCATTATATATGTTTTAAATATTATCACCAATAATTTATAATCCATGTTTTCACCTTGAGCTATGTTCTTACTCAGCCAGTCTTAACTGAGAAATTAACCCTATTTGGATGCTTCCCCTACCTGTAGGTGAAAATTACCTTCTTGGAGATAATTAAATTAATATTTTTCCCTAATTAACTCTAAAATAAATAAAATTATTACTTTACTCACCCATTATATATATATATATATATATATATATATATATATATATATATATATATAATGTCAAATATTTGGTAAAGCCCTCAACTAAGTCATTATTAGTATATAATCACTTATAGTTGACTATACAGGGCCTTGTAGGTGATTTTAATCTTGGATAGTACATAAAAATTTATATGGGAAACATATTAGGTATTTTAAGTTACCTTATATCCACCAATATTTGGTATGTCCATGATCAAGCCTTTATTATGGATGATGTAGGCTAACAATTATCTATAGGTGGATGTCTAGGCCATTTATACGGACTATCTCCACCTCCATATGTGGAAATAAGTTCTTAAAATGTCATTAGTAGTCCCATAATGCATATTACATTAAATTAATCGTTATCCATGTTAAACACTTCTTCAAAACATGATTTAGGCCTTCTTTCTTTCCTTTTGACTTATAAGACTATGTTTTCTACCTTAAACCTGGTTGTAGGTTCACATTAGATGTTTATGAGACCTAGAAGGTGTTTTGGATTCAAATTATAAATCCTATACCTAAGTTATTCTTGATAAAAAATTTCATGATCATCTAAGAGTACAACTCATCATCTAATAACCAATCCAATCATCTTTGCACTTTTAAGCCTAGTTGGCTATAGGTGAGCACTTCCATGGAGTTATACACAATTGTAGGTGATTACTATACTTTGAACATATCTCACTAGTTCCTCATGATGGTATTAATGACCTATGGAATTAATTTCACCCAATAAGGTTCTCCAAACATGGAAACATGTCTTGTTTTTTCAATATTGGTTGAAGGGGTCTCTTTAGGATCAAAATCTTGCAGGTGATCACTACCTAAGAATAATGGTTCAAAGTGTATCTTTAGGAATTCTAAGAGTTTACCTCAACTAATATTTTATCCTCTAAACATTGAAAAATTAATGTTATATGCTAGAGGTTACAAGACAAGTTCATTATATGTATCAAACTCATTTGTATCCTTATCATATGACTTCCACCAAAATGCTTTAGGCCTCTATTTTCTCAGTTTATGGATTTTATCTCTAAAATAATCATCTCATTTTTTGAAGATGACCTTCAAAATTGTTTAGAAATCCATCCTTTAAAACAATTCTCTCATGATCCTTTCACCATATTGAGACCCTAAAGAAGCTTAATCACTTATTTCAACATTTTAAAATGACATTTTACCCTTTATGGTACCACCTATAGGTGGTTATTCAGTGTGTACAGGCAGTAAATGCAATTCAAGAAGTTTGTAGGATGTGTATTCTTATGACCATATTTAATCCCTTATCAAGTTTTAAATGCCCTCTTTACTCTCAAAAATCTTGTTTAACCCAGATACATCTTTACAACATGATTTATCCTCATGTGGTCTCCCCTGAAGATGAATACTATCATGTGTAGGAAACAAAGTTATAAGCATGGATAAGGTATTTAATTTAGCCTTGAATGAGTTTTAAGCATATTACAATACCTCTAAATGGATTTAAAAAACACTTGATTGGATTTAAGTAGCTATGTTCCTAGTTTACATGTGGTTTTCTCCTTCCAAGCACTTTTACACATTTAATAATGATTCCCTGACTGGTAGGTTGCATATAAATATACCTTCATGGAGAATTTTTTGGATAAAGAGAATGGAAGGTGAATGGATTAAGAGGAAATTGAGAAAATGATAATGAAACTATCATAACCCTCTATAACCATGGTCAAAACTTGAAGATCTTGAAAATGGTGAAAAACTATCTACAACATAGAATGATGCTTCTCTTACAACCTTGATGCAATTAACCTATCCAAACAATTTTCAACTTGAAACTAAGCATGGGACTTGTCCAAAATGGATCAAAACCTATAGGGTGTATGAAACAACAAGAAAAAAAACATATTCAACTTTATGAGGATGGTTCATAAAGCACAAGCCACCATTATTCAAGATCTTATTATGAAAATGAAGCTCTCTAAGTGAAATTTTATCTCTTAAATGTGATTGACCTAGAAGTTCTCGAACTATCTAGACCAAGTACAAACTTGAAGATTGGTTTTGTGTGCTTAGAGGGGTGAAAAAGGAGTAGAAAAAATTTAGCCCAAAATTGGAACTGCCAGAGCATGTTAAGCACGGAGATGAACTAAAGGAAGATGAAGATTCATATTACAACCTTCTCCCATGTGTAAAACTCTCCCATAGGCCATATGAGTGCTAAACTTCTTCTTTTTATTTTGATAACTAATTTTTGTTCTAAAGAACCTATCACTTTTAGTTATGATCAGTTTATTAAGGCATAATAAGACACATGTCACATGACATCACCCTTATTACACATTCACACTTCTTTATGAGGCTTACAACTTACTTAATGCCTTATTTTGACCCCAAAATGACTCAAAATGATATAAGGACTAAAAAATGACTAATTACCAAGGATAATATAACATGAAATCACACTAAATGACCCATAATACACCATAATACATATATATTAGACCCCTAAAACACCTAAAACTCAATTTTTTAACCTATAGGGGTCCCAATTTTACCTATAGGGTCAAATTTGGTCAACAATGACCCAATAGGAAAGATATTATTGGAAATGGATTATAATTAATTAGATTACCTATTTTTATGATTGGAGCATGTATAGGAATCTCCCAATTTTTTCCAAGTGGCATTGGTCTATCATAAGAGTGAATGGAAGCTATAGGAAAACCCTTGTTTCTTAGAGTTTTAATATAGTAGTTAGGGTTGACTAGGTCAAAACATGAGAGTTATTAGAGTTTGAAGCATGAGACCTATATATTATGAAAATGATGGTTTCTAATTAGGTTTTAGACATAAAAAATTCTAAAATATTCAAAGAAGTTGGCCTATTACTAAAAGGGCGTAATGAACAAGATTGAAAAAAACTAGGTAGAAGTTAGAATGAGATTAGGGATTGGTTTTAGTGGATAATTGATGGATAAAAATGAGTGGAGTAATTTTTAAATACCTATATCACCTTTCTCCCTTGAATATAAGTTTTGGTGATGCTCATATATAAACAAAAAGTTCTTCTCAAAGTGACTTGTTTAACAAAGTGAGGTCTGCATAGGGTGAAGACATGAGATTGGTTTGTAGGACCAATATTTATATTGATCTATGTAATATATATTTAAATATGTTATAATAATTACTAAAGATCATATAAACCCATTTCAAGTTCATAAAAGTGTTCTTAAAGGTGTGCTAGGACTTGGTTTTCATGACTATGTTTTTGGAGCTACAGGTAATTTTCTATGTATGATTGAGAATGATGTTCATGAGTATTTTTGCATAGAATTTAAGAATAAAAAGAATATTAAGTTTTTGTATATGTATAATATATTAATTTTAATAAATTTTTATTCATTATAAATTCTTATGAAGGAATGAAAATTCAAAGGTTCTGGACTAGGTTCTTAAGGCTTGTGTGCAGTTCTGAGTAAGCATATGAAAATGGTTAGTTTAAATTCTTATGCCCTATTTGGTGAAATAAAATTAAAATTATGATAACCCTAAGATAATTTATTTTATATCCATGTGATTTTTTATTATTTTATGTGTAAAATTCTAGTATATGATTCAGATTTGCAAGATAAACTTTATAGTAGTGAAAAGGCCTATTTGTGAGTATACCTAATTGTGTGGTTCAAGGAGTGAAATGAGATAAATGGGGTTGGGTACATAATTTGAGATTATGATGGGTATAATTAAATAATTTATGAATTTTTTCATCCATTTTTATAGGCTCAAGATATTCCAAGAAGGCCAAAGTGAAATGTGTGCTTAGAGAAGGCCTAATTGCATTAGGTATCTATTAGACCTAATGGTGGTTTTATCCCTTAAGGGTGATTATAAATATATTTACTCGTTTTTTCTCTTGTTAAATTTGTTTTTTTATCTATTTCAAGGGTGATCCAAATATGTTAATGTTATTGGCTGACCAAAATGGGTAAGAGAAAGAGTCAAGTATAAAGAGAAGGTCTAATAGGCCTAATTGACTAGTTAAAATATTGAGGATATCAGTGAATTATTTAGATTTTTGGAAACCAAATATATGGTGTGAATAAAATCATAGAGGTGTGGTAAATATGTCATGAAATTATAAAATTTTTTATATAGGTTATGAAAAAGGTTATAATACCTAATTTTGTCAAAGAAAGGGCTAGCTGAGCAAGAATGCCTAATAGGCTATTTAAGAGAGATAAAAGAATGAGAAGAAAAAAATAAGGTGGTAACATTTAGTTGAGTGATAAAAAAATGTTAAAGGTGATTATATATTCAATGTAGATGAGTTTGTGATGATTTATCTAGGAGGTTGGTGCCTCCTTGTAAGTTGGCGCTTGCTATAGGACTAGTTGAGTTGGTGCTTGACTAGAGAAGGGGTTAGTTATCCTTGTGGGGTTATTGCCTCACTAAATTTTGATCCATTTATTATATTAATATAGTCCAAGTGGTTTTTAAGTATATTTTATCTCCCAAGAGGTTTTCCCACATATCTTCTATATTCTTATGTTGTTTGCTTTTATAGATGTTTGTTTATGTATTGGTTAATGTATGTATATGAATGAATGCCTCATGAATGATATGTGAAATTGAAATATTGTTTCAAGGAAAATAATTCACCCCATCTCAATATCTACACTTCCAACATCCATATTATCACAAAAAGAGATAATTCTTGGCTGAACATCATGCTTTAGTCCCTTTATTATTGGGTGACCTAGGTGCACTTTAGATATTTGATAATCCCCACTAGTAGATATTTTTATTTATCTAATGAGGGGATTTATATTTCCATATATCTCTCCCACACTAAATCATATGATATCTTGGATATATTCTTAAGGCCTACCTTTGATATTTGTTATTCCTCTAATATACTAAATTTTAGTGTGTTGGGAGACACCATTTATCTCTACTTATTTATCCTTGATTGTGATAGCCAGCTTGGAGTGGTAGCCTGTGATCTTGGCACTATTATCTATGAATCTATAGATAAATTTAATACACTGGTGGTTACTATGAAAAGTGATATATCTATCACTAATGCTTCCACTATATTTTTAGCTAATGATTTTGCTATCTCCTTCACATTTTTGGGTTGAGTAACCATAGTTATATCAATGGGTCCTTATGTCTCCACCTCTTTAGTGGGGGCTTGGGTTACTGATGAAATGGAAGAAATGGGTGAAGTAGGTATTGATGGGGTTACCAAGAGTGTGATATCTAGGAGTGACATGAGTGGAGGGGTAGTCATGGTAATTTGAAATAAGGGAACCTATAGAAATTTGGAATCTAAGGTAGCAAATGAATAAATAAATGTGTAGGAACACTCAGAGTTGATAAAATGGGGAATGTGATGGAATATGAAAAATGAAGAAGTAACTACCCAAATGGTTAGGATGGCTAGTGGGATTGTAGTTAGGATGAATGAGTCCACAACCATGTACTATTGGTTGGTGTTAGTGATTAATGGAGTAGTAATGTATATGGGAGATGAGGTGGAAGGGATTGTGGAATAAGGAGGTGAAGGTGGAGTCTGAGTGTCCACTTGTATTGATTGGATTTCTATTAAGAAAGATAGTTTTATAAGAGGTTTGAGTGAAGGTGTAAACATTTACACTAGTAGACTAGTGAAAATAGGAGGGATAACTATTTAGGATGATTAGGTAATGAAAATAGGAGGGAGTACTATGGTTAGTTGAATAACAAAGATAAGAGGATGAACTATTTGTGCCAATTGAGCAACATTGGTGTCCTCTATAGAAGTTAGTAGTTGTTGATCCATTTGCTATTTTATTATCTTTTAGCTACTGGAAGGACATCTTTTATCTTTTTGTTTCAACTTTTTCTTATGTGTACAATTGGCATGTCTACCTGATCTACTTAGGTTTCACTACTAAAACCCTCTGCTATTATTGCCACACCCTTCTCCATCACTTCTCTCAACTTATCACTAATACTCAGGGTTTCCTTGGTGATCTTGACCCCTTTTCTCCTCAACCAATTTATTGTTCTATTTATTACCAAGGTGGTCTTATCCATCAATGATAAGGATTTATGTATAGATCACCTGAATATTAGAAGATGTTAGAGATAAATCTTATTATCATGGTATACCATATCAACTAGAGATTAATAATCTCTTAAGACCTCAAATACTGATGCGATCTTATAAGTTTTCTTTTGTTCTAGGTTCATCCTAGAATAATCACTCAATCTCACTTCATCTTCATCTTGCATGTCTTCCTAGTAATCTTTATAAAAAGGAACATGGAAATATGTGGTGATACCTAATATACACGTAATATGGCAAATCACATCATAAAATGGCCTTACATCAAGAGATCTTAAGGTTATTTAAGTCATCTTGGTATCTGTACATTTGGATTTCGATAGGGAAGTGCATGTATACCTCCCTATACTGATGAGGAACTAGATCCCTAAATTATGTTTACTTGACAACAACTTATGGGTTTTTGAAAGCTACCTCAAAATTTCCATCAAGGCCCATTTGTCACTTACATACCTTGGAAGGTGTAGGGACAACCACTGAAACCTCCTACTATAATGTATAAATATGTTGGGAATTGAATGGAATATGATCCCCCATTTATGATTTTAGATTTTGTAGCATCCAAGAATATTCTCCTTTCTATCTCCTTGTAAAACATAATTATGATGCAATATATGAAAGATTCATTGACCCTTCTTGGATGTTATTTTCTAACCTCAAGGGTGAGGTTAGGGTAGTAGTTAAAGACCTTATTGACCTGATCAAACACTATGTTCAATCCTAGAAACGCCTTCCCCTTTACTAATATGTAGACCAAGTATGAGGTCATGTAAAACTTGTTTGTAGTTTGGACTTACATCAATTATTTGTGGATGGAGTCAGAAATCAACTAGGCCTAGTGGATATACAATTTATTTTAGTAGATCACCCAAATGTCTAGGTACATCTAATCTTGATAATTCTTAGCATCTAGGTTTCTTATAACTTTATGCAAGAGTATGATAATATCAGCTACTTCATCTTTGAAGTCTATTCTTTTTATGGTTTTATCCAATCTTATAGATGTGGGTCTAGAGGTTTTTATCCATTGTTTATTTAGAACTCATATACATGCAATATTATTATTTCGGTAGAACTTCTTTGAAGATTCAAGGGTTAAATCTAGAAAACTCTCATATTTTAGAATTAGGAATATAATATCTATGAAATAAGGGTCAAGGTTCAAAACCTTTTCCCCTTTGTCATTCACCACTTCCATCTTCTTAGAATCATAGTGCTTTGCCAACATCAGCACATGCTCAGGGCTGTACACTGATAGTAGGAAGGTTGCTGCTTGGGGCAACCCACTATTGTAGATAATTTAAATTCAGTCATTCTTAAATTCAACATTTACTCTATTCTATAAATCAGCTAGGTCTATGTTACCTAGATCTATATTAGTGATCTCATTTGTATTAGAGTCCAAGTTGAGTGGGATACTAGATCCCTTTGACTTGAAATTCATTTCCTTTCTAGACATATGTTTTAGGAAAAATATCATGGGGAAAACCAACAACTTAGTTAGTGGATTTTGGACTTGCAATTATAGGTAAAAAGTTTGATAAAGATATACTGTGTATTTACAACTAAAAAGTCTAGCAAGGTTATATTATGCAATTTTAAATTAAAAGTTTTGTGGGGTTTTGAATTGTAATTTATACTTTAAAATCTCAATGAAAAATAAAATAGGTTTTAGGTTTGTAAAAGCAAGTTGGATCTTTGATGGGGATTTCGAGTTATTTTTACAAGTCAAATTTCCATGGGGTTTTAGAGTTATTTTTGAAATGGGTATTTTTGCTAGGTCTATGTAGAGAATATTATGGGAATATTCTATATTTAATCAATTTTACAAACCCTAGACTTCAACTATGAAGGATAGATGATCAATCAACTTTAAACAGATATTCAATAATTATAGACAAAAAAGGGAAATGCATGCAAACATAGGAAAATGGAAACCCTAGATTTTCTTAGCTAAGAATATTTACATAAATTGAAAGTAAAGGTATGATTGGATAATAGAGATAATATTAGTGCTTTGATATAAAATACATGGTAAATAGAGGAATACCATGCTTGTAGAGGATGACAATGGTGGTCATGGCATTAACAAGGGGTGGCTTAGTGATCAATCAAAAGCTTATTGATTTCATAGCTACAAATATGATTTACAATGTTAAATAATGACTTAAAAAACCTAATTTTATTAATATAAATCTATAATTGATTCTAATTATGGTATTTGTTAGGAAAATGATGGGAGAAGTGGGGTTTTAGAGTTGTGGTACAATTTTATAGAATTGTAAAATTACATTTTGCATTTTGACCTCTAATTTTTATCAAGTGACTTGGTGTTATGGAAGAGATAAATTATAACTCAAGTTATGATTTTATACTTTTAAAGTTTCAAAGTATATCCCAATTTTTGGTTTCCATAGGTAGGGTAAATTATAAAAAGTGAAACTTTAATTGCACTTTGCAAGTTGCAATATGCAACCAAAGTTCCAATTTTCATGCGTGTGGTAAATGCTGGAAAGAGAGACTTGAGTTGAAATTTGAAATTGCATTTAGATTTCCAATTTATTTAGGTGTATTAAATGATGAAAATAATGGTTCTACTTGTAATTTTCAACTTGCAAAGTTGTAAAATGATATCAGAGTTCCAATTTATACTAGGCATTAGGTGAGTGGGAAGTGGATGTTGCGGTGTATTTTTTAACTTTGTAAAGTTGAAAATAATAATCAAACCTCTAGTTTCTATTACATATGTGAAAATTGGGAAATGGAGTTTTGTTCGTAATTTACAACTTTTGAAATTTTAAATTATACCCAAATCTTTGGTTTCTACTAGGTATTGAAAAAGGGTTTTTTTGGTAACCTTAAAGCTTTTTCATAAAAAAATATTGGGTCTCCCTTAGGGTACAAGATGTTTTGATATTTTTGGCTCAAAAATATCAACATACATCATAAATATGATATGCATTTATCCATGTATCAACTATAATAACATCATAGGAGACTACATATTTAGGAAGGTTGTAGTAAGCTTTGAATGTAATCTTTGAAATATTCATGATCTTGTGTTGGGAACCCATAGAACACACAAGATCAAAAACATCATCAAGGACTAATTTGGAAGTGAGAAACAAGTTGCTAAAGAGGTCACCAAATGGAAAGACTTCTTGTTTGGTTGTTGATCTTTGTAAACTATAGTTATTGTATGCCTTAATGGCATTTTAGAACTCAAACTCATCATTGTCATCATTGGAGCTAGACTTAGGCACCATATCAATTGATTTTAGTATCTCATTATAGTGTTATAAAATGGATTATGCCCTCTAGGAAAGTGGTGTTTCTATATTTGGACTTAGTTTTGAGGTTATAGGATGAAACAACCATGATAGAAAGGGATAAATCTATGTGATAGTGAATTCTAAGTATGGATGACATGGAGGGTTTGAGAATGAACTGAGAGTGAGGAGGAAAATCTAGGAATATGGGAGAAATAATATTAAATGAGTTTTCTATCCAAAACTTATAACAATCTATAATAATCTCTTACATTGATGGTACTTAGACGCTAACCCATTATAAATTCAAATTTGAGTTGGAGGCTTGATATTTTAATTTATTTCCAAATATGGAGTTACGTTAGGGATTCTAAATATGTGCCACCTACTAGATTTGGAGATTGTGATGTGATGTTTTAAATTTTCTAATTAGAGCCCATTTTCCAATTTAGTTAATACTAGGAGTGTGGCAAACACATAGTTATGTTGTCCCTATGGCATCCCAAGTAGATTTTATCTTGTGCCATGCATCCATTTCCAATTGGTCAAGATTTGTAATGGATACCACTTAGGAATGACCTAATACCTCACATTTAAACTTTTGAGAGTAATTGTTACCAATTGGAAGAGTGAGGTGACACATGGTATCCTTTGATTATCCTTTTAAATCTATATATACTTCATTATAAACACTTGGGGCTTCTCATGCCTTTTCTACCAGTTTGTATGAATGTACCATGTGGCATGCTCTAGTAGTTCAAGCTCTCTTAGGATTTGACATTTTTGATAGGTTCAGGAGACTAATAGCCCTGATAGGATCTACATGGTGCTTCTTTATTTTGTCAAGCTCTCTTAGGGTCTGACATCTTGACATGTCTGGGAGATTGACAACTCTAACAACATCTACATAGCACTTTTTCATATTTTCATTCCTCCTACAAAAATTAATGAAAATGATACTAATTAAAAAAGGGAATATGTAATTGATCAAGACACTCACCTATCTACTAATGGGGATTTACAAGGTGCCACATAGGACTTTAGGAGATAGTAGCTTTAGGAAACTAGGGCTCTAGAAACTGATAGTCTAACAATTTTAATACAAGTCTAAATTTATAAAAAAATAGTTAGCACAACAAACTATTCTAATTATGAAATTGGTTTCTTCTTCTTAAGATGCAACAAGGAATTGACTATACTTGAAACTATAAGGCCATAAGGTTTTTAAATCATAGACCAAATTATAATTTTAAGCACATTCGACACTAGGTAAACTAGGTTGACATAAATTTGAGGATCTTCATAGAAAGACATTGTTCAGATAGGGATCAAAAGTCTAATGACTTTAAATTGAGTATTTTTTAATAGGGGTACCCCACTTACCCAAATAAGGGTGTAGTCATATAAAATGTCAAAATTGGTAGCTTGAGTGTGGCTTATGACTCCTAACCCATAGGTCCCTCTTACATGCTCTCATGATCCTTATAAACACATTTTTGCTTATTCTCAGTCATCCATATACTTTCAAGACCTAGTTTTAGGTCAATCAGGATACATTTCCTATGCTAGTTCCATCCCCCTAGGTCTTGATCTTGTAATATATGAGTGCTAGGGTTAGACTATAGCACTAGACCCTAGGGTGTCCCATTTCTAGCACTCTTATCTAATCACATTTTGAGCCTAAATGACCATTTATTTCTAATTCCTCTTCTTCATTATGTCAGCCTAGTGTGAATACATTTAACCCATGACCAATAAATATCTATAAAATCCCATTCAAAGTTCACTTAGAAGGGGTTGGAAAATATTACAAAGCAAACAAGAATATAAGCAAGACCATTAAGGTAAATTTACCTTTTCTCTACATAAAACCATCCAATACAGCTACAACCATACTTAGATCCTCACACCAGTCCCTAGCCACCTCAAACACACTTAGTTTAGCATTTTGCATCGACATTACACTATTGCACAAAGCACATTCAAAGTATTAGTATGTAGGCAACATGCCCACACAAGGGGTGTGAATACAAGTTTAGTTCATCTTACACACACTAAACCATCCCTTGATACTCAAAGTTTACCAAAGCATAATTGAGTCTAGGGTTTGAATATAAAATCATCTCTACAAGGAGTTCCATATACTTTTAATAGTCAAGATTTCACCAGTAGGCTCACACAGGGACAATGAACAAAACACAAAAAACTCAGGTCTCTATGAGTAGTTTGGATAATAATGGTATAAAATGACAATAAAACCAAAATTTAGGGTTTACTATTTTGGTACTCCTATCCTTTCACAAAATTAAATCTAAAACCTGATTTGTGACACTATCCTAGTCTTGCATAACAAATTCTAGACCTTGTCTTAGCCATTTCATCCTATTTTTAGCTAAGTCTTATTTTTTCCATATTTATCATGATTTATAAAAAGATTAAAAATAAAAATAAATTATATAAATTATTATTTATGATTATTACAATATTATTTACTGATTTAATCAACTTAGACCTTTAACTAAATTAAGAATAAAACTCCAATATTCCCAAAAATTTTAAATCATTTTGACTTACTTCATTTACACATAAAAACCCTAGAAATGCTAGGGTAAATTATTTTCTATTTTTTCCAATGTTTTTTTTAATTTTTTACCTACATATTTAAATCATAAATTCACTGTATTTTTTAAAATTTCATAGTAAATTTTAAAAAATCAAAAATTTCCCAAAACCTAGTTGCATATACTAGGTCCCTTTAAATAAAAAAATTTACCAGTACTTTTTAAATTTTTACTTGCATATTTAAATAAAGAATTAGATTTAATTTTTAAAATTCCATAGTAATTTTAAAAAAAAAAAATCTCCCAAACCCTAGTTGCATTTACTAGGTCCCTTTAAATCAAGAATTGTCCTATTATTTTCTGATTTTTTACCTACATATTTAAATTAGAAATTCACTTTAATTTTTAAAATTCCATACTAAATTTTAAAAAATTATTTTCTTTTAAACCCTAGTTTCATATACTAGATCCCATTGATTTTGAGGTATAACCTTACATGTTTATGAACTTCGTATCCTTTTTATGCATATTCCAGTTCGTTGTTTAGATTATATTCATTTAATCTTTTATTTCATGATTCAAGTTATTTTCCTAATGAAATCTAAACTCTTTTCATCTCTTCATTTGAGATGAAGTGAAATAATTAGAGACAACCCTCTTAAATTCACCCATATTCCTTTAACCTAAGCTAACCCTATATCATGGATAAATAACCAACTCAACTTCCTACTATAGATCTACACATCTAGATTACATCAATTTCAATGAGGATAATTTTGACAATGAGCAATATGAGAATAATAATGATGATACAAACACTGATGTTCATGACCCACCACATTAGTTTTTTGATCCAGTTTTAATTATTGTTGATAATGATTCTGTCCTCAATAAAGACTTGATTCTATAAAGTTTTAGAGAAAGACTTAGGGAACAACCTTGAGGTCATACTCTTATCTTACAATATATCATGGAAATTAGAAAGGACAATCAAGTTGAGTCTTTTATTCCTTCAAAGCAACTAGTTAAAAATGATACTACAGGGGTAATTATGTCTCAACAACCCCCTATAGTAGCCTAACCTTCCTCTATTCCACCACTAGCTATATCTAGTACATCTTTGTCTTCTGATGTGGCTACCCTTGTGTAAGAGATAAAATCTCTTCAATATAAGGTGCTACATCTTGAGTAAGGTGCATCTAGACCTACACAAGCCTTGAATTCTTTTTCTCTACTGCATATACCCTTAGCATGTCATATTACTTCTACACCCTTACCATCAAGTTTTTTTCAACTCAAGCTCACTCTATATGATAGCAAGGGTGATCTAGAGACACATTTGAGAGCTTTTCATGTAACATGTTTGGACTATTTGCCAAATGACTAGCTACTAACCAAGATATTTCCATGGAGTCTAAAGGATTATGCTTTAAAATGGTTTTATAGTCTACCAAATTAGTTGGTCAATGAATTTAATCATTTAGCCGACATGTTCCTCGATTATTTTAGCATTATCATTGGTGATAAGGTTTTCTTTACCCAAGTTCTACAACATAAACAAATGTCAAATGAGCATCTCATAGATTATGTTCTTTGATATAAGACTATCTTGGCTAAGATGACTAGCCCCATGGTTGATCAAGAGTTACAAGATCTCTTAAAATAGATTATTCTACCAGATTTGCATGAATCAATAATTTTCAAAAGATTCTCTTACTTTATTGAGTTATGTCATACACTAAAAGAAAGGGAATCCAAATTAATTTCAATTGGAAAAATCAAGTACATAAGTATAGCAAAAACAAAAAACAAGATTAAAAATAAAGTCCTATTCAATGTCAAGGTCAATGATAACAAAATTCAAAATCAAACTAAAATCAATGTAGCTTCAGATCCCCCTCAATGATTGGTTTTAACAACACCTCCTTGGTGAACCTTTACCAATCTACCATTTTCTCCAGCTAGAGTTTTACTGTAGCTTTTGGAATGTAATATCATATATCTCCCTCATATTTAGGAAATTCATTCAACAAATCCTCTTCCATAAGGATATGATCAAAATGAATTTTGATATTTTCATAGTGCACCCAACCACATAAAAAATAGATGCATCAATTTGAAACACAAGATACAAGACTTGATAGATGGAAATGTTATTGATCTTGGCACTCTAATTAAGCCTCTAAAAGTAAAGCAAACATAAGACAAGGCTCTAAAAATTTTATTAGATCATTTTCCACATCATTCTAAATAGGAGATAGGGGACACATTAGGCACTCACCATGCATATCATGCATATCTACCACTAGCTACATACAAGGCACCTTTAGCTGAGTCACATCCTTTGAGTAACATGATTGGTGTGTAAAATTTTAGAGTTCTAACTAGACCTTTGATCTCCTTTTCAGAGTAGGATATAGTTGAGGATGATTTAGATTATCATGCACTCTTTATCATAGATTACATTCATAATCATCCCATTCATAGTGTTCTCATAGACAATGGATCTGGTGTGAACATGTGCACTATGACATTATTGTATCATTTTGGATATTCAAAGTAGGATATTACTCTGATGGACATAATTATTAGTAGATTTAGTGGGAACATATAGATTTAATTGGGTGATATTTTACTCCTTTTATAGGTTAGTCAAACACATGTGGCCACACTATTTACTATTGTTCCTAGTGTAGGAGTTTTTGATATGTTACTTGGTCGACCATGGATCTACAAACTTTTAGCAATACATTTTATAGTTCATAGATGCATGAAATTCATTCATGATAATTATGTTTTTATAGTTTGTGGAGTTCTATATGAGTTACCACTCCCCACTATAGATCCATATGCTACTCTATAGTTACCAGTTTTAGTTCTACCACCAGTTTTAGTTTCTCTACTAGTTTTAATTCTTCCTTTAGTTTAGATTTAGACATAGTCATGGAATTCATCACCAACATAGAGAGTTCATACACTTCCATATAGGATTATTTTGGAGAAACCATAGATTTATAATTCTAGATAACTTTTAGCTACAGTGTTCAAACCTAGGGTACTATCATTGAGATCTCATACCTTTGCACATAGAGAACATATTTAGAGAGATTTTCCTACTACCATATGTGTCCCTAAGAGTTTACTATGTATCTAGGGACATTATATACTAATATATATGGGTTAATGGAGATTCTAACATATGGTACACATCCCCCTTAGTTATATGGATCTAATATATTAGGATAATGGAGTAACCTATGGAATTGGTGCATTGGGTAATGGTCGTCTTACATTAGGATTAAGAGATTACCCATCCATAGTTAGTTAGATAGAGATATATATAAAGGAGATGATTATCATTTTATAGTATCAAGTAATCATTGAGTCTTCTATTGTAAGATGATATTGGAGGTTGTCCCCTCGAGAGACATTATGGAGTTATTCCTTCCTAAAGGAGTATTGTATGGTGTTGCCCTGCCTTAAAGGTGATTATTATATTTATGAATATATTAAATATTTGGACATCTTGGTCCACCAATATCTATTTTTTTGAGTTGATCTACATTATATTCTATATTATTTCTAAATATTATAAGTGTGGATCATAACAAGTGGTATCAAAGCTTTGATTTGGGTAATTTGTGTGGATTAAAACCCTAGTTTTCTAGAATCATCAATATATTTTAATCTATTGTGAGTTTCTATGCAACTATTATAAGTGTGGATTATACCAGAGCCCTATAGTTGTATCTACTTCTTAGAGTTACAAGGGGACCCCATAATCAATTTCCACTACATATATTTCAAAGCATTTACAACATACACAACTTTTGGAGCCATAATATCAGCCCTTCCATAATGCTTCATGATCAAACATGATCCCTCTCCTTGATATAGGACACCATCATATGGAGTCTCTCATAAGACTCATCAATTAGTATTATTTCCTCCTAATCTTTCTTGTACACAGCTTCTTTTCATTTTTTTGTACACAATCTCCTAATACTTGACTATACATAAAAAATACATAATATATCAAAATCCAAAAACATTAAAATAAGTAAAAAACACCAAAAAAAATTTAATTATATGTATTATCCATGCTTTACATTTCTACTACCATGCTAGACTTACATTTATTATTTTATGCTATTGTTTGTCAATTTATCTACATTACCATGTTCCACTTGATCTTCTTTGAGATTGTGTAGTGACACCCACCTCCTTGATTGATTCACTCTACTCATTAAGGGGGCATCTTAATTTTACATTTGATACATACATCAATAAATCTACCTTCTGAGGGCATCTTCTACATGACTACACCACCCAAGTTATACCATTCCTACACTAGACACTCTAGTTATCATGTTGATGTCCATTACTTACTAGCTTACACAGATTACTCTATCAATATTCACTAGTATATAGCAATTGTGTATTTCTTAGGATCTACCTATTCTTGTACTACATGTTTTACATACTTTCACTTCTTTCTTTGATTAAGTTAGATGCGATTGTATTTACACTATTTACATCCTTTATTTTCTTGATTTGTATAGATAGATGTGATTGAATTTCTTAGTTCATGTTTTATCTCTTATATGTGCCTTAGGACATTTACCAATGTCATTTTCTTCTATTCTTATGTGTGCCTTAGGACATTTGCCAATATCCTTTGCTTAAACTCTTTTATGTGCCTATGGCCCTTGTGCTAACCTTGTTTGTTTCATTTATATGTGTATGTGGCATTTTAACATGACTTGTATGATTAGTTTCTAGTTTGAGTGACATGTTCCCATGTCCCTTGTTTGCTTGGCACCTTGGCCACTCTTGTATACTTCTTACTTCTTGACTTGCATGCTTGTTTACTTGATTGCTTCTCAATTGTTTGCAATGCCATGATCCACATTATGTATTCTCTTGATTTATTGGATTCCATGATGAACATCATGCTCCATCCATCCTTGAAAATTAAAAACTAACTAGAATTACAATTATAGTTCATTATATTTCATATGTTATTACATTGTTATATCTATCTAGGCATAACATTGTAGATCTAACAATCTCTCATACAAACCATGATATATCTTGAGATATCTTATTGATTATTGTTTATATTTAATATAAAGATATTCATTGTAGGGTCTTCATTCCTACCCTCAAAAGAGAGGGCAACAAATAAGGGTTTTTTCATAGAGATTAGAGCTCATACTAACTAAAAAATCAATTTTTAGAACACCTAGAACAGTATCTAGACTTCAAACTAGGTAGAATAGACTAGAAAATAGTGATAATTATAGAACAATCATCAAAATTATCATAAGACAAGATCACAAAGATTCTAATACAACATCAGATAACAGAGTATCTTATTTTGGTGCTCTTATCTAAATAGCAAAAAAACTAGACTTTTCAAATATAGATAGAAAGGTAAGTACAATTACAATTTTGTCAATAATAGTTCACTTTAGAATCAACAATTTTAATATAGTTTTTCTTAGAGAATACAAATATAGGGGACATCATGTGGTAGTATGATGGTTGTCACTTATAGTTTTAGATTGTGTAATTGATATAACTTCCAAACCAGAATCTATGTTTTAGACACCACTGATTGGGAGCAATGTGCATGGCACATTTGACTTCTTTTCTTTTTGAGTTTAGTACATTACTTAGGCATTATCAATAGTTACATGTCTTATTCTATTTGTAGATGGTTGTCATCATTTCTGAGTGGCTTCCACAAAGGCCTATTGCCTAGTTTTGGAGTGGATTTCATATAAGCCTAATCTCCAACTTTTTTTTAGTGGCCAAGAGTGGTCTAGTTTATAAGACACATTCAGTTATCCATGCCACATTATCAGATTATTTAACATTCATGGGATTTAGGATCCATCTTGTATGACACACATTCATACTAATATCAATTCATAGCTTCACTTCATCGGGCACTAATGAAGCCAAAGGACTAGCTAGCCTTGTATTATTGAGCTAGCTACTCAGAGGGATTGGACACATAGTCCAAACATTTATTAGCACATGTAAGATCACATAGATTCACTTAATAGGCAAAGATGGATCTAAAGGGATAGAATTTGAATTTTTGAGTCACTCTCAAGAAATTAAGCACTCATCTCCATTCATGATACTACTTTTGATACAACACATATCTAGCATCATCCAACATCACTCAACATAAAAATAGGTTTTGTATTTTTAGCATACCCAGTGAGGTGTATTCATTCCTTTCTCTTCCTCTCTCTCTTACCCAACTTTGTATGTTCTTATTTTAGATATAACTTATCTATTAAGAACCGATCTAATCTTTGTTTTTCCTTGTATATTTACACTTAATAATATGCTCTCTTTATACACACTCAACATCACACAGCTTCATAAACTTCACCCTTATAGGTAAGTTTAGGTATACTTTCTACTTCCATTTATCCTAGTATTTCACTTTATTATATCACTGGAATAAGCGTGGGGGCAAATGAAGTCATATAAAATGTTAAAATTGGTAGCTTGAGTGTGGCTTGTGACACCCAACCTATAGGTCCCTCTTGTATTCTCTCATGACCCTTCTAGACACATTTGTTCTTATTCCCAATCATCCATAAACTTTCAAGACATGTGTATAGCTCAACTAAGCTACATTTCGTATCCTAGTTCCATTCCCCAAGTCTTGAGCCTATAGAATAGGAGAGTTTGGGTTGGAATATAGTACTAGACCTTAGAGTGTCCTATTTCCAATGCTCTTATCCAATCATATTTCAATCCTAGATGACCATTTCTTTCTAATTCCTCTTATTAATTATGTAAGGTTAGTGTGAATAAATTTAATCCATGACCAATATATCTCTATAAAAACCCATTAAAAATTTATTTATAAGGGGTTATCAAATATTATGAAGTAAGCAATAATACAAGTAAGACAATTAATGAAAATTTCCCTATTATCTACATACAACCATCCAATATAGCTACAAGCATATCCAAATCCTCACACTAGTCCTTAGCCACCTCAAACACACCCAATTTATCATTTTTGCATCCAAATTACACTATTATATAAAGCACATTCAATGGGATAACTACATGTAGCTTGATCCATCTTCAGAGTATTAATATGTAGGAAACATGCCCACACAAGGGGTGTAAATACATGTTAGTATATCTTAGACACACTAACCCCCCCTTATTCCTCAAATTTTATCAAATCATAATGAATTCTAGGGTTTTAAGACAAAATTATCTCTACAAGGAGTTCCGTAAACTTTTAGTAGTCGAGATTCATAGGCAGGCTCACATAGGGATAGAAAAAAACCCAAAAAACTTAGGTCTCTATGAATAGTTTAGACAACAATGGTTGAAAAGGAAAATAGTACTAGACTCTAGGATTTCCTATTTTAGTGCTCCTATCCTTTCATAAAATGAAACCCAGTTATTGATTTATGACACTATCTTAGTCTTGCATAGAAAATTATATACCCCATCTCTGTCATTTCATCCTATTTTTAGCTAAGTCTTATTTTATCCATATTTATTTCTATTTATAGAAAGGTTAAAAATATAAATAAATTATACAAATCAATAGTTAAATTATTTTAATATTATTTATTAATTTAATCAACTCAGACCGTTAACTAAATTAGGAATAAAACTCCAATATTTCTAAAATTGTTAAATCAAAGGGGGTGTGTTGGCCACAACAAATGGTGACTTTATAGGGAAAATGTAGCCCCAACATTTAGAATCTAGACTATGATCAACCAATATTAAACATATAGATAATCAATTTAAACTTTGTCTGATACACTTTAAAAATGAAAAACACTCAATTATATTTTAATAAGTAACATTTTGGGCACTAATTCCTTCCAAGGTCATTTTATGCATTAATTATGGGATGATAACTTAAGTAAGCTTGGGTACATTTAGGATATCAAAAGGTTCCTAAAAGGGTATACATTTTTATAATTTTTAATTAAGGAAGGCAGGTTCGAGCATTGCTCTACTACCATCTAAGCATCCATAGCCTCAGTAAATATGATTTTAGTCTCACTTCAAGCCTTGCTCCATTACCAACCAAGATGGAAATCCTATGATGGAGGTTATGAAAATCACCCTTTATAAGGAATAAACTTAACACATACATTTTAAAACTTAGACTTAATTTGATCTGATATTTGGTGTTTAATACACAAGGGTTGGAGACCTATATAGCCAAGGTGTGTGGTATATTCAGTAGTCTTCCAATATCCAAATGAACTTTTTCTCATTCAAAAATATATAATATCCTTATTCTTTACATTAAGGTGCTTGTGATGACCTTGGTTAGAGTTAAAACTTTTCTTTAAATTACCTGCTTGATGTTGAATTAGTGGCTTTTAATTCTCTTAGTGTTTATTGGATAATTTCCTTACTTATCATTTGCAAACAATACTAAAGGCTCACCTTTTATTTCCCAATCATGGTAATAGTTTTCAATTGCTTAGTGATCCATTGGAGTAGTCATTACTTTTCTAAGTTCAAATTTTATTTTTGAATCATGGTGTCATAGGCTTTCTCTTCTAGGAAGGGAGACTTGGGAACACAAAACTAATCTAAGGTTGAAAATTCAAACATAGGGCACAAAACATAAGAAACAAAGAATAAAAATAGAATACTAGAAGAAAACACAAAACAAAAATTAATTAATCTAAACCTAATATAATATACACATTACCACCTTTGTAGATGTTACTCTAAAATTGCATTGGAAGGGATAGTCAAGAAGTAATGTTTTAAGAACTAACCATTCATAGGTAGTGATAGGTTGGTGCCCTTAAGATCTTTGAGCTAGAGAGAATTATGCCTAACTAACTCAGATATCTAGTATGGGCTGATCCAAAGTGGATCAAACATGGACTATTAACCCTTCTTTTCATGGGATTTATCCCATAATAACACTAGATCTAAAATCCTAAAGGACTTGATTTTCACTTTCTTATAAAACCATTGCTTGTCAGTTCTTTGATGTTTACTAAAGTTTAATAGGGATTTATCCTAAGATTATTAAAATTAAAAAATGTCCAAGATCCTTGAGTTTAATTTATTATTATGCTCCATAAACTACTGTATAAAATTCTAGTGGGTAGCTTGTGCATAATTAGAAGAACCAATTTTAGTCCATAGACTAGTATAAATGGTGAGCTCTTGAGTGTTTATTTATGCCTGGTATGGTCAACCCATAGAGGAAACTTCAATAATGAATTCCCCTCTTAGGGTTTCTTCTATGCATATTTTTAATGGTTTTGATCAAGGTCTTATTGGTTGATTCTACCAACCTATTCCCTTGTAGGTAGTAATTAGATGGGAATCTTAAAGTGATCCCATTGTCATATGTCCATTCAATGAACTATGTGGATTGGAATGCATGGATATTATCACATACTAATGAGATAGGAGTCCCAAATCAAGTGGTCACATTATTTTCCATGAACTTGATGACTTCAATTGTAATGTTTTTTATTTATTTCTATCACCTTAGTCTATCTTGTGTAGTAATATATAGCCATAAGAACAAATTTATGGCCTATTAAAGAATTGGGGTTAATGAACCCAATGAAATTGAGACCCCAATGGGTAAATGGAATCATTTGTATAATTGAATACAAAGTTATTATAGCATGGGTTTCTATTTTAGCAAAGGTTTTATACTGATGGCATATCCTAACATGCACATGGACATATTTAAAGAGAGTCGGCCAAGAATATACCACTCTATATATTTTGTACACTATTGCATTTTATATAGGTTGACCAACATCAATTTTATCATGGAAGCTTGCCATTACTTCCATGGATTTAGCCTATGATAATCATATAAGATAGATCTATTCATGATTTTTATTAAAGAAAAGTCTTTTCTTTAGTATAAACTATGCTACCTATAGTTTGAGGGATCTTTTCTATATTTGGTTAAACTTAGGAAATGTGTTCTCATATAGTAGGTAATGTATGATTGTGGTGTACTAATATTTCTATAGTACTATCTCCTGATCTAACTACTGCACAATGATTCCTAGATTAATTTTGGTTATCATTTAAGTAAGACCTTGCCCCCTAACTAGCTTGATAGAATTTATTTTTAAGTCATACTCCTATAACTTGTACATCCATCTACCTCTACATTCACCCACTTCATTTTGATCCAATATTTTCTTGATACCTAAGATTGGCATGATTACATGTAATTTATTCCTAAGAATGTTGTGCCTAAACTTTTTTATAGCCTTGATCAATGCATAGGTGTGCTTATCCAATGTGGAGTGTCTTAGTTTTTCATATTTATGATTGATGCTCATAAAATCAATAATGTGTTTTCTCCATACAATCTTTGTGTGAGACATTTATCGATGGTGTGATGTTGTAGATCTAGGGGGTCCATTCATTTATTCATGGGGTTTAGGCATTTATCTGGTTATCTAAGTCAGTTATAGACTCATTACAACTAGGCACAAACTCAGTATATTCATATAACACTTGACATTTATCACTTTAATATATTTGAATTGATTCACATAAGGCACAAGCCTTATGTACTCACTTGAAGCACAATAGAGAAAGAATCAAGGCTTGTGTTGGGCTAGTTGTTCTATAGCACAACTCATCACATGTAAGACTTCGTCATTTAGAGAAGGATTTTAGAAGATTCATTAGTTCATGCCTTTTATAGGCTATGTCTAGTGATCTATAGGTGCAAGCCTACGTGGGGAGAGAATTCTCATCATAAGGGTGCAAGTCTTTATTGAAGTAAGTCTAGTGTCATAGAGGTGCTAGTTAGTTTCAGGGGATACTTTAAATCAAGGGTTCATGATTAGGCTTTGTGCTTCCTAGCAAGGATACCAAAGCTAGGGCGCATTACTATATCTATAATTAAGCTATTTCAAGAGTATGGTGATGTCATTGATGAACACATGGATGAAATTAATGCTTTGAATCAAAATTTCACTTAATCACAAAATCCATATATTGAAACTATGCCATTATAACTATTCCATTCAATTCACAATTCAATAGTAAGGTGAAAGATAATTAAACTAGAACCATTATATTTTTACAATAAACATTCTTCATTTATCAAAGTCCATATAAAATAGAGTATATAAGATAGAAAACATGCTTTGCTAAACCATTTATCTAAGTAGAGGCTCACAAGCAAGCTTGAGCTTACATAAATGGAGCCTTCATGGCATCTAAGATAATTATAATATTAATGGCAATCTTTGTATTCAAAACCAATTTCTCTAAAGCTTCACTACCTTAATTTTCATCTCTTAGTCACTAGTTTGAGCTTAATTTCATAGCACACAGGAACATCTCTATGTCAGGATGGAGAGTGCATGCCAGGTCCTAAGATAGAGCCTTTGTTGATAATTATACCAACCCCATCACCTTGAATCATTTTCACTATGGTCACCATGTGTAGTCACTTATGAAGATGCCCTAAAAATATAGGAACCATTTAACTACCTGCTAGTTGGCATAAGATGTGCATCAATTCCTCTAGTTGGAAAAAAATATCAAAATAATAATCATGCTAATTGATTAACTCATGATGAGATATTAATCAAGTTGTCATGGAACCAAACTTAGTCAAATTAGGGCCCTAACATTTAACACATACAAAATTACTAGTCTACCCATAGACTAGGCTACCAAAGTCTTAAGAATATAAAATTTAATAACGCTTTCCCTCATATCAGTGATTAAGTCCTCAAATACCTTGATAATAATCTTGATTTCCTCCATGATGTTGTCTAATTTTATGGAAGTGGTGATAAGTGTGAGGAAATCAATTATGTCTAACTCCTTCTTGAAGGCCTATAGCATTTCTTTAGGCTTTCTAACTACTCTGTCTAGGATTATTCCTTGGTTGTAAGCCTAGGTCTATATGGCATGGAATATTTCTCCTAAGTTATAATCTTGGTATTTTATTTGTGCACTCACATGTTGAACTTTCCCATTATCTATGCATGATCTACCCTACTTGTAGAGTACACCTACACCATCAACTCTTCCTTCTCCCCCTTTACCTATTTGAGGTGCATGTAAATGACTAATGTTTGGTTGGAAAATTTAATGAATATGTCATTGACTATGTCTGTACCTTCTTATAACTTTATGAATAGGTCCTCTACCTCTTCGATCTTGTTAACTAGCTCTTTATACAACATGATGCATAGGTCTTCTTCTTCCTATGTTGGGTCTAATTTTAACCTCAAGAGAATATTCTCCACTAGCACACATACTTTATCAACCTATGAGAGGTTTGATGTATCAACATTGATAAAAGGGATGGTTCGGTGGTCTTTATGAACTTAGCTAGTTTCTACAACTTGAACTTCATAGCCTACACATCTTTTTTAACATCCTTGGCAATTTTCTTCCATTTCTTTTCCCTAAAATCATTGACAATGTTATTCTATGCAAATTTAGTTGCCATATAGATGAGTTCATCCACCAACCTAATTGGGTTCATGGAACATAGATTTATGAGAAGGGATTAATGCACTTATTCAGGTTTATTTGTGCCCAATATGGCCTTTTGTGATGCCTCAAAGTGAGGCTCATCCATGTAGTTGTCAAATACAAAGGAAATATATTGGTATGTCCTAATTGTGGTAGTTTTAGGGAAGATGTATTCAAACATGTAAACATCTTCATTTATATACCCTTATGTGTCTTCTCTCTAAGGTTCAACTATATGCCTTCTTCTTCTATGATGGCTAGCTCTGTTTGCTCTTCTTCCTCTTCATCGATGCTATCACTTTCTTCAGGGTTTTCCTCAGAGTTTTTTTCTTCTTGTTTTTGGAGGGGTTCTTCTTTTGACTTGTCCTATTTATTCACTTCTTCTTGTCCCTTGGTGCCATATTCTCCTTCCTTTTATTCTGCTAGGTTTCTTTGATGCTCTTTTTTTTTGTTGATTTTCAAAGGTGCCAACATCGCCTTCCTTTTCTTTAGGCACCCCTTCAATACTTGGGCATGCCTATTGTGTATATTTATTTAGTTCATTGGTAGGGGATCTAGGTTCCTTCTCTACCATTTTATTAGTTGGTTCCATGCTTGTGGCAACCTCCTTTTTCTTCTTTTATTTCTTGGATTTTACTTCTTTGGTCGTGCTCCTTTTCTTGGCCTTCTCTTCCTCAACCTTCTCTTCTTCAAACTCGACTCTCTCAATGTCTTCTTGAGTCATAATAGCTTCCTTCATCAGCTTCCTCTTTTTATCTATCACCAGTACCATCTCAATCTCTTCCTCACTATGGTCCATTTTCTTACATAATATTCTCATTTCCTCCTTAGTTTATGGAGGTTATGTGGAGGGCTATTTAGATGAGGTGGTGGGTGGTTTTTTTGTTTATTCAAGAATGGTGGTAGTTCCACCTTGAAGGGCCTTTTAAACTTCTTTAGTGTTAGGTTATTCTTATACATTGTAGACCTTTGTCCCTTCTTCCTCTTCCTCCATCTCTTCTTCCCTTCCTTGTGCCTAGGCATCTTTCACCTCCATTTCTACAAGGGTTATTGTTGGCATTTCAACAGCACTCTTAGACTTCTTTTTCTTCTCCTTCTTAATGGAAGTAGTCCCTAGCATGAAGGTCACACAATTTTTATTTGGGGCTAAAAGAGTTTCTTCTTTACTGGAGGTGATCCCTAGCTTGATGTACTCATAGATTTATTTGGGTGTCTCTCCCTACTTTTTCTAGGGAGACTTATTTTATGTTGTTGTTACTAGCATCTTATTGTCACTAATCTAGAGGGGTCAATTGTCATCCTTCGTAGGGCTCGTACCCTTATTACATGGCTTCATCTCATAGTACATATTGGATATGTGACCTATGATGACTTCTCTATGAAGGGGATGGAGTTTCTTTTATAGTTAGAGTCATATTCCTCATATTTTATGGATTTTCCTCCTAGGCACACATATTGGCACCACAACTTGCTCCTTTATAAATCCATGACCTTCATTAAGATGTCTGTCTATTGTACATTGGTAATTATATTCAGTGTATCCCTAAAATAATTAATGGAAAATGTGTAAGGGATTTTTAATCAACCTAAATGGCTACCATCTATGAGCACTAAGTGCACTACACAAAAATTCTACATGACATCAAAGTTTTCCATTCCAAACATGTTTTGGGGTATTTCTTTAGGGATGCACCATTCTATCCCAAATTACTCAATGTATTGGGTGCACCACCCCATTACTCATGTCTTGTATGTTTGGGAGGAAGGTGGGAAAGTGAAGTCTTGGTAATTCAATACTGGGGAGTCTTTATTCACCGAGAAGACCCAGAGATTATCTTATTCACCATTAGGCATGCTGATATCCTCCATGACCATCAATATCAATATTTACCCCCAATTGAATGTCTCTCACACCTTATCACACTCAATAATGTTACTTACCATCTCTTCAAAATTAAATTTTGTTATGTTTAATTTAACCCCTTATGTAATAGGGTGAGTAATGCATAAGTAATATTTACTAACATCCATCCATCTCCCACCAAGGTAAATCTTAGAGCTCACTAAGAATGATGCTTCCCTCATGCTAGGGTCCTATATATCCTTTATTGGGAATTCAAATCCTCCATTTTAGTACCCAAGGAGTTTTACAACCCTCTCTACTTCTACATCATTCACCATCATTTGGTGGATGTCTATGCCTGAGTCTAGAAGCTCGATGATTCTATTGATTAGGCACATTGATATTCATATGTGCCTCCCTACAAAGTAAAATTTATCTGTATGGATGTGCAAGAGGAATAACTACATAAAATCCTTTATCTTTCCAAAACATGGTAACTCATAGAGCTGGGTTACACTAGTGGTCACAAGCCTATCATGAATGGATATGTTGAACAATGCTATGCTTGCCTCTATCTTTTCCCCCATGTCAACCATATAGTCTTGGTTGAGTTCTTAGACATTATTTGGGATGAAATGGTTATATTATTTCAATTGGTAGGTTTGCATGAAAGACACCCAAGTCTCCCCTATCAATTCCTCTGAGGGAAACTGCATTTCCCTAAATGACATTTTGGTGAGAACCTTAAGGTTAAGCTCAGTGATGCACACTCCCTCAAATAGTTATGCCTTCTTATTTACAGTAGTTATCTCTTCTATCATCCATGCCCATTTGGCATCCTTCTTTGCCTACAATGAACTAGAACTCATCCATTTATTTCCCATTCTAAACTAGCTAGTATTGAAGTGTGGTCTATTAATTATGATGAAGCCTTTAATGGTTCTTGATGATTCCTCATAGTTGTGGGGTCTATGATTAAAAATTTGGATCTCAAGCTTTATTTTCTATTAATGGAGGTCTTAGAGTCATTCAATAGTTATGTGTGATATTTTCTCACAATTATTTCCCCCACTCTTCTATTCCAATCTCAATGGGAATGTAATTTTTATCTCTATCAAACCATTCTCTTTTTGTATTTATAGGTGATTAGGTATTTTATGGTAGCTTTTTATCACTTCAACTTTAGTTTATATCTATTTCTTCTCTAAACATTGGCATTAAAATCAAATTAAGGTTTGTAACCTAAAATAGTGCACCATTAGCCTCTTTGTACCTTAAACTTAGATACCATCTTAATTACTAGTGAGTAATGACATGATAGTCTCTAGATTTCTTGAAATTTTCTAAAACCTATGAAATCTACAAAAATACACCACCACGATGCATTTGATGTAGATATTTGTGCCTATGCCATCACTATATTAACTTCTCTAATTGATATTTTCAATGAAGTGACATGTAATTCCAATGGTCAATTCACACCTACCTTTGGGTGGATGCCAACTTGTCTAGACAATCTTCCTCCTACATTTAGTTCACCTTGGCATGACCTTTACCCTTCTTATGGAAAATGGGTGCAGTGCTTTACATGTGCATGATTCAACCTCCTTGATTCCATCTTATCTCTTTTATATGCTTCCTTATAATAATGTTTCCATTTCTTGGTTGATTTCTTACACTTTCATCTCTTTCCTTGGCCTATCCTACCCCATACAAATTCTTGAACTAGTCCTCTCGCTCTTCACTCTCCTAAATTGATCTCTTGTACATGATCATCCACTATGTCTTCTTTCTATATTTTATGAACTAATAGCCTACATTCCTTCATTTGTCACTTGGTACTCAAATTTGTGCAAGTCTTGTGAACTCCACATGTCCAAAAAATGAGATGTATAAACTTAAGCACTTATAAGGAAATCATACTCGACTCATAAAACTAGATTTATGTATGTAAGCACCAGATTAGTTATTTTATAGGATTATAAGCACCTCATTCACTCAACATGAATAAAAACACAAATCAAAATGAAACATTTGGCTTGTGCTAAATTTTATTCTGGTCAACACAACACAACTAACTTATGACTAGGAAGTTGGTATCTGATGGCACAATACTATAATAATTTATATAGGGCTTTAGTTGGTTGTCGTTAAAATGCCCAAGGAGCATTTCAACTTAAAACATGCACAAAATGCATGGGCCTATTTGAAAAATGATATGGATAGCATAAGGGCCTATTCACCTAATTTATAACTTGCTCGAGTGCTTAAGGTACTTTGAGTCATAGAGTAATACCAATGATCCTTCAATAAGTACCTTTCACTTAATATGCATATCATGCCACAACTTCTAGTGTGCCTTTTCTATATACTAGTTCCATCTTTCTTGGGAGTGCACCTCATCCAAGTGATCTAAGTCTTCCAACCTTTCAATTAACAATTCTTAGTCATCCAAAATACTAATACATGTAATGTGTAATGAGGGTACCATAAACTCCATCAGTAAAACCACCTATATACCAAACACCAATTGAAATGGTGTAGCCTTATTACGAACTTGTAGGTAGTATGATAGGCCTATAGTATTGTTGACACTTGATCATCCTAATATTTGTGACTAATGTCACATATGTTCATGAGGCACATTACTAGTATCTTTTGAATGCCTCTATGGTTCCATTCACTTTAGGATAGTAAGGGGTTATCTTATGGTGAACCACCATATATTCTATTAGTAGTATTTGCATGGTATCATTGATGAATTATGTTCTTCTATCGCTATTCAAATTGAGTGGTTGCCCATAGTGATTTATGATATTCTACCATATGAACCTCATGGCTATGGTGATTGTGTAGTCTTTTGTTGGCATTACCTCGACCCACTTATTGAAATAATAAATGGTTAGCATAATGAATCTTATGCCTATGTACCTTTCTATGGGATTGATTATCATAAAAAATTCAATGGACTAAAATGGTTATTGGGAAAGAATGGGGATGAGAGGCATCTTACCCTAGCTGTTGGGCTTTCTTGTGCACTATCATATATCACATGCCTTGGTATAATATTTTGCATCTTAGAATAGACTTAGACACCACAAGCATGGTTGTAAAACATTATGCATTATTGCATCTCAAATGTAATGGCCTCCTACAATCCCCTCATGTGCCTCTTATAAAATAGAGTCCCTTTCATGTTTCAAAACACATCATCATATAACTTTATCTCATATTCGTTTGTATAATTTCCTGCTATGAGCTAAAAAAGGGTGACATAAATTATGATTTGTTTCTTCTATTTAGTTGTCATAGTCTAGGGCATAGATCTATACATTAGAAAAGTGTCTATCTCTACCAAGTCCTTAGGGATGAATTGGACTCCATAAAGTTGTGCATCTAACATGTCATCCTTGATAGGCACTGCTACATCACTAGAGTTGATGCAAAACAAATAGTTTGGGCTTGAGTTCTATTTTACAATCTTCACAATAACTAAAAACTAGAATTCTTGAAACACAACAATCCATCTAAAAATGCACCCATGGAGAACAAGCTTATCCACAAGGTACTTAAGTGCCTCATGATCGATGAAGAAGATGAATAGGGCCACCGATAAGTATTACCTAAATTTTTATAGGGTGTAAACCATGAATAGTGTCTCATGCTCAGTAGTGGTATAGTTTTGCTCTACTTGGGTTAATTTTTTGCTTGTAAAAGAGATGAGATGATCCATCTTACCTTCACCAGGTTGTGATAGAATGGTGCCAATTTTAGAGCTAGATTGATTGATGTGGATGTGAAATGGATTTATCCAGTTGAAAAACTATAAAATAGGTGCACTAGCTAATTTGAGCTCTAGAGTTTCAAAAGCATCCTCTTGCACTACACCCCATGGAATGGGACATCCTTGTATAAGATTTCTTCTAGTGGTACCAAAATATTTGAATATCTCCTTATAATTTTTATATAGTATCCATAATGTCCAAGAAATAAATGAACATCTTTCTACATGGAAGGGGTCTGAAGCTATACAATAATTACAATCTTTATGGGATCGATAAGTAGACTATATTTACAAATTATGTGCCAAATCAAGATGTCAAATGGTGTCACAAGAATGAAACTATTTAGGTTTAAGGAGATTTTTAATTGTTGTCATCTTTCAAACATTAGGCATAAGTTATCATAATGGTTCTGTATGAGTCCATACATAGTCCAGTTTTTTAGATGCACTTGGAAGAACTTATGAATGAATTCCTTGATTTCAGTGATCACCACTCTAGAGAAAATAGTTGAAAATTTTTTGAGTCTAAAGTTTAGACACTATAAAACTACACGCAACAATATTAGATGTCAAAATTCCTTAGGATACCTTAAAGAACACCTAACCCTTCTTTACCCACTAACCAACCCATTAGACCTTGAGTTTAGTTAGCTACTTGGCTAACTAAACTCACCAACTTACTAACCTAACCATCACCCAACCTTTTTAACCCACCTTGCCCTCTTTTCCTTTAAACACTCGACTGTCAATGGTCAGCTTGACCATTGATGGTTAGACTAACTATTGATGGTTAGGTCTTCATCATTGTTACACAAATACTATTTGTACAAGCTAATAAGGCATAATTTAATATATCTACCTTGCCCATTGCTAACAAACTCCCAAGTATCAAAATCAGTAGCCTAACCCTCTAGGGAAACTTCTATCCTCTATCTCTCTTTACCTATAAAAGGAGGGATAAATAGAGAATGAAGGGAGATGCTTAATCCCTCTTTGATAGATCAACCTTTCTATCAAAACCAACTATTAGATCAGAAACTATCTATTAGTAGGAGAGATTTCTTTGTAGATTTTTAGCAAGTCTATAAGTGTAATAGAGACCCAAACCTCTACCAAAATTCCTCAAAAATTTACCAACATCTTCAACTAACTTCAACAACAAAACTAAGTATATATTTTGCACTATTTAGTTACTTTGTTTTATTTAGACATCTCTACCTAAACTAGACCACTTCTAACTATATACTTCTAACCTCTTAACTAATTATCTAACCCTCACCAATAGGATATGATTGTTTACTATTTTCCAACAATATAACCCTCAATCTTAATCAGACCTTGTCATTTGATGGTAACTATCGATTGTCACCTTGACTATCAATGGTCAGCCCCAACCATCGATGGTCACCCCAACCACCGATGGTCACCTTAACCATCGATGGTCACCTTGACTATCAATGGTCACTATGTAACTTTTCTAACCAAAAACACAAAAGATATTTCCACCAACAAAACCTCAAACCAAACTTTGTTTTTCTTGGCCTTTGTCACCTCACATATCAGAAACAACAACCTAACTTGACTTGAACATTTCTTAATAATTTAGCATTCACTTAAATGTTATTTTGTTAGAATACTAGCATTCATTTGTAAATTATTTATCTATTTAGATCTAGTACTTTTATGTTTTGAAACATTTATTTTCAACATTAACTTGTATCAAAAGGTAGATTGACAACCTCCTAGATAGCTCACATTTCTTAGATCTAGCCTGCTAGGCAATCCACCCATCTACTTAACTAACCAACCCTTTTCTATTTCTCTCTTATTATAGGTTATCTTTCTAAGCCAAAGAAGAGTATCTACAAATATTTAGATCATGGAGCATACACCACATCTAAGTTATACCAACCTCTACCCCTCTTTCAATTTTACCTTTCTTCTATAAATAGAAAAATTAAAATATGAGTAAAATATTTTGGCACACCCTATGGGACCCTAGCATCATCTAGGTGTAATTTTCTTTCTTTATTCTATGCTCATACAATGAAAGATAAAAATTTATTTTGGGTATAAAATTAACTACATACATTGATTGCTTGAATGTTTAGCTCATTTAGTTAAATTAAAAGCAAAGCAATCAATCGTAACTTAACCTCTTTATCACACACCATACCAAACCACTTATGAATCAACACATATTAACACCTAATATATGGCTTGAATAGGGTTTCATCACCTAATGGTAAACCTTCACCCTTTAGATATCTTAATTGGACTTCACTATCAAGAAGAGAAACCAAAACTTAGCTCTCTAATTGAGTTTGAACTCTAGAAATCAATATATACTAGCTAAGCACCAGACACCCTTATCACTATGGTGTGTGAAGTGAGGGGTAGGCCCTAATACCAAGCCATGTATTAATTTATAATACATATTTTTGAGAGCCATAACTAACCCAAAACCAACCATAGACTTATTTTATAGTACTCACTCTACAAACTAAGTCTTCACATATTCTTTCTAACTTAAGGCATAAGCCAAAAGTGAGATAAAGAGAACCTTAGTACTTACCATAATTTAGTGTGTGTTTTGAATTTTTGAATTTTTTCTTGTCTTCTATTTTTTTGAGTTGTAATAAATTAACCTTCCACCATCTTAACTCCATTACCTTGTCCAATGGGGAACCCACCTATATTCTCTCTTTGAGATCCTAAATTTAGATCCTAGAGAACAACCATCTTGCCTTAGAGTGATACCTTGCATCATGATCCAATTATGCTCCTAACCTTACCTACAACCAACCTAACCTACCCTAAAACCAACCTAACCTTACTTACAACCAACCTAACCTCATCAAAAACCAACCCAACCTCACCCACAATCAATCAAATACTACTTATCACCTATTAAACCTTAACTACAACCAACTAACAAACTATCAACTACCACCTAATCTAGTTACAATGTTAATGTAATAGATAATCAGAGTAGATTCATCTATTTTTATTACCCATGGCCTATCAATCCTCACCTATAACCAATAAAATCTCAACTATAACCAAACGACAACCTATCAACTACCATTTAACCATCATCATACCCAACCAACAACCCATCAACACCAAATTGAAAATTATCATAACCAACCTCAAATTCAACCTATCCAACCTCATCAACCATTGGACCACCTACCCCAACCATCATATCAACTACCATAACCCACTTTTCAGCATCCTTCTTTATCTCAACATTGATATTTGGTCTATCCTATTTTCCAACCAACCAACAACTATCAAACCAATTTATCAACCTTACATAACCTATCAAACCAACCCACCTTATCAAACTTACACAAGAAATCAAACCCACCTAAACTCTAAACTCAACCAAACCTATTAAACCAACTAACCTCATCAAACCAATTGATTAACTCATAAATTCAAGAGAAATTTATCATTGAACCTATTTTTGCACCCATAATTGTGCACACCAATAACCAAAGCCATCAACAGAATGAGGTTCATCCATTATATTTGGTTCTTAGTCAACCTATAACTAAGGAAACCATAATCCAAACCTTAAACAAACCACTTGTTAACTAAGAGGAACCTTCTCAAATTTCCTTTGAATTCATAATCAAGAAAACCAACCAACCTTTTCCAGTCACCCATGTGGAACCAACTAACCTACCTCTTCCACTTACCAATTTTTTGGAGCCTACCATTAACTCAACCTTACCCACCATCAACCCTACCTTACCAAATATCAACCCAAAATAAAACCAAACCATCAAATTAAAAAAACCTTTCAAACCTACCCTTACCTCACCCAAGTTCCCTCCTTGGGATAATCATACACTCTTGTCTAACCTACCTTTATTTTTGGATAGTGTCGTCAAACCTACCCTAACTTACCAAAATTAGGACCAAAAACATTTCCCTCACCTTGGTGTAATAGGGGAAATCCCACTTGAGCCCCCACCTACAAATGTGATCTACTAACCACTAACAAATAATAACTAACACCCTTTTTAGGAGGTGGATGAAGTCATCTTCACACCTCCTAAACACTCTTATTAACCAAAACCTCACCTTGGGATCATTTTCTCCATATTTGACCATCCATGGAAAGATAAAATTAGGGGAACTTTCCATCCATAATGCTTTGATCATTTGTCAACTAACCCTTGGAATTTTTGACTCAACCTATCGACCAACCAACAAACCAAATGAATTTAACCTTAGTCATTCTTGGCCACCTTTTTCACATTTTTTGTGATCACTAACCTATTTTTGAGTCACCTTCTCCCCCAAACATCATAGATTACCCATCTCCACCAACCTATTTAGGAGTCACCTTCTCCCCCAACCTTTCGAGATTACCCTTCTCCATAAACCTATTTGGGAGTCACCTTCTCCCCAAACCTTTGGAGAGTACCTTCTCCATCAACCTAACATAAACCAAGTGGTATAACATATTAGGAAACCAATTTAGACACCACCCAACCTATTTGAGAGTCACCTTTCCCCCCAACCATTTGAGATTACCCTTCTCCACCAAACTATCACTAATCAACCTTACCTTTTTGTTAATCCAAATATTTTTCATGTCTAATCAAGTTTCGATTAAAAAATAACTAGGGGGACATATAATTATTTTATTGACATCAACCATTTATGAAATCATGGATATGGGGGATATCATAACCTCAACCTCCTCAAATACTTTTGCATTCATGCATGTTCTTTGGTTTAACCTAATCCCTTATCATCCTGTGTCTAACTTAAGATCATAAATTATTTTTAATCACCTTCATATCCTTATATTTAAGTAAAACCAATTAAAAATAGGATCATGTGATTATCCATCATAAATTTATCCTAATATAAAGCATGGACACCATGAATCTACCCATGGCATAATTTTCATAGTACTTTACAACATTTTTAGGATGGATTCCCATGGTCATTGTCACTTAAACCACCTCTTTTACCCATCATCAACCTCCTTGTGATATGGATTTGCGTCCATAAAGGAAAACCTTAGGCTCTTATAGACTATTCTATGACTAAACCAACATCTAAATTATAGGATACCAAAATATCACTTGGGTCAACATATCTAGCATGTAAACTACTTCCTTAAAGGACAACTTCCCCAAAACAATCAAAATTTATTGAACTTAATGTAGAATGATCCCTTAAAGGATAGATATAAAAAATGAACTAATCCAAACTTAGACCACTCCTTTGAAGGATGGCTAAGTCAAACTTTTTAAAAATTAATCATTTGAAGCTTCCTGCATCGATCAACTTCCCAAACATATCAAACTAAGCAATAATAGACCCTATATCAAAATCAAACAACAATCAACCCCAAGAAAGGTGCAATCAACTTTCATAACAACATTAGTATACTTGCCACATTAATCAATCTATAACTATTATTAAGATATGGGATTTTCTATCATAGTTCTTAGGTCATCTATAGAAGGGGAAAGCCATCCCCATAATAAGGTTACCCTACCTATCACCCAGTACATATCATCCATCTCCCCTTTTATCCTCCAAAAATCAAAGGATTTTTTAGCTTACTTGACACCATGTGATCAAGATACCTTTTTTTAACCATCAAAATAACAACAAATAAAAATCATGATAGGGGTTTAAATTCACAATCCCACCCATCTTGACATTATGATCTTTTTTAAGTGAAGAATTTAGCCTCCTTATAATTTCATTCCCACTTAGGAAGATTCCCCCTTTTAATTCATTGAAATCAACCCATTAAACTAACTAATTAGTGAACCTATTTAGGAGAGCACCTTGTCCCAACCCTACCAATCCCAACCAAACACCTTACCTTAACCATGAACCATTGGAGATTACCCTTATCTTACCAAACCTAAACCAAGTGGTACATCAAATTGGGACAACCCATTTGAATTACCAGCCAACAATTGGGGAGTCACCTTCTCCCCCAACCATTGGATATTACCTTTCTCAAAAAAAAATTAACCTTTGTAGATTATCATTCTCTATAAACCTTCAGCCCAACCAAACTAAGTGGTATACCATATTGGGTAAACTCATTTTAAAACTACTAACCAACATTTAGAGAGCACCTATTATTTGTAGACCAACAACCTAATATTTTAGAGATTATCCTTCTCTAACCAGCCATTAGATCATGTCTACCTTGATGTTGGCCATTTTTGGCTCAAACAATAACATATTTTATGACAACCTTGCCTTGGTCCCTTTTGACTACACCAACCAACCTTGCCATGTTAAACATATGAAATTTACACCACTTAGTGCACAACTAGACCATTTATATTTTTCAAGAGAGTACTTACTACCTTAAATACCTAAAAAAACATTAACCCTATCTAGGAGACTTATAGAGTAACATGATAAGCTTTGAATAATGCTATAGACTAGTTACCCTATCACTTATCCTTCTAAAACCAAACTCATTTTTACCAACATTGGCAAACTTAGTCTTTGCATGATCTTGGCTATCGCACTTAGTCAAATTTTATGTGCATGTTTGTACCTTAAGAATTCCCAACTCCACTTTATCACCAACCTCATAACTTACCATACACCACTTATCAAACCTTGACTCAATTTTGGTTTCACCTCATTGACTCTCAATTTGGGGGGAACACTTCCTCCCATACTTGGGCTAAATAGACCTTCAACTAAGTAATCCATTTTTGTTTTACAACTTTTTGATTCAAAGCCACATAAAAAAAGGGATAAAATGTAGACACTAGAAAGCTACACACAACTGTACTAGATGTCAAAATTCCTCAGGATACCTTAGGGACCACCTAATCCTTCTCAACCCACTAACCAACCTATTATACCTTGAGTCTAGTTAGATATTAATCTAACTAAACTAATGAAGTTACTAACTTTACCATCACCCAACCCTTTTAACCCACTTTGACCTCTTTTCTTTCAGACACTCAACTGTCAATGATCAACTTAACTACTAATAATTAGGCTAACCATTGATGGTCAAGTCTTCATCATTCCTACATAAATACTAGCTATGAAAGCTA
Source organism: Torreya grandis (assembly GCA_037957365.1). NCBI lineage: Eukaryota > Viridiplantae > Streptophyta > Pinopsida > Cupressales > Taxaceae > Torreya > Torreya grandis. The sequence continues at coordinate 316,983 of JARHVA010006328.1, forward strand.
TCACAACATTATTTAATATATCCACCTTGCCCATTGCTAACCAACTCCCAAGCATTGAAATCAATAGCCTAACCCTCTAGGGAACCTTTTATCCTCCATTTAGTTTTTCCTATAAAAGGAGGGAGAAGTAGAGAAGGAAGGGAGAAGTTTGATCCCTTTTTGACTAATCAACCTTTCTCTTCAAAACCAACTATCAGATCAACAACTATATATTATTAGGATAATTTTCTTTATAGGTTTATAACAAGTCTAAAAGTGTAATAGAGACCCAAACCTATGCCAAAATTACTCTAAGCTTCACCAACATCTTCAACTAACTTCAACAATTAAACTATGTATCTATTTTGAATTATTCAATTACTTTATTTTATTTAGACATCTCTACTTGAACTAGACCACTTATAATTAGCTATCTTTGACCTCTCAACTAATTAGCTAATCCCCACCAAATTAGTGTGCCTATTTTCTATTTGCTAGCAATCTAACCATCAACCTTAACTGGACCCTATCAATTGATGGTAACCATCAATGGTTACCTTCATCATTGAGTGTTAGCCCTAACTATTGATGATCACCCTAACCACTAATGGTCACCTTAACCATTTATAATCAACCTAACTACTAATGGTCACTATGTAACTTTTTTGACCAAAAATGATCAAACTATTTCCACCAACTAAACCTCAATCAAACTTTGTTTTTCTCAGCCTGTATCACCTCATATACCAAAAATAACAACCTAACATGACCTAAACATTTCTTAACAATTTAACATTCACTTAAATATTATTTTATTATAACAATAGCATTAATTTTTAAATTATTTATTTATTTTATGCAACCTTTCTTTTCAACATTAATTTTTATCAAAAGGTGGATTGGCAACCTCCTAGATAGCTCACACTTCTTAGATCTAGCCTGCTAGACAATACACCCGTCTACTTAATTAACCAACCCTTTTCTAGTTCTCTCTTATTTTATGTCATCTTCTCAAGGAAAATAAGAGTATTACATAACCATCTAATCATAGAGCATAAACCACATCTAAGTTTTACCAACCTCTATCCCTCTTTCAGTTTTACCTTTCCTCTATAAATAGAAAAAGTCAAATTTGAGAAAAACACAAAGGGCATCACATTGTATGTGAAACAACCCCATTTAGTCAAAAAATTTGTTTTAATCTTGTCCTCATCACTCTATACTTGATGGTATCCTAAGAACCCATAAGTTAAAGTGTATATTTTGTAACCTATGATTCCATCTAAACCTTCATTGATGAACAGAGTCAAGAAGGGGTCAATGATACAAGTGACATTCAATAGTCTATAATTAATGAAAATACATATGTTCCCATACTTATTGATGATATTAACCATGGGTCTCACCCATTCATATTATTGCATAGGGTAGATGACACCTGCAGCTAGCATACCATAAATATTCATTTTGACTTTCACATGGAGATTGGGGTTCATTCTATAAGGGCACTTCTTGATAGGTCTTGCATTGTCCACCAGCCTTATACTAATTTTACCAAGGGATAGGTGGGTTCCCTTCATGTCTAAATAATTTTAAGGTAACAAGTCTTGGAACTCCTTTAAGAGATCCACAATTCATCCCAACTTTATGTCAGACCAATATGCACCCAAAGTAGCCATATTTGGTTCCCCTTCTAAAATGATGTCTACCTTAGTATTTTTGAGTATTACATGATAAGTATCATTCTTTTGCTAATGTGATTCCTTAATTGGCATATTTTCCTCAGTTATTTCTATGTAAAGATGAGTAGGATATTCTATGTTAGGGTTGTTATCATCTACTTGGCTTACTAGCTTCTTTTTTCTATCAAGGTCACCCAGTTGTGCACCTTCTATGTTTCATCATCCTCTTCCATTAAGTCACTATTGAGTACTTATTAGTTAAATTAAGTTAATAAATCCAACCCATTTTCCTTGAAAATATATTTGAGGCACTTATATAGGATCATAGTGTCTTCAAACACCACCTTATGAATTAATTATAATGGCTCAATCAATCCCAAGTTCTATGAAGAAAAGGAGAAGGTGTGCATGAATTTATCCTTAAGTACATATGAATTTGATATCTCATGATGCATCTCATTGAAAACATACCATGATTGCACTCATGTATTCAAATTTATATAGAAGGCATGCACCCATAGGTTCCTTGGGGCATTTGCACTATAATTAGTCTATGTTTATTCACATAAGTGCACATGTGTTATAGGGTTAGAATTTATAGAGTAGGTAGGGATGTATAGGTCCTATTTATAATTATTTAATCTAATACATATAGATAATTTCACATCTTTCCAAGTCAACAAGTTAGGCCTTTACACTACCCACCAATGAGTGTTAGTGTTCCTCAAAGTATACACTAGTGTGCCCATCCTATCAACCTCTTTTGAGAAATATGATTTGAGGCTGTGGAAATACTCTTCCATAGGATTAATCCCCTCATATTTTGGAAGTGTTACATGTTTACCTTTACTTAGTTGAAACACTCTATCTCCCTTCTTCTTGGCACAAGGGATCCATCTCTTAGGAGTGTGATCAATCTAGACCCAACTAATCCTCATAGGTTTTGGTCCCTTCACATATACTAAGTGAGACCTACAAAAAATGGTTTAATAATATTCTTTGACCCATTGATCATAATCAATGTTAGTGGTGTCCAAGGTTGATTGTCCATCTTCCCAAAAAAACACTCCTTGGTCATTGGGGTTGAGAGTCTTGATGCATTATACCATGATGTTGTATATGTGGTTGATATCATCCTCAATATCAACACTCTCTACATAGGGTGGACCTTGGTCACTTAAGAGGGGAATCACTACCCTCTCCTTACCATTTTCAAAGGTCACATATCACCTCTTAAAGCTCATATATGCACTATTTGCATAACATCATCACCTTCCTAGGAACACTAGATAATTGTCTATTCTACCAACTCAAGCACCTCCAACTCATTAAAAAACTTAGTGCCCATGATATCTATAATGAGAATCTTCATAATTATAATTGGTTATGCTTGGGTCTTGTTAGCCATAAAAATCATGTGAGGGGAAGGATGCAAAGTTGGATTACCCATATTCTCCCACATTTTCTTGGTTAAGATATTAATATTGATGCCTATGTACATGAGGACTTCACATATAGACCATCCATAAATTGTGTAATTTACAAGGATTTCTTGGTCATACTTTTCATTCTATGTATGCATCACTTCTCATGCCCTCTCTATGTGTGGCATGAAAACTTCAACTAGATTTTACCCTATGTGCTCGAAGAACAAGTTTTTCAATAGGAGCAGTGTTCCTTATATTTGTAAGAGGAATAGGATCTCTATTAGCTCTTATATCTTAGCTTCCTAGCCATCTCACTTTTTATAGGAGGTAGTAACATATGCCTCTAAGTCTCATGCTAGTTAGATCTCTCCTTATAGGTTTTGAATGACACTCATGGCTTGTTGCAAAACATATTTTTGGCATGAAGGGTTAGGGTAAGGCACAAATTTAGGTTAATGCTATGTTATACACTTAGTATGGAATTTTTTCTTATATTATGGGCACAACTCTGGTACTAGCACAACTAGTGACTAAGTGGTGAATTCACTATGAGTAGTTACCTACACTTTTAATTGGCTCTATGTGATTCAATTATGCCTTTGTAGTCTACTTCTCTATTTTTAACTCAAGCTTAATTATTATTACACCCTTATCTATGTTAGACTAGCCTTAGGTTAGTTTATTATATAATTTATGGCATTCCTCAACCTTATGTGTTCCTTGACAATACCCACATGTTAGATGTGTAGGGTAGTCACATTGATAATGCTTAGTTAAGATATATTTTTAACATGAGGGTAGTGAAAATATTGCTCTATTGTGTCCTCCACATTTCCCTCTAGCACCTCTTTACATCCCATATCCTACAATCTACTAGTAATAACCCTCATTTCCTTGGGTTGCCTACCCTTCAGCTACTATACTTACCTACTGTGTACCTCTATGTTTTCACACATCTCATCGATCACTTGGTAGTTAGTTTTAGTATGAGTGTAGGCATCACATAACTAGAAATTGATGGTTGTGTTAACCTGAATGGCATGTTGAAATAAAGGGAAATTGTGAACATCATACACCTCATGATAGACCTCAAAACTTAGAATTAATGTGTGCTCATTCCTTCTAGGGAAATTATTCCTATTATGGCCTTTCATCTCACAATTTGTGCACCATAATCCACTTCAAGTGTCTTATAATGAACTAATGGTAATATTTGAGTTATTTGGCCATAGAGGCAATCTACACCTCCATAAATGGGTTAATCCTAGTATCGACACTCCTGAATTCATTGGATCTAAGCATGGCTTCAAGTGTTTTACAAGGGTTCATGAATGTATTCATGGATAGGGTTATTTTGAATGGTACTATAAATCCTCCAATGAATCATTATGCATGCTAGAAGGGGTGAATGTCATAAGGAAGCTTGGAAAGAATTATTTTTAACTTGGTACCATATAAGTGCATCTTTTTAGAGCCCTTGGTTAATCTCCTTGAGCATAGATATGATCTCTTATTCAAACTTAGGTATGTCAAATACCTTTAGGAATGCTTCCTTTAAAGAGTCATAGTCAACCATAGCTTGGTTAGGATCAAGTTTTATATACCAAGTATGATCATGATCTAGTAGAGTTGTCATGATCTAGGTTACCTTACACTCTAATTAGGTGATTCCCCAAAAAGACAATTATAGTTCACATTTTATCATATTCTCTATGACATTTTCCATGCCATGATAATTTTGAAAGTGTATGACCGTATCATAATAGATCTACTACAAGGGGTAGTTGGAACTTTAGGTACTTGTCTCCCTAGTACTTGTCTTAGTGGTGGTCCTCCAATGCCTTCAACCATTGGGTTAGGAACTAGTCCTATTGTTATTATTGGTGTCATTAATGTCAAAGGTGATGTACTACTCACTTGTGGTATTGAACCACTTCCTTGGGTAATTACCTAGTATTTGTAGCTAACATTAGCTAAACTAGAATGCTTGTGCTCATGTTCTATGTTGTTGAGCTCGTTCCCAAAGGTTTAGAGGTATCCTCACTCAATTCCTTATAATGAATAACTTGTTCAATCACAAAATTATACTTCAAGTCTATAAAATGTCTAAAGTTTATGTTGATAATAGGGTTAGTTATCACTGTTATTTTTTTCATGTGGGGGATCCAGTACATGATCTTGCACTACAAGTTCAAATGGGGTAGGTGCATCTAGTGCATCTTCACTTTACAAATTTTGTAGGAACCTAGAGCATTCTACACTGCTCAACTATTGATCTTGATATATGGCTTCATTATTTCTCTCTTCTTGAATTATTTCAATTTAAGAGATCCTTCCCCATGCCCTTCCCACTTAATATGGTTTATTTCAACATTTTTGGGTTCTATATCTTATATCATCTTGTACCTTATCTTGTTATATGTCTATATTTTGAGCTCTTAGGTGTTAATCTACTCATCCCCTTGAATTTCACTTCAATTACACATCCCCTTCTTCCATTCTACACTACTCACATGCAAAAGAACTTTAGCCTTCCATTTTCATGGTTTAAAATCCATAATCCACCATCAATTTTTTAAGCTCTACACCAGACTTTTTAACAAATGTGCCTCTAGGTTCATGTAAAAACTAATACTCTGCTTCCTTAGGGTAGGAGTATATCAACACTATAAACTCAAACATGTAACTATTCAGTGCTTCTTACCATCATTTGTATACAACTCTATTCCAAGTTGAATCTAGGTTCTCAAAACTCTCTGTGCACTCTTTCATCCACTTAAGGCACTTCCCATATATTCATCTTATGTGTTTCATATAAGAATCCAACCATTGGTACACATGCTTAGGTAGATCACAAAATAAGACCTCATACAAAGCATCATATAGGTTGTTCTAGACCCACTTCTTTGGATTTTTTCCTTTACAAGATGGATGTTTTAGTGAAAAGTTATCTTTTACCTATTGCAACTGATGCTCAAAATTCTTGATGGAGAGTCAGAGCATTATTATTTTGCATCATCATAACAAAAATATTCAACATAGGCCCTAGCAACAAAACCAAAATATTATATATTTAGGGGGTCTATTCATTTATTCAATGGGGTTTAGGTGCTTATCTAGTTAGCCAATTCAGTTTTGGACTCATTAAAATTAGGTGAAAATTTAGTATATTACTATAGTTCTCAACATTTATCACTTGACTATGCTAACATCAATTAACATAAGATGCAAGCCTTATGCACTCACCCAAATCATAATATATAAAGAATTAGGGCCTGTATTAGGATAGTTGTGTTATGGCATAACTCATCACATGTAAGATTTGGTCATTTAGAGAAGGATTTTAGAGGATTCATTTATTCAAGCATTTTTTGGGCTAAGTCTAGTGATTTATAGGTTCAAGCCTACTTGGGGAGCTAAGTATCATCATAAGGGTGTGAGTCTTTATTAAAGTCTTGCATCATGGAGGTACTAGTCAGTTCTAAGGGATACATTAAATCAAGGGCTCATGTTTAGGTTTAGCAAGGATACCAAAGTTGGGGTGCATAGCTCTATCTATAATTAATCTATTTCAATAGAATATGGTGATGTATTCAATGAACATAGGGATGCTATTAATTATCTAAACTAGAACTTCACTTAATCACAACATCCATATATTAAAACTATGCCATTAAAACTATTCCATTCAATTTGTAATTTAATAACAAGGTAAAAGAAAATTAAACTAGAACTATTATATTTTTACAAGCATTCTTCATTTATCAATGTCCATATAAAATAGATTATATAAGATAGAGAACATCCTTTGCTAAACCATTTATCTATCTAGAGGCTCACAAGTGAGCTTGAGATTACATAAATGGAGCCTTCATGGTGTCTAAGTTAGTTTTAATATTAATGGTGGTCTTTTCACTCAAAACTAATTTCTCTAGAGCTTCACTAATGTAATTTTCATCTCTCGATCACCATTTTGAGATTGGTTTTATAACACATAGGAGCATTTCTATGACATGGTGGAGAGTGCACACTGTGTGTTGAGATGAAGCCTTTATTAATCATTCCATTGACTCTATCACCTTACATCCTTTGTGCTGCAATCACCACATGTAGTCACTTATGAAGATACTCTAAAAATATGGGAACTAGTTAACCCCATATCAACTAGCATAAGATGTACATCAATTCTTATAGCTAGCACAAAATATATCAAGAAAAAATCATGCCAAGTGATTTCCTCACATCAAGATGTCATTCAAGTTGGCGTGGAATCATACCTAGTCAAATTATGGGCCTAACATGTGCTCAAAGGTAAAAGGATAAGTGTAGGACTCCTTTACATAGTTTGGATTGCTCAATATAAACACTTGAATTATGGAAAATTCTGTCCTAAAATTATTTATTTGATCCATCATACCACTTCATCTTGGAATCTTGTTTCAACATAGCATTAAGGGGCTTCATAATTTCAATAAATCTAGAAATGAATTTGCAGACAAAATTGATTTTTCCAAAGAAATATTTTAGTTATTTTTTACTATTGGGTTGAGTTAATTTATAAATTACATCAAATCTTTTGGGATCGATATAGATACCTTATTTTTTGATGATATGACTAAAAATCTTACCTATAGTGACACAAAACATGCTCTTTTTAGGGTTCAAGGAAATGCCATACCTTATGCACCTTTAAAATACCTTCTGTAAATGGTGGACATTATCTAATATGCATTTAAAAAAAATTAAACCATCCATGTAGATTATTATATATTTACCAATGAGACCTTCAAATGCAAAATCCATCACTCTTTGAAAGGTCACTCTAGTATTGATCATTCCAAATGACATTCATTTGTAGGCAAATGTGACTCACTTCATGATGAATGTAGTCTTGTATTGATCATTATAATTCACTAAAACTTGATTATACATCAATAATACATCCAAAAAGGACATCATCTGGGATCAATTAACCATTTAAATAACTTTATCAAGGGATGGTAATGGGTAATTATCCTTATATGAAGTTATGTTCAGGTTTTTAGAGTCTATGCATAGCCTAATTTAACCATTCTTATTTCATACTAGTACTAAGTTTTCCACCCAAGTGGAATGGAAAAGTAGGAATATTATTCTAGCACATAGGATTTTTTGAAGTTCTTTTTGTATCAAAGGTTTAAGGATCAGGTTCATGGGTCTCTACTTTTGTTAGAATGGTCTTTGGTCTAGTTTAAGGGGGATGGTATGGGTGATCAATCTCAAGTAAAAGACTTTGAGGTATCCATAGGCCTAAACAATTATATCTTTATAATTTAGCAACACCTTTCATATCTACTAAATTTCCATGTCTATCTAATTCAGATCTATGTTGATATTTTAGGGTCTTTCCAAGAAGCCTAGCTTAATAATTTGACATTTTTGATCTACAAATTTGGGTTTCTTAATTTGGGTTGTAGGGTAAAATGTGTTGAATTCCTTTTCTAGGGAGATCATCCCATTTGGGATTCAATTTACTTGGATATTGAGAATTCCATCTTTGTTGATTTCATCTCTAATACTATTCTTCAACTATTATTTGGTCCTCAAATGCCCTAACACTGTTGAGGAATTGGACAATGTGCTATTCATCTTCAAAGACCTAGAAATTTGTGATCTTATTAGGAGAAAATGGGCAAGGGATAAATTCAATAGTAAATTTTTGCATCTTAGTGTCATGTAATGGAGTCAAACATGCAACCAAATATGATAATGAGTTGGAAACTAAAGTTTCTTCCCTAGGGATAGGGATGATGTTGAATGTATCAAACATTTATATTAGATCTAATGACCTATGTTTTTACTTCATGAGGTATGATAGTTTACACTCAAACTTTCTCTTAACTTGGTTTACAAATAACATAGAGTCACTGAACACTCTTAGTTATTTAGCCTTTTACTTTAATGTAAATTATAGGTTGAGGATTAATGCTTTATACTTCACCAGGTTATTAGTGTAGGGGAATTATAGCTTATATGAATCTAGGTATCTATTTCCTTGTAGATTTACCAATATAACACCTACTTCACTACCTTATTTGGAATGATCCCCATAAATGTATATGAACCATAAGCCTAATAATTTAATTTCATTATCAAATTTATCTTTTTCAAGTTTTGTGCTTAGTGTATAAATTCCTAAGGTAGAGGATACTAGGTTCACTTTTTCATTTATTGCATTGTATTTAGATATCATGTGTTTCATATCAAGTTCCCTATCCTGTCTGATATTATTAGTTATACCTCTCTAGGGCAACCACATATGGGATAAATCCATATCCATATACCTATTTAAGTATTTTGACCAATCCTAGATGAGGAACATCTTTTAAGATTTTGGGATACCCACAACCTAAATTCCTATGAACTATTAGACCCTAGGTTTTGAATGTAACTGGATATGCACATTGGGAATCTATCCAACTACCTTAACCTGAAACTTATATAGTTAGACTATGACTTTGTCTGACTTGATAGGTATTAAACCCAATTTTTTATAAATATCTATATGCATCACATTAGCCTAAACTCCTTAGTCTACTATATAATTATGGAGGTTTTTTCCAAATAGTCTAACAATTAAAATAAATGGATGAGTTTATTGTCACTTTTAGTTGCACCCTTTGAGGAGGTTTTTCAGGTCTCTTCACTCAATTGAAATAATGGAATCTCTGTAAGGCTATGGATGGTCTATGACTGAAGAGAACCTCTAGAGAGGTATTGATCCCTTGATTCTACACCTATTTTAACACTACACATACTCAAATTATAAGGAAAATGGAGAAAAAAAGTATTAAAGCAATGACTAAAGGGGTGATGCACCAAATTATAGTTCTCCTCTACTTATTTATGATTAATAATATGGACTAAAAAAATAATAAAATATAATTTCACAACTCCAAATAGTCCTTAGAACATAAGTTTTTCAATATGGAGGCTATAACTAATGTATCAATCAAGAGGGATAATCAAGAGGTCTTAAAAAAGGCACTAGTGAATATTTCTACACTTAATCTTTGAAAAACTACTTGACACACACCATATGACTTGTAATAAGATGACGTACTCATAAAAAGGCAAGAGTGAATATAACAAATGTAATTAATTTGAACACTATCACTACCATTCATCAATAATTCATCATGAAAACACTAGATGTAATATGGAGAAGGCATATGTTAGATTATATTCACTTAAAAATAAAGAATCAATATCAATTTTGGTAGGATTATGCCATTATTAGTTATAATATAATTTCAATTTCACTTGAAAGAGCACATATAGGAGAATAGAGAGGAGAAAGAGAGAAGGAAGATGCATAAGAAGCCTGTTATGGCTCTGATCTAACCATGAGATTAGTTACATCAATGAAATACAAGAAAATAGTCATATATTCCTATCCTACATGAGTTGACCTTGTTTGATGATACTCTCTTGAAAGGTGGCATATTATTTCTCCATTATCTTCAATGACTCATTATCGATATCTTTAAATTTCCCTCCTTTCTTTATTGGGGAGATACAAATCCACACTTGAATCTATCTATTTTTAGGCTTCTTGACACCTTGTCCATGTTGGGAGTTTTTAAATGATAAATATCCATTTTACCTACAATATTAATGCCTTTTATAGTTTTAATTTCCAAATGGGCCTTCAAATTTAAGTTGGTTCACTAATGATGTAGCACTTTCTAAGGTGGACACATGGTGTAATCTCATTCATCATGGATTCCAGATCATTGCTCATGTAATCTCCTTTAGATCCATAAATGAGATATATACTATGGGCCTATCATTTATTCCATGCGATGGATTCTCATTTATCTATTGATTATGCTCATGACTATACACTCGGGGGCCTATCACCTCCATGTGGTGGGCCACCATTGGTGCTCAAGTTTTTTTAATCTTCACACACTTCAAATGACTATGGGTCTTTATAAATTTTGTTGTTATTATTTATATCTAAGAATTTATCTTTAGAAATTTTATATAATTTCATTCATGACTTTTGTTCTAAACTTTTCACAACATTTATTTTTAGAAATTGGTCTTTGGAACATTTGTTTGGGCCAAAAGTTCTGACTAGTATTTGTAACATTTTCTCCAAATATGAGAACACTTAGAAAATTCTCATGAATATTTTTTTTGGGATTTTTTTAGGCTTGTGGCCTTTGTTTGGACTTAGTATTTGTAATATTTATATTCAAAAAAGTTTTAACTAGTCGTAAATTTTTTTATCAAAGACCTAAAAACTTGAACAATCCCCAATGAAGTCTTTAGAGCTTTTATTTAGATCAAAATTTCCAACTAGTCTTTTTACAAAAAGTACAAAATATTACCCTTTTGAAAATGTGCTAAGTACTTTTCCTTCTAATTCATTCACATAAAAACATGTGTAGACCAAAACCTTAAAGCATGAAGTCTTAATTCGTTTTCTAGGTTAACCCTTTTTGCCTGACTTTAAAAGAACTTTGAAAAACCTATAGGTGATCCTAAAGCCTTGAACTAAATTCAAATTTTGATCTTCCATGGTGACTAAAAATGCTCAACATTCTAGTGACCTTTGGAATAGTTTACCTACTAAACATTTAGACTAGTGACCTTAAACAGATCATTGGTCATGGAGTCACTGAATATTATTTTCTTCTAAAACTAAAACTAAACTTCATCATGACATATCCTTTGGAAAAAATCTAAACATTTGAATACACACATAACAAAGCAATACATACACAAATTAAGACACAAACACTATGCCAAGAGGTATTTAGGGAAAAGAGAATCAACTAAAAACAAACAAACATGTTCTAAAATCACTTAGAGAAAGAAAAGACTAATGTACTACATACATAATGAGAATATGACCTTAATAGAAATGTTTAGGGTATATCCCATTGACTGGGACATGTAACTCCTCTCCATTAAGCTTTGAGAGCTAAAAAAAATTATGTTTCTTGCAATGAATGATGACATAGGGCCCACTCCATAGGGTGTCAAACTTTATGTGTATGTCAAGGTTGGCCCCATATTTGTCCCATTTGAGTATAGAATCACCCTATTGAAATTTTCTTAGAATAGATCTTTTGTCGAAGTACCTCTTGGTTTGAGCTTGGTGAGATTACATAACATGCATTACATGATCTCTTATTTCTTATAACTCCATCAAATCAACCAATTTGATCTCCATTGTGTTATTCTCCATCATCTCAAAATGATGTCTAAGCTTTATAGTTGATATCTCAAGAGATATGAGTAGCTTTGATTCTTTTTCATATATAATCATGTAAGGGGAGTTGTTAATGGATCTTTTACGAGTGATCCTATCAACCCATAAGTCTATCTTAAATTTTATGTGCCATATTATTTGATTTATATCCATATTCATTTTGATGAATTTGATTAGATTCTTGTTTGTGGACTTTACTACTCCATTTACTTGAGGATAGTAGTTGGAAGAGGTACTTAGGTGGATTCTATGCCTCACAACCCACTCACTTATTCTAGTGCCAAATAAATTCATTTCATTATTTGAGATAAGTGTATAAGGTACTCCAAATATAGTTACTATGCCTTCATATAAGTCTAGAAAATTAGTCTCATTGGCTTCTTTGAGATCCATTAATTTTGTCTATCTAGTAGAGTAGTTAGTTGAAATCAACACCGATTATGACCAACACTTGAAGGAGGATTGATCATACTTATGAAATCCAAACCCCACTATATGAAATGTTGGTATACATGAATGGGATAAAGAGGGAGGGTTGTAATCTTGTATTTTACTATGAATAAAACACACTTTTGATGCTTCCTCACCTATGTATATGAGTCTTTGAATAAGATAGTCCAATAATAAATAACTCTCATAACAAGCTAGTGCAAAGTGACTACCTAATGGCCCATCAAAAAATTATGTAAATACTCTCTCAATCTGATAAGCCTCTACATACCTTAAGATAAATAAATTAAGGTCATTCCTAGAGAGTATTCTATATACAAGACTATATGGGATATATTACAATTTGAAATGTCTCTTTTTATCCTTTTCTAGGCCTAATGGACACTCACATGTTTTTATAAATTTGATCATTTTTTGTGTCCAACTTCATGGTAGGTATATGTATAATTGTTTGAGTGTCATCTTGGAGTGCTAGGATAACCTCTTTTTTCTTTTTCAAATATAATGTTAAGTGTTCACATAATCCCTTACCTCTCACCAACTTTGTAACCTTGATATCTACATCATATTACATTACTTTGGTGATCCAAACAACTCTTTTCTCATTCAAGTCTCTACTAAAAAATCACATGTCTAAACTTTTAAGACTTATTATGATAACAATCACTTGATTTTATACAAAAGTGTACCTCACCTCACAGTCTTCCAACCCTTGGCTGAAGAAAGTAATGGGTTGTTTAAGACATTCCTCATTTGATTGTGTCATGATGTCTAAGATGACTTAATTATTTCCTAGAGCATACAAGGTGAAGTATGTTGTGAAATTAGTATTTAAAATTTTTGGAACTTGAGTTATGGCTTGCTTGATGACACCAAAACTATCCCTTCCTTTTCTAATCCAACTAAAATCTTGATTCTTATTCAACATGTAAGTTAGAGGTTTGACAATATTAGCAAAATTAGGTATGAATATCCTAATGAATTTGATATTTCCAAATAAAATTTTCAGCCCTTTCTTATGTTTAATCAATGATAAGGACAAGATAACACTTACCCTTTTAGGGTCTATGGAGAGACCTTTCTTAGAGATAATGTGGCCCAAGAGTTTACATTCATGGATTGTAAATACAAACTTTTTAGGATTGAGAGAGATCCCAAACTACCTACACCTCTAAAAGATCTATCTAAGGTGAGTCAAATGATCATTTGCATCCTTAGAGAAAACAATAATATCATCAAGGTAAATCAGCACTATCTCATTTATCAAACTTTGAAATGGCAAGTCCATGGCTTCTTAGAAAGTAGTTTTAAGACTCCTATATGCATATCTTCCACACTTTATGGTAAAGGCCATCTTAAATTTGTCTTACTCTTGCACCAAAATTTCATTATACCTTGAATAGCCATCAAAGAGAGATAAATGCTTAGAAACTTATACCATTTATAAGATTTGTTCCATAGAAGGAAAAAGATAATTATCCTTCAATGAAACCCTATTTAAGTCCCAAAAATGCACACACAATCTTATCTCTCCATTCTTATTTCTTATAAGGACTAAATTGACAAACTAATATGAGTACTTCATGGGGAATATTATGATAGATTCTATCAACTTAGTCAATTCATTTCTCATTAGAGGTTCTATTCTTAGGTTGATAGGTCTTTGCCTTTATCTTACTAGTTTAGCATATATATCTAGTTCTATAGTGTGTTGAACTAGTCTAGGGTCAAAATGCTTGAGATTACTAAACTCCCAAGCAAATGAATCAACAAACTCTTTTCATATCTCAATGAATGCAAGTATCTATTCCTTATTACATACCTTTCCAAGTGAAATAATTTTATCTTTAAAGATGGTAACCTTTTTATAATTATCTTGCTTGGTAGATATGCTTATATTCACTTTCTTAATTTGATCATCATCATCATTAAAAATGCTTTCAAGTGTTACTAGACCTTTAGGGAGTTTATTTGACCTTAATTATATAATATAATCACCATATTAGTATGACAATTTGGTCTGATTTCTTGAAGATAACTTATCTTCTTCTTAGAGAAAGTATGTTATTTGTTTGTTATTATCAAAAACTTTCCAATTAACATAATTATCAAGAATTTAAGACCTTACCACTATCTTGATATGTGGTTAACATCTTGTAATCTTGAAATCATTAGGGATATCAAATTAAGCTCTAATTATAGCCAACCTATTAGCATGACTATTTTCCTCTCTTGAAATGGCTTATTTATTAAAATCCTCAAAATATTCTATAAGATCCCACACCTTATGATTTAAGGAATTTATAAAAGGGTTTTTTTTTCAAAATTTGGCCATTTAATTGATGAAAAACCAACTCACTATCACAAAAAACTTGTAAGCACTTTAATCCTCTTTTCCTAGCCCATTGAAGACCATGTACAAGTGCTTCTTACTCTGGTACATTACAATTACAAAAGAATTGAAATATGAAAGTAGTATAGTACATTTATTTAGAGGGAGACACTAATATCACACCACCTTTTACACTAATTTTTATTCTATATCCATCAGAGAATAGTTTCCATAGACCATCTATGGCCTCACTAGGATTAACCAACTATGGAATGAAAGAATCTTCTTCATGTAAGTAATATACTCCTAGTCCTAATTATTTTGTGAAATTATATGCATCCTTTTCATGATTATCAAATCCCCACTCATCAAAAAATAGATAAAATATGCCTTTAAAGGAAACAACTAGTTCTTAGTCAACATGGAGATATCCTTCATCAAGAATAGTGAAGTTAACATTGAAAAGATTAGGAACATAAAGTTTTATGTGAATCATAGTAATTGGTTTTGATTCTATCTTTAATTTGGTACTATACCTAGTCTTAAACACCATGTAATACTAATATGATGATAAACATCCCCTAATATTAGTTGTGAACTCCTTAGATAGGCATAGAGCAAAGTGGGGTGGTAAGTCTATTAAAACATCGTGATGTATTGAAAAAGTGGGAAAAGAATTCAAATTTAAGTTTAGACCTTTGATTATACCTATATTCTTGGTGGCTATCCCATCTAATTACAAAACTCTTTTATGGATTGGCTCATACTTTAAACCTAACTTATCATCCACTTACTTAGGCATCACACAGGTGCTAACACCACTATCAAGCATATGACTATGAACCAAATATTCACCTATAATTAGATAAAGGTATAAAGGATGAGGCTTATCATTTTTTATTTGTTTCCCTCCTTTATACTGAGTGTCATTTGTGAGGAATACTCTTTTTTTCATTGTTGGTCCAATTGCAAGATTGAAGTTAGACAACTCTTGAAGTAGATCCTTTTGTCTAAGTATGTCTAATGTCTCCCACATTGAAATATTCATTTGATCAACATTGATAAAATAACTTCCAACTTTTGACTATACTTTAAGAGCAACAACACTATCTTGAGTTTGTGAAGATTAAGTTAGAGGAACACCTTTCACATTCAAATTTTTCTATATTTCTTGAACTTTAGGGGATGAATTAGGTATGATTATCACTTGAGACACTTGAGAAGGTAGGATAGGTCCCTGAATTATCTCTTTATTACTCTCTATTGATCTCTTTTTAGCCCTTGTGTTGGCTGCCACATGAGTATCAACATTACTTATGCCTCCAAAATGGTTCATTACATAATAATCTCCTTCTTATTAATTAAAAATTGTAGAATCAGGTTTCACTTTCCCTTGACCATCTTATCCTTGTGGTGGCACTTTAAATTTTGTAGTTTGATAATATTGAACACCTTGTACCATTAGAGTTTGATTAGACACACCATTGGAGTACATAATCTAATTTTGGAGCTCATCATAAGGAAGACACCATGATTAATCTTGGAATAGATTATATTGAGTATAAATAATGGAATTTGATGAGATAGAAACATTTGGGTTATTGTTATTATAAGGCTTAGCATGGGTGATTGACCCTTAACCTTAGAAGTTGCTTTGGAATGGAGGTCTATTCGCTTCATTAAATTGGTTATAGGGTTGGTAAGGCCTATAATTTTCAGCTTGATTCCTTCTAATGATGATAATATCCTTGCCAAAGCTTTGTATAAGACTCTTTAATTCATATAAGTTATTAAGAGGGCTAGAAATAAACTTTTATTTATTATTTGGCAAATAAATAAGAGCTAATATTGGTAATGCAATAGGTGTAAAAGGAGTAGGGGGATGAAATTATAAAAATAAAGGCATAAGAGGCCTTGGATAAATATTACCATCTTAGATGAGATAATTCTCAGCCCTTATTGCTACTTCATATGCATTAGGTAGTGTGTGCCCCTATTGATTGGATCATTACTAATATGTCCCTATTCAAAGCCCTCAAGTAGTAAAAGAATGTATATTTTATAGTGGGCTTGATGATGGTTAGGATCCTATCCCAAGTCTTTTGAAAGTTATAGTTTAAATCAATAGTGAATTCTTGGGGAGCCCTCTTTATAGTAGTAAATTTCTCCACCAAGGACAAGTGATCACTCTTATCCTCAAAATGTTTTCAAAATTATTATCCCAATTCATTCCAAGTATTAGTATAATTAGGTTTCAAACCTCTATACCACTAAATAACCTTCCATTTTAATGAAGTGGTTATCATTAAATTTCCACATTCTCTTGTATCACATGATGTATATAACATATATTAGAAATGTCTCTTATATGCTCAGTAAGAGTGGTGTAATCCTCTCTAGTGAAATATGGAATTATTTTAATAGAAACAACAAATATATCATCATATTGAGATAGATTGAGGGGGATACCACTATTAAAAGGAACAAAAACATGATTTATAGGCACTGCCATCTTAAAAATTAGAGATAGATAAAAAATTTATATAGATAAATTTGTATAAAAAGACCTTTTTTGATAATAGTGTATAGAATAAAATCTCTTTTTCTTATCTAAATGATAAGGTAATTTTAAAAACTCAAAAGGAGTACCCTTAGCAAAGGATTTTTTACTTTTGGCATGAAAACTAGATACTAATATTGTAACTGGCGTGTTCGAAAGCTTGTTGAAGTCACCAAATGCTGAATGTAGATGTTATACTAGCTATAAGTATGTTAAAACCAATACCAATATTCAATAATTTTATTGAATTTTTGTCCCACTAGTTATTGCAAAAACTATTATCACTTTAAGTTATAACATTTGAGGATGTATTTCAAGTCTCTTCACTCAATTGACACAATGAGAACTCTTTAAGGCTATGGGTGGCCTATGACTAAAGATAACCTCTAGATAGGACTAGATCCCTTGATGCTACACCTATACTAACATTACACCTATTCCAATTTCAAGGAAAAGGGAGAAAGAAAGTATGAAAGCAATGATTAAAGGGGTGATACACCAAATTATAATTCTCTTCTACTTGTTTATGATTACTACTATGGACCAAAATAAGACTAAAATCTGATTTCAAAACTCCAAATATTCCTTTCAGAATAAGTGTTTCAATATAGAGGCTATAGTTAATGTATCAATCAAGAGGGATAATCAACAAGTCTAAATAAGACACTAGTGAATATTTAAACACTTAATATTTAAAATAATACTTGATACACACCATATGACCAGCAAGAAGATGACTTACTCACAAAGAAGCAAAAATGAAGAGGATAAATGTAAGGAAGTTGAACACTATCACTACCATTAGACAATAATTCATCATGAGAATAATATATATAAGATGGGGAAGGTGTAGATTAACTTGTATTCACTTAAAAATCAAGAATCAATATCAATTTTTGTAGGGATATACCATAAACAAATAAAGGATCATTTTAAATTCACTTGTAAGAGTACATATAGGAGAATAGAGAGGAGAGATTAAAGGAGGATGTGTAGGAATCTTATGATGGCTCTCATATAATCATGAAATTAGTTACAACATTAATGAAATGCAAGAAAATAATCATATATTCCTCTCCTACATGATTTAGCCTTGTTTGATAATACTCTCTTGAAAGGTGGTGTAGGAATTCTCCATTATCTACAATGAATCATTATTAATCTCTTAAAATTTCTATCCTTTATTTATTGGGGAGTTAAAAATCTACACTTGAATCTAACTATTTTTAGGCTTCTTGACACCTTGTCCATGTTGGGAGTTTTCAAATGTAATTACCCATTTTACATATAATATTCATGCCTTTGATGGTTTTGATGATTGAATAGGCCATCAAATTTAGGCTATTGTACTGATGATTTGGCACTTTTTAGGGTGGACACATGGCATAAGATCATTTGCTATGGATTTCACATCATTATTCATGGCATCTCATTTAGATCCCTAATCAGGCTATGAATTATGGGCCTATTAGTTTCACCACATGGTAGCTTCTCATTTCTCTATTTATTATGCCAATATATTTGCACTTGGGGGCTTGACACCTCCACACAATAGTCCACCATTGGCACTTGGGTATTATATCTTCATAAAATTCACTTGGCTATGGGTATTTAGAAATTTTGTTGTCACAACTTTTGTCTAGGGCTTGGTATTCATAGATTTTATATTCTTTCACTCCCAACCTTTTTTTTATCAATTTGTCGCAACATTTGTTTTCATAAAATGATCTTTGGAACTTTTGTTTGGGCTCAAATTTATGGCTAATCTTTGCAACATTTTTTTTAAGACAAGAAAAATTAAAAAAATGTTGTGAAGATTTCTTTAGGATTTTTGCAGGCTTCACAACCTTTTTTTGGACTTAGTAATTAAAAAAAATTCTTCAAATTTTTTTTGAATAGTTGCAAATAATTTTCCCAAAGACTTAAATACTTGAACAATCCCTAGTGAAGTCTTTAGAACATTTATTCAGATCAAAAGTTATGACTAGTCTTTTACTTAAAGTGTAAAATCTAACCCATTTAGAAATGCACTTAGTCTTTTTCCTTCTAAGTCATTCACATCAAAATATGCAAAGACCAAAACCTTAAATCATGAAGTCTTAATTAATTTTCTACCTTAGACATTTTTTTTGAACTTTAGTAGAACTTTGAAAACCCTGTATGTGATCCTAATGCCTTGAACTGCTACTCTTCCATGGTGACTAAAAACATTCAATAGAAACTTAGTCTTATTTTTGTGAATTAGTACATTAGTATGGGTAGCCTTTTGTTTTATTTGAGTTTGATTATTTGGTTTTTTAGTCAAGGATTTCATTAGAATATCATGTTGCTCAATTATCTATGTAAGTTCATGAATTTTGATATTTGATTTAATATTATTCATGTCCTTTACTATATTGTAGCCTAATTTTATTTGGACTAGTTGGACCTCCATCAGGGATTCTTGAGGGTTTGGAGGTCGTGGGTCATTCCTAAAATTATGATTTGGTGAAGTTACACCATTATTTAGAGGCATAAACATGGTGAGGGGTTATTTAAGTGCCCTATTCCTAAGGGCATAATTGATCCTTTGGAATTTTTGAAAGGCCTATACCTCACTAACAATTTCATCTAACTCATTTCTTTCACAACTTAAAAACTCCATGATTTCTAATACCATGGTAGTACTAGGGGTCATACCCATGTTGGATGTTTCACAACCACTTCATATTATTCAATTTCTCTCTAGAAAATGTTGAAAGCACAACATTACAATATTTAGTCAAGATCATCATGTTGGGTTGTGTTATGAACATGACACCAATTTATAAGGGTTATCTCACAAATGTTAATTTCAAGCAGCTTATTCAAGGAAAGTTTTAACTAACTATGGGGATGGTAGTTTCTATTTTTCCATTGGTATGTAAAGTTCTTTTTTGAACTTTAAAATTTGGAGTAGCCCATCTACCTTTCTAGGCTAAGGAATTCATTACTTAACTTTTATACTATATGTTATATGTCATCCAATTCATTTTTTATTGACACTTAGGGTATGGATTGTATATCATTCATAGTTGTCATTATGGCTTGGTACTGCCAATAGGGAACCATCTCATTATTTATTGGGTTAAGAAAACCCAAGTGTTGATTACTGGTAACTATCTCAAATTAAATTGATTATTTATAGATAATGGTTGAGATAGAGGCATGTTCTGATTTACATTGGGAATGAGGTTATGGGTTAGCATATTTAGTAGGACATTAATAATGGTATCCATAATTTAACCTTAGGGGTTCAATTGTATATCAACCTTTATGGCCTTTTCCTAGGATAGGGATAGGTCTATTATGAGATGGTCTCATCTTAGGAACATGGCCATCCATGGGTCTAAGGCATTCTTATACATTTTAAGGGCTAATTGGGCATTTGGTTAATATATAATGGTGACTCAACTATACATTTTTTGAAACCTAGTGTTACAATTTATAATGGGTTCATTTGGTTCTCTCTTGATATAGGAAAACTACTAGTAGAGGATGATAAGGTTGATGACTTACCTAAACTAAGTAATAAAGTTATTATTAAACTATTTCCACCTTGTAATGGAGTTATTAGGAAGGTTAAGGGACTAGTCATATGATAAATCCATAAAAGTGAATGGGAATAATCTACAAGATACATATTCACATTCCATATTCAATAACCTTAAGGTAGTTTTATAGGAGGTTACATATTTTTTAGCAATCCAACCTACACTAGATGTGAAATGTGGAAGGTACCTTTCTAGATTTAGGGGGAGGTTGTGGATGACTCTAGGAATGTTGATAGTTGACCTAGATAACCATGACACAAGGAGGGACTTATGGATGGTTTTTTTGGGGAAGATTGGGTGATGAGCTAGTTATAAAAACTATGGGTCTGGATCTATTTCCACCATAGAGGACTCTCTTATGAAATTTTAAGGGTAAAATGATCAATCTGCCTCAGTGGGACCTAAATCAGGTGATTTGAGGAGTAGGCTCCAAATTGTTTAAGGGTAAATTTGTGTGTTAAAAATTATTTACTAGGGCTTCCTTTCAATATATAGATATTTTTCACTTAATAAAATTTTATTTCAAGGCCTGGGTACTTATTGATAGTTACTTCAAGCCCTCCTTATAGTATCAACTATTGTTGTGTTAGTTTGGAGCACATAACAATGGAGAAAACATAAAGGATGGGAAAAAATATGTACTCAATTAAATATTATTTTAAGTATTAAATTATTACTAATAACTAATATCAATCACCCTCCTAGTGCTAGCTATTATTTCACCTAATATCCTTATGTCCAAAGGCACTCATGATATTGAGTGTTTTAGAGGGAAAAGTGGGGAAAATGCATAATATAAAGATATCCCCTCATTAATTTTAGGATTAATGTTGGTTAAGTCTAAATACTGAGCAATTTAACCTCACTTTACTTAGAGATCAATAAATATTACCACTAGAGGCTCAATATATGTGTGGTTACACTTAGAATCCATTACCAACTATATCAAATGCTTACTTGATAGTGTATCTATGCTAAACGTTATTAATTTTACAACATAGGGGGAAAAGTCCTACTTATAAAATAAACATAAAAGGGAAAGAAGGGTAAGTCATAAAATGGGGCTTCTAATTTAAATTTTTTTGATGCTTAGAGAAATGAAATGTGCCAAGTCTCAATTATAACGCTATGTGTTTGGTTCAGTGTTAGCAAAAACATAAAGCACTTAGTGGATAAGCCTCAAAGGGGATATTGAAATGGATATTTTATTTATAGGTCCTTCAAAAAATGTAAACACTCAAAATATTTACAATAATTAACACACAAAGCTTTTGAAACACTTTATAATTAAAAGTACATAAAGCATAAATTATTCATAATAGATTAAAAAGAACATGTAGGGGGTTAGACTAGCATATGCACAATATAAAAACCATATTAATCTCTATAACATAAGCATAAAATCAATATTATTGCATAATAATTCACTTAAAACTTAAAAATAATGAACTACACTTCATGAGCAAAGAACTAGATCAAAATAAATAAAAGTTTTCTATTGATTTGAACATAGTTCCTTTACATAAATTATTAGCCTTTAAAAAGGATTTTAATTCCATATATATAGAGGATAGGGCTCACCTCAAGTATAATGAGATTCCCATCCTTGGTTATGATGGCCACTAAAGGTTCTTACAATTACACATATTCAAAACAATAACCAAAATATTTTCCACCTTCTTAAAATGTGCCCTAGGGGGCTTGCTCAATTAATACATGGATGAGTTGGAAAAGATCTACCTCCCAAATGCTTTGGGTGTGCTTTCTTAGCCACTAGAGTGTCTATCACTAGGTTAAACTCTTAGTCTAAATTAGCTAAATTCATTAGTCCTAAAAGATCACTTATGATTGGGCCATTAATCTTTAGTACACCTAGATTGGGGCTTCTAAGGACACTTTTAATTCTAAGACCTGGGTGATGCTTGCAATGAATTGAGTTGAGAGTTACAACACTATCTTGGCTCTAACCTTATTGCATTTTTCTACTTTCCTCCTGATGGCCTAATTAAAGTGACCCAGGTGAACTCCAAACTCACCTATGTTTAGCAGGGTTCCATTTAGGTGGAACATCATAATGACATTAACTTCCCTAAAGTAGTCCAACATCTTTTCTATAGTTTATTCTAGAGGTTCCATGACTATTTGTACAAAGGCAAGCCACTCTTCAATTAAGTCCTCATGCTCCTAGTGTATATTTGATAAAGGCTCAAGTCTGAGATGGGCATGAGTTTTAGCTTTAAGAACATTCCCTTGTGTATAAACATGAAAATATTTTTTTACTTGTTCTTTATGAGACCAATTCTTTCTAAATATGCCTATATCCTTAGGAGATGTGCCCTACTATCAGTCAATGTTTTGACTACCTCACTTAAAGATAAAAAAAGTTACATGAGGTCATCTTTGACATATTTGATTAATTATATAGGGAAATATCTCTTTAATTATGCTTCAATTTCCCAAACCTACTCCTTCATATCCTCCATCAGCTTCTTAGATAGGTTGTGTGTGGCCTAGAACACATAGACTGGGTCCTAAATCACTCTTTATTTTCTTATACATGTTCTCATTTTGGTGAGGGAGAAGAGTTTTTATTGAGTCT
This sequence comes from Torreya grandis, assembly GCA_037957365.1. Taxonomy (NCBI): domain Eukaryota; kingdom Viridiplantae; phylum Streptophyta; class Pinopsida; order Cupressales; family Taxaceae; genus Torreya; species Torreya grandis. The sequence goes on from JARHVA010006328.1 coordinate 340,849, forward strand.
ACTAGATGATAGGGTTTCCTTCTTAGATTAAATTTACATGAGGATCCTCCTCATGTTTCTTGAGGTCTTATAAAAATCCCATTGTACTTGTTTCTCACCTTACACAACATATTGGGTGCCTACAATAGCAAGGATACTCCTAGGGTAGAAGGGGGTGATGGTTAGGTGGTAGATATGGAGGTAATAGGTGGAGGCATAGGTAGAGGAAGAGTAGATGGGGTAGAGGGAGTGAAGGATGAGAATAATAGAGGAAGAGACATGAGGATGAAAGGAGGTAGGATGAAAGAAGAAGCCCATGAGAACATCTGGGCCTATCATTGATTTTGGTCAAATTGACTTGTGGATAAATGATTCTAGGGATAGAGGCCTTCATTAAGGAGGAAATTAAATTATTAAAGTAAAAACCCTAAGTTCTTAAGATAATGGAAAAGGGATATATAGGAGTGATATGGGGGGAAAGTGGGGGATGAAGAGCTATAAATACCTTTTGCCTATTCTTGGGCCTCTTCCCTAGAATAAATTTCACTACTATGATATAAGGAGCTATAGTGGAAGAGGTAGTAGGGGATGAATGAGGATATTACTAGATGACTAAAGGTACCACTAATTTGACCAAGGCCAAATAAATTGTGCACATGGGTACACTTATTATTGTGGGTGGAGTTGATATTATTAAAGTGGGCATGATTGAAGGTGGATGGACCTATATAAGAACTAGTGGATGCATAAATGGTTTGAAAACTAAAGCTCTTAGAAGTTTAAGAAGATATATGGGGATTCCTATTAATATAATGGCTTGAGTAGAGGGAAATTAGAATGTAAGGATACTATGCATAGCTGAAGATAAAGTTATTTAGGTAAATTATAAAGGGGGTGTAATGAGAAATAAGAGAGGCACCACTTGAATGAGTCATTGAGGGAGAGGGAAACTAGGGGGATCTAATGGGTTATTGAAGGACTATGGGAGTAGGGTATGATATTTTCATAGATGTCTATGGATATTCATACTTTTTGATTATCTCTAGGCTACTGATGATGTCAAATATTAATACTTTCATAACCTAAGGTCAAGATTCCTAGGGTTAAGTCACTTGAACCTATGTTGCCTAAGACAAAAAATGTGATGGAGCTAGAGAAGAGGGCCAGGGAGGTGAACCTCATAAAGGAGAGGGTTGAGGGGTAGAAATGGTTAGGACCCCTTGCAATATCCTCATTTAAATTTGAAAAGGAGATACCTAAACATATCCTTTAGCTTGAACTGATATGTGGGAAGCAGGGATAGCTTGGGATGATGGCCCAAACTAAACCTATTTTCCTTTCTTATTATTCTTGGCATTGAATCTGGTGAGTATCTCCTTGTCATCTATATGGTTAAGTGGAACCCATCCTCATCACTAGGATGGTGGCCATAATTGATGTTGAGTCACACTTGATATTTTTCCACATGGGCCCTGATGATGTCATGAAGGTCCCAATATATGTTTTCTACCCTAATTAGGGCATAAGATTATTTTCTTGCATCTATTTTATCTAATTGGGGTAGACTCCAATACACATGATGCTTAATGGTAATAGGGAAATTTGGGCAAACCTTTTATTGGCAATTGATATAATGACTAAGGATGCCCTCAACTAGTTGATAAGTAATGTCTATAGATCAAGAATTTAATATGGGTTAGTCAATTATTAGTGAAATAAATACAAAATAATTTGAACACATAACTACTCAATCCCAATCCCTAGGGTGAGCTAGGATAATCAAACATGAAATGTAAATTATAAGGATAAAAACAACACTTTTACCTCCTTTGAATATATGCTTGAAGATCAGTCTAAAGTGGGTTGAGTTTGGCTTATATATGTATAAGTATTTGTAAACGCTTGAGTCTTTTCATGGGGAACACCTCTCCCTATCTACACTTGGTCTTGGATTTTGATTAGCATGAGAGAGAAAATTAGATGAAGCTTTTTGGAATCAATCTTGTAGAGTAAGTTTACATTAGGAAGCTTGATGAAATGAGAGGTGAGAGGGTTCTATTTATATATTCCTTGAATTTATATGGACCATTCATCTAATCCTAAGATGGAGTGTTGAGGATAATTCCTCAAATCCATGATTACGCCTTTGGATTGTGTAAGATATGCCATTTAAGGCCTTTTGGAATATGGAAGGCAAATTGGAAGAAAGTGTAGTCATTAGTTCTTGAGTGTGTAAGAGGGGTGTAAGTGGTATAAGAGTATGTGTAAGTGTCCATGTCATACACCACCTTACCCAAACTACTCTCCATTCCATTGAATTTACCCTATGACATCACCTATGTGGGGCCATGATTCAGTTTTGTATTTTTAGGGAAATAGGTTTTTCAAAATCCATGGAATTTCCTATTAGAGGAATGATTAAGATAATTAATTAAGGTGTTTAATTGGAAATTAGAAAAAAGGTAAATTTTTAAATATTTATTTATTAATCAAGCATTCACTTAATTATCCTATGAAGACACTTGTAAAGGGATGATTAGAATAAGGATGAATTAGATAAGATAAATGATGCAAGATGATCCATTACCCTAAGTAGGGATGTATTGCTATGATTTTGGGTTAAGTTAGTAGTTGTGTAGGTAAATTAGGTCTAATTAAATAATTTTATTTAAAATTCATGTAATTATATAAATTTTTCCAAATGTAATTTAGATATGAATGTGGCTAAAATGAAGTGTCTACATTTTCCCCTTATTTTATAAGGTGTTGTGAGACACTACGCATTGTAATGCCTTTTCAAATATTGAAAAATTCATAAAGAAGAAATTTTATAATGATTAAATATTTATGTCTTCACTTTTCTCTTTTTACAATTTTATGAGTTAGTAGACTCATATTGATACCCCAAAGGGGTGCTTGATTAACCCTAGATGCCCCCTCAAGGGAAAGATTGGGGAAAATTTTGAAATAAATGGGCCCTTGAAAAAGAGAGAAAGAAGCCAAAATGAAAAAAATGTGATCATAAAAATGTTACCCAATAGGGTGGATTTATTCATGGGTACAAGGAGGTGCCTTAGTAGGATGAATTTTCTCATTAGTCCATCTCAATAGTTTGCCCTAGTAAGGTAGATTTTCATTCTAAGAAATGATGAATAAGCACTTGATGAATTGGTTAGGGGATAATATATAATGAGAGATCTTGATTCAACATTATTTATTAGACTTCCATCATCTTTATTTTTTATATATCACCATATGGTATGCACCATGATATAAAAAATCATAATGACTAGGACACAATGTGCATAAGGACCAAGCCCTAATTCTAATAGACAATTGAAAATAATGCATTAGTAATAAAAACCATGATGACAATCCTGACATATAACCATGGATGGAATTAAGTACAACTATGTAACAATAATTACCATGATGGTGACCCTAATAGTACACTAGACTGAGTTGAGGTGATAATAGAAAAGGGAAACACACAAGAAATGCAAAGAAATAAGAAAACACAAGCTAAAATAAAAGTAATGGAAAGTATCTAGTTACTCAAATAAATACCCCAAGAATAATCAAAGATAAGCATGATGAAAAATCAAACAAACACAACATAACAAAATTATGTGAACTATTTGTGCATGTATGAATGTAAGGCATTACTCTTGGGTACCTTCCTGATAAGCTCTATAGGAAAATTAATAAGACAAGATGGTAACATAAAAAGAAAGATGAATAAAATAAGAAGAAAGGGGTTTCTGAGATGACTCCAAATTCCCCATTACAAATGGAAACTACATACATAGCCTTAATAAATTCAAGCCAATTGTAGTTCTCTTAGGTATATGGGATAGAATAAAATGATGAAAAGTAAGAGATTTGATTACAGAGGAAATAGGAAAAAATAAACTTGCAAAATGATGAGAGAATTTGGGAAATAAATAGGTAATAAGGAATGGCTAATGAAACTTTCTGAGCTAACTATAGATACCCTATGCATCCAAGTGATATCTACATAGTATTTCCAAACTTCAATCCAATGTAGTTCTCCCAAAAATGGGAGGGAACACAATCATGAAATGGAAAAGGTAAATGGACATGGTCATGATTAGATAATATGTTCCCACCTAGTAAATGTGGTAAATTGCACCTCCTAGATTCAAGGTAAAACCACTGGTGAAAGGATGACAAATCAAGAAAAAAATTGGGGCTCAATATCTCTCATGGATATTGTAAACCCTTTTACAATCTTTTTGATTTTTAGGTTTTTTTGGGATTATAAAAAATTTAGGGTTTTTGGCATCTCAACTCAATGGAGGATTACAAGATCTAGAATGAGTTAACTCATAAAACAATTAGAGTGTGGCTTAGGTTATTCTAAAAAATGTGAGAGTGTGGCTTATATTTCTCACAAAATGGATAGAGCATGTAAAAGGCATGATTGAGCTAACTTCAAAAATACTGAGCACTACCTACATAATCTAAATAGACCTCATGTCAATATGGTTCCACCCTAGAGGAAACAACTATGAATCAAAATCAGGGTTGAAAACATGAATGACATATTAATGGTACAAATGGCATAATATTTAATCAAGAGGTGAAATATGTAATGTATAATACCATCATTCCCAAAATCATGCTTAAGATAGTCTGAGTTACCACTTGTCCTAGATGTGTTGATGGTGAAAAAATATAAATAATCTACTAGAGAATTTCTCTAAAATATGGAATCTAGAATCATCTACTGCTTTAAAAAATCAATATCAAGATCAAATAATGGTAATAGGATAAGAAAATAATATCAAGTTTGACTGACTCAATGGGAAACGAGATGAAATGAAAGTGGTTTCAGGGCATAATCCCAAGTAGGGGTGTTCATAGGTAATGTTTGAGAAAGTCAAGTGTAAAAATTCTTGAGATGCATAATATTCATGGGCTCATACATCTCTTCTCCATCTAGTGTGGCCAATATGTATGCTCTAGATCCATAGTTCATTATGAATATGAATGGGCCTAGCCAATTAGCTTCAAACTTACCCTTATTTTCATGGTGGAATTGTTATTCTTTTGATTTCCCTTTAGAATGGGGTCTCCAAGCTCAAAGTATCTATATTTGATATGCTTGTTATAGATATAACATAACCTATTTTAATAGGCTTGAAGATTATTTAAAGTAGCTATGGTCTTTTCATCAAGTAAGTCTAATTCCTGCAACTAAGAAACTCTATGTTCCTTTTCATTAATCATATTATTAATTGAAATGTGTATAAGGGTAACTAAATCTTGATAGGGATAATAACTTCCATACCATAAATAATGGAATATGGTCTATCTCATATAAGGGTATGGGTATCAATGTGGTATGCCCAAAGGGTGGGAAATAGTTACAAATGCCAATCATTTCCAAAATCATTAATTATATTTTTTAGGATTTGGATCAAGGTTTTGTTATATGCTTCTACCTAACCATTACTTAAAGGAAAATATGGGGAAGAAAAGTGTCATGTGATTTTGTGTTTAGAATAGAGGGATTTGACATCCTTATTCTTGAAGTAACTAACATTATCAGAAATGAGATCAGAGGGAATGCCAAAGTGACAAATGAGATGGTTGAGGATGAACTTAGATATTAGTTTACCTATTGCATAAGTGAGGGAAATGGATTCAACCCACTTAGTAAAGTATTCAGTTATAGTAAGGATATGTTTATGACCATTTGATGAAGTTAGATTGATATTACCTATGAGATCAAGTTCCCATGTTGAAAGTACCATGAAATAGTAAGAAGATAAAGTGGTAGAGATGGTGTATGAATGATATTGGCATCATTTTGTCTATCCACACAATTTTTTACATATGCACATGCACCGGATTCCATAATGGGATAATAATACCATGTACATAGGAGTTTACTAGAAAGGACCATGCCACTAGGTTGGGCCCCATAAATACCTTCATGTACTTCTTTAAGTGCTAATACAAAATCTATCAAAGCTAAACAATGAAGAAGAGTTCCATCATATCCTCTATGATATAGAGTGGTAACAAGAATGATATAACAAAAAGTGGAATGGATGAAGGCCTTTTATTTTTTATGAGAAAGGTTGGAAGGAATAATATTTTCATGGAGGTAGGAATATATGTAAGATTACCAAGGTGAGATAGGACCAACAATTTCACATACCATTTCAAATTTTGAATGTTCATGAGTTATCTATAAAATATGCTATGCCCCTAACCTATCACATGTATTAAGATAAGAATATCTGACTTGTGTCTTAATTATCCCTCTTTGATGTTATATCACATTTCTCTATGCATTAATTTGGTTAGTAGGTCAGCATATGGAGTAACCATGGCCTAGATAGACTATATATAGGAGGTAGTGGGTAATTATATATCATCATATTATGAATTCTACTCTTATTGAAGCTTGTGGAGGTTGTCCCCTCAAAGTAGCTTGTCTATTATCATATATTATGATATATTTCAGTCATATTTGGATCTATTTCTGATATTCTAATTTATTATTGAAGTAATTTTACTACAAGTGGTATCAGAGCTGCGATTTGGGCAATCTTGTGGGTGAAACCCTAATGTTTTAAAATTTGGCTATATATAAAAAATGGTTTATAATTTATATTAAATCTTTTTATTGGAGGTGAGAAATAATTAAATTAATCTTTCATTAAAATTTCAAAAAAATTGGATCTATTTTACAAAAGTTATCTCCATTTTAGGTTTTTTCATAAAATTGCTCTATAGTGCACAATTCAAAGAATTTTTCTAAGTTATTTACATTTTTGGAAAGATTATAAAAATTTGGATAGGGTATTTTCTTTGTATTTTATTATTTTAGGACTACATAAGTCCAAAATTACTTGGTCAAAATTGGGTCAAAAGTGTCAATTAGGGTCGACATTGTAAAGCCCTTTTATGGTAGGTCCACAAACTCAGGACCAAAGAAAGGGTACTAAAACTCTAGGTAAAAATCCTAACAAAGAAGAGATGGATTCAGAAAGGGTATGTGCTAGATCCTTTGTACTAGGATTCTCTGACATAGATCACAAAGTGAGCCAGCTTGACTTAGTGTGCAAGGCATTCAAAGTGAGATGCAAGGCATACAATCTAATATGAAATCCATATAAGATAGTTTGGTAGATATCATGATGGCTTTGAAAAATAATTAGCAAAATCATCTATCTATCACTATTACACAACCCCACCAGGGTGGTTCTCCCAACTTGTCTATTTCAAATCCAACTACATTGTCACAGAGGAACATGTTACTAAAGGTGGATATGCACAAATTTTATGGAAAAGATCCACTAGTTGGATCAACCAAATGGAGAATTTTTTTGATCTGCATTAGATCCTAGGTGGATATAAGGTTACCATGGCATCCTTTTATCTTGAACTTGATCAATTCATTTGGTATTGATGGTTGTGTACTCAAAAGAAAAAGATGACTCTCAGTGTCACCTGGTCAATTTTTAAAGAGGAGTTACAATTACACTATGGCAATAATGTGATAGAGAATTACTTTAGCCAAATGGAAAAATTGTGACAGACTAGCTCCATCAAGGATTATATTCATCTTTTTTATAACCTCTCCTTAAGTATGGAAACAATTTCTAAGAAGAAATTGAATGACCTATTATTGGGTGGACTCAAGGACCACATTCAACATGAGGTATGCATGTTTAATCCACTTAAGATTTTTGATTCTATTATCATGGCACATAGAGTTGAGGAAAGATTCATATCCAACAAGAAGTATCCATTCACTCACTTTAAATATTGTAGCATATCATCACCAACACTTCCTCCACCTACCAGATTGACCCCTCAATAAATTAAAGAGAAGCATGCAAAAGGATTATGTTTTAGTTGTGAAAGCAAGTGGAGCAAAGGACATATATGTACTGATAATAAGTTATTCTACATTAAGGGATCTAATGAAGATGAAGAAGAAGATGATGCCTCCAATGATGATGAGGAAAATATAGAGGAGGTACCTAAATATTCCCAACCTAAAATATATTGTCATGCACTTGTAGGTATTAGTACTTCAAAAACTCTTAAGGTGGTGGGTTTCCTCAAGAAACAGAAGGTGACAATGTTGATTGATTTAGGGAGCACATATAACTTCATCAACCATAATTTATCCACTTGATTGAACTATTTCATCTACCCAACACCATAATTTTAGGTCATGATTATAGATGGTGGCACAATTAATTATTTAGGCAAATGCCATAGTATTAAGCTTGTTATGGGTGAGTACAATCTTGATTCTCCTATGTTTGCTATTCCCATGGGTAGCACACACAATTGTTTTGGGAGTCCAATGACTTGTAACCTTGGGTACCATTGAGATGAACTTATAGGAGATATTCATATGCTTTCATTTTGAAGGTAGGAAAACTTGAACTATGTGGATTATAGGCAAAATCTCCACAATTGATTAATTCACATAAGATGAACAAGATGCTAAAAAGGGGGGTAGAGGGAATTATTACATGATTATATTCAATAGAAGTTCAATCCACATAGGCATCTACTCATCATGATATATAGATTATTCTTGATTACCACCCATCTATTTTTAGGGCCATGCCAAAAACTCTCAAAAACCTCTGAGGGTTCCTAGGACTAAGAAGTTACTACCAAAGATTTGTGAAAGGTTATGGTAGCATAGTGGCTCCACTCACTGCATTGCTAAAGAAGGATTCCTTCCATTGGAATGATTCCACCACCAAATAATTTGAGAAACTAAAAGTAGATATGTGCAACACCCCAATTTTGGCTACTCTAGACTTCTCAAAGACATTCACTATTGAATGTGATGCTTCTAGATTTGGGTTGGGAGTAGTACTAATGCAAGAAAAAAGACCCATTACATTTGAGATTCATTAATTCAAAGGTAATAATCTACAAAAACTTGTCAATTAGAAAGAAATGATGGCTATTATTTATGCATTTAAATAATGGAGGCCCAATCTGATGGGTAGACACTTTAAGGTGAAAAGAGATCATGATAGTCTCAAATACTTTTTAGAGCAAAGATTATCATCTGAGGAACAATAAAAGTAGGTAACCAAAATGTTGGGTTATGATTTTGAAATCATATACAAGAAGGGTAAAGATAATTTAGTAGTAGATGCACTATCCAGATGGCATACATCCACAGAAGCATTACTTTGTACAATGTCCATGTTGCAAGCAGATTGGGTGGATGAAGCCGGGTTAAAATGGGAGAAAGACAAGGATGTATAGGTTATGATTTAGAATATATAGTAAGGTACTTTATCCTCTAAAAAATTTTAATGGAAAGGTAATGTCCTATGGTATAAGGGTAGGTTATACTTATGCAAATATTTAGAGCTTAAGCATAAAATTCTTGTAGAGTTTCATGCATCTCCAATTGGGGGACACTCAGGGTTATTGAGAACTTATCATAGAATTAAGAAAGAATTATTTTGGGAAGTACTCAAGGGATATGGGAAAAAATTTGTGGTATAATGCTTAATATGCCAACAAAATAAAGATGAGATAGTTTAGACCCTAGGTCTATTACAACCGTTAGCAATTCCTAGTCAAAGGTGCGAGGAGGTTTTGATGGATTTCATCATAGGGTTGCCTTGTTCTAAAGGTAAGAATGTTATCTTGGTCATAGTGGATAGGCTTATAAAATATGCCCATTTTTTTGCTCTCTCACACCCATTTTCATCAAGTATAGTAGCAACTTTTTTCTAGAGGCAGTTCTAAAATTACATGGAACCCCAAAAATAATTGTAAGTGATCATGATCCTATTTTCACTAGTAATTTATAGACTAAACTATTTTCCTATTTGGGTACTCATCTAGCTCATAACTCATCTTACCACCCCCAATATGATGTAAAAATAGAAGTGGTTAACAAAGGTTTAGAGGGGTATCTCTATTGTTTTATATCAGATAAACATGAACATTGGGTTAAATGGATACCACTTGTAGAATTGTGGTATAACACATCTTTCCATACCTTTTCTAAAATGTCTCCATTTCTAGTAATATATGGTTACCATCCACCTTCCATCACTTCTTCATTAAAGGTGAAAACCAAGGTTCAAGATGTGGAGGAGCACATTCAACATCAACAAGAGGTTTTAGCTAGTTTGAGAGAGAATTTGGCCTTGGCACAAAATGGGATGAAGCAACAAGTAAATCAATACCATAGTGAGAATTTTTTTGAGGTGGGTGACTAGGTATTTGTAAGTTTTTAGCCTTACAAGTAGATGTCCTTAAAGGAAAAAAAAAAGGACAACAAACTTGCTCCTAATTATTATGGCCCTTATTAGGCTCTGTAGAAAATTGGAAGTGTGGCTTACAAGCTCAAGTTACCTTATTCATCTTGAATACACCTAGTATTTCATGTTTCCTATTTGAATAAGGTCATTGGGCAAAAAAATTCAGCCCAAATAGAGGTCCCAGAACTAGATGAAAAAGGACAAGTCATTTTGGAACCAGAGAAGATCCTCCAAACATGTACTAAGAGGTTGAGAACCAGAGAGATTAGGAAATATCTGATCAAGTAGAAGAACTTGAGCAGTGAAGATGCAACTTGGGAAGGTGAATATGTTTTGAAACAAGATCTATAGTTGTTCAACATTGAGGACAACATTGGTTTGAAGGGTAAGGGCATGATACACCCATAACCTATCACATGTATTAGGATAGGAATATCTGACTTATGGCTTACTTATCCTTCTTTAATGCTATATCACATTTCTCTATGCATTAATTTGGTTAGTTGGTTGGCCTATAGTGTAACCATGGCCTAGATAGATTATATATAGGAGGTAGTGGTTAATTATTTATCATCATATTGTGAATTCTTCTCTTATTGAAGCTTGTGGAGGTTGCCCCCTCAAAGTAGCTTGTCTATTATCATATATTCTGATATATTTCATTCATATTTGGATTTATTTCTTCTAATCTACTTTATTTTTGAAGTAATTTCATTAAAAATATGTTAAATAATAAACTAGTAATCAATAGTGTGATCTGCAATTGATATTAGGGAACCAATGGTTACCATAGCATTGGTAATTTTGTTACTAACTCTTGGAATTAATTCATATTAAATATGATAAAAAATTTATTTTAGATTGTCTTTCATTTTATTATATGGGATGAATTTATCATCTTTGGCTTGGCACTACTTTATAACCTAGTTAATAGTCAATTGATAATATCCATGAACATGTAGATGCTTGATGTTCAAATGTATGACTAGATGAATACCTATAATGAGTGATTCATATATGCAATATTATTGGTACAAGTGAAACCAATATGAAATGCCTTAGGAATTAGATAATATTATGGAATAATGAAGATAACACCAAATCCTAATCTTTGATAAGTGTAAGAACCATCAAAATAAATGGTCCAATGTTGAGACACAAAATAAGTGTCATTAAGGGTCATGATTGACTCATCAAGAAAGTTGAAGATAAGCATCTTGGTTCTGACAAGGGTGCTTAATTATGATAATCTATAAGTTCCTACCCCTTAATGGCCTTTTTATGAACATATTCATTTTAAAATTCACTCAATAACATGATCTATTTGGCCATATGACCAGTCAAGGCTACCTTGGAAAGTATATACTTGAGTGAGTCCACTTTAACAATGTTAATGGTCTTGTTGTTGAGCATGTAATGGCACAAATTTTGAGCTATAAGTACCATGGCTAAGTAGTATTTCTTAATTAAACTATATTTATGTTCATAGGAAACCAATGTGTGATTTAGATAATATACTACTCATTCTTTCACCTAATAATTATGTTGTGCTAGGAGTGGCCCTAAGGCACAATTAGTTATTAAAATATAAAGTAAAAGATTTCTAAGTGTAGGTGGAGCTAAAATAGGTGGAATGTCTAGGTTTATTTTAGTTTTTCAAAGGCCTATTGATAATCTGCATTCCATGAGAAGGTGGTTCCTTTATTTAGAAGATGGTTGAAAGGATGACATTTATCTACGAACTAATAAATAAATCATTTGATAGATTAGATTTTTCCCTGTAGGTTGAAAATTTATTTGATATTTGAAGGTGGAGGCATTTCAGTAATGGATTTAACCTTTGCTAGATCAAATTCAATACCTAGGAAAGAAATAATGCAACCTATCAATTTGCCTAAAGTGACACCAAATATGCATTTTTAGGGTTAATCCTGACCTTTTATTCATAAATCCTGTTAAATATCCTTCATAATACATTTAGATGCCTTGATCGAGTCTTGGATTTTTCAAATATATCATCCACATAGTCATCAATAATTACATGTGTCATGTCATAAAAAATTATAGTCATGGCACAATGGTATGTAGCATCGATATTATTGAGGTTGAATGGAATCACTTGATAATATAACATTACCCATGGAGTGGTGAATGATGTATTATGTTGGTGTTTTGGTGAAATTTTAATTTTAATGTATCTTGAGAAACCATCCATGAGAGATATCATATCATACCCTACCATGTAATCAATAGGCATATCAATATTTGGCAAAGGAAAATCATCCTTTATGCATGATTTAATGATATATTTTAATTTGGTACATAATCTTATTCCTTATGGCTTCTTGTTGACTGGTACTATATTAGATATCCACTCTAAATAATCATTAGGATGAATGCACCCTACCTCTAATACTTTCTCCAATTCTTTCTTGATAAGAATGGCTATGCAAGGGTGCATATTTCTCAATTTCTATTTGATCAGCTTGGAATCAAGATGTACACCAAGGTGGTATAAAAATAATGTAGGGTCTAATCCTATATTATATTAATAACACCATGTAAAGATATCAACAAACTCTAGAAGGAGGGTAATAAGGAATTTGCATTCCTCTTTAGTGAAGGACCTTCCAAGTTTGATCCATTTGGGATCATCAAATGTTGTAATATTAACTCTAGTGGTGTCTTCCATGAGTATTGTGGAACCATATTATAAAATAATAAAGATGTAAAATAGTCTTTATATTCATTTAGTGCGTTAACTAGCTCATTGAGTTCTCCCAAGAATGAAGGGTCTGAATCCCCAAGATTTGGCAAAGGCCATTCGACAAAGTCATGAAGACAATCTTGTACTAATTTATGAAATGTTTTCTATTTTTATGAAATGATTTTGAAATGACATGAAGTTATTGAGATGGAAGAGGCTTGGGTTTCATTTGAGAGAGGGTGAACTTCCTCATCCAATGGTGGCTGAAACAGGTTTTCACCATGGGACTTGTCTTTATCTTTAATTTTACCCTAGTCCAAAAGTGACTCAAAGAGGTTTTCACTTTGGAACCTCAATATTTGATTTTAATTTTTTTTATTATGACCAAGGAAGTTAACCTACATTCCAAAATAGGTATTAAGGTCTAGTATAATGGAAAATACCTATTTATGATCACCAAGTGAAAAATTATCTTTGAGGCTCATGAATTCATATATTACCTTATCATTCTAAAAATCATCCAATGGTATGTAAGATTCTTGCTGGTCTGAGTCAATTATTTGAAGGTAATGAAGGGAAAGAGGGGGATAAGATGACTCAACAAAAATAATATAGATGTAATTTAGGTTAAATAGATTGGTATCGACTAACTCATCATAGATGATATAGCAGGACTCTACATCTCTATCACCATTGTTTATGCTAGTCAATAAATTAGAAACACTCTCGAGATTAATGGGGTCACCCCTAGGAAGTTTGTGTCCACCTCAAGTTACTATATCTTTTGTAATTAATACTAACTTAATAAATCCTTGTTGTTTTAACCCTAGGCCTTTGCCCCTGTAGGCTTGATGTTTCATTATTTGGTTTGGGATATGATACTTTGTATTTTGGTAACAAGTAGGAAAAACATAATTATATAGTCATGAGTCATCATCAATTATGATTTATTCTTTTTCCTAAGAAGTGGTCTTGATAAAAACCAATGGTCATGTTTGAGGAGAATTATTCTTCTTGCAACATTCTATTTTAGGATTTTGATGCTTAGGCCTACCATATGCTTTAGCTATCTTAGGCAATTTAGCTATATGAAACACATTACCAATTTTATATTACTGAAGGCCATTATCTTAAATAATGAAGTGATTATATATCTATAGAAGTATGGTAGCTAAAGTGGAATCCATTATGTTTGGATCCACATAATTGGATTTTGATGGGTGTTCAACTACCTTTTTATCCTTTTTGGAAATAGGTTATATACCGAAGAAATAGTTATAACTCTCATATTCTACTTCTAAATGTTTAAAAAATTGATATGGATATAGGTCACCATGATTGGTAAATTATATTATAAAATGAGTAAATTTGATGCATTGATAAAGGGTTGAAGGAAAAACATGTACTTCATAGATCCATATATTTCTATCTATGTTTGCTTTTTCCTAAGTGTGAAAAGTATAAACTAGTTATGAAGGGTGTGGAATAATACCTATTGAATGTGCATGCATTGTATCCAAGTGATCATGTAGATATCCTCTTTGTCTTGGGAGGATAACCTAAAAATAATAAAACACTTAAATTAAATTGTATTATACTATTAGATGGGTGGATTGCCTAATGTGAACTAGATCCTAAAAGCAAAAGCTTTCTAGGAGGTTGTCAATCAACCTTCTTTTAAACACTTAAATGGCAATGATAAAAGAAATATATTTGACTTATATGACTATAAAATTGATATAAAATACAACAAATAATATCAAATTAATCAATAAAACTAAATTCTTTGCTTAGATGGCTAAAATAAAGCAACTAGTTTAAATAATGCTAATGTTGAAAATTGGCTAAAATAAAGTTGTGATTTTTGGTTTGGATTGGTTTGATAAAGGTCAAAAGAGTGATTTTTTTGGGTTTTTAAATGGGTTGAGATGGTTAATGGTAATTTTTTCAAGAAAATAAGAGTGATAAATGGTCAAAAGAGGGGCAAGAAGGCAAAGGGGCAAATAGTCCAAAATGAGGCCAAGAAGGCAAAGGGACAAATGGTCCGAAATGAGGCCAAGAAGGCAAAAGGGGAAATGGTGATCAAGAATATAAAGGGGACATGGATAAGAGGATAAAATAAAAAGAGGGTGATGAAGGAAAAAAATTAAAGAATAAATCCAAAGGGAAAATAATACATAAAGTAAGATAACTAAACAACAAGATTACCTCAATGCTTGAAGATGTTTGTTGATGAAGATTGGCTTATAGATAGTTGATGAAGACTAGAAGTATTTTTGGTAGAGTTTTGTTGTTTGAGATCATTTTCTTCAATATGATGAACTCCTTGATGATACTTTCAAACCTACAACACAAATGTTAATAACAAAATATTAACTTCCAACTTAACTTTGGGTGAAGGAGAGGGGGGTGTATTTATAGAATTTGATGTGAAGAAACATGAAAAAATAGAGGAATAGTGAAGTAATTATAATTTATCCAAGTGGGATCATGAATGAGTCAAGGATAAGGTTGGTGGGGATTACTACTTTGATTCTAATTCTCCCATTTGTGGTTGGTGTGTCTCCCACCTTCCACATGAGTCCAATTTTGAATGGGAATCATTCACATGGGTTTAAATGAGACCAAAGACTTCCCCCCACCCTTTCTTGATTTCACACAAGAATTTAAAGTGGTGTCACACCAATTTTCATTCCATTTTCCATGTGGGTGATGAAAATTCCAAGGTGACATTATGGAAGATTCCCATTTGGATTGAGAAGTCTCCCATTTTAGCTAAGAAGTCAAAAGTGGGTGCTCTTTGTCTTTCCCAAAGTATTAAAGAGGTAGGTATCTATTTTAAAGTCTAATTTCATGTGGAAAAGACAAAATACATGTTTAATAATGACCCCTTAAAGGGAAATTCACCGTATTTCAAGAGGGAAACTTTGTGATGCTACAATTAGGTCATTAGGAACTTTCAAAAAGGGTCCCAAGTGGGGTATGGTGTCCCACATCAAGCCATGACATTTCTAAGCCATGTCATTTTCCATATCACCTCCAAATCACATTCCATGTCACTTACCATGTCATCATGTATAGTGATAGTGGATCCCACAATGAATAGTGATGATGAATAGTAATTTTAAATAGTACTTTCAAATAGTGATTTTTAATGACATTATGTGACTAGGGTAATAATGATTTGGTTGGGTTAAGAGGGGTTTTGGGAATGTTTAAGAAGTTTTAGGGGAACCCTAGGAATTAAGGAATCAAAAACTATAAGTGTGTAGTTTTCTAGTGTCTACATTTCCCCCCTTTTTGTTAAGCAGCCTTGAATTGACAAGTTACAAAATAAAAATAAATTGCTTGGTCAAAGTTCAGGGTACCTCAAGTATGAGAGGATGTGTTCCCCCTCAAATTGAGAGTTGATGAATAAAGGTCAAATTATGTGTAGGTTTTATAAGAAGTTGATGGGGAGGCACTAGGTGGTGCCATAAGGTAGTTGGGTATGTGAAATGCCAATGGGTTCACAAAATATGACTAAGAACAATAGTCAAGATTATGAAGAGACTAAAGGGGTCAATATTGATAACAAAAAGGTCAAGTTATAAGATAGATGATAAGATAACCAGTCCTCAACATTAGTCATAGCTGATTAGGTTAGTCTTATCAAGGTTCCTAGATAGGGTCAGTGTTAACTTAGGTATCTAAGGTAGGAAGTGCTCCAAAGAAAAAAAATGGTCTGGTTTTGTATGAGGTGGTGAAAATGTTTAAAAGTTAAACATGGAAAGGTTATTCATTATGATTAAAAGTTATTACAAAAAACACCAATGTTCTAAGTCAAAATTAATCAATATCAAGGTGGATGTGGTGAAAGCGTTGGTAAATTGGGTATGGGTTGGAAGGGGATGGCTGAGTTGATTTTAGATGCACATGGAAAGTGGATGTTGGCTACATATTTCTATGGACAATAATCCAAAAATAATTTCAAGCCAAATGTAGTTATCCCAACAATGATGGAAAGACTTAAGAGTAAGTATTAGATGGTGTTAAAACATAAGGATGTTGAAGAAAGAATTCAAAGATTCCTTGGTGTAGGATGCCCTAGGCAAGATGGCACTATTAGTAGTGGAAATGAGTGAGAAGTAAAAGGGGATGGGAATTCATTGTTAGTGATTGAGCTACCCCTAGAAATGGAGAAACACCTGCATAGTTTATGGGCATGAGGCTAATGTAGTTCAACAAGGTTTGGCTGAGTGATGTTTAAATTAGCTACCTGAATTTAACAGACCACATGGGCTAGTTTGGGTTGAGGGAGAAGGTTTGGTAAAATAATAGTTTTGGGTTTTGGTGAAGGTGTCAATGAAAGTGAATGGGGTAGGTTGGTAAATAGTTACCATAATGATCCTAAATTTAGTATGATGAGAGATACAAATGGGCAAATAAGGATAAAGTATAAGGGAACATAATGCAAAGTACCATAAATGATCTTTAATGAAACTAATCTAGAGAAGAGGTGCTTTTATTAGGAGGTTACACCTTTTAAAATTGTGTGAGGGTAGGTGTTTGGAGATAGTGTTTACCACTATGAGCCAAGGTTTAGGAGGTGGGGGTCTACCTAGAACTATAGAGTCATTATGGCCAAGGTTCACCACTGCTATGAGATGAGTTTTAAGGGTAGTAGTGAAGTGATGACCTATAAAGAATTTATTTCATGGTCAATTAGATTCTATAAGTAAAGAAGTTAGAAACATGGTGAGTGATAGATGATGGACCTTACCTAACCCAAGAGTTGCATGGGTAGGCTAGATAAATGGTGGCCATGTTTGCATCCTCTATCCTAGTTCCATGGAACCAATGACTTACTGGTTTCTCTAGTTCAGTCCTAACAAACAAGAAGCTGCATGGTCAAGAGAAGATGGTGGTTCCCTTGTTATGAATGAACATTCAACTAGTACAAAAGAAAAGACCACCATATTTGAGTAGACACTAATAATGGTTGGGTTCTAATGCTCAGGTCATATGGTAATGGGCTAGTAAGAATAAGAGGGAAAAAGGGGAAAGAAGGTAAATGTATCATTATGAAAGACCTAGAATAAAGTATGATTCTTTCTCTATGGGGATGAATGTTAGAGAGGAGAATAGAGTATACCCTCTATTAGTTTATAAAATACAGAATGTTATGGATGTTAGTTTAGGGATTAATTAAGTAGAAATATGGTTGAACACAAATCTAGAGTCACCAAATAATTGATTTAATGCTTAGGTAGGAAAATAATGTATGCTATGTGTTAGGCAATGTGTGTGTAATCTGATGACTATGTATGTGTCATGTGACTCCTTGCACCCTAAATAAAATATTGCATAGTTTGATGTAAACATGTATAAAATGTGTTAGATGCTATTGGTTGAATGTTATGTTTATGGTTGTTATAATCTTGCTTAATGTAAAAGGAGTGATTATTGTTGTTGTAATTTTAGATGGTATAAGTCATGGTGAAAACATCATCCAGGCATATTAAGATAAAAATAGGTCTTGATGCTTTTTTTTTACAAGGACTAAAAATAGACCCAAAGTGAGATTGAATTAATTAATATAAGCCTTTAAAATGCTGCACATGAGTGGTCATTATTTGATAAAGAAAGTTTCTTGATCACAAAGTGTCAAGTAAGCTCTAAATCCCTTGATTTATAGATAGTCTAAAGGGAATATGGGTGATAGGTGGTGTGAAGGGTAACAGGTGATATGCATGATAACCTCATGTGAATTAGTATACCCCTTCTATAGGTGGCCTAAGAATGGTAATAGATAAGTCCATATTGTATGCTAGATGTAGATTGATCAATGCAAGAAGTCTACATGTGAAAGCTGATTATGGATTTGGATTTTTTTGTGATAGTGGGTCTTTTGATTTATTGTTGTATATGAGAAGTTGATTGATGCAGGAAGCTTCCATGAAATTGATCTACTTTTGACAAATTTAACTTAGCCATCCTTCAAGGGATTGGTCTAAACTTATTGGCTTTGTTTTTAATGTTCTTGATAGCTATCCTTCAAGGGATCAGTCTACGTTACATGTAACAATTTTTATTTTTATTTTTGGGCAGCTATCCTTTGAGGGAATAGTCTACAATGCTTAATATATTGACCTAATTAATTATCATAAGATGAAATGCATTTAGACATAGACTAGTCTAATTAGGTTCAGAGGTTTACCTTTATGAGGGAAAAACTTTACATGAAAAGGCCAATGATATGCAAAAGGGTGTGGTTTTGAGAGACAATAACCATGGGATTCTATCTTGTTAGAGATAAAAATTATCCATGAGGGCCATTGTATGGGTATAGCCATGTTACCCATATTTAGGATTAGGCCATGAATTTAATGGTTAATCACATGGTTCTATGTTATAATCAATTATCCTCAAAAGGGGAGGAGGAAGGTGGGTGAAGGTTAAGATCTCATAATCAAGGGATGAGCTTAAGTTAGACAAACAGGTGATATTGATACTTCTTTAATAGAAAAATGGATGTAGATGTGAAGCATTGAGAGGCTTAGGTTGTTGTTTGATTTCTAGAGAGAATAAATGATAAGATCTTGATCCATACTTATGGGTGATGATGTAGGGTCCAAGCCAATTAAAATCAAACATTCCTCATTTACTCTCTTTTATGTTGGTCACATGTTTGTTTTATTTTAGGATGAGATCTCTAATATTAAATTATTGATGTTTGAGGTAAGGTTGGTTAGGTTTGATGGAGATGGGTAGTCTCTAATGGTTTTATGGGAGAATTTTTATCCCAAATAGGTTAGGTGGTGTCCAAATGGGTTTCCCTAATTTGATATACCACTTGGTTCAAGTTAGGTTGATAGATAGGTTTAGTTACGTTGAGGAAAAAAAGTCAAGGGTTAGTTTAGTTAATGGTTAAGGTATAGTTCAATTTAATAAATGATTAAATCCTTATGGAAGGAAAGTTCCCCCAGTTTACTCTTTACATGGGTGGGAAAAATATCCCAAAGTGAAGGTGTTTGTTGTTGGGTTTGATTAGAATGTTGAGGGTTTGAAGGGTATGTTCATGGAATGGAAATTTTATCCTTTCCCTTATTATTTTGTTGGACTTGAGAGTGGGTAACCCTATAAATGGTGTGGATAAAAGGAAGTGTTGGCTTAGCTTATTGCTTCAGTTCCTCTTTACTCTTAGGTGAGAATGGGGGAATAGGCAAGTATTGGGTAGGTTTAGTTGATGGTTGGGTTGGTAATGGGCTCAAATGAGGTTCATTTGATAACTTATTATCCTTTTTGTAAAGCTAGTGGATAATTGTTTTAAGAGCCTTGCAGTGTTTTGTATCATGGCCAAGTATCCTATGGTAAGAGCACACATGGTGGTCATTATATCATGAAAGTTTTGGGCATGAAGGGTTGAAAGTTATGATAGTGTTAAAAGGTTTGATTAGTGGTAAGGTTAGGGAAGAGGTTTTCAATAACCTTTGTAAAATGGTTGAATAGGATTCATGAAAATGTGCTAGAGGTGATAGATTTTTAGTTTTGGGAGCCTTCCTAAAATTAGTTTTTACTGTAGAAGTTATGGATGGTGGGGTAGTTTTGGTTTGTTGATTAGTTTTGGATGTCTTAGTTAAGGGAGGTTTATTTGATAACATATTATCCTCATATAAGTTGTGGATGGGTGTTTGGAGAGATTTTTAATGCTCTGTGTCATGTCCAGGTGTCCTATGGTATGCACAGACTAAGCTGGCATTAACCATTTTGGTTGAGGACATGAAGGGTCAAAAGTTTTGATAGATTGGAAATGTTTGAGAGGTGGTAAGGTTAAGGAGGAGGTTTTCAAAAAACTTTTTAAAATGGTTGAATAGGATTTGGAGTGGGAGCCTTCTTAGGAGTAGGTTTCACCCTGGAAGTTGTTGGTTGTGGAATGGTTTTAGTAGGTTGGTTAGGTTGGGTTTGTTTGGTTAGTTTAGAAGTAGAATATTTAAGAGAAGGGGGGGCCATGGGTTTATTTTGAGATGGTTTAGGAGATTCCACCCTTTTAATAGGTTTAGTCAATGTTTTATTTGATGGAGTTGATGGAGTTAGGTCCAATTTCAAATATTGGTGAGTTATGATAGGAATAGGAAGTATTCATAGATTCTTGATGGGTTTGGTAAAATAGGTGTAAGGGTCTTTAACAATTTTATATAAAAGTGGGTTGGATGGTTCCCTTATGGTTTTCAAGGATAGAGTATCTAAGGATGGGGTTGAGGTAGTGATAGGTTTGAGGTGGATTCAAGTGAAGATGAGGGTTCTTGTTTGTTTTGGTAAGGGAGGCCAAGATGATGCTATAAAGTGGCTCTATCAAGATTGGTTTGAAAAGTGAACTCTAGGCTTTATACTAGCATAGAAAAGGGTTTGTAAATAGGTTTGGTTCTTTGATCATTGATTTCAAAGCTTAAACCCTTAGGTGGATAAGAGGGAATGGTTTCCCCATCTATGTTTTTGGTGGAAGGTTGAAAATTTAGAGAATATGTTTCTTCCATAGATGGAGTGGATAAGGTGACCTCTTTTAAAGGAATGGTTTTGAAAGGAAGAATAGGTGAGTCTATGGTGGGGGAGGAAGGTGTAATGGTGTCAAGTGAAAGGAATGGAGTGGTTTCTTCCTTTGTTTGGTCATCCAAAGGAATGGGAAGTGATTCCCCCTCTTCAATGAGTGGCGTGGAAGAAGTAGTATAAATAGGTTTATCAATAACAACATTGATCATGTGCACCTCACAAGTGTCAGCTGATTTTGGTTGGCTTTGATTCACTAAAAGAGGAAATGGAAAAGATTGTTTGGTTTCATTAATTATGATTTGTAAGAAAATTTGTAAAGGTTATACTTGGTCAACAAGTGGATTAGTTAAGGTTGGTGTTATTATAGTTTCTTCAGTTGAAGGTTTACTAAGGGTTAGAAGAGGGTGTACCAATGTCTTAGATATCATATTAGTGTGTGAAACTATTTGTAAGTTATTTGGTTGTCTTGAAGAGGATAATTAGTTTGATAGGCTAACAATTTGATTGGGTTGATAGTTTGGTTGATTAGTTGAGGGTGATGAAATTGATTGGGTTAACAAGGTGGGTTGAGGTTGATATGATGGTTGGGGGAAATGGCATAAGCTTTGACAAGGTTGAGGTGATTGAGATGATAGATGTTGATAGGTTATTGGTTTGGCATGATAATAATTAAATGGATGATGATAGGCCATTGGTTAGTTGTAATTTAGGTTTGATTGATCATGATTATAATAAATATATGGCATAAGTTTTGACTCTAATCTAGCTATCCAGTTTATTATCACTGTAATAAACTCATGTGGTAGTTCAGGTGAAGGTTGATAGTTTGTGGGTTGGTTAAAATTGGATTTTGATGAGTTATAGGTAAGTTTATGTTGATTTTAAATAGGGTTGGGTTGGTTATAGATAAGTTTGGGTTAGTTGTAGATAGGATTGGGTTGGTTTTAGATAAGGTTGGGTTTATTGTTGGTAAGGAAAGGAGCATAAGTGGCTTGTGATGCAAGGTACCACTTTAAAGAAAAAGGATTGTTATCCAAGATCATAGAAAATTTAGGATATAAATAGGAAAGATATCCATTGAATAAGATAGTGGAGATGAGGTATTGGAAAATAGGTTCTTGGTTGGTTTGATTCTTTAATTTGTAGTCTGGTAAAGATTATGTGAAGAATGGAGAGAAATGAAGCTCACACCTCAAACAAGAAGTAAGAAAAAAAAAGATTCAAGGAAATAAAATAATACACTAAGATGCATTAAATCCTAAAATTTTAATTATATCTCTTTTGTCTTATGACTTAGAAAGTGTGAAGAAGGGATTTGGTTTGTAGAACAGGTCCTAAACAAGGTAGTCTATGTTTGGTTTTCAGTTATGTTTAGGCACTCAAGAAGAAGTTTTTATTGGATCGAGTATGTGGCTTGGTGCTTTGGTATTTTTACCCTCAATTCATGATCCCATAGTAAATATGGGTGGTTAGCTAATATATATTGATTACTAGATTTTATACTCAACCATAAAGCTGATATGGTTATCCCTTTGGTGATTAAATCCAAGTATCATAATTGGGAAAGGATAAAGTGATCCACTAGATGATGAAATCATAGTTTGGTCTTATCTCAAGTGAATTTTATATTTTTTTAATGCAGTTGGTTTGGTTGTGTAACATTTTTTCACTATGGTTAATTTGCTTTGCTTTTAATTAATCTAGGTAAACTAATTAAGCAAACAAGCAAGTTAATTTTAACCCAAAGGAAAAAAAACTTTTATTTATTTTTATAAAAACAAGAACAACTAAAATTCAAATAAATTAAAAATAAATATGAAATCCTAATCCTAGGATGAATGTTCTTTTTATTTTTATAAATTCAATAAAATAAAAATAAAAATTTCTACTTTTTTATTTTTTCCTAATTTTCTAAATAAGAGAAGCTAAAACTTACATTTTGAAAGAGATGAATTTAATTTTCAAAAATGAAATTAAATGTACATGTAATTTTATTAATTTAAATAAATTTACTAAAACAACTAATGAACTCAAGAAAACTCAAGGGTCCCACTAGGCGTGCCAAAATGTTTCCATCTAATTTTTACATTTTCCTAAGTGTGAAAAGTATAAACTAATTATGAAGGGTGTGGAAGAATACCTATTGAATATCCACACATTGGATCTAAGTGATTTTGTATATATACTCTTTGGCTTGGGAGGATGACATAAAAATAATAAAACATTAAAATAAACTTATTTATTAGACAAGTAGATGGGTGTATTGCCTAGCATGAGCTAGATCCTAGAAGTAAAAGCTTTTTAGGATACTGTCAATCCACCTATTTTTAAACATTTAAGTGGTAATGATAAAATAAATATAATTTACTTATATGAATATAATAATAAAATTAAATATATAAAATAACAAAAAATTAATCAATAAAACTAAATGCTTTGTTTAGATGGCTAAAATAAAATAACTAGTTTAAATAATGCTAATGCTGAAAATTGACTAAAATAAAGTTGTGGTTTTTGGTTTGGATTAGTTTGATAAAGGTCCAAAGAGTTATTTGGTTGGAATTTAAAATGGGTTAAGATGTTGAATTTTAATTTGTTAAAGAAAACAAGAGGGATAAATGGTCAAAATGGGGGCAAGAAGGCAAAGGGGCAAACGGTCCAAAATGAGGCTAAGGAGGCAAAGGGGAAAATGGCCAAAATGAAACCAAGAAGGCAAAGGGGTAAATGGTGATAAAAAAGACAAAGGGTATATGGATAAGAGGATAAAATTATAATATGGTGATGAAGGAAACAAGTTAAATAATAAGTCCAAAAGGAAAGGAATACAAAAATTAAGATAACTAAACAACAAGATTACGTCAATGCTTGAAGATGCTTGTTGATAAAGATTGGCTTATCGATAGTTGATGAAGACTTGAAGTAATTTTTGTAGATTTTGGTTTCTTAAAATCCTTCTCTTCAAGATGATGACCTAACTAATGATACCTCCAAATGTTCAATGTAAATTTTAATAACAAAATACTAACTTCCAACTTAACCTTGGGTGAAGGAGAGGGGGGTATTTATAACATTTGATGTGAAGAAACCAGCCAAAATAGAGGAATAGTGAATAAATTTGAATTTATTGAAGTGGAATCATGAATGAGTTAAGGATGAGGTTGGTTGGAATTCCTAATTTGATCATAAGTCTCCCATTTGGGGTTGGTGTGTCTCCCACCTTGCACATGAGTCCAATTTTGAATGGGAATCATGCACATGGGTTTAAATGAAACCAAAGACTTCTCACCAACATTTCTTGCTTTCAAAAAATCACTTAAAGGGGTATAGAACCAAATTTGTTTCCATTTTTCATGTGGGGAATGAAAATTCTAAGGTGAGATTGTGGAAGATTCCCATTTGGGTTGAGAAGTCTCCCATTTTGGCTAAGAAGTCGAAAATGGGTGCCCTGTGCCCTTTATCTTTCCCAAAGTCTTAAAGAGGTAGGTATCTATTTTAAAGTCTAATTTCATGTGGGGAAGACAAAATAAATGTTTAATAATGACCTCTTAAGGGGAAATTCACCATATTTCAAGGGGGGAACTTTATGATGCTAAAATTAGGTCATTAGGCACTTTGGGAAAGGGTCGCAAGTGGGGTATGGTGTCCCACATCAAGCCATGTCATTTATAAGCCATGTCACTTACCATATCACCTAAAAATCACATGAAATTTCACATTCCAATTCACTTGACATGTCATCATAAATAGTGATAATGGGTCCCACAGTGAATAGTGATGATGAATAGTACTTTCAAATAGTGATTTTGAATGACATTATGTGACTAGGAGAATAATGATTTGGTTGGGTTAAGATATATTTTGGGAAGGATTAAGAATTTTTATGGGATACAAAGGATTTTAGGCATTGAAAACTATAAGTGTGAAAATGTTTTTATCTAATTTTTTATTTTTGCTAAGTGTGAAAAGTAGAAACTAGTTATGAAGGGTGTGGAAGAATACCTATTGAATGTGCATGCATTATATTAAAGTGATTGTGGAGATATCCTATTTTTATTTTTAGGATGACATAAAAATAATAAAAAACTAAAATAAACTTGTTTATTAGACAAGTAGATGGGTGGATTGCCTAGCATGAGCTAGATCCTAGAAGTAAAAGCTTTTTAGGAGGTTGTTAATCCACCTAATTTTAAATATTTAAGTGGTAATGATAAAATAAATATATTTAACTTATATGAATATGAAAATGAAATGAAATAAAACAAATAACATAAAATTAATTAATAAAACTAAATTCTTTGCTTAGATGGTTGAAATAAAGCAACTAGTTTAAATAAAGCTAATACTGAAAATTGGCTAAAATAAAGTTATGGTTTTTGGTTTGGATTGGTTTGATAAAGGTCAAAAGAGTGATTTGGTTGGGGTTTTAAAGGGTTTTATATGGTTAAGGTTAATGTTTTCAAGAAAAAATAGGGATAAATGGTCAAAAGAGGGGTAAGAAGGCAAATGGGCAAATGATCTAAAGAGGCCAAGAAGGCAAAAGGGCAAATGACTAAAATGAAGCCAAGAAGGAAAAGGGGGAAATGGTGATTAAGAAGAAAAATATGACATGGATAAGAGGATAAAATTAAAATAGGGTGATTAAGGAAATAAGTGAAATAAGAAATCCAAATAAAAAGGAATACAAAAATTAAGATAACTAAACAACAAGATTACCTCAATGCTTGAAGATGTTTGTTGATGAAGATTGGCTTGTCGATAGTTGATGAAGACTTGAAATAATTTTGATAGATTTTTGATACTTGAGATAATTATATTAAATATTATTACCTACTTGATGATACCTCCAAACCTTCAACACAAATGTTAATAACAAAATTGTAACCTCTAACTTAACCTGGGGTGAAGGAGAGGGGGGTATTTATAGCATTTAAAATGAAGAAACATGCCAAAATAGAGGAATAGTGAAGACATTAGAATTTATTAAAGTGATATCATGAATTAGTCAAGTATGAGGTTAGTTTAGAGTCTTAATTTGATCATAAGCCTCTCATTTTGAGTTGGTGTGTCTCCCACCTTGCACATGAGTCCAATTTTGAATGAAGATCATGCACATGGGTTTATATGAGACCAACGACTTATCCCACCTTTTATTAATTTCAAAAAAGAACATAAATAGGTGGAACACAACATTTGGTTCTATTTTCCATGTGGGTGATGAAAATTACAAGGTTAGATTGTGGAAGATTCCTATTTGGGTTGAGAAGTCTTCCATTTCAGCTAAGAAGTCAAAAATGGGTGCCCTTTGTCTTTCTCAAATTATTAAATATGTAGGTATGTTTTTTAAATTATAATTTCATGTGGGGAAAACAAAATATATGTTTAATAATGACCCATTAAGGGTAAATTCACCATATTTCAAAGGGGGGAACTTTGTGATGCTAAAATTAGGTCATTAGGCACTTTGGGAAAGGGTCCTAAGGTCCTAAGTGGGGTATGATGTCCCACATCAAGCCATGTAATTTTTAAGACATGTCACTTGAAATATAGCCTCTAAATCACATGACATGTCACATTACAAGTCACTTTCCAAGTCATCATGCCATGTCACATTCCAAATCATTGTCCAAGTCCCCATGCCATGTCATCATGAATAGCGATAGTGGGTCCCATAATGAATAGTGATGATGAATAGTACTTTCAAATAGTGATTTTGAATGACACTATGTGACTAGGAGAATATTGATTTGGTTGGGTTAAGAGGGTTTTTTTTCAAGTTTTAATAAGTTTTATGGGATTTCCATGAATTTATGCATTGAAAAATATAAGTGTGAAAATGTTTCTATCTAATTTTTTCTTTTTACTAAGTGTGGAAAGTAGAAACTAGTTATGAAGGGTTTAGAAGAATACCTATTGAATATGCAAGTGTTAAATCCAGATGATTGTGGATAAATCTTTTTTGGCTTGGGAATATGACTTGAAAATAATAAACACTAAAATAAACTTGTTTATTAGACAAGTAGATAGTTGGATTGCCTAGCATGAGCTAGATCTGAAAAGCAAAAGCTTTCTAGGGGACTGTCAATCCACCTAATTTTAAACACTTAAGTGATAATTATAAAAGAAATATATTTGACTTATATGAATATAAAACTAAAATTAAATAAAACAAATAATAATAAATTAATGAATAAAAATAAATGCTTTGCTTAGATGGCTAAAATAAAACAACTAGTTTAAATAATGCTAATGCTGAAAATTAGTTAAAATAAAGTTGTGGTTTTTGGTTTGAATTAGTTTGATAAAGTTCAAAAGAGTGATTTTGTTTGGGTTGAAAATAGGTTGATATGTTTAAGGGTAATGTTTTTAATAAAACAAGAGGGATAAATTTTCAAAATAGGGGCAAGAAGGTAAAGGGGCAAATGGTCCAAAATGAGGCCAAGAAGGCAAAGGGGCAAATGGCCAAAATGAAGCCAAGAAGGCAAAGTATTAAATGGTGATCAAGAAGAAAAATGGGATATGGATAAAATGATAAAATTATAAGAGGGTCACAAAGGAAAAAAGTGAAATAATAAATATAAAGGGAAAGGAATACAAAAATTAAGATAACTAAACAACAAGTTTACCTCAATGTTTGAAGATGCTTGTTGATGAAGATTGGCTTGTCAATAATTGATGAAGACTTGTAGTAATTTTGGTAGAGTTTTGTTTATTGAGATAATTATCTTAAATATTATTAATTCCTTGATGATACCTCTAAATTTTAAACACAAATGTTAATAATAAAATATTAACTTCCAACTTAACTGGGTGAAGGAGAGGGGGGTATTTATATCATTTGATGTGAAGAAACATGCCAAAATAGAGGAATAGTGAAGAAATTAAAATTTATCCAATTGGGATCATGAATTAGTCAAGGATGAAGTTTTTGGGGATTTCTAATTTGACTATAAGTCTCCCATTTGAGGTTGGTGTGTTTGCCACCTTGCACGTGAGTCCAATTTTGAATGGGAATCATACACATGGGTTTAAATGAGACCAAAAACTTCTCCCCACCCTTTATTACTTTCACACAATAAATTAAAGTTTTGTCACATAAAATTTTGTGATATTTTCCATGTGGGGGATGAAAATTCCAAGTTGAGATTGTGGAATATTTCCATTTGGGTTGAGAAGTCTCCCATTTTAGCTAAAAAGTCAAAAATGGGTGCCCTTTATCTTTACCTAAGTCTTAAAGAGGTAGGTATCTATTTTAATGTATAATTTAATGTGGGGAAGATAAAAACATGTTTAATAATGACCCCTTAAGGGAAAATTCACCATATTTTAAGGGAGGAACTTTGTGATGCTAAAATTAGGTCATTAGGCACTTTGTGAAAGGGTCCTAAGTGGGGTATGGTGTCCCACATCAAGCCATGTCATTTATAAGCCATTTAACTTGCCATATCACCTCCAAATAACATTCCATATCAAATTTCAAGTCTTTTTTTATGTCATCATGAATAGTGATAGTGGGTCCCATAGTGATTAGTGATGATGAATAGTACTTTCAAATAGTGATTTTGAATGACATTATGTGACTAGGAGAAAATGATTTGGTTGGGTTAAGAGGGGTTTTTATAAGGTTTAAGAATTTTTATGGGATCCTAAGATATTTAGACATCAAAAATTGTAAGTGTGAAAATGTCTCTATCTAATTTTTGCTTTTTTTTAAGTTTGAAAAGTAGAAATTAATTATGAAGGGTGTGCAAGAATACCTATTGAATGTGCACATGTTGGATCCAAGTGATTGTAGAGAGATAATATTTGAGATGGATGGATGACCTTAAAATAATAAAATACTAAAATAAGCTTATTTATTAGACAAGTAGATGGGTGGATTGCCTAGCGTAAGCTAGATCCCAGAAGAAAAAGATTTATAGGAGGCTGTCAATCCACTTGCTTTTAAACACTTAAGTGGTAATGATAAAATAAATATATTTGAATTATATGAATATAAAAATAAAATAAAATACACCATATAAAAAAAATTAGTTAATAAAACTAAATGCTTTGCTTAGATGGCTAGTATAAAGCAACTAGTTTAAATAATGCTAATGCTGAAAATTGGCTAAAATAAAGTTGTGGTTTTTGGTTTGGATTGGTTTGATAAAAGTCAAAAGAGTGATTTTTTTGGAGAATAAATGATTTGATATTATTAAGGGTAATTTTTTCAAGAAAACAAGAGGGATAAATGTTCAAAATATGGGCAAGAAGGCAAAGGGGCAAATGGTCCAAAAAGAGGCCAAAAAGGTAAAGGGGCAAATGGCTAAAATGAAGCCAAGAAGATAGAGGGGGTAAATGGTGATCTAGAATAAAAAGAGGATATATATAAAAGGATAAAATTACAATATGGTGATGAAGGAAAAAAGTTAAATAATAAATCCAAAGGGAAAGGAATATAGAAATTAAGATAACTAAACAACAAGATTACCTCAATGCTTGAAGATACGTATTGATGAAGATTGGCTTATCGATAGTTGATGAAAAATTGAAGTAATTTTTGTAGAGTTTTTTTTCTTGATATCCTCTTCAATATGATTACCTCCTGAATTATACCTCCAAACCTTCAGCACAAATTTTAATAACAAAATACTAACTTCCAACTTAACCTTGGGTGAAGGAGAGGGGGTTATTTAAGCATTCGATGTGAATAAACATGTCAAAATAGAGGAATAAAGAAGTAATTAAATTTTTTCCAAGTGATATAATGAATTATTCAAGGATGAGGTTGGTGGGGATTCCTACTTTGATCATATGTCTCTCATTTGGGGTTGGTTTGTCTCCCACCTTGCACATGAGTCCAATTTTGAATGGGAATCATGAAAATGGATTTAAATGAGACCAAAAACTTCTCCCCACCCTTTTTTGATTTCAAAAAATAACTTAAAGGGATGTAATTCCAAATTTTGTTCTATTTTATATGTAGGGAATGAAAAGTCCAAGGTGAGATAGTGGAAGATTCTCATTTGGGTTGAGAAGTCTCCCATTTCGACTAAGAAGACAAAAATGGGTGCCCTTTGTCTTTTTCAAAGTATTAAAGAGGTAGGTATCTCTTTTAAAATATAATTTCATATGGGTATTACAAAATACATGTTTAATAATGACCCCTTAAGGGGAAATTTGCCATATTTCAAGGGGGAAACTTTGTGATGCTAAAATTAGGTCATTAGGAACTTTGGGAAAGGGTCCCAATTAGGGTATGGTGTCCCACATCAATACATGTAATTTATAAGACATTAAATTTCCAAATTACCTTAAAGTCACATTCCAAGTCACTTTTCATGTCATCATGCCATCTTATAATGAATAATGATAGTGGGTCCCATAGTGAATAGTAATGATGAATAGTAATTTCAAATAGTGATTTTGAATGACATTATGTGACTAGGAGAATAATTATTTGGTTGGATTAAGATGGGTTTTTGGAAGGTTTAAAAAAATTTATGGGATCTTGAGGCATTTAGGCATCAAAAATTGTAAGTGTGAAAATGTTTCTATCTAGTTTTTGCTTTTTGCTAAGTGTGAAAAGTAGAAACTAGTTATGAAGGGTGTAGAAGAATACCTGTTGAATGTGCACGCATTGGATCCAATTTATTTTGGAGATATAATATTTTTATTGGTAGGATGACCTGAAAATAAGGAAACACTAAAATAAATTTATTTATTAGACAATTAGATGAGTGGATTTCCTAGTGTGAGATAGATCCTAGAAGCAAAAGCTTTCTAGAAGGCTATCAATCTACCTACTTTTAAACACTTAAGTGGTAATGATAAAATATATATATTTTACTTATATGACTATACAAATAAAATTAAATATAATAAATAGTATTAAATTAATCAATAAAACTAAATGCTTTGCTTAATTGGCTAAAATAAAGCAACTAGTTTAAATAATGCCAATGCTGAAAATTGGCTAAAATAAAGTTGTGGTTTTTGGTTTGGATTGGTTTGATAAAGGTCAAAAGATTTTTTTTTTTGGGGTTGGAAAGGGGTTTATATGGTGAAGGGTAATTTTTTAAGAAAATAAGAGGGATAAATGGTCAAAATAGGGGCAACAAGGCAAAGGGGAAAATGGTCCAAAATGAGGCCAAGAAGGCAAAGGGTCAAATGGTCAAAATGAAGCCAAGAAGGAAAATGAGTAAATGGTGATCAAGAAGACAAAGGGGATATGGATAAGAGGATAAAATGATAAGAGATTAATGAAGGAAAAAAGTGAAAGAATAAATCCAAATGGAAAGGAATATAGAAATGAAGATAACTAAACAACAAGATTACCTCAATGCTTGAAGATACTTATTAATGAAGATTGGCTTATCGATAGTTGATGAGGACTTGAAGTAATTTTGGTAAAGTTTTATTGCTTAAACTCTTTATATTTAATATTATGACCTCCTTGATGATACCTAAAAACTTATAAGATAAATGTTAATAATAAAATACTAACTTCCAAAATAACCCTGGGTGAAAGAGAGGGGGGTATTTATAGCATTTGATGTGAAGAAACATGCTAAAATAGAGGAATAGTGAAGCAATTAAAATTTCTCCAAGTGGGATCATAAATGAGTCAAGGATGAGGTTGGTAAGGATTTTTACTTTGATAATAAGTCTCCCATTTGGGGTTGGTGTGTCTCCCACCTTGCACATGGATTTAAATAAGACCAAACACTTCTCCCTACCCTTTCTTGATTTTACACAAGCACTTAAAATGGTGTCACACCAAATGTGGTTCCATTTTCCATGTGGGGGATGAAAAGTCCAAGGTGAGAATGTGTAAGATTCCCATTTGGGTTGATAAGTCTTCAATTTTGGTTAAAAATTAAATAATGGGTGCCCTTTGTCTTTCCCAAAGTCTTAAAGATGTAGGAATATATTTTAAAGTCTAATTTAATGTGGATAAGACAAAATACATGTTTAATAATGACTCCTTAAGGGGAAATTTGTCATGTTTCAAGGAGGAATTTTGTGATGTTTAAATTAGGTCATTAAGCACTTTGGGAAAGGGTCCTAAGTGGGGTATGTTGTCCCAAATCAAGCCATGTCATTCTAAGCCATTTAAATTACCATATCACCTCCAAATAACATGCCATGTCACATCCCTAGTCATTCTCCATGTCATAATGCCATGTCATCATGAATAGTGATAGTGGGTCTCATAGTGAATGGTGATGATGAATAGTACTTTCAAATAGTGTTTTTGAATGACATTATGTGAATAGGAGAATAATTTTTTTTTTGGGTTAAGATGTGTTTTGGAAAGGTTTAAGAAGTTTAGGGGATCTTGAGGTATGAAAAGTAGAAACTAGTTATGAAGGGTGTTAAAGAATACCTATTGAATGTGCAAATGTTGGATCCAAGTGATTGTGGAGAGATCCTCATTGGCTTGGGAGGATGAATTTAAAATAAGAAAACAACAAAATAAAATTGTTTATTAGACAAATAGATGGGTGAATTGCCTAGCATGAGATAGATCCTAGTAGCAAAATCTTTCTAGGAGGCTATCAATCCACCTAATTTTAAACACATAAGTGGTAATGATAAAATAAATATATTTGACTTATATGACTATAAACCCAAAATAAAATACATCAAATTAATCAATAAAACTAAATTATTTGCTTAGATGGCTAAAATAAAACAACAAGTTTAAATAATGCTAATGCTAAAAATTGGCTAAAATAAAGTTATGGTTTGGATTAGTTTGATAAAGGTCAAAAGAGTGATTTGGTTGGGCTTGGAAAGGTTTTATATGGTGAAGGGTGATTTTTTCAAGAAAAAAAGGATAAATGGTCAAAAGAGGGGCAAGAAGGCAAAGGGACAAATGGTCCAAAATGAGGCCAAGAAGGCAAAGGGGCAAATGGCCAAAATGAAGCCAAAAAGGCAAAGGGGGAAATGGTGATCAAGAAGACAAAGGGGAAATGGATAATAGGATAAAATTATAAGAGGGTGATGAATGAAATAAGTGAAATAATAAATCCAAATAAAAAGGAATACAAAAATTAAGATAACTAAATAACAAGATTACCTCAATGCTTGAAGATGTTTGTTGATGAAGATTGGCTTGTCGATAGTTGATGAAGACTTGAAGTAATATTGGTAGAGTTTTGTTTCTTGAGATACTTATATTAAATATTATGACATCCTTGATGATACATCCAAACTTTGAACATAAATTTTAATAACAAAATACTAACTTCCAACTTACCTTTGGGTGAAGGAGAGGGGGGGTATTTATAGCATTTGATGTGAAAACATGCCAAAATAGAGGAATAGTGAACCAATTAAAATTTATCTAAGTGGGATCATGAATTGGTAAAGGATAAGGTTGGTGTGGATTCCTAATTTTATCATAAGTCTCCTATTTAGGGTTGGTGTGTCTCCCACCTTGCACATGAGTCCAATTTTGAATGGGAATCATGTACATGGGTTTAAATGAGACTAAAGACTTCTCCCCACCATTTCTTTATTTCACGCAAGTACTTAAAGGGGTGGCACACCAAATTTGGTTCCATTTTCCATGTGGGGGATGAAAAGTTCAAGGTGAGATTGTGGAAGATTCCCATTTGGGTTAAGAAGTCTCCCATTTTGGCTAAGAAGTCAAAAATGGGTGACCTTTATCTTTCCAAAAGTCTTAAATAGGTAGGTATATCTTTTAAAGTCTTATTTCATGTGGGGAAGACAACATACATGTTGAATTATGACCCCTCAAGGGGAAATTATCCATATTTCAATGGGGGAACTTTGTGATGCTAAAATTAGGTCATTAAGCACTTTGGGAAAGTGTCCCAAGTGGGGTATGGTGTCTCGCATCAAACCATGCCATTTCAAAGTCATGTCAATTTATATATCACTTCCAAATCACATGCCATGTCACATTCCAAGTCACTTTCCATGTCATCATGCCATGTCATAATGAATAGTGATAGTGGGTCCCATAGTGAATAGTGATGATGAATAGTACTTTCAAATATTGATTTTAAATGACATTATGTGAATAGGAGAATAATGATTTCATTAGGTTAAAAGGGGTTATGGAAAGTTTTAATAAGTTTTAGGGGATCTCAAGGTATTTAGGCATCAAAAACTGTAAGTGTATAGGTTTTTAGTGTCTACACCATATCCATCTAAGGAGTAAATTATATGATAATCATAGATCAAGGATGTGTTATAGAGTATCATGGGTTAAAGTCCCAATGATGATAGGTAATCAAATGGTTACTCAATATTATCTTTCCTCATTATAATAATTTTTAATGGTAATGGTGTCTAGTTATAGATCAACTGATGTGTAACCTAAATGTTTGACTAGCTTCAAGGTTACAATATTGAGCCCTAAACCATTGTCTATGAGGACTCTTTTGACCCTATGCCTTGGAGATGATTGCTTGTATGAAAACATGGTTGTTATACAAATGTCTAAGGGATGTCATGTTCATTTAATCAATAGTAAGTTGTTGGTGATGATCTAAATGACTCACAAGTTTTTGAAATTTCTCAAGAACAATGCCACTTGAAACTTTGGATTAGCTTAAAATATCACTCAATATGTATTTGTGAATATGTGATTTACACCAAAGATCTAAGATAGAAATTTTCACTTGAGAATTTTGCAAATTTTCCACAATATAATAAGGTTTATCATGCATAAGATAAATTGGCCTGCTCTTTTGAGGTAGAGGACCTTGAATGGGATTTTTGGAGGAAGGAGGTAGAGGGCCTTGAATGGTAACCTTTTGAGCATCGATTTACAATTACATAACCTCAATTCAGTGGTGGGTTACTATAAATATAATAAGGGGAATAATGGATTGAAATGGTAACTCTTGGTTGCTAATTGGTGGTTGGGCCATTACTGATGGGTGTCATCATCCCCTTCATTTAATCAACTTTTTGTTGATGTAATATTTAACCAGGGCTGTGTCTAAAGCTATATGAAACAAGAGGAATCGTAGGGATTTAGTAATTAAATGGAGGTATTTATATATATTTTTTGTTTTGGGGTGTTTTTAATGTCTTAAGGATTTCTTGGTTAAAACCTTATTGGAATCAAACTACGCAAATCTACTAGAAATAAACACACTTTATAGAAATGAAATAGATTACTGGAAATAAACACACATTACAAAAATGAAATTTATTGTTGGAAACAAACACAAATTATAGAAATGAAATTGATTGATGGATCCAAACACACATTTGTGGAAATGAAATTGATTGCTAGAAATAAACACACATTGCAAAAATGAAAATTTAATCTAAAACACCTGTAGGAACAAATTTACAACAAATCTTAACTTTAAGGAGTTAGAAGCATTTATAAATTTAATATAATTACCTATTTAATTTTGTGAATATAAATGTAAATACTGACAAAAATGAAGATCTTGGTTCTTTGGAGGAGTGGGCCCTTGCTTTGCCTAGAACAGGATTTGAACAATTTAATTTACTTTCAAAATAGAAATGGCTATTTCATTTATAAAATGTTATGTATTACAAATATACTATTCTATCCTTTATCTCTCTATTATTCAATGATTTTATCTATCTTCTATCTTCTATCTCTCTTTATCACTAAATTCTGAGGTCTGTATATATAGATGCTTTGATGGATTTAACTATTTCATAGATATGATGGAACTGAATTGTGCCTAGAATAGATGTTGAATGAAGATGTGGCTAAATGCCTAGTTATGTGATAAATGTCTTGATTCTACAAGTTCTAAAAATTAGGAATTTGTTCCTAATTTAATGGCATCATTGATCTGATAGATCACTGGTTGTTTGGAATAGATCCTCATCAATTCCATATCTAGCTGCAAGAGTTTTAGAGCTTATCTATAAGAGTACCGGAGCTAAATATAGAGTTTTGGAGCTAAGTCTCAAAATGCAATGACTTGAAATAGTATGGTGGAGTTTTGGAACTAACTGTGATGGTTCCAAAATAGATTTTGAAGGTTTCAAAACTAACTGTGATGATTCTAGAATAGATTCTGTGGGTTCCAAAACTAATCTGAATTCAGTCTAATGCTTCCAAAAACATGCAATCCACTTCATATTTGTTTTTTATCCTGATGATGACCTATTTTATTATAAAACTAGAATTTTTCAACACACTTGTTAGGAATTATAGGTCTTTTAAAATGTTAGAATCACAATCAACAAAAGATGGATAATCAGATCCTAACTCATCTCAGATTAAAATAAAAGTTACAAAATGCAATCAAACTTAATAGAAAGAGAGAGTAAGATGAGGTTATTTATTATACATTTATTGGGCATATCCTAGCCTCATCACTTCCCCCATAATTACTTGTTTGTAAGTCCCTTTACAAACTTCACTCTTCAAATTTAGAATTGTATATCTTGCATTCCATTTGATTGCTTAGATCAAATGGCTGAAACTGAATATCCCAATGCTTTGACTCAGAAGTATTATACCCTACTCCTACTACTTTTCCTTTCCATTCCTCAAATTGAGTGGGATGTTGAGGTTCTCTATTTTGCCAAGGAGATATGGGGGTGAGAAGTAGAGGTGGTCTTGTCCACATTCCTATCCATATGCTTAGGGAAGTTTCATTGATCCAGAGAATTATTGTGCATAAAGCTTTTGCCCTTTCTAAACTCCAGATCAAATTTGAAGGGGATATTACTTCCCTTATTTTCAATGCCACCAGGAGAAATTCCCATCTTTTTAAACATGCATCATAGATATTATCAAAATTTTACCTTTCATAAGAGGTGAAGACATCCATGCTATGTTGTAAACTGAAAAGATAAAGTCCCTTGAATTTATCATGAAATGCATGGGATTGGAAATATGTAGCAAATGTGGGTGGATTACCATAATGAATTCTCATACAGAGACCAGATGAACTAGCCTTTGACCAATGCTCTAACTCCCTTTCTTTCCATGCAATCTGATTTTGAAGAACAAAGACAAATGCATTAAGCTAGCTTTCTCCTACATATAAATTGATCATAAAACTTGTATTTCTTTCTAGCATAAAATTGCAAAGGTAAAATTCACAAAGAAAGTTTTTCTATTTTGTATTAGCTAAGGAGTAGGTGGCTGAGAAATCAGCTTCATCTTTTATTTCATGTAGAAGGCCACATGTTATCCTTGCTAACTATCAATGAATCAATTGTTCCTCTAAAAACATGTTATAAAAAAGAGAAGCTCTTCTGCATGCAAGCAACTTCTCACTCATCATACAAACTATTTGTATTTTCAAAAGACATTTATATTTATCATTTTCCTCCTTGTAAAATTTGTCTTCCCATTCCTTCCTTACTTTATCTTCTTCCACCAATTTGCCTTTCAA
Organism: Torreya grandis; assembly: GCA_037957365.1. Taxonomy (NCBI): domain Eukaryota; kingdom Viridiplantae; phylum Streptophyta; class Pinopsida; order Cupressales; family Taxaceae; genus Torreya; species Torreya grandis. Next base: position 378,723 of record JARHVA010006328.1, read on the forward strand.
GTCTATATTGGATGCCTTGATTTCACTGAGTTCTTTGCATGTGTCATCCCATAACTGCTTGAGTGGTAGATAAGTCAATTCAGTCTATGTAAAGACTGTTGACATAGAGGTTTGTCTTATACATTTTTCCTCATTTTTCATTAGTTTCCTTTTAATTTTTGCTAATTCTTCATTCTTGGCTATGAATTGGTTTGTTAATTCAGCAAGGAGCATTTCCTTCTGCTCTAACTTGAGTTTGAGGAAGTTCAATTCCTCATCCTTTTCCTTGATAATGAGTTTTACTCTAGACAAAATAGAGCCTGTTTAATCTACTAGTTTTATTCTTTGTCTGAAAGTTTTTAGGGAGTTAAGCATTCTTCTTCCACCATAGGGGATTTCCCTTTCCTACTCCAAGATACCTGTTCATCTTCTACATGTGATGGTGCTACAGTCTCATCCATTTCTTAAAAAACTAGTTCCTCGAATATTTCATCTCCTTTTTCCTTTTCTTCTTGGCTTGGTTCAAGAGGAGTCATGGCCATGCTTCCCAAAATATCAACAGCTTCAGTTTCTAGCCTTTCTTGTTCTTCTAGCTCCTCTAATCTTTCTTTAGACTTTTTATGATGTTTTCTTTCTTGCAGAGCCTCAAAATGTGAAGACATAGGTCTCCTCTTAGAACTTCTTCTAGTTTTCACCTTTTTCTCAGGCCTAGGTGAACTGTCATTGTTAGAAATAGGTATCAGTTCTTTTATAGCTTCAGCAAAAGAAGAAATGGCTTGAGATGGTATAGTGGGGTCTGCAATTTTAACTTTTATTCCAAATTTTCTTCTTTTTGGTATTTCCTCTTCCCCCAATATTTTCTTTTCCTCAATAATGGTAGCAGTTTTCAAATGAACTAAAGGAGTAAGAGGAGTTGCTATTGTTCTTTTGGGAATACCAGGGTTTTGTCCAAATTTGCCAAGAAATTTGTCCCACATTTCTTCCCCATTTTTCTTGGAAAGGAAATGGTGTTGGCATACTAAATGCACTAACCCATGATGTCTAATTGTTCATACACCCCAAGAATACCTCTGGGCCATGGTATGGATGGAGTCAAAAAGAAACTCTAGAAGGTTTACTATATACTCTAGTTTTTTAGCTCCATATCTAAGGTATATAAGGATTTTTAGGACTTCTTTCCTACTATCCCAAATTGTCCATCACAGGTTAAATATTTAACTATTCAGAATGCTAATCTGTCAAAGGGTTTGGGAAAGCTAGCCCTCTTAACTCCTTTGATGATTTTATTTGTATTATAAATATATTTGGGTTCAACTTCCCCTTCTTTCAATAGGGTTTTAGCCAGGTCTTTCAATGTCCCTTTGACAGGGTTTGGGACATGCATTATCGGTATTCCCAACATCTCACTTATGATATTCACAAAAAAGGAATGAAAACCTTACTAATATTTTTCCTTGTTTTCTCTAAATTGATAATAAATTCTCTTACAAGTTCATCATTGTATTTTGGAAATTTCTTTAGACACTCCATCCATCCTGCCTGATGAAAGATATTTGCTACTTTTGCATCTGCAAGGAGTTGGGCATCATTGGCTGGTTTTAACTTTGTTTTTATTCCCATGATTCATTCTTCTTTGAATATTTCATAGATTAGCTAAAAATTACTTCTCTTATCAGTGGAACTAATGATTTTAACTATGGAACTAGCAAATTTGGTTGCTGATTTGGCAGCTTTAGTTGCAAAATTACTGTACTCAGCTACAAAACTTCTCAATTTCAACTACAAAACTACTATACTCAGTTGTGAAACTAGAAGATTCAGTTGCTTCAATCATAAGAATGATTCTTTATGGTTATCCTCCAACTAATTCCATCATCAATATCCTTCTCCTAATTTTGCATATTTAACCATGATGTATAATAAATGACTCATCATACTAATCTTTCTAAATCAAGTCTAATCATACATGCAAACTTTCCATTTAACCTTTAACAAGTTAAAAACATAATTACCATCCTTGATGATGTAATCCCTCTATCATGATGACACATCATCCCTAAAAAATGGTTAGAAAATAGTTAGAATTCAAAAAAGTTTTATTTGAATTAGCCATTTATTTGAGAAGATCAACCGTCATCACTGATTTTCAATTGATATCTAATTTTTTTTTGGGAAAAGAGAATGCCATTTACTATTTTTCATTCTCTTCCCTTTATTTTAGATCTTTTCATCTGATTATTTGATCATTTTGGAAGAACTGGGTTCTTCCATATGATCAAATTATTTGTTTGCTTTAATCTGATTCAAGAATTCATCCTTAGTATGAGGCTTCCTATAAATTTTTAGCCTGTGTCCATTGACCAAGAGTATTCTTCTACTGCCATCAATGGGAAGTAACTAGATAGAACCATTGTCAAATATCTTCTTGATTTGATAAGGTCCAAACCATCTGGTTCTTAATTTACCTTTGAATTATTAGTACTTAGAATTAAACAATAATGCCCAGTCTCCTACTTTGAGTTGTCTTTCCTTGATATGTGAATCATGCCATTGCTTCCTTTGACCTTGGATTATCTATGTCTGGTGAAGTGCTTCCATTCTAAATTCATCTAATTCATTAAGTTGAAGGATTCACTCCTTTTGAGCTACATCTAATTCAATTCCCATGTTAGTTACTGTCCTCAATGTCTGTAGTTCAAACTCAATAGGCAACAAGGGATTTTTCCCATAGACTAACTCATATGGTGAAAACCCTATTGTGATTTTCCAAGTATTATAAGCCCAGAAAACTTTAGGTAGTCTTTTTACCCAATCTCTTCTTTCATCTTCAACTATTTTATGGAGGATGTTTTCTAATTCTCTATTTGTTACTTCAACTTGTCTATTTGCTTGCAGGTGATAGGGATATGACTTCCTATGATTGATCTGATAATACATTGTGAAATCCTAGATCATATTGGACATAAATTATGGTCCTTGGTCTAAAACTAAGCTTCTTGGTGCTCCAAACTTTACCATAATTCTATGCCAAAGGAAATCAATAACTACTTCTTCAGTGGAATTTGTTAAAGCCTTCACTTCTACCCATTTTGTTACATAATCAGTACACACAAGAATGTGATATTTTCCTTGTGAAGGAGGATTAAAAAGTCTAATAAAATCCAATCCCCATATCTCAAATGGTTCAATCACTACTTATGGTTGTAGAGGCATTTCATTGGTAATGGTTGGCTATCCCATCCTTTGACAAGGATCACACTGCCTAATATATCTCTTCACATCTTTGTATAGAGATGGCCAATAATAACTAGTGCTAAGTATCTTGTGAGCTATTCTTTTCACTGAATAGTGTTCTCCACTTGGTTCATCATGACATGCCCAGAGGATGTCAAAAAATTCATCTTCTCTTATACACCTACGTAAAACTAAATCAGGACCACATTTAAATAACATTCCATTTAACCATTTGAACTGTGCACTGGTTTTGATTAATTTTTTTATTTGTTTTTTAGTGAAATAAGGAGGAAAATTCCCTATTGAAAGATAATTTTCCATGTTATCAAAGCATGGTGTGTTAGCTAAAATAACAAATAATTGTTCATCTAAAAGGTTATCCTTGACTAGATCCTACTCCCTTATACTGGTCAATCTTGAGAAGAAATCAACCACCACATTAGATTTGCCTAGATTGTTTACAATGGTAATATCAAATTATTGTAGAAGTAATGACCATCTAATTATTCTACCTTTAACCATTGGTTTGTTCATTAAATATTTAATTGTTGAGTGATCTGTATGTATAAATATTTTATACCCTATAATGTAATGCCTAAATTTATTGATTGCATAGATCACAGCTAGAAATTCTTTTTTAGTGGTAGTGTAATTTCTTTCAGTGGGAGTAAGATTTTTACTGAGATAGTAAATAGCATACATTCTTCCTTCTTCATCTCTATGTCCCAAAACTATACCAATTAAGGTATTTGAGGCATCAGTTTGGATGTGAAAAAGTTTCTCCCAATTAGGTCCTTGCAATATTGGGGTAGTTACTAATTTCTTCAAAAGCATGTTAACAATGTTCATCCCAAAGAAATTCACAGTCATGGGTAAGAAATTTAAACATGGGGGCAGCAATTTTACTAAAATCTTTCATAAAATGCCTATAGTATCCAGCATGTCCTAAGAATGATTTGATATTTGTGGGAGTTTAAGGAATAGGCAAGTCTGAAATAATCTTGATTTTGTTTTGGTCAACCTAAATTCCTCTTTTTTAAATATGGTGCCCTAATATGATCCCTTCATCAACCATCATCAAACATTTCTCATGACTAAGAGACAAGTGATGTTGTTCACATCTTGTTAATACTCTATCCAAATTTCTTAAGGCATCATCAAATGTATCTCCATACATAGTAAAGTCATCCATGTATACCTCTACACAGTCATTTGTTAGGTCTACAAAAATTGCTAATACAGCTCTTTGAAAGGTTGTTAGAGCATTACATAGTCCAAATGGTAATACCCTATAAGCAAAGGTACCCCCTGGACAAGTAAATGTAGTTTTGTCTTGATCCTCATTAGTAATTCTGATTTGATTGTATCCACTAAATCCATCCAAGAAGGAAAAGTATTGTTTACCTGAAAGGTTGTCTAAGACTTGATCTATGAATGGTAAGATAAAATAATCTCTTAGGGTGGCTTTGTTTGATTCCCTATATTCAACACAAATTCTCCATTTTCTATTCTTTTTAGGGACAATTACAAGAGGAGACACCCACTACCTATCTGAGATAGGGTAAGATAAAACCTACTTGTAATAGTTTTTCAATTTCTTGTTTGACTATATCCCTTAAGGCTGGATTAATCCTTCTCTAAGGTTTCATAACTAGTCTAATATTTTCAATATAAATGTGATGGGTGAAAATACTTGGATGAATTACCTTAACATCTATATAGTCCTAAGCAAATGCTTTAGTATGATCCTTTAGAACATCAAATAGTTTTACTTCATCATTCTTTAACCAACTATTAATATTCAAAAAAAATCCTGGTTGAATCTCAACATGTTTGGTTTTAGGATATGATGAACTGATTTGTTGAAAGGGTTCCATTAAGGTGTTTAGTGGACAGGCATGTGGTAACAATATATGACATGTAGCAACATCTCTAAAAGTTCCTAGAGGCAAAATGTTGGATAAAGGACAACATGAAGAGTTATGATACTTATCTTGTTGTAGGTTGAACTCCTCATTAATGTTGTTTTCCAAAAATTATTCACCATCTCTTGATATCTGTAAAACTAATGGTATAGATCCTTCCTCTCCCCAAGAGATATTGTGTTCCTCTAGAGCAAAGTTATCTTCACTTGCAGAGAATTGGTGTGATTCTAGAACTAACTGTGATGGTTTCAAAACTAATTGTGATGGTTTCAAAACTAATCATGATTGCTCTAATGATGATTGAGGTTCATTTAATGAAGGATTAACCATATCATCTATTTCTCGTGCATGATCCTGCAATGTTATCATAACCAAAGAAGACATATTTTGCTCATTAATATTAGGATTATCAACCCATAATTTCACTTGATTATCAATAAAAGGTCATGCATATGGATATAATTAAAAATACTTAGAATTTGTACCATTTGAAATAGTCATATCACTTTACTGCAATCAATTAAGGCAGAAACTGTAGCTAATTATGGTCTCCCCAAAATAATGGGATAACTAGGTATTTTACCTTTTGGCTGAAATATAAGGAAGTCAACTAGATATTCCCATGATTCCACCATTACTACCACATTTTTAATAACTCCTAGTTTTGCTACAGACTGATATGCCATCTGCAATATGGTATTAGTAGGTTGTATGCCTATTAATGGTAATGTTTTCAAAGTGTCCACTATCATTGCATTGATAGCTATGCCCAAATCAATTAAAACATTATGTATATCCTTATTCCCTATAGAAATATAAATAATAGGGCTTCCAAGATCTCCATATTTAGGTTATAAGAGTTTTCCTTCTAATACATCAAGAAGTTTCCCATCTACCTGAATAGTCCTGGGGTATTGTTTCTTTCTTCCAAGTTTTTTAAAACATAACAATTTGATTTACTTGTTCAACTCTAGAATATCCTTAATTTCTTTTAACAATGGTATTTCAATATTTAATCTTCTTAGTTCCTACACCAATCTAGATTCCTTAAGTACTATGGTTTCTTTAAGTCTTTCTATAAATATAATCTCCATTGAATTTCTTTCTGGTTCCTTATCTTTTTCTTTGTCATCTTCCTTAGGTGTAATTGTGTTAGGGGTTTTAGCTTATTCTATCATCTCAGTGATTATAATAGGTGGACTGTGAACTGTTTTGCCAGATTTGGTTTGAATGTTTTTACAATCCATTGTATTTAAATCAACTAATTTTTTTGGTTATGTTTCATATATAGGAGTTGTTTGTTTGTTTCTTAGGTTTGCTACTGGTTGTGATGGCATTTGGGTTTGGACTATGTCTTCAATATGTGGATTTTGTGATAGAGGTCCCACTATGGCTTGTTGGTTATGATTTGAATATATTTTTCCTTGCACATAATTGCTAGAGCTCCATCTAGGTTGTGGCCAAACATAAGGATTTCCTTGACCAACCCAAGGTCGTTGATGTCTTTGAGTATACCAGGATTGACTTGCCCAATCTTGAGGATGCCATGTGGGTTGAGGGGCCCAAGGTGGCTGTCCCAAACTTTTTTGTACTATTTGAGCTTCCCATGGCATCATCTAGGGATTAGGAGCTGGTCTTGGCATAAACTATCCTTGGTTAGGTTGTCTCTAAACAAAATTTAATTCTTCTGTGGTGGATGATGTATTGGTTTGTTTGAGCTGATTTTTTATGAGTGGAAGAAGAGAATAAGCATGATTATCATGTTATTTAGATTCATAGACAAGACTTACTTCCATTTTATCCAAAGGACATTCCCTTATTGCATGCTTATTCCTACATCTAGGATAATACATGGCTAATGGTTCAAGTTGGGCATTTGCTTTAGCTTGCAATACATCCATAGTGGAGGTTAATTGAATGAATATGTCTATCTTAAAGTTTTCCAATTCATCCATCAATTTGTTCATATCTAGATTTGAATTTTTAACTATTTTACCTTTTCTAGGTCCACCCCTTATTCTTGAATAGTTTCTACAAATATCTATGATTTCGTCCATTCTGAATTGAGTAATGTTTCCTTTGCCAATTAAATCAATGGTTTACCTAGATTCATCATCAAGACCTTTGAGAAAAAATGTTTTATTTAAATCTTCTTAAAGTAAAAATCCACATCTTTTACTCACAAAGAGGAATCTGTCCAAATAATCTTCCATATTTTCATCTTCTTCCTAGTTGATTTTGAAAAATTCTTCCTTTCAATTTCTTCCTCTATAATAATCTTGATATTTGTCTAGGAAGATAGTTTCCATTTGTTCCCAATTGGTAATAGAATTATATGTTAATCCCATAAACCACCTCATTGTTGCATCCTTCAGGGTAGATGGAAACAACTTCAATTTTTGATTATCTATCTTGTAATCATAAGTCTGACATAGTACTTTAAACTCAAATAGAAATTGGTCAGGATCCTCAGATGACATTCCTCTAAATTTAGGCAAGTGTGTAGGAGAAATATTTTTCATAGTGGTTTCATCATCCTTGATATGAATGGGATAGGTAAAGGTTCTCTCAGGTTCTCTTTCCATCTCCTAGGTATTTTCTAATCCTTTTTCCCAATCAATGTGGTATGTGGTCTATTTTGGAGATGGTGAAAAGTCAGGAGTAGGGGGTTGACTACTCAATTGAGAATCAGAACTTTCCCTCAATGGATCTTGAGAAATAATCCTCCTCCCTAAGTTTTTACTTGGTTCTGGTGACTGATCCAAAAATTCCAAAGATGGCAATTTTGTTTCTTGTCTTATAGGAGATAATGGTGCCTCCAATTCTTGCTCAACATCCTTTCTTAAACTAGAGGATGATGGAATTTATTGTTTAGATATTTTGGGGAAAAATATACGCTTAGAATCTCGTGGTCTACTCATAAATTAGGGAAAATTTCTTTAATTACTAAATGAATGATTGTTGCTCTTATTGACACCTAATTAGAAAATTCCAATTAGTTTTCCCTAGCAACGGTGCCAAAAATGATGGGTGTCATCATCCCCTTCATTTAATCAACTTTATATTGATGTCATATTTAACTAGGGCTATGTCTAAAGCTATATGAAACAATAGGAATCATAGAGATTTAGTAATTGAATGGAGGTATTTGTATTTTTTTTTGTTTTAGGGGGTTTTTAATGTCTTAAGGATTTCTTGGTTAAAACCTTATTGGAATCAAACTATGCAAATATGTTGGAAATAAACACACTTTGCAGAAATGAAATAGATTACTGGAAATAAACACATGTTGTAGAAATGAAATTCATTGCTGAAAAAAACACACATTGTAGAAATGAAATTGATTGTTGGAAATAAACACACATTTGTAGAAATGAAATTGATTGCTGGAAACAAACACACATTTCAGAAATGAAATTTATTACTAAAATTGATTAATTTGGTGGCTGTAACTATTTCATAGATACGATAGAACTAAATTGTGCCTAGAATAGATGTTAATCAAGATGTGGCTGGATGTCCAACTATGTGATAAATGTCTTGATTCTGCAAGTTCAAAAAATTAGGAATCTATTCTTGATTTAATGGGATCATTGATCTGATAGATCACCGATCGTTTGGAATAGATCCTCATTAGTTCCATATCTAGATGCAAAAGTTTCAGAGCTTATCTATAAGAGTACTGGAGCTAAATATAGAGTTTCAAAGATAAGTCTGAAAATGCAACAACTTTAAATGGTATGGTGGAGTTTCAGAACTAACTGTGATGGTTCCAAAATAGATTATGTAGGTTTCAGAACTAACTGTGATGATTATGGAATAGATTTTGTAGGTTCTGGAACTAATCTGAATTCAGTCCAATGCTTCCAAAAACATGCAATCCACTTCATATTTTTTCTTTAGCCTGATGATGACCTATTTTATTGCAAAACTAGAATTTTCCAACAAACTTGTTAGGAATTACAAGTCTTTTAAAATGTTAGTATCACAATCAACAAAAGATGGATAATCACATCCTAACTCATCTCAAATTAAAATAAAAGTTACAAAATGCAATCAAACTTAATAGAAAGAGAGAGTAAGATGAGGTTATTTATTATACATTTATTGGGCATATCTTGGTCTCATCAATTACAAACCAAAGGAGGATTAATATCATATGGAGGTGAAGGTCTTAGAATGTATTGTAAAGGTCTTCATATATAGTTGGGATTCAAATAGGATTGATTATAATTATGACAATGTGTCTACTTGTGATGCAACCTACAAAATTTTGATTATAAGGGACACTTTTGTAATTGACTTGTTTATAATGAGAATGTTGACCTTGATTCTATTTTTATTGTTATTATTATTGTCTCTAATGCTAATTTTGAGGAGGTATATTTTTATTATTAACATTGTGTTATGAAAAAGGGTTTTGATAGATACCTAATTTTTGATTAGATTATATGGAAACATTATCTAATTTTATCTCTCCACTTTCAAAAAAATCTTGAATAGCATGGTGCAACTCTACACATCTATAAATATAATGGCATTTTACTTGATTATATTCATAAAAGTTGTTCTCATTATACCAATATGGCTGAGGTTGGTTTTTGATAAATAGTTTTGGTATTAGCCAAATGATCATGTTAGCATCAACTAACTTTTGTAGGACCAGCTCAATGGGCTCACCAAGATTTCTGAAACATTTGTTGCTATAATTGGCTCTTCTTAGAGGCATATTTTATAAATCAAGAGGTTGATTAGGTGTGTTTGGTTAAATAGGTGGTGGTTTCACCATTTGCATATGATGTGATTCAATCAACCCATATCCTAAAACCTTCCTATTTCTATTAAATGGATTTGGATTTTATAATGTATTTTCTTTCACTAGCATGAGAGCTTGTGTTTGAGCCTTAATCTATATTTTATTATGAGAACAAAGCTTAATTATACCTTATTTAATAAGATCTTATTCAATTTGTATCCCCTTCATGAGAACTTCTTCAAATGTATTGGCACAAAAAAGTTTGAGGTTATGAGCAACATAAAATTGTAGATTTGTAGTAAAACATCATGGCCAATTATCTATTAGGGAGATTATGTGGAATTTAGCTAGATAAATAATGACACCATTACAAGTAATTGGAAAAGATTTATCCTCCTCTTTATTTAGTTTTACATAATTCCACCAAGGTCATCTCATGCTCTATATTGAGGGAGAAGTGATGGATATTTTTTTATGAAAAATCATCAATATTACTAATAGAATTCTTGAGTAGACCAAGAAACCATTCTATAACATGTACTATCAAGCTATGGGGGAAAAATAAAGTAGATAAATTGGGATACATAGCAATTATTGACAAAAAGCAAAGAATTATTTAAAATTCTCTTTAGAGTCACATTTTCATTTGTATTTTTCAAATTTAGGCATTTTAAAGTGATGTAAAAAAGGTATTTGAAATAGCTCATGTCAAAAGGAAAGGTCCATATGTCATCCAATTTGAACTTCTTACTTTGATTTCCTAATTGAATGGTAGAAACTATATCTTTGACCTCTTATAAATCTTAAAAAGTAGGGGCCAAATAAGAGGAAGTGGGTAGATTTTGTTGGGTAGTTGAAGGCATAGTACCTTGACCTAAATAGAGAGGTAGTAAAAAATACTAATAAATTTGAATGTGGCTAGTTCTACTAGGAATATTCACTCCTTGTGTAGAGTTGTATTATTGATAAAGAATTTGTTGTTACGTAAATGACAATTTTTGTTGAGTGAAACATTGATTTGAAGGGAATTGAGGCATTAACACATGAATGTTCTATTAATTTTTCAATGAAACTTGATGGGATTGAATGGGAACCTATTATTATGAATTTTATGCATAGGAGGAACATGTTAGTTAATTAGCACATATTGTTGACTTGAAGAGGCTCCTTATTGAATAAGAGTGGAAATTGGTTGAATTATAAAGACACATTATTGGTTGGGGATTGATTGGTAATTATTGAGGTGGTATATTGGTCATAATCTTTTAAGGTGGGGGACTAATCACCACTTGTTGAAGTGGGGAATTTATCGCCACTTGTTAAATTGGGGTATTGGCAACATGTTTTTGCAGTTGAGACAAGTTTGTAATTTTTTATTGTAAGGCATTAGAAAGAGGTGGTCATGAATACAACATAATAACATTTTGTTGAATGTTAGATGTTACTTGATGTGGGTTATAATAAGCTACACAAGAGCTATCCATCACATTTTGGGTAGAGTCTACAAGGAGAATAAAATATGGATTAATTTTTAAGTTGGTTTCAGGTAAGGGTGTGTTAAATGTATCCAAAACTAAGGTTTTAGTGATAAATGGATTTAGAATATAAATGGGATAATTAGATAAGTATAATGGTTATTCTGTTAGAGAATTTCTCTAGACTAAATATGGCTTTTGAATATCTAATGTAGCAAGGGAGCTAGTGAGACTAGCCAAATATTATTTAAGTTGTTGTATTTGGTTTTCAAGAAATTAGATTTGATAAGATTAATCAATGAGTTAACCTTTACCTTTGTTTGACACAACAAGATCTTGATTAAAATCTATAATATTTTTTTTCCTGGCTAAAGGCACCTTAGTTATCTATCAAAGTAAGAGGTTTTTATTTGAGTGATTTAACCAAGTATAATAAATTATAGATGGAAAAATTAAGGGGAGGGGGAGGGGGCAGGGGTTGCGGGGGGAGACACTTTCCACCCATTTAAAATAGCCTAATAATATGTTTATCTTTATTTTCAAATAATTGGTGATCAAATTGGTCTTGTCTATAGTCCTCACTAGGTGGTGGATTGACAAGATACATTAGATTAGGTCGTTGTTTGGTGTTAAAAGGCACATGTGGTAAATATGATTGGTATTGTTCTTGGTATACATTGGGTGAGATAATTATAAGATATATATTATGTTTCTAAACTTCAACATTATATGGTGCATGTGGTGGGGGACTAATTGCCACTTATTGAAGTGGGGAATTTATCACCACTTGTTAAAGTGGGGTATTGGTAAAGTATTTTTGTAGTTGAGACAAGTTTATAATTTTATATTGAAAGGGATTGGAAAGAGGTGGTCATGAATACACCATAATAACATTTTGTTTAATGTTAGATGGTACTTTATGTGGGTTATAATAAGCTACATAAGAGCTATCCACCATATTTTGGGTAGAGTCTACAAGGATAATCAAATATGGATTAGTTTTTAACTTGGTTTCAGGTAAGGGTGTGATAAAGACATCCAAAACTAAGGTTTTAGTGATAAATGGATTTATAATATAAATGGGATAATTAGATAATTATAATGGTTGTTCTGTTAGAGAATTTCTCTAGACTAAATATGGCTTTTGAATATCCAATGTAGCAAGGGAGTTAGTGAGACTAGCTAGAAATTATTTAAGTTGTTGGATTTGGTTTTCAATAAATTGGATTTGATAACATTAATCAATGATTTAACCTTTCCCTTTGTTTGACACAACAAGATCTTGATTAAAATCTAGAATAATTTTTTTCTTGGATAAAGGCTCCTTAGTTATCTATCAAAGCAAGAGGTTTTTATTTGAGTGATTTAACCAAGTATAATAAATAATAAATGGGAAAATTAAGAATCGGGGGGGGAGGGGAGAGACTTTAAACCCATTTAAAATATCCTAATAATATGTTCATCTTTATTTTCAAATAATTGATGATCAAATTGGTCTTATCTATAGTCCTCACTAGGTGGTGGATTGACAAGATACATTAGATTAGGTCAATGTTTGGTGTCAAAAGGCACATGTGGTAAATATGATTGGTATTGTAATTGGTATACATTGGGTGAGACAATTATAATATATATATTATGTTTCTGAAATTCAACATTAGATAGTGCATGAGTGTAATCACCTAAAAGTGGTAAATGAAATCTAAGAGTGTCACTTGAGTTAACCTATTCATAGATTAGTCGTAGACCTATCTTAGAGCCTTAGACACACTTTTATAGTTATTTTAAAGATCATATTCACCTATAGTCAATAAAAACATAGTCCCAAAATCATCTTCTCAAATCCCAAACCAATTTGATTAGCAGTCTATCAAGTGGACATTAGTGCCACATTTAGGACACTACAACCACATGGTACTAATTTCCCCAATTGGGTGCTACTGTTCTTAGCCCTAACTCTTACCAATAGATAATTTTTCATTGTTTGCCACACATAAGGTCATCCTATTCACATTTTATTATCCACACAAGCTAAAAATATTTATGAATATAATTTTAATTGATTGTTATTCACTAGGTGGAAAATTGATGTGAAAACACATTCAAACCAAAGACAAGATGAGCAAATTTAAGGTATTTAATACCTATTTTTCCCTACTTATTTATACTACCATCTGAAATAGACCTAAGCCTAGTTTTTAAATATTTCAAATATCAATCACATTCAATGCATCCAATTACTCTCTCCTTATAACATTCACTTTCACTTGCATCAAACATTAGGTGGGAAAACTACATTAGGCTTGATCCCTCTCAAGAGTATTGGTATGTAGGCAACTCTCTTCATAATGGGGAGTTAAGGATATATAGTCTATCCTAATAAAAACACACAATTAATTCACATGCCATACATGCAAGGAGGATTAGGTTTTTCAAACTAAATTAGGTTTTCTAGGTGCAAAATAGAGCTCAAGTTTTGTGCATATAAGAATAAGACCTAAAAACATAGGCATAGGTGCTCCCAAAAAATAATACCATAAAGGGGACACTACCACCACTTTGAAGACATTACATCAACATAGTGCTACTATCCATATGGGGTTCTACTATCTAGTGAACAAATAGGCTCCATAATCTTGTTGATGCCACTCATAACTGCCTAGAACCTAGATCATCCATGACAGTCACTTTCTAGATAAGTCTTTATTTAAGCCTATTTATTATTATTTTTATAAATTCAAATAAGTCAAAGGATATAAAAAATAAATGATTAATAATCTCAATTTATTTAACTGATTTAGACATCTCAACCCTTTAATTTAAACATAGGATTTATATAGTTAAACCCTAAAGGTTAAATCATTTGGTGAACCCATATTAATTTGAATATTTATTCAAAACCTATCTTGAATTAATATAATTTTTTTTGCAATAATTTAGGGTTGCCTACTTATTATTTTTAATTTTTTTTAGACAACCTAGCTAAATTATATCAATTTCGCATTAGGCTTTTAATTTATTTTACATATAATTTAAATTGGTGTAAAGTTTAGACACTATAAAACCACACATAATGGTTCCAGATGTCAAAAAACCCTTAGATCAAACCATTACCCAACCTTTGACCATGACCCTGAGTCAGTTAAGCTAACTAGCTAAACCAGCTCATTAACCTACCCTTTTTACCCAACTTGACCTTTGACACTTTACCACCAATGGTCATAATGACTATCGAAAGTCACGTTTCCACCACCTAACCACTGAAACTCAGTCTAAGTACACCCAAACACATCACAATTTAATTAATATAGCAAGTTAATACATCAAGAATTAAATTTTTGTAATGAGTTTCACCCCTTTTAGAACTTACACCTCCATCTCTTTTACTTGTAAAAGAGAGGATCAGAAGGTGGAAAAGGGGATTGATTCATTCAAGCATCTAGTAATCAAGAAATCAAGCTATCAACTAGCATCAAGAACTTCTTTTCAAGTCTTCCCTTCAGCAAGTCATCAACCATGACAGAGACTTAAACCTCTACCAAAATTATTCTTCAGACAAAGTACTGTTACTCTACCAAAATTACTCTAGGATCAGATACCACCTATCAAACAATCAATTAAGTATATTTTTGTTTTTCAAATTTTGTTTACTTGGTTTTTAATGTCTCTACCTAAATAAAACCCTTTTTCATCACCTCTTCTAACCCCCTAACCTTACCCATATATCCAACATACTTATTGACCTATTTTTTTGACTATTTTCTAAACATTCTCACAACCCACAATAATCATCAATGGTCACCTTGACTGTCAATGATCATCTTCAACTATCGATGGTCACCCAATCACCAATGGTTAGCTTAATTATCGATGGTCACCTTGACCATTGATTGTCACTATGGTAAAAAATAACAAGTTATTTCTACCTACCTACCCTCAGTTAACTTCCACTTTTTATTTCCTTGCTTGTTCATAGAGACCCCATCTATTTTTTAGACCCACCCTGACCTATTTAGCATTAGTATTGACCCACTTATTACTATTACTAATATTTTTCCTTTATCAAGCATTTATTTCTTCTTGTATTATCTTTCAATCTTTCTTATCATATGATGTAATTACTTTATCATTATTTATTTCAACTTAACTATTTTAAGAGAGTGAATTGACAACCTCCTAGTAAACTCATGCTTTTTGGATCTAGCTCATGCTAGGAAAACCACCTTACTATCCATCTAACAACCCCTTTGCATTAGTGTTTTATTATCTATAGGTCATTCTTCCCAAGACAAAGAGGAGCTCTTCATAATCGTCTAGATCATGTATGCACAAACAAACAGGTTCTTCTACCATACCCATAATTAGTTTCCTAATTCTTCTTTAATGAGAAATTGAATTAAAATTGAGAGAAACATTCTGGCATGTCTAATGGGACCTAGTAACATCTAGATTCCATTTTATTCCTTATTCTATGATCATATAAATAAATCAAAATTTATTTTGGGTATAAAATAAACCTTGCATACATTTATTACTTGCATATTTATCTCATTTAGTTAAAATTAAAAGAAAACTAATCAATCGTAGTTTCACTTCTTTATCACACACTATAACAAACCATTTAAATTAATTAAACATCAAAAAAATTGACATAAGGACCAACTAGGTTTTCATCTCCTAGTGGATCACCTTTACCCTTTGGATATCTTACTAGGATGTCATTATCAAGAAGAGAAACTAAAAATCAGCTCTCTGGTTGAGTCTAAACTCTAGAAATCAATATATACTAGCTAAGAACTTGACACCCTTATTTATATGGTGTGTAAAGTGAGGGGGTAGTCCCTAATACCAAGACACATATTTATTTCCAACACAGATCTTTTTGATAGATTTAAACACCTGAAACCAACCATAGACTTCTTTTCTAGTACTTACTCTACAAATCGAGTTTTTCATACTTTCCAACTAAGGCATAAGCCAAAATTGAGATAAAAGGTACCCTAAGATTTTAAATTCACTCTAGTGTATGTTTTGGATTGCCTTAAGATATTTTATTTTATTTTCTTTGTGTTTGAGTTATGATATTTATTTTATTTCTTTCTATTTCTCACATGGTCTTTAATAGACAATAGCTGAGGAACCAAACTAACAAAGAGCCACCTTCCTCTTCTTCTTCCTCCATGGAGTAGACCTCAAATGTTGAGGGTTCTTCCCATCCTTCTACCCCCTACCATGCCTCAGATATTTATCCAAGGTGATGCAAATTTTTCCACTTTCCTTGATAATAACCCCATGGTCCTCCAACATTACCAAGTACCCCTTACACCAACCAATAGTTCCTTCAACATAGGGACAAACTCACCTCTTGTTACCCATAATCCACCCACTATGGGCATATTGTTTACCCATATTTCCATTATTTCCCTTATCACTACCAACCCACCCATACCCACCCCACTTCAAAATGTGGTGCTTTATATACCTTATACCCTTCCACCTATTAATACTAGAGTTACCACTCATTCCCAACCAATTAACCCATCCATACCTCCAACCCAATCCATATCAATTCCCAAATATACCAATTTGATCATAACTCCAAACCAACTCAAATAAAGTCTTTAATAAATACCTATGACACCCTACACATGCTATGTTCCTAATCCACAAAGATACATAGCTCCATCTTCTACCCAACCTCTTATGCCCATTAGCCCTTATGTTGTATCATACCAACCCTTCATGACCACATACCAACATGTGGCATCTTCTCAACCTTCTACAAGCTATCCATAAATTTAATCCACCCAACCTCAACAAAACTTACCATACAATTATGGAATTGCCCAACCCCAAATAGATTTGGTCAAAATGTTGATGGACAAAATGACCAACCTAGAGTAATCTATCTTTGGGGCCCATAACCTCTTATCTTATGACCAAATTTATAATGAACCTATTGACCCATCCATCCCTATCCAACCTTATCCTCCTCAATGAGAACTACCCAATTTTTTTAAGTTCTAAAGCAAAGAGGACCCCCAATAACACTTAAGAGTGTTTCAGAATTATTGATACTTAACCACTTATAATGATGTTATTCTCCTTCACACCCTTCTTATATATTTATCTAGACCAACATTATATTGGTATAGTTAGCTCACTAAGCGCTCCATGTTTTCCCTTTCCTAACTTTCCCAAACCTTTTTAGACCACTTTTTGATCAATATATCTAAGAAAGTATCTATCACTAACCTTTACTCCATCAGGAAATTTGATGATGAATCAATTGCTGATTTTTTAGCTCGATGGAGAGGTCTTATCAACCATTTATCTTTATCTTTTTCCCAACCTAAGTTGATTGAAATTTTCTCTCAATCTTGTACCAAAAACATCACCCACACTCTATAGGTTCACACCTTTAGAACCTTTGATGAGGCTTTCACCATGGAAATCAAACTATAAATTAGAGCCATTGATGATGGGAAGTTAAAACTAAGAAATAACAACTCTATCTTCAAATCTAACGACCTTTCCCCATCCAAAACCACTAGCCAATCTAATTACCCCAACACTAAACCAAAGGCAAATATAAACATGGTTACCCTTAAAAATACTCCACCTATAGTTGTCAACCAACCCAACCAAACCAATTCCTCTAACCCCTCCAATCAACAATCCCAAAATCAAAACCAGGCTACCCCAAAATAATACACTCCTTTAGGGGATTCATATGCTTTAGTTTTGGACAAGATGTTCAAATCCAACATCATACATCTTCCCCCCATCAAAACTCCTTAGCAATTTAATGTTTCCTTCCATGTACATGGTCGGTAAAATTATAATGATCTATGTACTTTTCACTAAGTCATTGGACATGACATTAGTAGGTGTAACACCTTTAAGACCATTGTCCAAAACTTGATTGATAAAGGATAACTCTCATTGGACAATCCCAATCCACCCCTGAATCATTCACTTGACATATTTTGACAACATTTTCCAAATTTTTCCCCTTCTACTAACCATGATGACAACAAACTAGAATCATCTCATGCTCATGAGGTCCATATGGTTAATGTAATTATCAATAAACCCATCATTAAGTAAACCACTACCTCAACTACCTCTTTCTCCACTCCACTTATTGAAGTGGTGGAATCACCTTCCATTCTTTTGGATACCCAAATAAAGGAAGAAAACACCTCCTTTTCTTCATTTGATGAGATAACAGACTCACCCACCTCTCCTTTGATAAAAATACCAAAAGAGGCAACCATTTCCATCACACCTTCCTCCCCTATCATGGAACCACCCACTCCCTCTTTGGAAACCATTCCATCAAGATAAATCACCTTATCTACTCTTTCTATAAAG
Organism: Torreya grandis; assembly: GCA_037957365.1. Classification (NCBI taxonomy): domain Eukaryota; kingdom Viridiplantae; phylum Streptophyta; class Pinopsida; order Cupressales; family Taxaceae; genus Torreya; species Torreya grandis. The sequence continues at coordinate 397,469 of JARHVA010006328.1, forward strand.
GGAACATCCTCCAAAATATTGGAACCTTTCATTAATGACAAGGGTGAGGAAAAAATTCCCTTACCTCCACATAGGGGCTTAATCTTTGAATATGATGTCCAAGGAACCAAACCAATTTACAAACCCTTCTATAGACTAGTCCAAAGCCTAGAACTCTCTTCTCAACCTGATTTGGATCAAGCCACCTCTTGGCACCATCTTGGGCTCCCCTATAAAAAAAATAATGAACCTTCAACCTCACTTTAATTCACCATTAAACCTATCATCAACTCAATCCCTTCATCAAATACCTCTCCCTCCAAAACCATGGAACAACCATCCAAAATTATCAAATCACCTTACACCTCTTCAATCAAACCTATCAAGAAATTAAGGATACTTCTTACTCTTAGATTTATGCACCCATATTTGAATTTGGATTTAACCTCATTTAGTACACCAAATAAAACATTAACCAAACCAACCAAGAAGGTGGAACCACTCAAACTCCCACCTAGAACTAGAACCATACCACCCCCTTCCCTCTTACCTTCTATCTTGGGACCCCATACTTCTTCCATCCTAGGAGTTCATCATTCTATTCAGAAGGTGAAACCTCCAAAAACTACCTAAACTAAACCTCCTCCGTTTATCCTACCTTTACCTACCCACTCCAAACTATCAAACTCCATATAATTTTTAGATAAATTATCTACCTCTACTTACCCACCTATATCCAAACCTTCATCATCTCAATCATCGACCTTCGAATCTTTCACCTATAAAAATTCCACTATAAAACCATCCAACAACAAATAACCCAAATAAAACCTACCTACCAAAACCATTCTACCACCCATAACTTTCATGGTGAGGCCTACTTCTAATAAGGCTCCCACCCCAAAAACCAAAATCCCATCACCCTTAACACCTTTGCTTGAATCCTATTCAACCATTTTAAAAAGGTTGTTATAAACTTACTCCTTTAACCTACCACCTATCAAACCCTTTGACCCTTCAAGTCCTAAACCATCTTGGTTCAATGATATTTAAATCTACTCATACTATAGGACACCTGGGCACGACATAAAGAACTACAAAGATATCTAAGCACTTGTCCATAACTTATGGGATGAGGATGATCTATTATCATATGAACCTCTCTTGATATTATTATCAAACCAACCACCAAACCAACCTATCTAACACTCACCCACTCCCACCCTCTCATCCAAGAGTGAGGAGGAACTGAAGTAACCTTCTAGCCCAATGCCTCCCCTTATCCACACTATCCATATGGTTAAATGATCTTGGGCCCAATAAAATGATAATAGAAAGGCTAAAGTGTCCATTCTATGGAAATATACTTCCACTCCTTAACCTTATAACCAAAATCAAACACCTTCACCTTCACCTCACCTTCATTGAAACCCAAAATATCCATTTTGGGTGCCTCTCTGTCTAACCCTTCTGAATCTATTCAATGAGTAGTTTTGAAATAACTTTACTAGACATCAGTGAAAATGAGCCTATACAAACTAATAAACACCTCACCCCATCACTACCAAGCACTAATAGAGGCCCTTAAATCTATAGAGGTCCAACCTGAAGACCCTTAACCTCTTACAACCTTTGTCATAACTCTTCAAATTTCTACCCTTGTCAAATTTAAGGATTTAGAAATACCTTATACTCATCTTGAAGATCCCAATCCTCCCCTCTTCATCACTACATACATAAATCAAACCCACATCAAAAGGGTGATGATTTATAGAGGAGCCAGTATTAATATTATATCCTCTCATGATTATAACCAAATCTAGCTACCAAATAATATCATGTTAGAAACCTCCATGGTATTCTATTCCTTTAATGATACTATGGACACAACTTTGGGAACAATCATCATCTACATCCACTTAGGACCTCAAATGATTTGAAAGATCTTCTACATCATAAAATGTGAGTTCTAATACAATATCTTACTTGGATGTCCTTTTATCTATGTCATGAGTTGTGTCTCATCTACCTTACATCGATGTGTCAAGTTTGAACATGAGGGTTAGGTCATCACTATACAAGCTGGCCCTAGTCCTTTAACATCTTACAACATGACATATCAACCCAATGACATTCTTTTTCCTTGCTTATCCACCTTACCACCAACCAAAAATAACTCCACCCCCACCATTGATGAATCTTCAACTAGTTCATCTATCCCTTCTTCTCAAATACCCATTAAGGACCACTTTAAACCTACATTCCAACATATCTCACTAGGAGAGTATCATATTTTGACCTTGGATGCCTTCCCTACTCCTCAAGAGTATGGGAATATAGAACATGATCCTAGTTATGATCCCAATATCAAAACCATCATTATTTTTGGGTTTTCTAACCACCAAACTAACTTCATCTATGGGGGACTTGATCCTTCACTTCTCATTTCCTCTACCACCTCTTCTATCTGACCATCCACCTCTAATTTATCCTATTTTTACAAATCAAAATTTGCTAAATTATAACTTCATAGGTGTGCTTAAAAGGGATTTGGTCTTGGCCATTATGAACATAGAACCCATAAGTTACCTTTGATTAAAACCTAGAAACCTCATGAGCTATTTGGCCTTGGGTTCATCACAATAGAAGAACCCATTGATTCACCCAAACCGATTACCATCATAAAGGAAGACATCCCATTCTTACCAACCCCATCCATTTCAAAGTATAATGATTTTGGAACCATCCCGTCTAACTTTTTTTAGTCAATACCATTAGTTTTGGCCCCTGACCTATCAAAAAGGCAACTAAACTAAAACATTTCCTTTAATTCATCCTAAAATTGTAAAAAATTATTCTCCTACCATCCATACCATCCAACACCAAGATGATGATTCCATTCTCACTTATCTTGGTATGGGGGATTATTCTATCCTTAAATCCCTTCCTCTTGAGAACCAAACTATGTTGAATGAATTCACTATTGATGTCAACTTGGGTACTCAAGATAACCCTCACATTGTAAAGATTGGTTAATCCTTAGACTCTTTAGAGTGACATGGTTACCCTTCCTTCCTTCATGATCAAAGCATAGATTTTGTTTGGTCCTATCAAGATATGCCTAAAATAAATCCTTTTATATCTCTCCACAACATCATCATCCATCTTGATGCTAAGTTAGTTATGTAAAAGCTTCACAGGATGCATCCTCATATCACCCTTCTAGTCAAATAATAGCTTTAGAACCTTTTATATGTTGACTTCATTCAACCCATTGAATATCTCTGATGGTTTTTCAACATCATTCCCATCACCAATCTGATATGGGGACTTCACCTATTAAGTAGGGAATATACTGAGGGGGGGTGAATCAGTATATTATATATCTTATAAAACTTTCCCTTTACCAAATTCCACTTAATCAAACATTCAAGATATGCAATAAAACTCAAACAAAAACATCACACAAGAGAGAGACACTAGATATAAGGTGAAAACCCAATGTGGGAAAAACCATGGAGAATCAATCTCAAATATATTTGTGAGAACAACCCCACAGGAGCACCATACCCCTTTGCCCAGTACAAACCTCAGATACAATTCATGATAACCAACCCACAAGAGCTTCAAACCCCTTTGCCAAGCACCAACCTAGCACCTATTCATGAGCACCAACCCACAGGAGCACCAACCCCTTTGCCAAGCACCAACTCAACAACAATTCATGAGCACCAACCCACAAGAGCACCAACCCCTTTGTGTATACCACACACCTATCTCTCAATGTTTTTATCTCAACAAATGATAGATCAATACAACATCTCTTTTCTCTCTCTCACTTTTGCTCTTCTAAGCTAGATATAACAAATACAAATAATATTCATCTCTCACAATTGCTCTTCTAAGCTAGATATTACAATATCAAATCAACCTCTCACTTCCACATTACAAATGGCTACTCAAGCCTTTATTTATAGCTTTCCAAATGACCTTTGGCCTTCCCCCTTTGTGATCTTTCAGTTCTCATGGAAAATGGTGCCAATCTTGGATGACCCTTCATATCCAAGCATTTAAAAAGTCATGTGGTGACCCTTCATGACCAAAAATGTCTTTCCCACTTTTGTCCTTATCTTTGGTGACTTTTCATATTCCTCAAAGTGTCCCTTCATGATAAATTTGCCCTTTACTCTTTTGTCTTCACTTGGTGACTCTTGGTATTCCCCAAGATGACTCTTCATGGGAAAATTCGTCCCATATTTCTTTTATCTTTATCTCGTGACTCTTCAACTTCTCCATGGGCCCTTATTTTGTCTCATATGCAACCAAAAATATATTAATTAATATTAAATAAATATTAACTCATATTAGCCAAGATAAACAACATTAAATGCAATGGGGCCTTTATCACCAATAATACTAAACCTTTGACATCAATGACAATATTTCCAACAATCTCCCCCTTTGTCATTGATGGCAACCTCAATCTTGAAACTACCACATCCTGTCACCTACACATACTATCATCTGAAAAACACAATAACTCCTCCTTACTATAGTAACCTGTACCTATTCCCTGTACCTATTTTCTACACTTGCACCTATACCTATTATTCTCCCCCTTTGACATCAATGGCAAAGGGCCTACATGGAGCTAACACTTAGCTCCCCCTCACTTGATGCTGAACATCAATGGTAGGAATTAATAGAAATTACTCCCAACTCCTCTCACCGAACTTTGAATGCATCCTTTGATCATGCCTTTGAGAAGATATCTGACAATACATACACATTTTTCCCTATCCTTTGAGCATCTGCAATCAACTCATTTGAATCTTTTATTCTAATCTCACAACCTTTAGCATGAAACCTTAATGTGTATCCTTGATCACAAATTTGACTAACACTCAATAGATTATGCTTAAGACCTTTTACATACAAAACATTTTTAGTCTTAGTTCTACCATAATCCAAACTCAAAGTACCTTTTCTAGCTATCCTGGCAGTGGTTTTATCTCCAAACCTCACTGTACCACCATTAATCTTCTTTAGAAAAATGAACTTTGATCACAAATTTGACTAACACTCAATAGATTATGTTTAAGACCTTTTACATACAAAACATTTTTAGTCTTAGTTCTACCATAATCTAAACTCAAAGTACCTTTTCTAGCTATCCTAGTAGTAGTTTTATCTCTGAACCTCACTGTACCACCATTAATCTTCTTTAGAGAAATGAACTTACTTTTATCTCCTATCATATGCCTTGAACATCCGCTATCAATTAACCATGGCTGATTTTTACCTCCCACATATAGAGTTGTCTGCACCATCATAGAATCTTCATGTTGTTTCTTCTGCCATGTACATGTCTGAACCTTCTCCCTAATGAATGGATCTTTGACACTCTAATTCTTCTTCTTGATGAATGGAGCTTTGAACCTCTGATCCTTTTTGACTGACTCAAACACACTTCTGCAATAGCGAGCTATGTGTCTGAAGTTGTTACACTTGTATCACACTATGGTCTCTTCATCAAAGCTTGATAAAGGAGCAAAAGAGTTGTGGCTTCTAGTTGACTCTACTTTACTTTCCTTCTCCGTATTTCTGAAATTGTTATCTCTTTTTCTACATTCTAATTTCTTGTGACCATATCCATTACAATAAAAATAATAGCCATAAAAATGAGACCTATATGTGTATCTCTGACTTGATTGCCTTTTGTAGCTTTATTCTCTCCAGCCTTCTCTATTTGGAATGTCCTCTGTATTTTTCACTTCTCCCCTTTTTGTTTCTTCTTATGTAAGATTTTTAGCATAGCTCTTTTTCTTTTCAAAACTGATCCCCATCTTATCTGAATATGCTTTTTAACTTTCCAATATCTTATTCAACATGTTAGTGCTATCCTCAAATTTTGAATCACTAATTACTTTATCATTGACTGCTTTCTGAGTATCTTCTTTTAAAGAGGCAATTTTAATAACATACCTTTGACATTCTTTTCTTGCTATTTCCAACTATGCTTTGAGATCTTCTTCATTCTTCTTGGCTTCTTCAAAGTGTGCTTGTAGATCTTCAATCATTTCCTTTAACTCTTGTTCATTTTTCTTGATCTAGCACTTTAACCTTCGATTCTTCTTCTGAACAGCTTCTAACTCTTCTAGGGCACAATTGATTTCTCCTTCCATATCTACTTCAACTTCCTCCTCTTCTTCTTGATCATCATCATGTATGGCCATGAATAGAATCTCTTCTTCTGAACCACTGACTCCACTATCTTCTCCTGAACTAGGATCCTTAGAATATAGGCTCTTCTTATCAAAACTCTACTTAGATTTTCCTTTGAAATTCTTCTTGTATGTAGCCTTTTCTTCTTCATCATCTTTAACTTTATCTAGGCATCTAGCTAAAAAATGTCCAATCTTTCCACAATTAAAACATTTAAAAGGTAATTTTCCTTGATATTTACCTGTTCCTCTTTTTGGCCTACAAATGAAAAGTACTTCATTGTCATCTTCATCATCACTGGAACTATCACTTTATTCTTGAATCTTAGCTTTGTCCTTCTTTGATGTGTTGAAAGTTGCTTCTCTCTTTGAGGGTTTATCTTGTTCTATCCACATTTCATATGTCGTGAGAATACCATGAAGCTCATCCATCTTTAGCTTGGCTAAATTCTTCATCTCCTTGATTGCCAAAACCTTTGCATCATATATCATTGGTAGATATCTCAAAACCTTTTGCACCACCGTTGACTCTTCCAATGTTTCTCCAAGACCTTGAATCTGATTTACTATCTCATCAACTTGCAAAAGATAACTTGCTATATCTTCTTCTTCTTCCATCTTCAAACTTTCAAACTACCTTATAAAAGTCTACAACTTAGCTTGCTGAAGTTTCATGAGTAGATTTACATTACATAAATTTAAAAAATTTAGATTCACATAAACCACATAAAATAGAATTTAAATCTTTAGCATTACATTCACTTACCTTCTTTTCTACTGGAGTAATTGTAGATGTCTGTGGCTCTTCATATTCCTCCACCACTGATTTCCATATGTTGAATCCAAGGGCCATCAAATAAACCTTCATTCTCATGCTCCAAAAAGCATAATTTGTCCCATCATACAAAGGTGCCTTATTTTTATAAAATCCTTCTTGTGACCTAGCCATCGTACTTTCCTGATCTACCTTCAAGCTGTAAAAATTTTCAAAAAGGAACCTGCTCTGATACCAATTGTTAAGCATGGAATATACTGAGAGGGGAGGGTGAATTAGTATATTATATATCTTATAAAACTTTCCCTTTATCAAATTCCACTTAATCAAAAATTCAAGATATGCAATAAAACTCAAACAAAAAAATCACACAAGAGAGAGACACTAGATATAATGTGGAAACCCAATGTGGGAAAAACCATAGAGAATCAATCTCAAATATATTCATGAGAACAACCCCATAAGAGCACCATACCCCTTTTCCAAGTACAAACCTCAGCTATAATTTGTGAGCACCAACCCACATGAGCTTCAAACCCCTTTGCCGAGCATCAACCCATCACCTATTCGTGACCACCAACCTATAGGAGCACCAACCCCTTTGCCAAGCACCAACTCAGCAACAATTTGTGAGCACCAACCCATAGGAGCACCAACCCCTTTGCCAAGCACCAACTCAGCAATAATTCATGAGCACCAACCCACAAGAGCACCAACCCCTTTGTGTATACCACACACCTATCTCTCAATGTTGCTATCTCAACAAATGATAGATCAATACAACATCTCTTTCCTCTCTCTCACTTTTGCTCTTCTAAGCTAGATATAACAAATACAAATCATATTCATCTCTCACAATTACTCTTCTAAGCTAGATATTACAATATAAAATCAACCTCTTACTTCCACATTACAAATGGCTACTCAAGCCTTTATGTATAGCTTTCCAAATGACCTTTGGCCTTCCCCCTTTGTGACTATTCAATTCTCATGGAAAATGGTTCCAATCTTGGATGACCCTTCATATCCAAGCATTTGAAAAGTCATGTGGTGACCCTTCATGACCAAAAACGTCTTTCCCACTTTTGTCCTTATCTTTGGTGACTTTTCGTATTCCTCAAAGTGTCCCTTCATGAGAAATTCACCCTTTACTCTTTTTTCTTCACTTGGTGACTCTTGGTATTCCCCAAGATGACTCTTCATGGGAAAATGCATCCCATCCTTCTTTTGTCTTTATCCCGTGACTCTTTGACTTCTCCATGGGCCCTTATTTTGTCTCATATGCAACCAAAAATATGTTCGTTAATATTAAATAAATATTAACTCATATTAGCCAAGATAAACAACATTAAATGTAATGGGTCCTTTATCACCAATAATACTAAACCTTTGACATCAATGACAATATTTCCAACATCACCTCTATGTTGAATTTCATTACTTTAACCTTAGTTGACCAAAGGATGACTTTTCTTTACCTAACATCGACCAACTTGTTGATCTTATAGGTAGCCATGAGATGTTATCTCTTATGGATGGTTTCTCAAGATATAATTAGATATTATTTCCCTCAAAGATCAACATAAGACTTCCTTCATCACCCCATGGGGAACCTTTTACTAAGGGTCATGCCATTTGGTTTGAAGAACATTGGAATAACCTACCAGCATTTGATGACCTAAATCTTCCATGATCTCAACCACAAAGTTATAGAGGAATATGTAGATGATCTCTTTGGGAAATCCAAATATCACAAAGATTATCTAGATGTTCTCAAAATTATCTTTGAATGCTTAATCCATTTCCATGTTTGACTTAACCCCACAAAATGTGTTTTTAGGGTTCTATCTGGAAAGATTCTTAGCTTTATCATCTCTCTTTGAGGAATCAAAGTAGACCCTACCAAAGTTAGAATTATCCACCTCCAACACACCTTAAACAACTCTATAGGTTACAGAGGAAACTCCAATCCATTCATCACTTCATCTCTCAATTATCAGATAGATGTCAACCCTTTCATCATCTTCTCAAGAAAGACACATCTTTTAAGTGGACTAAGGAGTGTCAATAAGCCTTTGATTCCCTCAAAGAGTACCTTATTTATCAACCCATTCTTACCCCTCCTAAAGAGGACCAACCCTTCTACCTTTATATTTCTACCACTGACCATTCCTTAGGGGTAATGATCACTCACCATGATTGATAAAATAAAAATCAAACTATCTACTATATAAGTCAAACACTTATAGAGTATGAGACTCGGTACATCCATATCAAGAAAATTTGCCTTGCCTTAGTTTTTGTGGCTTTTAAACTTTGTCATTACCTCCTAAATCTCAAAAGTTTTGTCATTACCAATAGTAACCCACTCAAATAAATTCACTTTAAACCATACAAAAACTAATGTATGGCTAAGTGGCTCATTATCCTAGCTAAGTTTGGCCTTGATTTCCTATAGTAGAAGTCAATTAAAGGGCAATTCATTACTCATAAAGTGGCCAAAGATCCTTTACTAGACAACCAACCTTGTCCTCTTACATTTCAAATGAGTCCATCATGACTCTTATTCAAGAGGGCATCATCTACCAAATGACCATGTTCTCTGATGGCTTGAAATTCCAGTACGATGGGGGTACCAAAGTTATTCTAATTCCCCTTGATGGAAAACCTCTTCCTCTTTCTTTAAAACTTGATTTTGAGTATACCAACAATAAATATAAGTATGAAGCCCTAGTAATAGGTCTCTAAACCACTCTATCCTTGGGATTTAAGATGATCAATGTCTTTGGTGATTCCCACATTTCGGTCAACTAGATCAATGGATCTTACCAATGTAAGAATGATGTCTTACAATAGTATAAATAGCTAGTAGAAGTACTCTTAGCATCATTTGATTATTACCTTATCTAATATGTTCCATGATCTACCAACAAGTTCATGGATATAATGGCTTCCCTTGCCTCCTAGATCCCATATGTGCCTTTGATTCTAAGCTCTTTGTCAACATTAATCATTTTATCACACCCTTTTATATCCAATTTTACATCCCTACCATTTTTAGTGTGGAGGAATATCCATCAAACATTTGGTATGAGCAAACCTTTGACTACCTTAACCTCAGCATCATTCCTCCCAACCTCTCTAAGAACACCCAAATATCCTTTATTTAAAGTACCTCTCATTATACCATACTAGGGGGAATAATTTACAAACATGGTTTTGATGGCCTCCTCCTCTATTGCCTATGTAGCCATGAAGCTTCCCATGCTATCAAGGAAATACATGATGGGATCTATGGGGGACACTTTACTGGTCTAACTATCTATAAATATATACATTGCCTTGGTTATTACTAGCCCACCCTCAACCAAGACTACTATGATTTTGTAAATAAGTGTGTTAAATGTCAATAGTATGCCAATTTACATCAAATTACTAGCCTATATCCTTTAATTATCCAAGGAGTTTTGGCCCTTCTCATAATGGGAAATAGATATCATTAGGGAAATAAATCCTCATTTTTTATAGCAGCACCACTCCATCATCATCATCACCATTGAATATTTCACCAAATGGGTGGAGGATATTCCTCTCATCTCAACTAAAGCAAAAAATATTATCGACTTCATCAATCATCATATCATTTATCATTTCAGTGTTCCCCAAAAGATTGTAATTAATAATGGTAAATATTTAAAAAATAAAATAGTCTAAGGTATTTGTGATGCATTTGACATCAATTAAAGCTTTTCCTCACCTTATCATCCACAAGTAAACATATAGGTAGAATCCTCTAAAAAAATACTAAACAAGATGTTAACCAAAATGGCCAATGCTTCAAGTTAAGATTGGCACTTGCATATCCCTTTCACTTTGTAGGCCTATCACACTAGAATTCAAACCTCTATAGGTACTACACTTTTCTCCTTGGTCTTTAGAGAAGAGGTGGTCTTGCCTCTTGAAGTCTAAATTCCCTCTCTTTGGATATCATTGCAAGATATCATTTTTGAGAGTGACTATCATCAAGAGATCTAGAACAACTTGAAATAACTGATGAGCACTACCTAGATATGCTTAACCATCTACATGTCTATCAAGAATGAGTTAATCACTCCTATAACAAGCATATGAAATAATGAAAATTCAACATCAGAGACCTCATATTGAAGGAAAATCAACATGTGACCAGTATGGAGAAAAGCAAGTGAGGCAAGTTTACTTTTAATTGGCTTGGACCCTGCATCATAACCCACAAGTATGGATCAAGAGCATACCATTTATCCTCTGTTCGAGTCAAACCAAAACCTGAGCCTCTTAATTCTTTGCATCTACATACTTTTTTTGTTTAAACAAGGATCAAACTCACCTTTTGTCTAACTTAAGCTCACCCCTTGATTTATGAAATTTTCACCTTCTTCACACCTTCATCCCATCCCTTTGAGAACAACCAATTATAACATAAAACCATGTGATTAACCATCACAATCATAGACTAATCATAAATATGGGTACCATGGCTCTACCCATGGCATGTTTCTCATGGATTATCTTTGTCCCTAATCAAATAGAATCCCATGGTCATTATTTTTCAAACCATTCCTTTCACCTATCATCAATCTTCTTGTGCTCTTGGTTTTTACCTCATAAAATTAAACCTTTAAACATATATAGACTCATTACCAAAATATCACTTGGGTCAAATATCTCTATCATGTAGACTGCTCCTTTGAAGGACAACTACCCAAAATCTAAAATTACTTAAAAGATAGACTACTCATGCAAAGGAAAACTACCAAAATGAACAAATCCAAACTTAGACCACTCCCTTAAAGGATAGCTAAGTAAAATTTATCAAATTAATAATTGGAAGCTTCCCACATTGATTAGCTTCACAAACCTATCAAAACCAAATAATAAAATGACCATATATCACAATCAAAGACAAACTATCTCAATAAATCTGGAATCAATTTTCATATATATAGCATCAATAGACTTCCAACATCTTTCAATCTACACCTTGCATTAAAACATGTATCTATCTATTATGGTTTTTAGGTCACCTATAGAAGGGGAATACCAACCCTTAAGAGGTTACACTACCTTTCACATCACCTATCACCTATCTCCCCTTTGTATGATCTAAAAATTAAGGGATTCAGAGCTTACTTAACATGATGTGATCAAGATGCCTTTTTACCAACCAACATATACTAGTGTAAATCATTTGAAAGGCTTATGTTCCTTAAGCCAATCTAACTTCAATTTTTTTTAGTCCTTACCAATGAAGAATCATCAAGCTTCTTTCCTTATCCTCTCTTAATTGGTTCATGTATTCACTTTGATGTATGTCTCATATTTTTTTCATTGTTTTCCCACATATAATTTTGTTATTTAAATTTACTTTATGTGCTATCATCAACAAATAACTGTAAATTATAAAACACCATAAACATCACATCATAATCATAAAACACAACACATATGGAACCATAATCATAAAAATCATAACCATACATAAAATAAAACATCACATCATCCTAAACATCTTCACATGCCTACCATAGTGAGTCTACATCTCATAACCATCATCATCATCATCATCATAAATTTCAAAACCATAAACCATGAACCATAAAATAACATATATATATATATATATCATCATCACATCATATACATCATGTCTCATCTAAATACAATAGTACATGTATTAACTTTCATTTCTCTCTCTCTCTCTCTCTCTCTCTATATATATATATATATATATATATCTTGCTACATCAGCTCACAGACTGATATTAAAATCTTATACATATATACATATCATATCATATCATATCCTATTCCCCTAGGGCACCACTACTATCTGGTGCCTACCCTCCTGAGGTGCCTTCCTATCCACCCACTAAAGTAGCCCACTGACCTAGAATTGTTATACTTACACCACCTAACAAGCTAGATATGTACTCGGCCCATTGGAGCTCCTCTAGACATTGTGTCATAACTATGGCCTCATAATAACATAAATCCTAAATGGTGGCCAAATTTCATGCCATAGGGATGCTACATAGTTGTAATGCTAGTGTTGTAGCTCCTCTTCCTCTCTATCTTAAGGTGTCCCTCTCTTAAGTCACCAAGGGTAGTGACACCCTCACCTAGTCCCTCTCACTAATCACAATGGCAAGTTATCCTTATAATGTCACCACTTAGCCCTATAATGTGTCCACCTACCCCTATAAATTTGTGACCTATGCCTTTGTAGTAGCTCATGCCACTCCTTCCTATTTATTAGGGATACCTACCTATACCTATACCTATGGACACCCACCATTTGGGTCCACATCCATGGGATATATACCCCCATCATCCCATAAAAACTCTATCCTTACATAGAAGACTTGATACCATGCCACATATCCATCAATAAAACTTGCATCATTGATCTCTGCTCTAGCAAGTAGCTCCTCAAAATTAAGCATCATCTCTACTAGCTATGGCTCTAAAAGAAAAAACTTAGCATCCTCCCATGTATACCTCAAGAATGGAACTAAAATCCCCTATACCAAATCAAATTGCCTATGAACCCTATCAAAAGGGATGATCTTAGTCTCACCCTCTCTCCTCCCAAAAATCCACCTATAGCTTTGCATTGACAAAATGTGCTGAGTATAGTGGGCTTGACTCAAAAAGATAAAATATGGCCTCTAAACCACATCTCCAACCACCAAGGTCTCTAGTGCCCCTTAGAACCAATCAATGTCTTAGACACCTCCTTTAGGTCTTGTGAGTGTGTATTCACTCATTCACTACATGAAACCCACCCTAAAAACCATTTGGGCATATCCCTCTCATGGTAGCCCCATCCACCTCAAAACCTAGATATGCTCATAGGCCCAATAGTGTAGCATGAAACCCACACTAATGTCATACCTCCTATGATCTCTAAACCCCCATAAGTCCTTGTATATCTAAACCAAAAAAATAGGTGCCCACCCAAAAACTATTTGACCTAGTAGCATCTCCACCAAAACTCCCAACAATAGATAAGGAAACCTCCCACTACTCAAATTTGGCAATGCAAAATGCAATTCTACCATCATCATCATAGTCATCAACCTCCAATCATCCCTATCCATCTAATATAATGGCCTATAGCTAAAACCTCTAGCATGCCACTTGGTTAAGGCTTAATCTTCACCATATAGGAGCTTTATATGCTCATCTCTCTCCTCCCTTTCAATGTGATATATTGGATCCCATTAAATGGGTATCCATGTGATCCTATGTACATCCTCTAGTAGGATGGTCATCTCACTAATTGATAGGAGAAATGTGTTCATGGTCAGATCCTATCTCTTTATGAGGGCCATGATCATCATTGTATAATATGGCACATGTTGGTAGTGCATCATCACACTGAGGGAAACCTCTTCCATATGCACCAAATCACCATCTATCATCCCATGATGGATCTATAAAAAGATCTAAGGAACCCAATCCCACATTTGGATATGATCTCATGCCTATAAAATTCATTATAAAACATACTTAGTTTTTCTATAAACTACTCTACTTGTGAACATTCACCTTCTTTTTTCCTCACTCACCTACCTAATAAACAACATTTACCCCATACAAACTACATCAACCCCTTTTAACCTACCTACCCACCAAAAACTACCCTTATAATTCTAATTTTTTTAAACTAACCTATTTTCTTAACATTTTATCAAAAACACTTGACCCCTTAGTCAATCATTCACGGTCACTATGACTGTTGATGATTGGCTAGCCACTTGGCCTATAGTTAACCATTGATGGTTAGTTACATCCACCAATAGTTAATTATGACCACTAACAGTCACTCTATGTGACTATAAAAAGTAAAAACCCTAACCCTACCTCCATTAAACCTACCTAAACCACTCTTTTCCCACACCTAATTACCCTAATTTTTTATTGTACCCTACCCCTACCCTACCTACCCTCCTAATTTTAATTTTCATTTGAAATTTTTTCAAAATAATAACCTATAACCTAAAATTATGTCTAAACCCAAAAGCCCATCCCCAAGCCAATCACAAATCAATAAAATTAAACTAACAATGACCAAAATCAAACTAATTTATAAATTTAATGTAGCCCTTACCTCATTCCTTAACCATCATTAAGGAAGAATCTTGGGTCTTTTTTCCTAGCCACATCCTTATCTACCCTACATCCTTAGTCTAGCTCAGTAACCCACCACTCAAAATAAACCCCAATAAACTAATCAATAACCAAATCATCATCACTCTCACATAACACACCAAGGATGTTGGTATGCATGGGAGTTAGGGAGTTGTAAAATTCAAAAGTGAAAATGACTTACCTTTCTCACTTTTTATCTTCTACATTTTTAGGGTTCCCCTCTAAGCATCAATGGTTAAGGTGACTGTCAATTGTTGATCTTGGGACCCTTGACCATCGATGATTAGGATATACCCTTTTTAAACTTTTAGTACCTACTCACATTTGTGTCCATTTTTGGAGATTACCTTCTTTTCTTACCATACCAACCACACCTACCTTGATGTTTCCCATTTTATCCTAAACTATCACATATTTTATGATGACCTTATCATGGTCTTTTTAATTGCACCAACCAACCTTGCCATGTTGAACATTTGAATTTGCACCACCTAGTACACACTAGACAATTTGTGTTTTCCTAGGATCATTTCCTACCTTGGATACCTATGAAACACACTAACCATATCTAGGAGACTTGATAAGAATAAACTGATCAACTATGCCTAATGTTATGGCCTAGTTACCCCATCACTAGTCCTTATAGAACCAACCTTTTATTTTTAATAACTATGATAAATTAGTATATGAGTGATCTCAGCCATTTTAATTAGTCACATTATGTGTGTATGTTTAAATTTTAAATACCCAACCCCTTTTATCACCAACCTCATGACTCACCATAAACCACTTATCAAACCTACACCTGATTCAGTTTCACCTCATTAACTCTTAGTTTGAGGGGGAATACCTCCTCCCATATTTGAGGTAACAAAACCTTTAAACCATAATCCTTTTTTTTGTTGTATAACTTTCTAAAATAAACTACATAACAAAAAAGGGGAAAAATATAGACACTAAAAAACTATACACAATGGTTCTAGATGTCAAAACACCCCTAGATTAAACTTTTACCCAACCTCTGACCATAACCCTAAGTTAGTTTAGCTAAATATTTAAAACAAACCATTATCCTACCCTTTTTACCCAACTTAATCTTTGACACTCAACCATCGATGGTCATAGTGACCACTGATGGTCACCTTAATCACTAATGATCAGGTTCCCACCACCTAACCACTCAAACTCAATCTGTATGCACCTAAACACATCACAATTTAATTTATGTAACAAGCTAATTCATCAAGAACTAAATTTGTGTAATGAGTTTCACCCCTTCTATAACTTACACCTCGATCTCTTTTGCCTATAAAAGAGAGGAGCATGAGGTGGAAAAGGGGATCAATTCCTCCAAGCACCTAGTAATCAAGCAATCAAGATATCAAAAAACATCTAGAACTTCTTTGGAGGTCTTCTTTTTAACAAGTAAATAAACATGATAGAGACCTAAACCTCTACCAAAATTATTCTTTAGACAAATTAACATTACTCTACCAAAATTACTCCAAGATTATCTACCACCTATTATGTAACTAGTTAGGTATATTTCTAGTTTTCAAGTTTTGTTTACTTGGTTTCTAACATCTCTACCTAAATTAGACCCTTATACATCACCTCTTGTAACCCCCTAACCTTACCCAGATCTCTAGCATACTCATTGACCTATTATACAACCTCTTTTTTGAACATTCTCACAATCCATAGTAGCTACTGATAGTCACCCTGACCATTGATGATCACCTTCAATCATTGATGGTCACCCAACCATCGATGGTTAGCTTAACTATTGATGGTCACCTTCACCATTGATTATCACTATGGTAGGAAATAATAATAAGTTATTTTCACCTACCTACCCTCAGCTAATTCCACTTTTTATTTCCCTCCCTATTCATAGAAACCCTACCTATTTAGCATTAGTATTGACTCACTTATTACTATAATTAGTCTATTTCCTTTATCAAGAATTTATTTCTTCTTTTATTATATTTAAATATTTTCTATAGTTTTATGTAAGAACCTTATCTTTATTTATTTTAACTTAATTATTTTAAGAGAGTGGATTGATAGCCTCCTAGTAAGCTCATGTTTCTTAGATCTAGCTTGTGCTAGGAAATACACCTTGTTGTCAATTTAACAACCCATTTATATTAGTGTTTTCTTATCTATAGGTAATTATTCCCAAGACAAAGAGGAGCTCTTCAAAATTGTCTAGATCATGCATGCATAAAAAAATAGGTTCTTCTACCATGCCCATAATTATTTTCCTAATTCTTTTTAACTAGAAAATGAATTAAAATTGAGAGAAACAAAAATAAACCCTAGATTCAAAATACCCTAACCTTAGATGCTCTTAGGGTTTATATCATTTTTATATTTTTTTCATTCACCACTATTAATTTTTTATATTTCATATATTCTATTTTAGTAGCTCTGTTTCAATTTTTTTACTATATGCCATCTAAAAAATCTCTCTCTTCCATTAAGAAAAAGTTCTAGACTAGGTGGTAATCCTATAGAGCATATTCATATTCCTACTATCCAAACCTATAAAAAGGATAAGGAACATATTATAACCCCAAATATGAATCCCTCATATCCTAATTATGTGGAATTAAATGTAATTCATCTAAATATGAACAATATAACCAAGACTAAGATGAGGTCCACATTGATAATCAAGACACACTATATCCACTTAACGATAATGACATAATTATTAATAAAGATGAGATATTGAAAATCTTTAGAGAAATAATTCAATAATATCCCCTTGACCATGCATATATTCTATAGGCCATATTAAAAATCAAGAATAAGACAAAAAATGGTCAATCTTCAACCCCTCTAGTTAATAATGTTGTTCCACCTCTAGTGGGGCCAACTCAACCAACTCAGATAACACAACCCAAGATTGCTATTAAACTATAAATTATAGATACATCACTTATGTCTAGTTCCTCTACTCTAGATATATGATCCCTTATACATGAGTTTCTTACTCGATATTCTAAAGTGTTACATCTTGATAAGGGAGAAGTTAGGCCATCACATGCCTTAGTATAGATGATTTTTCAGATCTATAGATTAAATCATGTAATTCAATCTACCTAGATAACCAAATATATATTTAAAGTGATAGAGTCATTAATTATAAATGCAATGGATGAATAAAACCAATTCAAAACAACATTATAATCCTAAACCTAAGTGTTCTACACCATGATCAAATGGAATGAATAATAAAAAGAGATTGAGATTAGATTGATATACCTTGACTCAGATTTGTGACACTATGATGGCATGATAAGGATGTTTGATGAAGGATTTAATGACAACATTGGCATGGATAAGTTAGATATCTGCTCATTGGCCTTCTATGGAGGAGAGCAGTTATTTAAATAGAAAGAGGAGGGAAAGATCTATGGTGGAGATTTGAAGTTGGTTAGAGGAGATCAAGGGTTAATATTTATTTAAGGAATTTAAAATTTCTTGGAAGCATCTAAATTTAGAGGATTCTAGAGAGGAGGGGTGAAAAATAGAGAAGGTTATAGATTTAGAGGGTTATAATTTCCTTATTATAGGTTAATGATGATTAGATGGGAGAATAGATAGGGATTAGGTGAGGATTAGGGACTAGGGGTGTAGGAGAGCCTAGGCATGGGATAGTAGGTGGGCCATTGGGAATTTAAAATTATTAAATAGTAGGTAAGTAGGATTAGGATGGGGATAATGGGGATTTATAAGAATTAATGATGATATGGTATATAATAACGCTAGTAAATGAAGGGGGATAAAGGGGAGTGTTAGATAAATGATTAGGAAGGGAGGATAAATTAGCAAGATAAAAGGGGATAAATGAGATTCTAAAAATTCATGTTATCTAATAAGAATATTAGTGATGATAATGTAGGCAAGAAAAATTTTATTCATACATTTTTTCCCTCTTTAAAAGGGCATTGATATTGGAATGAAGTGAAAGCAGTAATGGTATTTCAAAGAAAAACCATGTCATAGATGAATGTTAGTGGATATGATTCCCCCTCGAGGGGACATGAGATGAATAATTAGATAGATGACCACTCTAAAAAATAAATTAGGGGTGGGATTTGATGAATAGATAATGGGATGTGATGTGAGGCATAAGATATAGGATAAATAAGGTGAAATCAAATTGAGCATTAAGTTAAAGATTGATGATTCCCTTCGAAAAGATACATGCACAGGAAGTGGAGATGATTATGTCATAGTTATCAACACATCCCAAGGGGAATCAACTATAAAATGATGATAATAATAAGAGGATGCAAGATTTAGACATATCTCAAGCAAGGATGCATGCAAGGGAGAGGTTTTGGCCAAGGATAAGACAAGGATTTGATAATAGTAATGATGGATGTAGATCAAGGATAAATCAATCAATATGATGTATGTGATGATAAAAAAGAATTAATATGACTGAGTGACCAATAGTCAAAGGAAAATAATTAGACTATATTGCATCAAATCAATGATCCCTAATGTGATTAATGATTATGCCCTTAGTAAGGACACATGCAAGGGAATGATAGAGGAGATAATGGCCGATGTATCCTTGGTCATAGAAAAGTGGCCAAGTGTTTCCTAAATAGTTTGAAAATACCTTAGGCCAATGTAGTTATGATAAGAGGATAGAGGATTACGATGAAGATGATTAGTGATTAGAGGATGATGACCCAGATGATGAGATGAGGATAAAAGGTTAGATGTTAGTTAGATGAGTCAAGAGGATTATAATATTAATCCATCACAAATTTCATAAGTACCATCATAATCTAAGTATTTTGATATATATGACACTTGATAGTATGCCCCATGATATAAGCATGACCAAGAGGACATTGTGCTAAAGTGTATGGAAAACTTTGCATCATTAAGGCACCTATAAGCATTATGAGAGATTTGGTGACCTCTATCATCATTGTTTATTTCCCAAAATAAAAATTCACGATTTAAAAAACATAAGACAAATAATATATATACATGATAAAATACATGCATACAAGATAAACATAAAAAACAAGCAAATTATATAAATATCTACATGCAGTCTCATAATGTATTTTATAATGATGGGATGATGGGTTGGACTATGATGATTATGATGATGATGATGATGATGATGATGATGTGATTATGAAATTAGGATAACCTTGTATTTGGATAGGAGGAACATGATTAGGATTAAGACTTGGATAAGGATATGGATTAGGATCAATAGACTAGATCTTGACCCTAGTTTAAGATAGAAAGATGGATGATGTGATGGGGTTTGATGAGGTTTTTAAATACTAATTTGGTCTATAAATTGAATCTAAAATTGGTCAAATAAATTAATTTGTAAAATTGATTTTTAAGATGACCAAGTATTACTAACAAACAAACCCCTACAAGAATTCAATCTAGTAAGAAGAGGAGTAAATGATGGGATCAAATACCTTCCATACTAGCAAAAGAGTGATTGGATGGGTGCTAGGTATGAAGAGGAAATTATAATGAAATTTATGATATCAAATACCTTCTATAATATCAAAAGAGTGATTAGATGGGTACTAGGTATGAAAAGGCTATGATAGGGAAGTGATGAGTTCTATATTAAGATCTTTGACAAAGTGATGTGTGTCAATAATACCTAGTCAAAAAGATGGAAAAGATATAAAAGGATGGATGATCACTTTGACTTGGTTCTAAGGATTAATTTTGTATCTGAATATGGGAATGGGAAAATTTAAATGACATGGAGATAGATGCGACTAGGGGATGAGGTATAAGACAAGACACAATGGACTATTTTTGGCTTGTTCAAGTTTTATGATTTTTAGAGGTTTTGGAATATTTCACTTCTTAGAGATTTTGGGAATATGTATATACAATATAAAAATAGGGTTACTATAAAAGGGAATACCAAGCCTATTAACTAGGATAAGGATGTATGGAATGATAGATGAGTGATAAGAGGATGAGGATGATGCTGCAAAGGATATAAGGACCAAGGAAGGAATGGACTAGGGATTTCTAATGACCACAACATAAAAGAAATAAATTATTATATCCCTAATTGTTTATTGGAGGATATGCCAAGATGGTTTTAGGATATTTCTCAAGACACATTACACTAATTTATGAATTTCAAGATGGGAAGGATGATATGATGGAATAAGAAGGGACATTGATGGATGATGTAAACAAGGTTGATAAGAGATATGATGAGTAGGATGGAAAGGATGGATTTTTCCCTCATGTATTGAGGTACAATGTAGAAAATATATTATTCTACCATGACGTCAAAAACTAGTTTTCATCATGGTACTTTCCCAAGGCACTAGATGACTAATTTTCACCATTAGAAGATTTTTTTTAACTTTATTGATGGCATCTCAATTTATTAGATGAGGGAAAGATGTAAGAATGCTGACACTAGATGGATCTTTAGCCAACACCTATTCTATAGAAGTGAGATGTTAGGAACATATCATCACCACTAGATGCATTGATGTCCTCATGACCTTTAGTGATTCTTGATGGTGATCCCTCCAATTATATAGACTTACTCATCACCCCTATAAGAGACAATGTTTCCCAAAAAGTTGATGGGAGGTATGGATTCAATTACAAATTGATTTCTATGGATGATAAGATTAGGATAGGATGGTATGATGGGTGATGAAAGATTAGGGATAATACTCACAAACATCGTTAGAGATGCTGGATAGTCTTCATTTGATTAGTGATAATTGAAAAAAGACTACATGAGATCTAAGATAATTTGACTATGTTGTTTATCCTCTAATTATTTGAAGGATTATCAACCATACTTTTGAAATTATTTAGATTTTGACTACCCCATGGTGCATGATTTTGGGACTCACTAGGGGAGATTAATTTTTGACTTGATATATAATGATTATTTTGACATTGATAGTCCCCTAGTGCCTAATTTTGGGATTCACTAGGGAAATATGATTTTTTATTAGGTTGATGATTTGAATAATCTTGATTTTGATTTATGGGATTAAATATGACTTGATTATTTTGATCTTAGACCTTTGTATTGGTGGTAAATACAATATTACTTAAGGAAGGATCTAATGATATATGATCCTACTCATCCTTATGAAGTGAGGTGAGTAGATGATAATTGATAGGAAGAAAGGGATTTATGATGGATGAAGGTGGATAATATGGTGTGATAAGGTCAGTGAGTGGTGATGAAGTAGCATGGTATTAATAGGGGTTCCTAAGAGACCCATTTTTAACATCAAAGAAAATATCGTTAAGATTAACAAAAGGATCACAAGGATTAATTGTAGTATATGCATCCAAAGGAGGATCAAAATCACTCTGACTATCTTTGATAGATAAATATTATAATAAATATATTATTACATCATCATCTTAATTGGGATCCAAAGGTATTCTTGGTGATGCATTGTTATCCAAATCAAAGGTATTTCCAAAAGGGCAGGCATAGTTATCAGTATCTACTACAATATTGATGAGGGATGATGTTTTAGATGAGGAATTTGATTTAGATACTAGTGTTAAACATAATATTGATGTAGATAATACTTTTTATGTTTAATTTTGTGTATAAGATACAATGTTACTAGTATAGGAATTATTTTTCGTGATTGACCTCTCAACATGGTATTTTTGGTGTGATAGGTGAGGAGAAGATGGGAGATGGATGATGGATTTGATAAAGGTAGGTCCATGGGAGAGTTTATGAGGATTAATTTCATGGGGGGTAGACCTAGATTTGATGAAGGATTTGTCAAGGATGGGGGATCATCTAGGACGGGTGTGGTGTCTTAACCTTAACTTAGAAGGGAAAAGGCTTGATCATGATCAAGAATGGAATCTTGGCATTCCTCTTCTTTTGAACCTAAGGATGGAGAATCATTTGATTCATCCTTGATTATTATGTATCCATAGTTTATGAGGTCTTGGAAAATTTCTTGGAAAGGATGACATCGATTAATGGTATGCCCCTAGGTTTGGTGATATGCACAATATTAATTAGCTTTCTACTAAGAGGGCTTAGGCTTAGTGGGATAAATATGTTAGATAGGTGGATAGAGCATCATGTTATAAATTATAATTTATTTGAAAATGGATTCCAAGGATATAAAAGAGGGGTACATGGACCCATTTCATTATGTGACTTTGATGTGGAAGCATTGCGTTTTACATCACATAATTATTGATGTGACTAGGTGGATGGACTAGTAGTAATAAAACTTGCCAAGATTGGATTCCCTTTGTTAGTATAAGAATGGGAAATGGATTATTTAAGGATAATGGATGGTGTATTGGTATGGGAATCACATGAAGTGGCTTGTATGGGAGGTGCAATAAGTTGAAGGGGATCAACACCTTCAAGAAGTGGGACACCCATTAGAATAATCCATTAGAGGATCTCATCTTTGTTGGTAGCTATGTATTGGTCTATGAAAGTATGATATAACTCCATTAATTTAAGATATGGATGATGGGAGGGAGGATAATGATTAAGTATGGTTATTTGAACAAAGTGGGTACAATGATCAAGCTAGTATGATAGGTGATGGTGATGATGAGGTAGACTAAATGTGATTAAGATATTATAGGACTAAGATTAGATTTCAGATGGATATTTCAATAGGAAATAATGTCCTATCAACAATGCCTAATTTTCAAGCTAGTAAAAGTATTGAGAATTTGATGGGTTCTTAGATTCAAACTAGCAATAAAATGATATGATGGGTGCTAGTTATGAGTAGGCAAGGATGATAGAGACTAGATTGATATAGGGTTTTCTAGATTGAAATATGAAAAAAGTGATAAGATGCTAGTAGAATATTGACTATAAATATGACCAATGGGAGGATTTATAGTGTATTAGGATGATAATATGATGTGGATAGGAAGACTATCTCATAACCTTAAACCAATTTTTATCAAGATAGGATGGAATATGATTTATGTGATGAAAGTGATTAGGATCAGGGATAATAAGTATAATGATAGGTGATGATGGAGTGAGGAAGGGGTAATGATGGGATGGGGCTAGTTTAGACCCTAAAGAGCCAAATAGGATAAGATGAGGAGGATATTATACTATATGGGTGATGAGGACAAGGTTAAGACAAGGGATTGATGATGGACTTAGGATAAGATGTGAAGGAAAAAATAAGGTATGACTAGGATATGTAGGTAAGAGGGGTATGATTAATGATGGATGGGTCTATGATATGTTGTTACTAAAAGGATGTCTAAGAGAAAAAATATATGTACAAGAGGGTAAGATAAAGATATACAAGGCAATGACTAGGATATGCAAGTGATGAGTTAATGATCAATGATGAGTGGAGACTAGGATAGGATATGACTAGAAGTATGTATAAGAGAAACAAAGTATGTACAAGAGGGTGATGTGATAATGATATACAAGATAAGATGTAGGTGATGTGGATGTGATTAATGATGAGTGGATAATGGTTAGACTAAGAGAAGATTAGATATGGTGATAAAGAAGTGTGCCTAGGATGGGATAAATACAATATGGGAGATGGGATAAAGATATACAAAGGCAATGATGAGATAGGGATGAGATGATGGGGTATGAATAAAAAATTTGGTTATTTCATGATGTGGTCATTGACAATCCCTAGCCCATTCCTTCCTTGGTCCTTATATCCTTTTTAACATCATCCTCATCCTCTTATCACTCATCTATCATTCCTTATATCCTCATCTTAGTTTATAATATTTGTATTACCTTTGTTAGTAACTCCATTTTTATAGTGTACATACATATCCTAAAAATCCCTAAAAATTAAAATATCTCAAAAAACCCTAAAAATCATAAAACTTGAAAAATACAAAAATTATCCATGATGTCTTGTCTTATCCCTAATTCCCTAGTCACATCCATCTCTATCCATATCATATCATCCCAGTTATCATCTTTAGATATAATTTTTTGTCTTGAAACCAAATCCAAGTGGTCACCCTTACCACCATATCTTCATCATCATTTTGGATAAGTATTATAAACATCCATAGCCTTGTCAAAGAATTTAATCTGCTACCCATCACTTCCATATTAGTACCTTTTCACACGTAACACCCATAAAATCACCTCCTTGCTAAATGTGTATGGTAATTTATCCCATCATTGTATTTATCATTTCCTTTTCATACTTAGCACCCATCAAATCACTCTTTGTCAATATGAAAGGTATTTGATCCCAACATGTCCTAGTATCCTTACTATATTTGTCTATTGATAATCCTTGGTCATCACTTTTTATAAATCACCTTTCTTAGCCACTTTTTTAATTCAATTTCAAGATCAAAACAATATTCAAAAACCTTGTCACATATTCCATCCTTCTATCCTAAACTAGGGGAAACATCTCATCCATATCCTCATCCAAGTCCTTATCCTTGTCGTAATCCTAATCATGATCATATTATCCAAATCCAAGTATATCATACATCATAATCATCGTAGTCCAATGCATCACCTAGTCACTCATCCTATAATTAGACAAAACATTGGGACACTTCATGTAGATACTCATGTGTATTACTTGTTCATTATATTTGTCTTATTTTCATGTATTTTATCATGTATATATCTTGTTTGTCTTATTTTTGTTTTTCATCATGTCTTTTTGTCTATTGAGCAATGAATAGAGATGCTATGAGGACACTAAAAGTACCCTCAAGGATGCATAGTTTACTGATTTCCCATGCACTTTGGCACCACATCCTCTTGGTCATGCATATATCATGGGGCATATTTATAAGTGAAATATTTAATGGATTACTTACACTATGATGATATTTATGACATTTACAATGTCTTGATCACCTGTACCCTCATCATTTTTCTAATCATCCCTCTTCCCATCAATAATATAATCCTCTTAACCCATACAAATAACATCCCATATTTTATCCTCATCTCATCATCTACATAATATCTTTTAATAAATAACATCATCATATAATCAATCCTTTTCATTTATCCCCAAGTAAGAACTACATCATCCTAATGTCTTTTCAAACTATGTAGGTAGTATTTGGCCAATTTTAAGTTCCCAAAGATAGCTAGACCAGTATCTACTCTATCATTCCCTTTCATGTGTCCTTGATAGGGGAATAATAATCAATCACATTAGGGCTCATTTATTTGATGCAATGACATATAATTATTTTCCCATGATTGTTGGTCACATGATCATATTAATTCTTCTCTATCATCTCCTTTGTCATATCAATTAACTTTAGCTTTGAGATACACCTATCATTAATCTCATAATATCATCATCTTATCCTAGCCTATAGTTGTCCTTTTCATGCATCCTTTCTTGGGATACATCTAAATATTGTGGAATTTTATCCTATCATCATCATGTTATGATTAATTCCCCCATGGGATGTATGAACAACCATGACACCCATCATATTTACTCACTGTTCATGTGTCTTTACCAATGGCATCATCAATTATATATCACTACTTAGGTCAATCATATTATTCACCATATATCTCACGTATATCCTCTCATCCCCTTGTCTATCCATCATATCCCACCCCTTGCTTCTTCTTTTGAGTGTCCATCCATCTCATTCCTCTTTGAATGTCTTCTCGATGGGGCATGATATCCACTAACATCATCAACTAACATTCATCCATGACATGGTTTTTATTTAAAATACCATTAATCCTTTCACTTTGGTCACTCATAATGCCCTTTTAAAGAGGGGTAAAATGTATGCATCTAAATTTGATTGCTTATATTATTGTCACTAATATTCCTATTAGTCAACACTAATTCCACTTAATCTAATTTACCCCACTAATTTATCCATTTTCTAGTCATTTATCCAATGTCCCCTTCTTCATATTTCATAATATACTAACCTTATTATATCCTAATTCATCATTAATTCACCTAATCATCTCTTTATCTTATTATAACCCCACTTACCTATTAATTGGGAATTTTAAGTTACCATGACCCATCTACCCACCTAATAAACCTATTCCTATGCTCTCCTACACCCCTAGACCCTAATCATCCACCTAATCCATATCTAATACTATATCTAAGCATAATTAATCCCTAAAAGGATTCTAGAATTAGAGGATTATATAATCATCTCTATTCTCAACCCTCATCTTTAGAAGCCTCTAAATATAGAGGATTCCAAGGAATTTTAAATTTTTTTTAATCCTCAACCCTTGATCTCCTTCCCCCAAATTAAAATCTCCACCATAGATATTTACCTCCTCTTTATATTTAAAACACTCCTCTCATCCATTGGAGCCAACTCAAACATCCATAGCAAATCCATGTCCAACTATCTATCCACCAATCCTTAATCAAACAACATCATAATGTCAATATTATGAGTCAAAGGTAATCCTAATCTCAATTCTCTTATTTTAATTCCATTTAATCATGGTATAGATCATTTAAATTTAATATTATAGTGTTGTTTTTGAATTGTATTCATCCATTGGCATTTTGATTCTAATGGATCTATCACTTTACCTAGTAGTTGGATATTTTAGTTATTAAATTATGTAGTTTAATCCATAGAGATAAAATTTCATCTCCACTTAGATTCCAACTTTATTTTGAATATACATTTGGCACATGACATAAAATTAAGTCCTTTGACATCTAGTTTTGTGGCACCCAAGCTCACATTATATGATGGCAAAGATGACCCAGAGTATCACCTCAGAGACTTTCACATATCATGCTTGGACTATGTGTCCAAAGATTGAATTTTTATGAAGCTATTTCCTTGAAGTATCAAATATTATTCCATAAAATGGATATATGATTTTCCAAACTAATCTGTCATGGCATTCAATTCTTTAGCTGATATTTTCTTAACACACTTATATATCAACATCAATGATAAGATATCATATGCACAAGTGGAATAATTAAATAAAAAGTATAATGAGCCTTATTGGAAGTAAAAATAATAATATGGGGTTGGGTGGGGGTGGTTGAATAAATTCCCTCAAAACAATCCTTTAATTTTACTTATCATTCATGAAGTATTCATTCAAACACATACATCAACCAATGCATAAATAAACATCCACACAAGCATATAACATAGGAAAACAATATATATGTGAGAAAAACACAAGAGGAATAAAAACCAATGAAACATAAATTAGACTAAATTCATATAAGAAACAAATAAATATTTAGTGAGGCACCAATGCCTCAAGGAACACTAACCCTTCACTCATCAAACTCCAACTCAATTAGTTTAACAAACACCAACTTGCAAGGAGGTGCCAATTCCCTAGGTAACTAGCACCAAATCAGACACCTAGAACCTATGATCACCTTTGGACACCTATTTATCACTCAAATAATGATGATCATGTTATTTTGTTCTTCACATTCTTCTATCTCTCTCAAATAACCTATTAGGCCTCTTTACTCAACTAACCCTCTTCTTGACAAATTTAGGTCATATCACCTTGCCCAAAATATATATAAATACCATTAAAACTTTAGGACATGATCAAAACACCTATTTTATTTTATTCAATCCCTATACCTATTTTTCAAACTTCTATTTCATTTGATCATGTCCTCAATATTCTAACAAGTCAAATTAGGCATATTAGACATTTTTATACTTGACTATTGCTCTCACTTACTTTTATCAGCTAAAAACCTATACATAATTGGATCACCATTGTAATAGATCAAAAAACATTTTTTTAAATTTAAACAATCATTACATAGGTCCATCACCACCCATAAGGACTAAAACCACCATTAGGCCTAATAGAGACATAATACAATTAGGCCTTTTCAAAGCACATGTTTCACCTTAATCATATTGGATCATATTGAGAATCCAAAATGGATGAAACATTTAAAATAAATTAAATTATAAGCATGATAATATCACCTTAGGTATCTAATACCATTTATCATATTTCACTACTTGAACCACACCATTAGGCCTACTCACAATTAGCCCTTCTCATTGCCAGAAAGTCTAATTTGAATATATGAAGTATACACTCAAATTTTACACATAAAAACATAAAAAACTCACATGGATAGAATATAAATGACCTAATTTTAATAAAAAATTACATTATATTTCACCACATATGTAAAAATACCTCAAATATACCACTTCCATATGCTCACTCAAAACTACAAACAGGCTTCAAAACCTAGTCAAGAACCTTTAAATTTTTAGACCTTTATAGGATTTTATCATGAATAAAAATATATTAAAATGAAAATATGAGACATATTTAAAAAATTTATGTGAATTTTATTCTTAAAATCTATGCATAATGAATTAGGAACATCATTCTCACTAACCCACATAAAATTTCTTGACTGCTCCAAAACATAGTCATGAAACCAAGACTTAAAACACCTATGTGAACAATTTTATGAACTTAAAATGGGTTTATATGACCCTTAATGATAATTATAACATATTTAAACAAATATATTATAATTTTAAATATCAATATTGGTCTTACATACCAATCTCATATTTTCACCCTACACAGACCTCATTGTGTTAGACATGTCACTTTGAGAGTAACTTTATGATTGTATATGAACATATACAAATATTATATTAAAATTGGATATGTAAAATCATCCATAATCTACTAAAACCCATCCCTAATCTCATTCTCACTTATACCTAGTTTTCTCACTATCTTCCTCATTAGGACTTTTTAGGAATAGGCCAAATTACATGAATAATTTATAATATTTAAAGTATATAAAATGATTAAAAACCTAAATTATCATAAAATAAAATTCTCACAAATCATCCTCCAATAATTTTAATGTTTTGACTTGGTTAACCCTGTCTACTACATCAAAAATCTGAGAAACAAGAGTTTTCTTATAACTTACAACCACTCTTCTAATAGACCAATACCACATTAAGGTACTTAGGAGAGTTTAATAAAACCTAAAATCATGATAATATCTCAAAAAAACAATTATAATAACTTTTATATCATATCTTCCATATCAAGTCACTATTAGGGTTTTAGAGAGGGTTTAGATTGTCTTCCATTCTTAATAATTGTTCATAAAGCTTAGGCCATCAACCCAAAAAAATGATAGGAAATTTAATATAGGACCCTTAAAAAAATACCATGAAATACTTGGATCTTCATTCAAAGGTTGAACATGTCAATGAACATAAGAAAATCCTTCTCAGGTCTGGAATACCTAACTTTATACACACATAAAACTTCAAAATCACATTTCATGATTTCTCCTTTAGACTTTGACCTTAGAATTGGTCAAAATAATTTACATAAAATATCACACATTTCAAAATTATATCATGATATCTATCACTTTGTATAATGAAATTGACCCCTCATTAGGCCACACTAAGCCTCTTTGCACATTAGACCTTGAACTACCAGTCACACTTAGACCTTGAACACAACTTGAAACCTATTTTGATATTATAAAAACCTCATAATAATGTCATAAAACCTCATACCATGTTAAAAAATTTCCAAAATTATTCTCATAATCCTTAAACTGCTCACCTCAACATGCTACTAGGCCTATGCCTTCTCACTTAGGTCTCTTCATGCAAAGACTAATCTAAAAAATGACCTAGAAAACTCCTATGAAAGCTTATATACATTATACATATTTTTAAATATTTTAAAAGATATTATCACATTATTTACAACTAATTTTCCTTCTTCATATATCTTTATGACATCTCATGACTCCTCATTAGGTCAGGTACAGTTCAGAACTAGTCTGATTGAATGCTTAGGCTTAAGACCTTACCCCTAAAGGTTTACTTTAAAACTTTACTAAGTGTTTAAACACTTCATATTAAATATTGTATATCCTTAAACATAAAATCATACCTATGTGTATCCATCCTACTAAACCACTATCTTCATACACATGTTCATGATGTGACAATGTTCCTTAAGACTAGTGCTCAAAAGTATGCTTACCTTGTATCTTGATCTTGACCTTGACATGTCATCAACCTCATAAATATTACTAGGTTTCCTTAAAATTCTATTTCAATAGAGAGATAATAGGTTTCCTTCAAATTCTATCTTATCATAAGAATCCTTATCACATACCACTTCACCATACAAGGCCTCAACTTTGACCTTAACATTAATGACATCCATATTGACCTTGACATAAATGAAAACATCAATTACACATCAAAAACAATATTAAAATACCTCAACAATATCCCCCTTTGTCATTTATGGCAAACACTTCAAAAAAATCTAATCATTCACATCTCCCTAACCTAGATCTTCTATAAACTAACCTTTCTCCTAAACTGGAACTTTTCCCCCTTTGAAATTAATGACAAAGGGTCAACTCTTGAAAACTATCTAATCTTTGGACCTAGAAAAATACACCTTTTATCTCCAAACAAGATCATTATCTATCTCTTTGAAAAAACTCAACATAGATTTGGCTCACACACCTAATCTTAAAGCATGATTGGTTTCCCTTATCTCCATGAGATATTTAGAGACTATCATGAATGTGTCTTGGTTTGATCAAGTAATCATAACAATTATTTATAACCCATCTCTTGAAATGATACCTCCAATAGGATATTGACTAAACTTCAGATTTGAAATAAAGAATACAAAGCTTCCCCTTAGACCAAGCATCCATGATTCTTCTATTCACTAGCTGAGTGCCTCCATGAAGCCTAATGGATTCACCTCTTTTGTATTGGGTAATAAAACAACATAAACTAAATAAATTCCTAGATCTCCATGTCCTTACTAGATTGAAATTTTTTCATGATCTTCTTAGGCTTGAATTATTTAATCTCCATTTGAACAACATTCTAACTTGGTTTATTTGTCTTGGCTTTTTCATCCACAATTTGAGATGATAAGGAGAATTATTGACACTCTTCTAAATTTGAACTATGATCCAACATGGAAAATAGTCCAACTGGACTTGCATACTAATCATCATTAACCTTAGCTACCTTTGGTCTCCATTCACTATTTTGTCTTCCTTATTACACTCTAGGGGCCTCAATCTTCTTGTTTTGACTATTCTCCAACTCATCTCTCAAGGAATCCACTTTAGTTAAATAACTTGCATATTCTTCTTCTTTAGCCTTTAGGCTTGCAATCATAATCTCAATTTGAGTCTCCACCTGTTTGACTATTTCCTCTTGTTACTTGGAGTTGTTGCTTAGTCTAACTTCAAACAAACTAATTTTATCCTCATAATATTTTAAAAGAAACCTCATCACCTTATTATTATTATTCTTCACCATATTAAATTTTTATATAGAATTCATCAACTCAACCTCAAGGTCTACCTCATTTTCTCCTTCATCTAAATCACCAACAATACCTCCAAACCACATGGACTCTTCCTGATTTGAATATCTTATGTCCTTAGACATGAAGATAAATTCATTTAAATTAGGATCAAAACCTTCATATTCACTCTTAGAATCACTTCTCTCATTCTCATTAGATTAACTACAATCATCCTTGGTATAAAAGCTTCTTTTGTTCTTGAAAAACGTTTTCTTGTCATCATACCTTCTAAAGTTTTTCTTGCTTTTATCAGACCTATAAGAATTCTTATCATCATTATGAACTTCATCATTATTTTCATCATCCTTTTTCATATGTTTATAAGGATAATTTTTATAAAAGTGTCTAATTTATCCATAATTAAATCACTTGAGGGGTAAATTCCCCTTGTATTTACCTAAACTTGTTTTCAACTTTCTTGTAAACATAACTATCAACTCATCATCATCAATATCAGAATCATCATTATATTTATATTTCTTACCTTATGTATTATTATCATTTAACTTATTTTATACCCTAAAATTATCTTCCTTTTTTATAAGTCTCCCTTCACTTGTCAACATCTCATAGGTTGTTAGGGTGCCATGAAGTCCATCCATCTCTAGCTTGTCTAGATCTTGCATCTCTTCAATAGTAGACACTCTAAAATCAAACTTAGGATTTATAGATATCAATGCCTTTTTAAAAACAATATACTCTTTTAATTATTAACCTATGCCTCTTATGATTTTTACCACTTCATCAACCCTCAATAGGTAGGCTACAATGGTCCCATCTTCATTCATCTTTAGGCTTTCAAACTATCTTCTAATGGGTTTTTAATTTAGCCAATTTGACCTTGGAGTATACCTCATGGATAGTATTAAAATTGTCTCACATTTATTTTGTAGACATATAGTGCATCACATTCATAATCTCTACCTCTAATAGTCGATAAAGAATACTATTCATTACTTTTGAATTGTTGTCACTAGCCTTCTTACCTGCTGCATCTATAGGGGAATAGGGGTGAAGTATATTCATATAAAAATAATCACCAAACATCATTACCTTGAGAAATAAAATATATTCTCATATTAACACTCAAAATATCATAATTATATCCTTAAACAATGGAGCCTTGCTTGTAGAAAAACAACCTTATGTTTGACTAGACATCTTTGCTTACTTAAGATCTCCTTTAGGCTATTAGGCCTTCTTAAAAGGACTTGATATATTACCAATTTTTTTAAGTATATATATTTATGGGTGTATGTTTAATCATTTCCCTTAAAACAATCCTTCAATTTCACTTATCATTCATGAAGCATTCATTCAAACACATACATCAACCAATGCATAAATAAGAATCCACATAAGCATATAACATTTGAACACAAGAGATATGTAATAAAACCTCAAAATGAATAAAAAATAGTGAAACAAATATTTTAATATATTACTATAATAAATAAATCAATATTTGGTGAGGCACCAACCCCATAAAGAGTACCAACCCATCACTAGTCAAGCTCCAACTCAACTAGTCCTTTAGAAAGCACCAAGTTGAAAGGAGGCACCAAACCCCTAGGTAACTCAGAACTAGATCAACCACCTAGATCATTTGATAACCTTTGGACACATATTTATAAATCAACTTATTATTATGACCTTATTTTATTCTTCACACTCTTTAATCTCTCTTAAATAACCTATTAGGCCTATTTGCTCAACTATCGCTCTTCCTGGTAGATTTAAGTCATATCACCTTGATCATCATCTATATAATTAATATTGTAAATTAATGAAATGATAAAAACACATATTTTATTTTATTTAATCCATTTACTTGGTTTTAAAACTTTTATTTCATTCACTCATGCCCTCAATATTCTAACTAGTCAAATTAGGCCTATTAGAACTTTTTATACTTGACTCTTGATCTCACCTACCATGGTTATAAAAAAAATATACATAATTTTATCACCATTTTAATATATAAAAAAAACATATTTTATAATTTAAAAAATCATTAAATAGGCTGGTCACCACCCATAAGGACCAAAACCACCATTAGGCCTAATAGAGACCTAATGCAATTAGGCCTTCTCAAAGCACATGTTTCACCTTAATCACCTTGGAACATATTGAGCCTCAAAAATATATGAAACACTTAAAAAAAAATTATTACCTTTATAATATAACCTTAGGTTTTTAACACCATTTATCTAATTTCACTCCTTGAACCACACCATTAGGCCCACTCATAATTAGCCCTTCTCACTACCAAAAAGTTTGTTTTGAATACATGAAGTATAAAATAAACTTTTATACATAAAAATATCAAAAAATAACATTTATATAACCTAAATGACCTTATGGTCATAAAAAAATCCATTATATTTCACCATATATTTAAAAATGCCTCAAACATGCCACTTCCATATACTCACTTTGAATAGTAAAGAGGCTTCAAAACCTAGTCAAGAACCTTTGAATTTTCACATCTTCCTAGGATTTTCTCATGAATACACATATAATAAAATTAACATATGATACCTATATAAAAAAATTATGTTCATTATATTCTTCAACTCTATACAAAATGACTTAGGATCATCATTCTCACTAACACACATAAAACTACCTATCTACTCCAAAATAGAGTCATAGAAACTAAGACATAGAACACCTATGTAAAAAAAATTATGAAATTAAATTGGTTTAAATGATCTTTCATAATCCTAATAACATATTTAATTAAATATATTACAATGTTTAATATCAATATTGGTCTTATAGAGTAATCTCATGTCTTCACCCTACACATACCTCATTATATTAGACAAGGCAATATGAGAGCAACTTTCTGCTTGTATATGGGCATCTCCAGATATTATATGTAAATATTATATTTAATATATGTATTTAATAATAACATCATTCATTTTTATCCATACCTAATCCACTAAAACCCATCACTAATATCATTCTCACTTCTGCCTAGTTTTCTCATTGTTTTCCTCATTAGGCCGTTTTAGTAATAGGCCAATGTCCATGACCAATTTATCATATTTTAAATATTTAAATAGATAAAAAACTTAAATTATCATAAAATAAAAGTCTAAAACAAAATCCTCCAATCATTTTCATGCTTTGACCTAGTTAATCTTGCCTACTGCATAAAAAATATAAGAAATAAGGGGTTTCCTATAGCTTCCACTCACTCTTATAATAGACCAATTCCACTTATAGGTACATAATATAGTTTAATATAGCATAAAATAATCATAATATGTCAACCAAACCATTTTGTGCACTTTTGAATCATATCTTCCATATCAGGTCTCTATTAAGGTTTTATAGAGGGTTTAGACTATCTTATATTCTTAATAATAGTTCATAAAGCTTAGGTCCTGAACCTATAAATAAATTATAAGAAATTTAAGATAGGATCCTTCCATAACTACTATGAAATATTTTTATCCTCATGTAAATTTTTCATGTGCCAATGAGCATAATAAAATCCTTCTTGTGTTTGTAATACCTTACTTTTTACATACATAAAAATTCAAAATCACATTTCATGAATTATCCTTCAAATATTAGACTTATATTTTGTAAACACACTTGAAACAACCTATTACACCTCTAAAAATTATATCATGAGATTTGGTACCTTAAAAAATAAACTTGATCCCTTATTAGGCCATACTAGGTCTCTTTGCACATTAGGCCTTGAACTGCCAGTCACACTTAGACCTTAAAAACAACTTGAAACATCTTATACTATTATAAAAAACTCATATTCATGTCATAAAACCTCATACCATGATTTCACACTTCTAAAATTCTTCTCATAAGCCTTAAACTACTCACCTCAACATGATACTAGGCCTATGCCTTCTCACTTAGGTCTCTTCATGCAAAGACTAAGCCAAGAACTGACCCAGAAAATTCCTATAAAATTTTATATACCTTATACATATGTTTAAATAGTGTCAAAAATAATATCAAATGATCTAAAACTTATTTTCATCCTTCATATTTCTTTATGACACCTCAAGACTCCTCATTAGGTTAAGTAGTGTCTAAGACTAGTCTAATTTAATGCTTAGGCTTAAGACCTTACCCCTAAAGGTTTACCCAAAAAAATTATTTAGTGTTTAAAAAATTCATATTCAATCTTGGATATCCTTAAAAATACACTCATACCTATGTGTATCTATCCTACCAGACCACCATCTTACCAGACCACCATCTTCATACACATGTTCATGATGTGACAATGTTCATTAAGACTAGTGCTCAAAAATATGGTTACCTTGTATCAAACATATTATCACATGATCTACCACTTATTTTAATCATTAATATATCTTGATGACACCTCAAGACTCCTTATTAGGTCAAGTAGAGTCTAGGATTAGTTTGATTTCATGCTTATGCTTAAGACCTTACCCCTAAAGGTTTAACTTGAAACTTTATTGAGTTTTTCAACAATTCATATGTAATTTTGGATATCCTTAAACATACATTCATACTTATCTTTATCCATCCAACTAAACCATAATTTTCATACACATGATCATGATGTGACAATGCTCCTTAAGACTAGTGCTCAAAAGTATGCTTACCTTCTATCTTGATAGTGACCTTGACATGTCATCAACCTCAAAAAAATTACCAGGTTTCCTTCAAATTCTCTCTCAATAAAGAGACAATAGGTTTCCTTCAAATTATCTCTTTTCATAAGACTCCTTTTCACATACCACTTCACCATTCATCGCCTTAACTTTTACCTTAACATTAATGACATCCATATTGACTTGACATCAATGCCACATCACCAACAATAGTAACATACATCAACAAGCCTATCATTGATTATATCCAAATAAACTAGCCCCATTGTGGATATAGAGATTTGGAATATATTTAAACATAGTCTATTTCCAGAACTACATGAAGCTATCTTACAATAAGTCCCCAAATTTACCAATATGTGCCACATAATTAAGGAAAGAGATGTTAATCTCTTAGTAATGGGAAAATTCAAGTACACAAATGGATGAGAATTAACTATTAAGAGTTTAAAAAACCTCCATACAAGGTAAGGACCATAAAAACAAAAGTGACCAAAAGGCCACCATTAATGCAATTTTTGAGCCTTTGCCTAGATTTGTTTTACCTACTCATTAGTGTAGAGTCTTCACTAATATTCTAGAGGCACTATCATAGGTTCTAAAATATCTATTAGAATTCAATGCCATATCTCTCCCTCTTATTAAATTTGTTGATATGACATGACCTCTTATAAAGAGTTATGATTCAAATGCATTATGTGAGTATCATAGGGCACCAAGCTATATGACAAACAAATCCATTAGCCTAAAACACAAGATATCATATCTCATTAAGGCTAACATTATTTATGTGCCATAGAGGCACCAAAACAACAACAAATAGAGTCTAAGTAACTCAAGATATTTTTATATCCTTTCCCAAAGAATACAAAAAATGAGGTAGGGGGCACATCAAGTGTTCAATATATATACTAGGCACATCCATTACCATATTCCTATCACATAGTTATAAGGGAGACTTATACACTACATAAAAGTATTGGCATTTATCATACTGCATTTCCACTTAGACCATTTATCACATTTTTGGATCAATAGATTATGGATGATGACACAAATTTACATGCACTCTTCATACAAGCATACATAGATGACCATCATATTCACAATGTTATGGTTGACAATGGGTCAAGCATAATCATGTGCACCATGTCACTATTAAAATAATTGGGCTATATAGAGTGGGATATATTACCCATAGATATAATCATTAGTAGTTTTAATGGCCACATTCAAATCTCTATCAGGGAGATTGTGATTCCATTACAGGTTAGACCATCACACATAGCCAATCAGTTCCTAGAAGTACCTAGTACATGTGTATTATATATATTATTGGGTAGGCCATGGTTATTGAATGTCTATACCATCCCATGTATAGTACATTTATGCCTAAATTATATACATGATAATAAAGTGGTTAATATTGAGTGTGTCCCATATGAGTATCTTCTACCCATCCCAAAAGTAGTTCCAACACAATTTTTAGCTACAATTCCAACATATACACTAGTTACAGTTCTAGGACCATTACCATATATTACATGGTTATTAGTTATAATAGAGAGTACATCTCCTATGCATACATCACAGTATTGAATAGAGTCTTTAGATCAGGTTAAGTCTACTACTATGGTATCCACACACATGCATACTCTCCCTCGAATACCATTACTAAAGAACCCTAAATTAATGATATGTCACAAATTCTAGAGGACCTTCCTCTACCTAGTTTATGATGAGATCAATTTTATTGGGGTGTAGGGTTTCTTAATATAGGGCACCTATATCACTTATAGATTTTAATTCTACCAGATGGGTCCGTAAGACCCCTATAAATCATAAGGCATCATATTTAGTGCCATAACATCATAACATAACTATATAATAAACTTTATACTTAGATTATATATCAAAATAGATCATGGGTTCATAATTGACCTTTAACACCACACACATGATCATAGTTTACCTATTTGACATAGGTCATAGTAATAGTGAGTCTCCTATAAGACTCATTAGTCAGTATGGTTCCTACCCTTGTACATACATCATTCTCTCTCTTGCTTCTTGTATATAGTGTATGTAATGGGAAATGCAACAGATCTATAAATCAATCCTAGCTCAGAGAAGATAAATCCTACTTACACTTACGATTATGGATACATTAGATAATTGGGGTCATGATAAATATGGATCCATTAAACCTAGATAAGGGATATCTTACCATAATAATATCACTAGGGAGGGTTGAAAAGCCTCCAATCAAGCAAAATTATGAAATAAACCTAAGTTTTATGTTTTGATATTCACTAAACTAATAACAAGTAAAGAAAAAATCTAATCTAGTGATCATTAAAGCTAGTGGTACAATGTGGGGGTAATAAACATAAAAATTAAACATGATAGAAGACATATACTCACACCAATGCATACAAAAATACTAATGCATAGAAGAGAAGTGAGAATTCATATTTATCTACTCTTACAAAGGAGGAATAAAGTTAGGAATACTTACCTTTGAAGACAAATACACTGAGCCTCAATATCTCCTTTGGCCAAGGTGATTTATAAGAGGTTGTTATAGTGTGTAAGGATGATAAGGATAAATCAACTCTAGGATACATAACATATCAATGCATCCAAAATAATTCTCCACAAGACATGATTTGCATCTCCAAACAAAGTATGAAATCACAAATTTATTCTTCAATTAGAATGATGGATAATCAAATGCACAATATATATATATATATATATATATATATATATATATATATAATTCTTCTATTATATTTTATTAGAAATAATGAAATGGATGTGTTTATATAGGTGGATCTAACCCTAGACATTTCTAAAAGTTTAGATGATAGAGTTGGCCCAATCAAATCTATATTGTTAATTGATAATAATGAGTATCAATTAGAATAATAAGTTTACCCAATCAACTTTTTATTGTTAATTTATAATATAAGGTATCAATTATAATACTAAGTTGGCCCAGTAGACTTTGTATTATGAAATGTGAAAAAGGGTTTTAGGCTTAGGAAGGGTTAATGATGACATAAATGACTAGAGGTGGGTGTAAAAGAGGAGACAAGGCTTATGTAAGTACATAGGATAATTTTGTGTGTAATAATAAGTGGATAGACAAATGGTAGGAATGATACAAAACCAAAACAATCTTGTGAAGTAGTAATGGTCTTTCCACCCCTTTCCCAGTGCACCCTTTAAGGTGTGCACTCAGAGAGATTGAAACTTGATAGGTTCTTTTAAGATATAAAGTGTTAGTAAGTGTTAAAGCTAATAAAAATATTCAGTTTATACATATTACCTAAATGAAGTTCATCATGTGTCACATGAGTGTAATAGGGGATGGTGCTTTGAGAAAGAACATAACAACACATGAAATTGAGATAACTAAAAATAACATACAAAAATTAATGCTAAAATGAAATTAGAGTAACTAGAAATATCATATACATACCTTATCTTACCTTTTTTCTAAATGATTGTATGCACACATCCAAGTATTGATTTTGGAGGGTATAGTACTTGAATTTGAGAAACTCTAGGTATAAAAAACTAATAATAGAAGAAATTCATGAATATGTAGGATGGTTAAAGTAGCAATGAGTTATTTAGAAAAATTGGAAAATTAGGATTGTTAAGGCAAGGTTAAAACCAAAAGATTGATGGAAAATGAATGACAAAATGATGGTAAATGAATGTAGAACACATGAAATCATGTTGGGAAGAATGTAAAACATAAATGTCAAAAAGGAATATTAATGCAAGAAAACTCTAACAAAGATATGTAAGAAAGTGAAAAGTAATCCCATATAAGATAAGCATTTCAAACCAAACATAAATAAATCACAAATGATTAAAAATTAAATTTAAATTAATATGTAATACAAGTATGTCAAATGAAGGTGAATAAAGAGTAAATAAATAGATGAAAATGAAAGTAAGTCAAGATGTAAGACAATCATAAAGAAGCCATACATAAGAAGAAACACATAAGAATGTAATATGTAATATGTAAGATAAGTGAATTCCATAAAAATCAAACAAGAGCATGATGCATAAATGAAAATCAAAATCTCTAAAGGATGAAAACTCAAACTTAGTGCCTATTTTGAGATGCAATGCAAGAAAACACAACCACTTAATGACATGGCTAGTATGATAATGAGATGGTTTTGTAAGAAAATGGTGTAAGGGTGTTTGTGAGGAAGGCCTAGTCCTATCCAAGGTCTTACAATGTAACTCACAAACTATAAACCAAGAGGCATAAGTAGGTAGAGGTGATCAAGGATGTGATCAAATAAAAGTGATATCTAACAATGGGAATATGAGGAAAATATTATGTAAATAATGAATTTGAGGTGCCACATGGGTGATGTGAACATCCTTATAAATAATTAGACACACTAGGCAAGGGATAAAGGATAAGAACTATCAAAACCAAGGACTTATGACACTTTAACTAATGAACACAAAGCTTGGGCTAACAAGTGAAGTACATAGATCAACACATGAAGGTTATATACATGAAAATTAAAATGGACTACCTTCTTACAACATGTTCCTCATTCTTCAAGACCCCTTACAAAGCCATTAGTCTACTATGAATATTGGGTACTTTCATGAGAAATTAGGTGGCACTAGATAGTATATGATATAATGAGACCTCCTACCCTATTTTACTAGCCTACCATACCCCAATGGACCTCGATTCTATCATGAGCCCAACTATGGAGTTTGAGCTTTGACTAATATAGGAGATATGCCAAATATATATCATGTATTTTGGTATGATTTGACTTTTAATATTAGTTGACTTTTTATCATTGCCTTTTGTTTCTTTTATGATTTGTATTTTAACTTGTTTTGGATTTTTCTATCCTCCTCTTCCATATAGATTTAGAGAATCAAATATGAGTGAAATAGGTGACAATAAAAATATAACTTACACTTGGTCACTAGAGAAAAGGATGTAAAAACCAAAGGTGTCTAAAGACTCTTAGACTTACCCACAATTAAGTGTGCAATCTCAACATTGACCGATGTGAGCCTTGAATGAAAGGAAATAAGGGAAATATGGGGATAATGAGAGACCCATCTACGTAATAAGTGATAAAATGATGAATATGCTCTTATCTAATCATAAGGAGGTAAAATTCTATTATGAAAATGATGGGGCTATGCTATAATACTCATGTCACTAGAGAATCCATACTACCATACAACGAATATAGCATAATCCCTAATGAAAGTAGTAGTCATCCCAAAAAGTGATTTAAATATGTTTTAATGTGGTAATTTGTGAGGAGATCTTGGTAATATCCATGGTCTTACAGTGCAACTCACAAGGTGAACACCAATGAAATAAATTGTAAATAAATGGGAAAAAATAATCATAAAGCTACTAAGGCAAAGAATAACATAAAAAGAAAAAAATGAAAGAGATATATAAGAACCAAAATGAAAACAAATTCCAAATTTAATGTGTAAGAAAGCTAAAGAACCCAAAGGTAAAAATGATGCTAGTAAAGTGTGACTAAAATAAGTAAAGTGCACAAAAACAAAGAAATATGAGACAAAAAATAATAAGTAAGATCTATGCTAATGTATTTATCAAAGATGAACATGTGAAATACAAGCCTATGTGTTTCAAAATATTTTTTGAAGATGAATTTGTTTATTATTATGCATTGTAGAATAAGAGTGGGAATCATATTATACCCTAATGGGTAAGTGTATGTAGGGATGGTCATCACAATATGCCCCAAGGTCTAAAGGGACATGGGGATGGGTATCATAATATGCCCCAACATGTGAGGTGGAGTGAGGTGAAATTGAACCATTAGAATTATTTGAATTGGGTCGGTAGGTACATTTGGAGATAGGTAAATGTATTGGTTTATTAGATTTTAAGGATGTTGAATTTGACATAGGATGTTTAGGATAGGTACCAAGAGGTAAAATAGGTAAAGGAGGACCATGTATGACATGATTTGGAGTAGGAATTTTATCTAAGTACTCCTTTAGTTCATGTGGCTAAATAGTTCAAGGTTTAATACATGAAATAATATGTTTAAAGTTGTTCATGTTAGCTATCCTATCTTTATTGGTATAGGAAGAAGGATCAATTGTGGTTTGAATAACATTAAGGGATGAGGTGTAGTTATGAGATAATTTTTTTAATCATTAGATCATTGATGTTGATGTGATTATGATTCTTTAGATTAAATTTGTGAGGCTTGAAGATAGTATTGATAGTGTTGTTTTGTTAGAGTATCAAGATTGAAATGTGGACCAAGCAAGGAAGTAAGAAGAAATAAATGAAGATCATGACAAGATTCATGAGAATGACTTATAGTAGCATGCCACCAAAAAAACTTATCAAGATTGTACCATTTTGGATGAGGTTTTTTAGGATCAAAACCCATATATTGAGAGGGTGGAAATATCTTCTGAAGTTGTACTAGACTCAAGAGAGGGTGGGTTGGGTTAAAATTGATTGAATTCTATTCTTCATTTTGAGGTTTGAGAGGCTTTTATAAATCAATGTTATGAGAAAAATGATTGAAAAGGTTTTTTATTCTTTATTGGAGGTGTTTCAAATTGAGACATAAGAAAGTCTAGCCTTTTTTCTTGGTCTAAGGCTTCTTCTAAAGTTTTAGGGGAAAAAATTCAAATTTTGTATTGAACGGGAAATTTAATAATAATAATAATAATAATAATAATAATAATAATAATAATAATAATAATAATAATAATAATAATAATAATAATAATAATAATAAATGGTTTTAAAAGAGTATCATCATTCATGTTATGGTCC
Source organism: Torreya grandis (assembly GCA_037957365.1). Lineage (NCBI taxonomy): Eukaryota > Viridiplantae > Streptophyta > Pinopsida > Cupressales > Taxaceae > Torreya > Torreya grandis. The sequence goes on from JARHVA010006328.1 coordinate 441,543, forward strand.
ACTTTGTGAGCTAGATACTTCTATCTTTTGATGAAAGTGAGAACAAATTCATTAGGAAGTTTTTTGGCATTGATGAAATTGCTTAGTTAATATTTAGGAAGGTCATATTGTTGGAATTCCTTCACTAGAGCATTAATTAAATCCTCTAGTTGTGAGATGGAATGTCTAGGAAGTTTTCTGTACCATTCAAGTGCATCACCAATGAAGGTTTTATCTAAGATCTTAGTGGTAGCAAAGGTGTTAGTTTGGACCCATTCCTTATAGATATTACCAAAAGACTTAATAAATATATTAGGGTCCTTAGTCCCATCACATGTGATTATTAGATAAATATTTCCAATATCTATAGATGCAATGAACAGAGATAAAGGTTCATTTTGAAGATGTTGAAGAGTTTTATTATTTAAATTAGGTTGAAGGATGATATTCCCATTGGCATCTCAAAGAGGAGGGGGAAAAAATTATGATTTGGTTAAGGCATGATGACTTGAGGTGGTTGACTAGTCATGTGTAATAAATATTATTGCATATACATCATTTGGGAATGATTTGTTGTTTGCATGATGTTCATTTATTAAAATATTTATGCAATAATTTGAGTTGTGTCAATTTTTGAATTTGTATTTGAACATGACATATTAGTGATGTTAGAAGGAGGGGTATTGGGTGAAGGATTCCCAACATTGGTATTGGGAGGAGGAGTAACTTGGCATGGACCTTGAAGAAGGACTAGTTGTAACTACAAGGTTAGGGAATTATGAAAATAGGAGGAAGTATTTATGGAAATTTCAAAAGGTTTAAAGATAAAAAAAGGAAAATAACATTAACATGGAACACAAGGAATCAAGGAGGTATCATATCACCTATCATGTGGATTATACTCTGTTAAAGGACTTGTTGAGACCAACACGCCCCATCTTTTTATTGGAAAGGGGACCCATGTGATTGTTTTCAAAACTTCTATATCATAGAATAAATGTGAAATATTGTTTTATCATGTTTTAATGTTGATAAAAATCATCTTGAAGGTATTAATTATAGGTTCCATGAAATAAGTCAGGGTTCCCAAATAATAAATTCTAGCGGTTTGAATTTAAACATTTGCAAGAAAATCTAGCAAGAAATTTTATGCATAATCATGTTCTAGCTTAAAGTTCATGTGTTTTTATAAATATAACACTTTACACTTGTTCAATGGATTTGATACAATGATGTATCAATATTGAAGTATTTTAGAAAGTCATATAGTTAATGATTTGATCCCCAATAAGGATCTAATGGTGATCGCTTGATCGAAGGTTTTAAATCTAATGGTGTGAAATAAATTTCATTATTTTAAATTTGATAGGTTCACTCCCATCATTAGACATCTGGGAGGACATATTTTATGAGACCAAACTCATAAAATTTAAATTGGAAAGTATAGATTTTATCATCTTAAATTTGATAGGTTTACCCCCATCATTTGACATCTATAAGGACATATTTTATGGGATCAAACCCATCAAATTTAACTTAGAAAATCCCTAAAGCTTTGAGATCTCCTGATGGTTTTACACATGGCATTTAGTTATTGGATAAATAAATTTCATCATCTTAAATTTTACAAGTTCACCCCATCATTTGATGTCTACAAGGACATATTTGATAGGATCAAACCCATCAAATTTAACTTAGAAAATACTCAAAGCTTTGAGATCTCCCAATGGTTTTACACATGGCATTCAGTTATTAGATCAATAAATTTTATTATTTTAAATTTGACAAGTTCACCCCTATCATTTGATGTTTGTGAATATGTATTTGATGGGACCGAACCTATCAAATTTAAATTGAAATAGAAATATTTTATTATATTAAAATTGACAGGTTTTCCCCCATGATTTGATGTTTAAGAGGACATATTTGATAAGACCAAACCCATCCAATTCAACTTAGAAATATTTAAAGCCTAATCAGAGGGGGCATTTCTAAATCCTTTTTAAAGAAATTTTTAGTTTTCTTATGAAGCCAAGATTGAGAAATAAAAATCTTGGCCTAAGTCTTTTTTATTGATTAAAAGGGAAAGTATCTTATAGGATCCAATGGTGATCACTTGCTTAATGGATTTGATCCAATAGTACACATCAACATGGAAGCCTCAAGATCTCTTGAACGATCTAATGGTGATCATTTACTCGTTAGATTTGATCCAATGATGAGAGAAAATTGAAGACTTTTCAAAGGCCTTGAAATATTGACACATGGAATAATAAATAAGCTCATAGATCAAAAACCAATGAAATTCAAGGACCTAGATTTGGCTTTTCAAAGAAAAATAAAAGGGACTTTTGAAAACCAACGGTCACTCTTCAAATGACATTTATGAAAATTGTCATGAAAGGCATGGAACCCTACCACATAAGCTCCACCTAAGTATGAAGGATCCAAATGAAAGATATATCATGATTGAAAACATAGGAGAGATGATAAATAAGGTTCCATCATATCTAAGGCATGTATGAGATCAAAGTTGGATGTTTTGGTCATTAAAGAATAAAAAACCTAAACCCTCCATAAAGAAGGCTAAAATCTATTCAAATTGATTATGTGACACTTGACATAATTACAAAATAAATTTAGAGTAGGTGCGTTAGTAATAACTTTGATAGCTTTATAATTACCATGCACTGCTAACAATGGCAGTGGGCAAGCAAAAAATGAAGATTGAGGTAGAACTTTATGTAACTTCAGATGGCGAAGGAAGGGGCTTTAGAGACATAGAGTTGGATTCAACAACATTAAATGTATAGAGATTCAATAATTGGTCTAAATTATTCTTCTTTATCAAAGAGTTGTAACCAATTTCTCAAGAAGAAAAGAGGAATGATTCAGTGTACTAAAAATACAAGGATTTAGCATCAATTCAAATGGCAGGACTTCATCACATAACTACTAAACCATAGGTAATGCATTTCATTGACCTTCTTGTTCCTATTTTTGTAGACTATAGAGTAGATGGAGAATCGATTATTCATGAAGAAAAATTCAATAAAGTTGCATGCATAGCTCCCATGGCCTTTGATACTTATTATAATCTCCCTTTACCTCATGTTGATCTTTTATTATTGAGAGAATGGACAAATTCCTAAAACTTGGATTCAGTTCTTTCACCTTGGTTAATCCAGGGTTCCCATATTTTTAAGACCCCTAATGGTGAGATTCCTACTACCTAATTTAGAGAAGGTGTTAGGGTAGCTATGACCTTAATAAATAGAGCCTTTGGTGCCTCTTCTACAACTTACGTGAGTAAGTTCTAGGTGTCTTATGTCTATTTCATGTTGGAGTGGAACCTAACCCCTCCCACTAGAGACTTAATAAGTTTCTTCTTGGAAAAATAATTTATAACCATCAAGAGAAAGACCTCCAAACATTTATTTATGATGTCTTACCTCTTAGACTCAGTCCTAGCCTTTATTAATTTCCCTGGCATCTGAAATTAGTCCCTTAATGGTAGGACTACCTTTTCCCATCATTACTCCAAACTACATATTTTCAAATACAAGAATCATATGCAATTCATATGTGATGGCATCTTCCTAACCATTTTTGAGATAATCACTAGTATTACTATGCCTAGAATTCATCCTCAAATCAAAAAATAGGTGGAGACCATGGGGGATGTGTGGTTCTATCTAGATTGAACTATAATAAGGATAGAAGGAATCATGGTCCAATCATACAGACTACCCATATATTATCCCAGTAAGCTTACAGAGCAAGAAATTGCTTATCAAACTATCTAGGGCATAGATTGGCACTCCAAGAAGAATAAAAAGGCTCAGGTTCATCTGTTCCCATTAGAGATTGGTAGAAATATAATCAAGGATTGGAAATAGTTAGAGATCATGGTGGTGCATAGGAACTCTATTTATTTTAGTTAGATGATCTTAAGATGTGGGACCCAAATAATAGAGTGGCTAACTATATTTAGTATATGAAGGTCCTAAAGATTGAGTATAGGCATCAACCAGGTGTGGTGGATGGTATTTACACAAGGGAAAAGAACTTTTAAGAAATCTTATATAGGATTAAAAACTACAACATAACCTTCGAATGTAGGCTAGTCAGGGATAATAAAACTTTAGGAGAAATATGGTAGTTACATCCTTTACAATATCACTTATTACCATGACCATCTAGGACTACACATCAAGAACCACCTATTGAGGGATAATCTTCTGAGCCTCAACAGGGAGAATTGACAAAGTTATCTTAGATTGAGCAAATTCAAGATGTAAAAGGAAAAGGTAAAGCTATAAGTGAGGAGTCTAAGATTGAGAAAAGACCTATTGAAAGCCTCCAAATTAAAGCATCCCCACCAAGTCCTTCCCCAATAGAAGTTTTTAGCTTAATTGCTTTAGAAACTAGAGAAATAGTGGAGAGTGCCCTTATTAACATCATAGCTACTTATGGTTTGGATAAGGAAGAAGACCCATTTGAGGAAGTAAGCAAGGAATTAATTCCATTGAGTAGTGGAAAGAGATAGGCAAAATTCACATTATTTTCTGTCTCCAAGAAAGAGGCCTAGGTTAACTTTCACTCACCCTAATAGTGAAATAAACCTCTTTACTGATGAGAATCCTATTTATGTACCAACCATTCCTAATTGGTTTTTCTATGGGAAGTTGTAAAAAATCCCATCTCTTTCTCCTTCACTTGCTCTAACTCAAGTGGACATAGGTGTTCAGGATAATGTCAAGCCATGGATTTAGTATATGTTAAATAAATGAGTAGAGAGAAGCATCTACATTATTCAAAACAAGGAAAGCTAATGGGTTGGTACCCTAAGAGCCTTTAAGAGTTCAAATGTAGATATTCTCAAACAACCATAGGTGAAAGAAATTAATACTCAAGTCAAATTTAATCTAGAGATATCAACTCTTGAAAGAGTAGTGACCAAGAAAGTCATTGTTGGTACTGATGAGTTCACCTTTTAGAAGGTGGAGCCATTTATAGGCTTAACTCCTATTTCAGGATAGGTATTGGGAGAGCATCTTATTTTTCAAGAGGATGTAGCTATTGTTGTATTGGCCTAATCAACAATGGCCTTGGCTAGAGTTCAAGGATTGAAACAAAGGATCCTCAACTTGGAAATATAAAAGAAATATTTGGAAGCTTAGGTCTTCTTGACAATTCCTAAAAATATATTACAAATGTTGAATAAATCCTTGATGGGTGCATTTAATAATTTGAAAAGCATTAAGTCTAGATTGAATGCTTTGGACCATCAAGTTGAGATGGCACAAACCTTAATCACCTAGTGGTAGAATTCTCAAGCTCATATGGAAGAGCTCATCAAGGTGCATAAGATAAAGCAGGCCTTAACTTTAGGATTATAAAACTCAAACATCTAGACATCTTCATGGTAGTTTTGGTACATAAACATGAAGATTTGATCACTTGGAGTAGTGATGTTAATGACTTCATCAAGAGAAAAAAAGATTTAGAAAATTATATTATGAAACTTCTAGGGAATCTATTAAATAACCCTTCTCAAACCACTACTTTAGGCTCGATTGATGATGAAGAATTCAAACAAAGGGTTGATAACCACATCCAAGGCATCATAGATAGTCAAGGTCATTTAGTGAAGGACAACCAGAAGACCCTTGATACCATTAATTTTTCAAGGAATAAAATTGTAGAACTACAATGTGTCAAGGAACTTATATCTTGGGTAGATAGTGAATTTGACAAGTTAGAAGATAAATAAGGGGATTGTCTAATGAAGCCTGTAGTGTATTTTGAGCTGATAGATGAGTAATACACCAAGGTGAAAGACTTCCTTAGACATGGCTAATTAGAAGGACCCACTAATGTAATTCCTAAAATAATATTCTTGTTGTAAATTATATGTTAGTCTACTACCATATACTCTTTCTTGTCAAGTTGGCATGATTTTTTTCACAGTATAGCTTTATATCAAAGACAACTATCCTTATCACATTTGGATATTTTTGAAAGTTAGTCGGCTAAATACCTATGTTTTATATAAATAGGTAGATGGTTACCATTTGTAAAGAGAGAGTTTTTGAAAAATTGATACCAGAAGAATTTAATACAACTAAGGAATTATGAAAAGATTATCTAGATAGTTTTCATTAAATGTCTATGATATCTCTCAATTAAAAGGAGTTATCTTGAATTTGAATGATTCTTATTGTTTGAGTTACATTATTTGTCATAGGGATGTTAATTTGTGCTAAATTCTAAATTGATTGTAAAGATCTCAAATATACTTCATTTTATTTTTTCTATATTTGGATGTACTTAGGTTTCTAGATCATAATAGCAAACCTTTAAAGTAAATTTGGTTCTTATTTATGATTCATATTTTTCCCTTGAATTTTGCCTAATTTGTGATATAATTTGAGATTATGCTATTTTTTAACATAAATTGGTTCAAATGTGCTCAAAGTAATTGAAAATTTGTCATAATATTTTAGATGATAACTTGCAATCATATTTCTTTCTTCTTTACCCTTCCTTTTTCTTATTTTTATCAATATTCACTCTAGCTTAGAGGTCATTATTAATAATAATTTAGTTTAACTACCAAATCCTTAGAATTATTAATTATTCAAATAGTATAGACCATAGTGGCTCCCAACCACTAAATCAAAAAATATTGTGGACAGTTTTCATACTTTGCTTCTATTCCACCATAGACAATCACTAAATAGTCACAAACTACAACTCACGCTATGGATTATCAAAATCATAAAATGAGAAGTGTTCTTCAACACTAAGAGCACCTATCATACAATTAGAAGCATTAACAAGATAAGCTCCATTGGTGCTAGAAGGTCAGCCTATTTAAATATTATTAATATGTTTTGAAGTGTATTTGGTCAGAATTATCTAACATAAACTGTGTAAAGATTGGTAACCTTTGTAGAAATATGAATTTTGTTATTACAAATTTATTATTATTTAGAGCTAGGATGGATTATTTTTCTCCAAAATTGACAATTCTTTGTCAATAAGAAGTTTATTTGAGTCATAAGTTGTAAATATTGGTCATCCTTGCATAATTCAATACATCTGTGAACTTGTTTAGTTAAAGATTGATGTCCTTTGTCCTCTTATGAATTTTTTTGCAAATTAAGCATAGTGTGCATATTATTTGTCATTCTTTGGAAATTAATGTGTTACAATGTGTTTTAAAATAGGATCCTTAGTCTTCAAGCTATATTTACCAAGAATTAAGACAAGATCACATTCAAAGACTAGAGAACCCTTGCTCAATCTAGAAACTCATAGAAGGACTAGGAAAGATAGAGGTAAGCATAGGTATTCTAAATCTCTACCATCATCACCTTTACAATGGATTATTATGTTTGATCTTCATCCAAACATGGTGTGGATTATAAGTTCCCCTATCAATATACTAGGTGTGGTTCATGATTTACCATGTAATACAAAAAAATATTTACCAATATTTAGTCCAAATGGTATTACGACTGCTGAAGAACATGTTAAATATTTCAAAGTTACATGAAGATTTTTGAATGTTTTTCATGAAGATGTATCATGTAGGTTGTTCCCATTTACATTTAAAGATGCTACATATGAATTGTTCCTCAATCTATCTAACAATTGTATTATTTCATGGAATAATTTTGACATTGTTTTCATTGATCAATTTGAAAAGATCATAAGTCCTTATGTCATTTATCATCAATTCAAAACTATTAAGAGATACTAGTGAACCTATTATTTCATTTAATCCCAAGTTATAATGGATTTTTATCTAGACCATAGATCTATATAAACCTAATGAATCTTTAGATTTGGAGGTTTATAAAGATGTTGTTGACCCCATGACTTCTATGTTTTTGAAGAGAGATATTCTACTTATCATCACATTGGCTCAGGCATATTCTGAAGTAGTGGTTATTAGTGACCAAATGTAACCCCAAGGACATATGTCTTATTGTATCCCAAATGTTAATCCTCAAATGCCTACATTAAACCTTTTCCCAAGTAATAACCAAAATACTCCAACATTAAACTAGTTTCTTGCTTTGAATGTATGGCCTACTAGTCATGCTACCCCTAATCAAAATATAGGCTTCTTGAGCCATCAAGTTATCAATGGATTTCATGACAATGATTAGAAGGATTTAGTGCCTACCAATGGAATTAATAGTAACCAAAGTCAAAATGCTAAGGTTCCAAAAAATGAAAATGAATCTATATTGAACGTGGTATAAAAGCTTAGCACTATTTTTTTGCAATTGCAAAAACAAGTTAGTAATGCTAATGATAATTCTAGAAGGAACTTCACATTCCAAAATTTCAATAGACCCAAGAATAGATTTTAGAATGATAGCTTTTATAATAACAAAGCTAATGAGTCTTTCCCTAGAAAAAAGAATATGGATATAAACCTCACTAATATTGCCTTACCAGATTATTGTAGGGTGCATGCTACTTCCAAACATGGTGAGATTGATTGTATTGAGTTTTCCAAAGCTTGTGAAGCTTTTCAAGAAGAACTTGAAATGTTTGAAGTGGTTTCAAATAAAGAGGTTGCTACAAATTCTTTTGAATCTAAACCATCTGACCAAGTGCATATGCTAAAAACACCTAATTTCCCTTTTCAAGAGGATAATGAGCCTAACAATATTACTAAGGAATTCTAACATTTTATTAATTTTTGAAGACATATCATGTAAGAAATATGGAACAAAAATAACCATTGAATACCTATACCCCTCCTAAAAATTATGGGACCCCTCTATACATTATATCAAAGAATAATCTTGAGCCTCCTAGAGGAAGTTCTTCTAAGTTAACGTTAACTATTGATCCTCTAAGCAAAGCTGGCTAAAACATTGTAAAAGATATGAAAAAGATTAAAGCTAATATCACTCTGCACGAGCTAACTCAAATCACAAGACAAAGAGACTTACTCTTGGAATATTTGTCAAAGAAAATTGGGAAGCCCCCTAATAATGATAGTGTAAATGTAATTAAATAAATGATCAAAGCAGAGTCCCCACCTTTTTTACTTACAGTCAGGATATTTAGAAAAAATGTTCATAATTGTCTTTTAGATTTAAGAGCCTCAACCAACATTATGTGTACTTGGATATGTGAATAGCTCAAGTTAATTCCAATTAAATATAATAAGGTAGTCACTTAATTGGATAAATATAGAGTTAAGGTTATAGGAGAATTATTAAATGTGCATATATAGTTGGTTATTGAACCAAGGGTTCAACAATTCATTGATATCAAAGTGGTAGAAATGCCTAGTGATTATGGATTGCTTTTAAGTAGAGAATGGTATGTCTACTTATCATTCACACTTATGTATTCCTTGGAAAGGTGTGCCAAATCAAATAAGAGTAGAAAGGGAACCTCAAATGAAACACATGATAATAAAATATAATGTTATTAATGAAATGGTAAATTTCTTGGATTTTGATTTGGGAGTTTTCACTTTGGAAATTATGAAAGAACCAATTTCTAAGAGTTCTTCTCATATGTGTGGTTTGTGTAAGTTATACATTAATGGTGCTAGGAGTAAATCAGGATCTGGTATTGTATTGATGAATCCTTCATAAAAGCAATACCATGTAGCTTATAAGCTACAATTTCCTTGAACCAATAATTTAGTTGAGTATGAGGTTCTCATACTTGGATTGTAATTCATCATTAAACACAAATTTAAAGAAATTCTTGTACAAATTTAATGAAATTCTTGTATACAGAGACTCTAAACTTGTGGTTAACCAAGTGAGAAGTAAGTACCAGCATAAATTATCTTACTTAAAGAGATATAAATTTAGGGGGATTTGATAAAATATTTTGATGCCTTCAACATCTTAGTTATTCCAAGAGATGAAAACAAAAATAATGATGAGCTTGTCTCTACTACAACTAACCTCATTCCTAATCATGGTTCTCAAAGCATTAGTATTGATCTAATACCTTATCCTTTAATTCTTAACAATATAAATCATTTCCATGTTTTTAATGATAATCAACAAATCATAGATTTATTAACTAATTCTGGGGATTTTGAAGCTCACATTATTGACGAGATTGATGAAACTTCTCATGAGGAGGAACTTAATGGTAAAATCATCCAATTAAGTGATAATAAGATACCTAAATGGATGATTTCATTGAAAAGAATATTTAATTTTGACAAAATTTTAGAAGCACCTAAGCAACCCAAGGTAAATGGTAAGGATTATCATGCAATAAATATTGGCTCACATGATCAACCCCAAATGGTGAATATAGGGAAGGTTTACACTGAACTGGAAAATAGAAAAGCTTGAGAGTTGATTACAAAATATAAGGATGTAATTGCTTGGTCTTATGAAGATTTGAAAATATTTGACCTGAGGATCATTACTCATACCATACCTCTTTAATAAGGTTTCAAACCTTTTAGACAGAAGCAAAGGCCAATCAACCCTATATTAGAACCCATGATTTTTAAAGAAGTCAAGAATTTATTAGATGCAAGGATAAGGTTTTCTATTAGACATTCTACTTGGGTGGCAAACATAGTCCCAATAAAAAAAGAATGGAGAAATAAGATCACGCATAAATTATATAAATCTGAATAGATCATCCAAAAAGGATAATTATCCTTTACCTTCTTTGGATCAAGTTATCCAAACTATTTCAGGATCTACCATGATGTCTTTTTGGATTGATTTTTTAGGTATAACCAGGTGCTTTTTGTTCCAAAGGACAAGATGAAAATAGATGTTACTAATAAATAGGGAACATACACTTACAAGAGAATGCATTTTAGATTAATTAATGTAGGGGAAATTTTCAAAGGGCCAAGGACCATGATTTCCAAAGTTTAGTGGGTAAGTGTATCATCATATATATGGATAATCTTACAGTATTTTCTAAAAATAGAGAAGAGCACTTCATACATTTGAGACAAGTATTTGATAGATGCATGAGGTATGGTGTATCTCTTAACCCGAAGAAAAGCATTTTCTATGTCACTAAGGGAAAATTGTTAGGACATGTCATTACCAAAGACATAATCTCTATAGATCTTGATAGAGTAGAGGCCATTTATAAAACTTGAAATAAACTTCCTCACAAAATTAATCTTGCCAAAGATTAATTTTGTGAGGAATTTTATTTCAGGCTTTGCTAAGATTGTTAAACCTTTGAATGACATGCTTAAGAAAGATGCTATAATTTCCTGGAATCAAGAATCCAAGAAGACCTTCATTGACATTAAGAAGGCAATTACTGAAGCTCCAGTCCTCATAAGTCCTAATTTTTCAAAGGATTTCTACCTATCCTCATTTGCTTTTGAGCATACTATGGTTATAGTGTTAACTCAAAAGGTTGATAGGAATGATCATCCTATAGCTTTCATGATCACAAATTTTAAAAATGCAAAAGTGAATTATTATATGATTGATAAGCAATCTTATGCATTAGTAAAGGCAATAAAAAATTTAGACATTACCTCTTTAGAAATAAGGTACATTCCATATTACATGATCCAACTACAAAACTTATGTTGAGTCAGAATGAGATTGGAGAAAGAAGAGGCAAATTGATTGAAATTATATACGAATATGATATAGAGATGATAATTTCAAAATTAGTGAAATGTTAGGGTCTATTTTAGATGATCGCTAGTATTGACCCAAAATTTTATATCATGCAAGTAGATCAACAAACCTTTCAACATAATGAGTGGTATGACTCTATTATCCATTTACTTATCAATGGTGTATGTCCCCCAAGATTTATAAGAGAAAAAAAGAGAGCCTTATGTCTCAAATCAAATCATTACCTCATCAATAATGGAGTCTTGTATAGGAGGAACTTTGAAGGAATTTATTTGAGATGTGTATCTAAGGAAGAAGTAGCTTAGATTATGACTACCTTTCATGAAAAATTAGGAAGTGGACACCCTTCAAGAAGCATCATAGCTCATAAGATTCTTATGGCTAGGTATTATTGGTCCAAACTCTTCAAAGATGCTTATAAGCATGTGAGGGAGTGTCATTCATGTTAGATAATTAGTACAAAGGAACCAAAGGCAGCCATGCCTTTACAACCTATGATGGTAGATAAACCTTTTGCATAATGGGGATTAGACTTTGTTGAAGTAATAAAAACCAATTCTTCTAAAGGTCATAAGTATGTCTTGACTACTATGGATTATTTTAATATGTGGATTGAGGTAGTAGCCACTAAGTAATGTAGAACAGAGGAAGTGATCAATTTCCTAGAAGAAAATATTTGTACTAGATTTGGAAACCTAGTTTCTTTAGTTTGTGACAATGAATCTGCATTCATTTATATTGAAATGATGTAATGGGATTATGACCAAGGTATTACACTCAATTTTTATTCTACTCAATATCCTCAAGGAAATGATGTTTCTAAATCTACAAACAAAAATCTGATGAAAGCTATCAAGAAATCTATTGAAGATAAACCTAGAACATGGCATAAACTTCTTAATTTTGCATTATGGGTAGATCAAATCAAGATCAAACAAGCTCTAAAAACTTCACCATTTTTATTGGTATATGGTTAGGATCCCATATTTCCCATCACTTTGAAGTTGCCTATGTTCACATTCATGCAAGAATACATGGAAGATGTCAAGAACTTGCTAATTCTTGGCTGTTAGACATTATTCAAATGGAAGATGCCAGAGAAAAAGCATTTCTAGACTTCAATAGACACCAATAAACCTTGAAAATATGGGTTGATAAGAGATCTAAAGTGAATCTATTTAGACAGGGAGACATGGTCCTTCTTTGGGATAAGGCATTGGAACCCAAAGGTAAACATGGTAAATTCACTCCTTTATAGATTGGTCCTTACCAAGTTCTAAAAATCTTGGGTAACAATACTTTCAAATTGAAAGATCTCCAAGGAATAGATTTCACATTGCCTACTAATGGACAATATCTCAAACATTACTTTGCTACTACCCCATTAGAGCTCTTCATGGAATAAATGTGTAAGGTTGTTAAAATTAGAATAGGTAGGCTAGTTAGTTCCCTTTCTTTCTTTATTTTTTTCTTCCTTGCTAGGCTTGTGTATATTTGTTTTATTTGTGTTTTGTTTTTTTTATTCTTCTTGCTTGGTGTTGTTCCTTGGTTATGGTAAAGTCTCATGTTATTTTTTTTGGTTTGGAATTGTTCAAAAGTGTGAATATAAATCTTACAAAGGTGACCATGGTTGGAAATAAAGTAGTATGAAGCAACTAGGGGTATTGGTATAATTTGTTATAGTAATTTATTGTCCTACAAATATTTAAACCTTATTCTGCATCAAAACTTGGTTTTAAGAAGAATGATATGTATACAATGTGAATTTAGTTTATTAACTCATATTCATGCTTACACTTAAAACACATTCTTGTCATGGACTATAGTTTAAATTAAAGGGGAGAGTATCCTAATGCCATAAAATTTGACCAAATCCTTAAAACCAGGCTATATTGGTGTCCAACCTTTGTAAAGGACATAAAAAAAACTCAATACAAAATCTATGGAAATAGAAGCAAAGGTGATTCATGTAATCTCCACCAAGGCTATGGATGCCTGGTTGGAAGTGGAGCAAGACCTTGAATGGAACCAAAGGTATCTCTGTCAAGGATATAGATGTCTGGTTGGCAGTAGAGCAAAGCCCAAGTCTCCCCTAAATTAAGATTTATTATTTTTAAAGAATATCTAAAGAACTCAAAGTTAAGTGTCATGGATCAAAAGGATATGAACATAGATGTTGTTTCTTGAAATTCATGACAAACAGTATGAAGAATCAAAGCACACATTGCATGTTTATGTTTTAATATCTAAGTTTAAATTTTATACATAAGGAACTTGTTTGAACTAAAAGTTAATTCAGGAGAGAGTATATGTCCAAAAAAGGATGTAAAATTCATGTACAAGTTTAAACCAGAGCCCTATGTTCCAACATATTGCTATGTTGCCCCTGTGAGTCACCATTTATTGATACCAACACCCCCCATCTTTTTTCTAGAAAGGGGACCCACGTGATTTTTTTTAGAACTTCTATATCTTGGAGTAAATGTGAAAGATTATTTGATAATAATTTTAATGTTTCTAAAAATCATCTTGAAGGTTATTAATTGTAGGTTCGATAAAATAAGTTAGGGTTCCCAGATAATAAACCCTAGTGGTTTGAATTTAAATGTTTGTAGGAAAATCTCATGGGTAATTTTATGCATAATCAGGTTCTAGCTTAAAGTTCATGTGCTTTTATAGATCTGATGCTTTACACTTGTTCACTAGATTTGATCTAATGGTGTGCCAAACTTGAAGTCTTTTAGAAAGGCATATAATTAATGATTTAGGCCCTAGTAAGGATCCAACAGTGATCACTTAATCAAAGGTTCTAAAATTTAATGGTGTGAAATAAATTTCATTATTTTAAATTTGACATGTTTGCTTCCATCATCAGATGTTTGTGAGGATGTATTTGATGGGATAAAATCCATCAAATTTAAATTAGAAAATAAAGATTTTATCATCTTAAATTTGACAAGTTTGCCCATGTCATTTGATGTCTATGAGGATGTATTTTATGGGACCAAATCTATCAAATTTAACTTAGACAATTCTTGAATCTTTGAGATCTTTCAATGGTTTTCCACATGACATTTGGTTATTGGATCAATAAATTTTATCATCTTAAATTTGATAGGTTCACCCCCATCATTTGACATCTACAAGGATGTAATTGATAAGACTAAACTCATCAAATTTAACTTAGATAATCCTTAAAGCTTTGTTATCTCCTAATGGTTTTACATGTGGCATTCAACTATTGGATCAATAAATTTCATTATTTTAAATTTGATAGGTTTGTGCCTGTCATTTGATGTTTACAAGGATGTATTTGATGGGACCAAACCCATAAAATTTAAATTAAAATAGAAATATTTCATTGTCTTAAAATTGATAAGTTCACCCCCATCATTTGACGTCTATGAGGATGTATTTGATAGGATTGAACCCATCAAATTTAACTTAAATTTTTTTAATAGTAATCAAAGGGGGAGTTTTTAAAGCCTTTTTTAAGAAATTTTTAGTTTTCTTATGAAGTCAAGATTGAAACTATTGGGTGAATATTTTGTCACTAGCTAATTGATGGGAAAAATAGGGGTTGCAACCACAACATAGGGATATTTATCAGCAAAATGTGCAAGTCGACCACATCAAAAGGGGAAAAATCTCTCCTCTCATCAAGGAGAGGTTCCCTATAATTATGAGGTGCTATATACTATATATATATATAAGCTAAAAATAACACTTAGGGTAGGATAACACCATCCATCTATCTTTTTTTAGAGATGATGTTCACAGAGTAAAGGAAAATTCTTGGGTAATTTTTGAAGGAATTTATCTTCTTTCAAAAATGATGTTCAAAATTCTAGAGGAAGACTTCTTGGTAGTAATTGTAATAATGAGAAACCCATGAAAGCACAAAGTCTTTCATTGCTTCCCTCATTGAAACAGGGTGTAGTAACACAACAAAATGAAGTGTAGCACAAAGTCTCCACCTCAACTACCAAAGAGTGAAATATACAAAGGACAATGGGGGCACAAATTCATCCCAAGATCCTTTATATAGAAACATAAAATAAACACACTAAAGAAAATTGTGGCAGCACAAAGTCTCTCCACAATCAACTTCAGGACACCTTCCTAATTACTTGCACTAGTTCTACTTGTTAAATTAAATGGACAAGAATGATTTTAGGAAATAGACATAAGAAAAATTTCCTAAATAACACAAGCTATTCTAGCACAAAGTTTGAAAGGTCACTTGTTTTCTCATTCAAATAAAGAAATATGATTAACAATCTGAGCTCAAAGTCTTAGGAAATGCCTTTCAATTTGGGTAGAGTTTTGATTCTATATCAAAGAGATCTCCTTTGCATAAAATAATATATGACAATATATAACACTCTAAGAAAGACTTGGGTGCTTTGTTTCATAGAATGGCCCATGCTGCATTCAATGCCTTGAATGCATTTTCAATTCTATCAAGGGCCATGTTGGAACATGGCATCGGCCTTAACTGTGGCATGTCAATTCATCTCAAATGTCTCCTCCAAATTATAGGCTGCTTGGTCCTCTTCTTGATATTTATGTAGCTATCCACTTCACCTTTACTCGATGGAGAAAAGCAGGTCGCATCCTTGAGTGCTCAAGCTCTCTGATGTCTACCTGGTGGACTATTTCACCAACTAGAAATAACTCCTATGTATATATTTCTAGTCTTTCCCTCTTATTACCTCTTCTCTTAATGCATTTTATCTCTTCCTCATGATCTAGCTCTCAAGCTATCTCTTCCTTTTCTGCAGGCTCTTTCGGATCCTTCTTCAATTGGTCACTGAGTTTGTTCTGCAGGTTCTGTGCCACATTTAAAAATAAATGGGAAATTTGTTACCTTAAATTTGACATCCATAGGTATGTAATTTATCACTTGAACCACTTTTAACCTTTAACCTTTGAACCATTAGAGTGCATTGGTTCAATGGTTCAATGATTCGAGTGGTCCTGTCAGCTCCTTGGTTCAATCGGCTCCTTGGTTCAATTGGTTCCTTAGTTTAATCAGTTCCTTGGTTCAATCAAATGAACCATCTCTTTCAACTTGTCTCTAAAATATTCCACTTCCTTCCTTCACTTGAATCTTCCTTGTGAACTTTGAACTTCTTGAACTGGTTAAACTCTTTGAACCATTTGAACCTATGAACCATTTTGGTTCAAAGTTCAACGGTTCAATAGTTCATTCTCTTTCTTTGAATCCTTTTATTCTCTAAGTATTTTGAACTTTATTGAACATTTTAACCTTTTAACCTTGAACCATTTCAGTTCAAAGTTTAATGGTTCATTCTTTTTCTTTGAATCCTTTGAAGTTTCAAACTCTCTAGATTCTTTTCTTTTCTATTAAACTCATTGAGCCTTTGAAATTTGAACTCTTTTGGTTCAAGGTTCAATGGTTCATTATTTTCTCTTTTACTCCTTTATCCTTCTAAGTTTTTCAAACTTTATTGAACTTGTTGAACCTTTGAACTTTGAACACTTTTGGTTCAAGGTTCAACGGTTCAATGGTTTAATCTTTCTTCTTCGAAGTCTTCTTTCATTTAAGTCTTTTGATCTTATTGAACTCATTAAACCTTTAAACTCATTGAACCATTTTGGTTCAAGGTTCAATGGTTCAACCTTCACTCTTCAAAGCCTTCTTTTCTTTAAGTCCACCTAACTAATTGAACTTTAGAACTTACCAAAGTCTTCGAACTCATTGAACTCTTTGAAGTGATTTAACTTCTTTGAACTCGTTAAGCACTTAACTCTTTTTTGAACCTTTGAACTCATTAAATCTTTGAACCTTTGAATCATGGTTCAATGGTTCAATGGTTCAATGGTTCATTCCATTTTTTTGAAGCCCACCACTAAGTCTTTTGTTTGAACCTCGGTGTTGAAAAAGCCTTGAAAATGCCTAAGTGTTGGAACTTCTTTCTAAGAAAGCCTGCCTATTAAACCTATGAGTTCTCTAGCTAAGAAGAATCAAATAATTGAAGAATTTGAATACTAAGAACATTTTTTGAGAAGGGAAGAGAGAATTTTGGTCTATAGGACCAAAATAGTTGATATGTTGTCCACAAAAACAAGTGACAAAATTTGGAAACAATAGTTGGCTCTAGTTGGGGAACTTCTATCAATTGTAAAAACAATTGAAGGGAGTAGAATCAATAATCTCTAGTGCCTTTAAGTATGCCATTTGGATATGGATTCATGCTACCCAAAAAAGAAAAGTGCCAAAAAGAAACAAAAAAAAGCACCAAATAGAAATAAAGACTATACAAATATAGATATGTACAACTGATGTCACCTGATACTTCAAGGATTAAAGTGCTTCAAATGTTGCCCACTATGAGGTAGTGAAAAGGGTGTGCCATCTTGATACTTAAATAGGAAACTATTTTCACCATTGAGTTGATGGATAATAAACAAGCCTCTCCATAGGGAATCAAATTTCCCATGAATTCCCTTTGGTTCTCTTCTCTTGTCCCATAATAGAACTTGATCACCAATCTAAAAATCATGGGTTTTTTCTTTCTGGTTGAAGATCTTCTTCACCAAACTTTGATGCACAACAATTTAGTCCACCACCATGGTTCACTGCTCATCCAGCTTGGTCAAGCACATGATCCTCTTATCAATGGAGCTTTCATATGTCTGATCTTTGACCACATTTGCCAATTTCAATGTTGGTAATTCTAGGGTGATTGGTATCTCTACATTGAGACCATATAAAATTTGGAAAGGTGACATACCTATTTCCCTTTTGGGCATAATTTTTTCTACCCATAAAGCATCAAATAATGCTTTATGCCAAGTTTGTTGGTTGTCATCTACTAGCTTTTTGATGATGGTCACCAAGTTCTTGTTGCTCGATTCTTCTTGGCCATTTACTTGTGGAAAATAATTAGAAGAGTGGGAGAGGGTAATCCCATAATGAAAGAAAAATTGAGTAATCTCATGGGAAGAGAAACATGTTGCATTATCAGTCACTATCTTAGTTGGGACCCTAAACCTAGAAATGATGTTCTCCTTGAGGAAATTACATACTACTTCTAAAGTAGCATACTTGGTTGGAATAGCTTCCACCCATATGGTGAAGTAATCTATGGCTATAAGGACATAATCATGTCCATTGCTTGAAGATGGGTTTACAACACCTATGAAATCAATTCCCCATTGCTAAAATGGCTCTTTTATTACTATTGGCTTGAGAGGTAGTGCAGCCAATTTGGGTATTCCGATGAACTATTGGCACAGTTCACATCTTTATGCCCATTTGTATGCATCTTGAAACAGAGTAGGCCAATAATATCTGCTCATAGAATCTTATAGATAGTTACAGGTGCAAAAAAATGTCCTCCACAAGCCAAATTATGGAAGGATTCCAAAAGTTTGTTCTATTGCACTTTGTCCATGTAGCGAAGGAATACTCCATCAAGGTTCTTCTTATATAACCCATTATTCCATAGGATAAAGTTGGTAGCTTTCAATTTAACAGTCCTCCTTTCTTTATGAGACAGGTGAGTAGGACACTCACTGTAGGTAAGGAAATGAGTGATATTTGAATACCACTCATTCGTAGTGGTGATAAAGAGAATTGTTAGTTTGTCTCCCATTTCTTCATGCCCTATTTCTTCTGGTCTATTGTTAGAAATTAATTGATAGAGACCCCTTCCCCACACTAGCTTCATTGATTTGATAATTAGATCAAACTCCTAGATTTTAGCAATCGAATTACCCCTTTTTGTTCTGAACTCCTACTGAGTTAATATGGACTTGACTGTTACATCAAGAACTAGGGAAATAACGTGTGAATTTAGAATGTAAAAGTGGAAATGCTTTACTACCTTTACCACTACATAAGCATGCTTCTCCATGTTTGATTATTCTAGCTCATGAGATTTGAGGGGATAGCTCATGAAAGATATGGGAGATTATACACCTTCTTTGTTCTACTAAACCAAAATTGCTGAAAGTGTGTGTTTGAAAGCATAACTATATATTATGAAACCTTTGGTGTAATCTAGACAAACCATAATTAGTGCATGGGCAATAGTTGTCTTGATGTCTCAAAATGCCAATTTGCCTTCTTCAGTCCAGTTGAAAGTGGCCTTTCCCTTCATCATGTCCATAATGTGGTGAGTCTTCTCTACAAACTCAGGAATGAACCTTCGTAAAAAAATTACCTTTCCAAAGAAAGAGTGAACTACAATCTTACTTGTGGATAGAGTAAGCTCATGGATGGATTTGACTCTTTTTGAGTCAATTTTTATGCCTTCTCAGGATATAATGTGCCTAAGAAGTTTCCCTTCTATTATTACAAAAACAAACTTCTTAGGATTTAGAGAAATGCCATTCTGGTGATATCATTTTAGCACTTGTTGTAGATGGTGCATATGATAAGGGCGATGCTTGGAAAAGATAGTCAAGTCATCAAGGTATACCATAATGAACTTACCCATTTCATCTCTGAAAGTAAGGTCCATTGCTCTCTAAAAAGTGGCACCAACATTTATTAGATGAAATGGCATTCTCAGATACACAAAGGTGCCCCAAGGCATGGTGAAGGCAGTCTTATGCTGGTCTACTTCACTAAATTCTACTTGATTGTACCCTGAGAAGCTATCTAACATTGATAATATATCTGAACAGATCACCATCTGAAGGACTTAATTCATGATGGGTAGAGGGTAGTTATCCTTTAGATAGGATTGATTCAAGTTTCTGAAATCAACATAGAGGTAAATTTTTCCATTCTTTTTTCTCACAAGGACTATGTTTGCAATCCATGTAGAATGATGGATTGGGAAAATTATTCTAGCATTCAATATTTTCTATATTTCAAACAAAATAGTACCTGATATCTTTGGATTATACTTCCAAAATTTTTGCTTACAAGGCACCGAATCACTCTTGAGAGGAATTTCATGGTGAATTTATTTAAGCCTAAGCAACTTTAGGTCATCATAGGAGTACGTCAAAACATCTATGTACTGGTGGAATAGAGCAGTAAACTTAAACTTCTCTTCTAGAGTGCAACACTTCCCAATGTTTACCATCTTGAGATTTTCCTTAGTACCCAAATTTATTTGATCAAACTCCTAAGAGGAGCTTGAATCTTTTTGTTGTTGTTTTATGAACCTATCATGCTTATCAAATAGTTTCTCAAGGGAAACCAATCCTTTGGGAATTTTATTCCCTTTTAGCTGTAGGAATTCATCACCTACATCTGAAATTGTTTCTTAAGTTGATTTCTATGGTAGAGGTCCTTTGCCTTCAAAATGAAGTTGTTTAAAGCTATCCTTTTGTTCCAAAAAGGTGATGATTTGGTTGTCATCTTTGAACACTTGTCAATGATTGGCATTGTTAGGAACACTTGGTGAAAATACCAGTTTGATGGTGTACTTGTCTCCTTCAAAATCTTAGTGAGGAACCAAGAGAGTCATTGAAATAGCTAATGCATCAGCTTGGTCATTAAATTATCTGGGCACTACAAAGATACTGAAAGAATCAAAGATTTCAATTTGATCCCAAACTAGATTATGATAATGATACAATCTTCTATTCTTGGTTTGATATAGGTTCCTCACCTAACAAACCACTAGCTCAATATCTCCTTTAGAGTGAAGGAGTCTGACACCCCTATCTCAAGTAGCCTTCAATTTGAGTAGTAGTGAATCATATTCATCAGTATTGTTGGTGTTGCTAAATTATAATTTGTATTAAGGAAAAATATCTCCTTGAGGAGATATTAGAACAATCCTGGCTCCAGAGCTGGTAGAAGAATAGCTACCATCAAATTATAGTATCCATACATTATTAGGAACTATGCTTTCCTCAAATTTTCTTTTAATTAGAGGGGAGGATTCTTTTGCACTTGTACTACATGTTACCAATCCTTCTATTGTTCTATCTAAACTATTTTTTAGATTGTCATTTTCAAAATTTTCATTAGCTAGGATAGGAACATCTTCTGTAGTTAGGAAGTAATTACCCATGCTTGAAGACTCAAATAAAATTTGAGATTTAGGCACTGATGTTTGAGTGACAACATATTTTTCTTCCTTCTTAGGGAGCAATCTCTACATCACACCTTTGATCGAGATCCTTGCTTCAGATAGGTCCATGCTCAACTCACCACCAACATCCTTATAGAAATTTCATCCAAGCAAAATGCTATAGGAGGCTGGGATGTTAGCCACTAGGACTGTCATCTTAATTCTCTTATTTAAAAATGCCACAAATGCAAATTGGGCATCCTTGATTTGTCCCAATAGTGGCACTTATTTGTTCTCCATGGAGAAACATCTCTCAAATGTCTTGGTCAGTGTGAGAACAAGAGATTCTACCACTTTGGTGGGCATGACATTCTCAGATGCACCTAAGTCTATGATGTAATTATTCAGTTGATGTCCATTTATCCACAGAGAGACATAAAATGGTTTTGTTTTCTCGAGAGAAATAGGAGGAGTAATGACAAGGTTATTTTAGGTGGATGTGTTCTTGGGGGGACTAGTAGTTACTTTTAGAATTGCTTGTCTTATAGGGATGGATTTATCCTTCATACATTCCAATAATTTATCCAACTGTTTAGGGTTAGATTGCAAGAATTTAAATTCAGACATTTGAATTTTGGTTTTTTTGACATGGTCAATTATATCAAATGTCTGAAATGAATTAGGAACAAGGGAAGGCAGTTCATCCTTCTATTTTTTAGGGGGGTGGTACTAGTCTACAAATTTGAAGTTGAAGATGAGGGAATGCTTGAGGTACTTACCTTTTTAGCGATCACCAGGTCCTTTGATTGAAAAAGCAGAGTGGTTCCTCACTTAGTAATTGAAATTATTGGTTGAGCTCACTCCTCTATTTTTTCCTTATCAACTTGTTGGGATGATTAGTTTTGGGACTGGGTGAATACAAAATATGATCCATCAAACACTTCACCTTGACTTTTGGGTTCATCCTGGTAATTCAGGAAACTAATGTTGGAGTTACCAACTAATTCTTCTTGGTCTTTTGTAAAGAGATCAGCATCATTTTCTTGGTTTAATTCAGGCTAGAAAGAGAAATCAAATTTTGTTTCAAGATATCCAACTACTAAATTGGTTGGAGGTGCTTCAATGGCAAGCTTCCCATGTGGGGGAGGAAGGCGATTTGGCTTTCCTTGATTTCTAGTAGCATTGCCTTGGTACGACTGATTGGGAAATATTCTCCTTGGTATATCTCTATATGAAGGAGCAGAAGACATCCCTTATGCCATTTGCTTCCTGAGAGCTAGAAACTCATTTTCTAGCTTCTGCACCATTAGATTAGTGGTGCCTATAGATGGATATTCAGAGGATGAAGAAAATTTACCTCTATTAGGATCTCTCCTTATCTTCCCCACCAAGATGAAATAATCTTCCACCTCAATGGCCAAAGCTTGAGTAATAACAAGGTCTATGTGGCCAGCCCATCTCAATAGAAAACTCAATTCAGGTAGCTTAGAGTTGATGAAGAATCATTTGAGATTCTCAACTATTGACTAAGTAATTATAGGAATCCTATTCCTCAACTTGTACAATTTGGCAATGAAGTCCCTCATAGGTTCATGAGGCTCTTTCTTCATTTATGTGAGTTGGGCCAGTAGGGCATGTGCATCTTCTACAAACCTAAACTTGGCTTCAAATTTGGCTTTGAAAGTGTTCCAGTCAATCACTAATCGAGCCTACAAATGGTAGAACTAGTCTACAACAACACCTTGTAATTTTTATACAAATAGCCTGACTGCTACATCTTCATACTCCATGCCTATCACACCATAGGCTATGTTGAAGGCTATAATATGTTCATCAAGATGAACTCTCCCATCACCAAAGAACTTGGGGAAATTATTCCTTGAACTACATGGTAACTCATGTAGAGGTGGGGTTAAATTGAGTGGGCCAAAAGAGTTACCCCAGGGGCCTTGAACTTCCATTATTTGACTACTGAAGGGAGGGATAACAAATGCTTGAGAGGTATGTATTGATAAAGCTCTACTAATAGTAGAAATGGATGCTTTGCTTGGTAATAGAGACCTAAATTTTGTAGGAGGAAAACTCCTAGTTCATTGGATGTGAGATGGTGAAGGAAATAGATTAAAATTACTTTGTTGTACTAACTCAAATATAGGGTCAACAATACCTTTAGATCTCTAGTTTCTTGTATACCATGGATCTGCTAGAGTGTAAAATAAAAATGGAAAAGAAATGGAACTACTTAAATTTGAAGCTTGAGGCTTCAAACTACTTGTTCTTCCCCAGTAGATCACCAAAAACTATTGGGTGAATATTTTGTCACCAGCTAACTGATGGGCAAAATAGGGGTTTCAACCACAACATAGGGAGATTTATCAACTAAATGTGTAGGTTGATCACATCAAAAGGGAAAAAATATCTCCTCTCATCAAGGGGAGGTTCCCTCTAACTATGAGGTGCTACATACTATATATATAAGTTGAAAATAACACTCATGGTAGGATAACACCATCCATCTCTCTTTTTTTAGAGATGATATTCACAGAGTAAAGGAAAATTCTTGGGTAATTGCTGAAGGCACTTCCCTTCTTTCAGAAATGATGTTTAGAAAACTAGAGGAATAATTCCTGGTAGTAATTGTAACCATGAGAAACCCATGAAAGCATAAAGTCTTTCATTGCTTCCCTCAATGAAACAAGGTGTAGTAACATAGCAGAATGAAGTTTAGCATAAAGTCTCCACCTCAACTACCAAAGAGTGAAATATATGAAGGATAATGGGGGCACAAAGTTGTCCCATGATCCTTTACACAAAAACATAAAACAAACATACTAAAAACAATTGTGGCATCACAAAGTCTCTCCATAGTCAGCTTTAGGACACCTTCCTGATTACTTCCACTAGTTCTACTTGTTAAATTAAATGGAAAAGAATGCTTCTAGGAAATAGACATAAGAAACATTTCTTAAATAACACAATCTATTCTAGCACAAAGTATGAAAGGTCACTTGTTTTCTCAGTCAAATAAAAAAATATGATTAAAAATCTGAGCTCAAAGTCTTAGAAAATGCCTTTCAATTTGGGCATAGTTTTGCTTCTATATCAAAGAGATATCCTTTGCATAAAATAAGAGATGCCAATATATATCACTCCAAATAAGACTTGGGTGCTTTGTTTCATGGAATGGCGCATTCTGCATTCAATGCCTTAAATGTATTTTTAGTTTTGTCAAGGGGCCATGCTAGAATAGGGAATCGGCCATAACTGTGGAATGTCAATTCATCTCAAATGTCTCCTCTAAAGTATAGGCCACTTGGCCCTCTTCTTGATATTTACATAGCTGTTCACTTCACCTTTACTTGATGGATAAAAGTAGGTCACATCCTTGAGTGCTCGAGCTCTCTAATGTCCACCTGGTGGACTATTTCATGAACTAAAAATAACTCTTGCATAGATATTTCTAGTCTTTTTCTCTTGTTACCTCTTCTCTTAATGCATTTTATCTCTTCCTCACAATTTGAGCTCTCAAGCTATCTCTTCCCTTTTTGCTAGCTCTTTTGGCTCCTTCTTTAGCTAGTCGCTAAGTTTGTTCTTCAGGTTCGATGCTACATTTGAAAATAAATAGGCATTTTGTTACCTTGAATTTTATGTCCACGGGGATGTCATTGGTCACTTGAATTACTTTGAACCTTGAACCTTTGAACCATGAGAGTGCATTAGTTCAATGGTTCAACGGTTCAGGCGGTCCTGTCAGTTCCTTGGTTCAATCAGTTCTTTGGTTCAATCAGTTCCTTGGTTCAATGAGTTGAACAATCTCTTTGAACTTGTCTCTAGAATATTTTACTTCCTTTCTTCACTCGAACCTTCCTTGTGAACTTTGAACTTCTCGAACTAGTTGAACTCTTTAAACCATTTGAACCTATGAACCATTTCGGTTCAAAGTTCAACGGTTCAACAACTCATTCTCTTTCTTTGAATCCTTTTATTCTCTAAGTCTTTTAAACTTTATTGAACATTTGAACCTTGAACCATTTTGGTTCAAAGTTCAATGGTTCATTCTTTTTCTTTGAATCCTTTGAAGTTTTGAACTCTCTAGATTCTTTTCTTTTCTATTTAACTCTTTTGGTTCAAGGTTCAATGGTTCAATGGTTCATTCTTTGCTCTTCAAATCCTTTATTCTTCTAAGTCTTTCTAACTTTATTGAACTCATTGAACATTTTAACTTTGAACTCTTTTGGTTCAAGGTTCAATGGTTCAATATTTCTTCTTTGAAGTCTTCTTTCATTTAAGTATTTTGATCTTATTAAACTCATTGAACCTTTAAACTCGTTGAACAATTTTAGTTCAAGGTTCAATGGTTCAACCTTCACTCTTTGAAGCCTTATTTTCTTTAAGTCTATAGAGCTTATTAAACTTTAGAACTTACCAAAGTCTTTGAACTCATTGAACTCTTTGAAGTGGTTGAACTTCTTTAAACTCGTTGAGCACTTAACTCTTTTTTGATCCTTTGAACTCATTGAACCTTTGAGCCTTTGAAGTGGGGTTCAATGGTTCAATAGTTTAATGGTTCATTCCATTTGTTTGAAGCCTGTAGCTAAGTCTTTTGATTGAATGTTGACGTTGAAATAGCATTGAAAATGATTTAGTGTTGGAACTTCTTTTTGAGAAAGCCTGCCTGTTGAACCTGTGAGTTCTCTAGTTGAGAAGACTCAAATAATTGAATAATTTGAATACTTATAACATTTTTTGAGAAGGGAAGAGAGAATTTTGGTCTGTATAACCAAAATAGTTGATATGTTGTCCCCAAAAACAAGTGATAGATTTTGGGAACAACAAAAACATAAAAATCTTGGCCTAAGTTATTTTACTACTTAAAAGGGTAGGAATCTTGCATGATCCAATGGTGATCACTTGCTTGCTAGATTTGATCCAATAGTGTACATCAACATGGAATCCTTAAGATCTCCCAAAGGATCCAATGATGATCACTTTCTCACTAGATTTGATCCAATGGTGTGAGCAATTTGAGGAATTTTAATGGCCTTAAAAGCTTGACAAATGGCATAATTAATAAGCTCAAAGATCAAGAACCAATGAAATGCAAGGACCTGTATTTCACTTTTCAAAGAAAAATAAAAGTGACTTTCAAAAACCAATGGTCACTCTTCAAATGACATTTATGAAAATTTCCATGAAAGGCATGGAACCCTACCACATATGCTCCACATAAGTATGGAGTATCTAAATGAAAGATATTTCATGATTGAAAACATAAGAGAGATGATAAGTAAGATTCCATCATATCTAAGGCATGTATGAGATCAAAGTTAGATGTTTTGGTCATTAAAGAACAAAAACCCTAAACCCTCCATAAAGAAGGTCAAAATTAGTTCAAATTGATTATGTGACACTTGAGATAATTATGAACTAAATTCAGAGTAGGTGCCTTAGTAAGAACTTTGATAACTTTACAATTACCATACACTGTTATCAATGGTAATGGGTAGGCAACAAATGAAAAGTGAAGCAAATATTTATCTAACTTAAGATGGTGAAGGAAGGGTCTTTAAAGACATAGAGTTAGATTGAATAGCATTGAATGCATAGAGAATTAGGAATTGGTCTAAATCATTCTTCTTTTTTGAAGAGTTGTAACTAATTTCTCAAGAAGAAAAGAGGAATGCTTCAGTGTACCAAAGATACAAGGATTCATTATCAATTCAAATGCTAGCCCTTCATCATGAAACTACTAAACTAGAGGTAATGCATTGCATCAACCTTCTTGTTCCTATTTTCATTGACTACAGAGTAGATGGAAAATGGATTATTTATGAAGTAAATGTCAATAAATTTGTATGCATAACTCCCACGGCCTTTGAGACTTATTATAAGATTCCTTTACCTCATTTTGATCTTCTATCATTAAAATAATGGATGAATTCCCAAAACATGGATTCAGTTCTTTCACCTTGGTTAATCCAAGGTTCCCATGTTTTGAGGACCCCTAATGGTGAGATTCCTTTTACCCAATTCATAAAATGTGTTAGGGTAGGTATGACCTTATTGAATAGAGCCTTTGGTGCCTCTTCTTCAACTTATGTGAGTAAGGTTTGGGTGTCTTATGTCCATTACATGTTGGAGCAGAACCTAACCCCTCCCATTAGAGACTTATTAAGTTTCTTCTTGGCCAAAAAATTTACAACCATCAAGAAAAATATTCCAAACATTTATTTATGATCTCTTACCTCTTAGACTCACTCCTAGCCTCTATTAATTTCCATGGTATCCAAAATTTGTCCCTTGATTGTAGGACTACCATTTCCTATCATTAATCCAAATTACATATTTTTAAATACAATAATCATATGAAATTCATATGTGATGGTGTCTTCCCAATCATTTTTGAGACAATCAATGGTATTCTTATGCCTATAATTCATCCTCTAATAAAAAACAAGTGGATACCATGGGGGATGTGTGGTTTTATCTAGATTGCACTATAATAAGGATAGACAAAATCATGGTCCAACCATATAGATTGCCCATATATGTTCCCAATAAGATTATAGAGTAAGAAATTGCTTATCAAATCATCCAGGTCATAAATCAACACTGTAAGAAGAATAAAAAGGCTCAAGTTCATCCCTTCCCACTAGACATTGGTATAATTATAATAAAGGATTGGAAATAGTTGGAGATCATGGTGGTGCAAAGGAATTCTTTTGATTTCTAGTTAGATGATCTTAAGATGTGGGACCCCAATAATAGAGTGGCTAACCATATTCAAGATAAGAAGGTCCTAAAGGCTGAGTACAGGCATCAACCAGGTGTGGGAGATGGTATTTACATACAGGAAAATAAATTTTAAGAAGTCCTACCTAGGGTTAAAAACTACAACATAATTGTAGAACATAGGTTGGTCAAGGATAATAAGCCTTTAGGAGAAATATGGTAGTTACATCCTTTACAATTATTTCTCTACGCTTTTTTTGCTTTTTACATTCAGAAGAAGAAGAAACTAAAGGTTAAGAGTCAGGGGTTTGATGATACCTAGATTAAGTTACACACCATATCCAGATGTTGTAGGAACTCCTCTTTGGCTGTGGAGGAAGACACCTGTAGATGAGAATAAGACTTAAACACTGAAAATGTTAGAGAGATATATGGTGGACTGTCGAGCAATATGCTCAGTCCCAGAAGTGTAAAAACTTCCTTGGGGGATGATAGTCCACTGTTTATGAAAAAGAGTGTCGTATAAAGAGAAATAATGAAAGACTAAGAAAGAGAAAGTAGACAACACATACCTACTCTATGCTGTTAGTCTATCACAGTTGCCAACATCGGTAGTCCTGCTAGCATCGGTTGGTCAATATGCTGACATCGATTATATTACCGATGTCGGTAGGGGCAATGGGCCTTGATGTCGATGTCAGTAGGGGCAATGGGCCTTGGATGGGTTTCATGATATGTCTATGGTTAACAAAGGAGTCTGAGAGGTTTAAGGGTCTGTGTAGGGTTGCAAGACAGTGAATAGGGTCTGGGAAAGGGCCAAGGTAAAGGATAGGGGTGGAAAGAGAATAAGAATGAGAGGAAGGCTTTTCAGCCTTTCTAGGAAGAAAGTTGGGTTATCTTTCAATAATACTCAAGGATATTCAATGGAAACTAATTACCAATGCCTTCTAAAATACTGAAATGAAATAGAAGAATACTTAGCTCTGTTTGGATGGAGAACCAAGAGTGTTCGGATGCTTGTCCCTGATGCGGTTGATGTAGGAAACTCCGTACAACCTTCTAATCCAATGTTTGGAGTGAATTTTGCAGAGTTTCTATAGCCTGGAGAGTGATGATAGAATGTTTATGCCTCATCCCAAAGCCTACCTTTGATATGCAGAGAGTCGAGGAGCAAGAGAATTCAAATTCGGTCCAAGAGAATTCGCATTTTGGGCCTCCAGTCGAGTTTAGAATTTAGTTTTAAGCAACCGACGTTGGTGATACCGCCAGCGTCGGTCGAATGTTGACCGACGTCGATGGCTAAAGAATGGGTAAAAATGCTATTTTTAGCCTTTTGCTCATTCTTCCATCTGCCAAATTCCGTTGTCGTTGTTGAACGGTCCAAAGATGGATTTAATGGGTGAGAGAGTTAGTGGGAGAGTTGAAATAGGTCTTAGGTAATTATGATTAGTCATAGGGTGATAAATGGTCTAAGGGTGAGGTATCCAAGGTGAGGTGTCTAGGGTGATGTCATTAATTTAAAATAAGTAATTTATTTTAAATTAATAAAGTGTGCAAGAGACCAAGGGGAGTCAACATAATTTTGGTGTCTACATTTTCCCCTTTTTTTGTCTTGTTGGTTGTTCTAATGAACTACAAGACAAAAATAAGAGTAAGTTACCTTAGGTATGGGATAAGGTGTAAGTTGCCCCAAGTATGGGATGAGGTATTCCCCCTCAAAGTGGGAGTAAAGGGAAGGTAACCTGATATCGGGTGTTGATTTGATAGGCAGTGGATGGGTATGGTGAAGTTGGAGTGTGAACGCTACAATAATTGAGATTGCATGTATACCACTTCACGTGATAGGTAGGTCAAATTGTCACATGCAAGGTCAAGGAGCACTAAAATCAAATTAACCAGTCCCCAGATTTTTAGTCATAGCTGATTGGGTTAAACGATCAAAGCTGTAGCTCCAATGGTCAAAGTGAACTAAAATCAAAATAACTGGTCCCCAACTTTTTGGTCATAGCTGATTGGATTATTTGATCAAAGTTGTAGCTCTAATGGTCATCATGTTCCAAGTACTTAGGCTAGGAAGTGATCCTGGAAAACATGAAAAATGTCACAAATATTGGGGATCAACTTGAGCGTGATCTGTCAATAGGTGTGACGGTCGTAGTGTGGGTTGCATACAATTTGCCAACTATTCGTGAGATAACATATATGCAATCAAAATAACCAAGGCAAAGTTGTCTCGAAAGTGGTCATCATCTAAGCAGATAGTTGTGATCTTTAAGGTCATCAGTCGAGTCAGGCTAAGATATAAGTCATCTCAAATGGTGTGTGTTATGGCCAGGGAGATGTATGTGATCTCCAATGTGCCCCATGAGAAGTTTAGGTAACTCATTCAGTATCAGGGCTGATTGTTTGGTCATGATTTTGGGTTGGTATAGATAGTTGGTCCATAAGATGGACGGATGAAGGAATGGCTGAGCTAACCTTAGAAGACCCCATGTCAACTGAGTGCTACCTACATAGCCCCTATTTGAAGGGCCTCAGGCCAATGTAGTTCTCCCTGAAAGGGAAGAAGAGAGTTGATTATGGATTGGATTTGACTAGGTTAAGTCATGGTTAAAGGTGAAATGGTTTTTCCATCAAGTAGATGAACAAACAAATAGCCGACGTCATTAGGGAGATGAATGGGCAAATGGCTGAGCTAACCCCAGAAGACTCTGTGTCAACTGAGTGCTGCCTACATAGCCCCTATTTCCAGGGCCTCAGGCCAATGTAGTTCTCCCCAAAAGGGAAGATAGAGTAAAATAGGTTGATAATTGGTTTGGTCATGTTAATGGTTTAGCACTTTCCATATGTCTGATGGTACATGCTTGAAATGATGAGTGTATGATGATGTTACAGCCTTTTCCATATTATGTGATGGTGTATTCTATAACATAGGTTATGTGGTTTTTCATCCCTAGCAATTTTCCATATTGGTGATGGATGTATGCTAAAAAAGAAATGAGTTTATTTATGCTTTGGTACTTTTTGTATTGGTGATGATATATGCTTGACATAAATTGTGTTTGGTTGTTAGTTTCCATGTGTATTGTTTCCCATAGAAACTAATGTGAATGGGCTATGATAAGTTATATAGCACAAATTCATATTTGCATTAAATAAATCATGAGGTTATGTTAATGGTTAGAAAATGTTTTGGTTTGGTTTGATTTGGTTTGGTTTGGTTTAGAAAATGATTTGGTTGGATGTGACAAAGGTATGTAAGAAGTGAAAGGTGTTTTGCTCTTTCATTGACAAGGACCATAATGGTAGCATAGATAGGGTTGTTGCAAACAAAAGCCTTGTTCATGCATTATGTCATTGACCATTGTTTGTGTTAGAAAAGTATTAAAATCACTTGATGTTAAGTGAGCTCAAAATCCCTTGGGTATGTTGGGGTAATAGGTTTGATTATGTGAGGTGTGAGGATAGCGTAACCCTTTTTAGCAAGGATAACTTTTCCCTTTTTATAGGCAACCTTGAGAATGACTATAGGCAAGTCCATGATTTAATATTTTGTCTGTCAATTTTTTTTTTTTGGGTAGACTGATCAATGCAAGAAGTCTACGTGGGGATGTTGTTTTGTTTTGTGGTCATATGTGAAGCTAATCAATGTGGGAAGCTTCTGAGAGAGTGTTGTTTGTAGAAAAATTTGGGTATAACCATCCTTCGAGAGAATGGTATATATTCTAATTTGTATGGTTGAATGTCTTTGAATAGCTATCCTTCAAGTGAGTAGTCTATTAATTATAGCAATAATGCAGCTGCCCTTCAAGGGAGTAGTCTACATTTATAGTTTATAACCTTTGAATAGGCATCCTAGTTTTATAAGTTTTGTGGACTGAAGTTTTAGTCATGGACTATACTATAGAGGTTTAAGGGTTTCCCTTTTAGTAGGACAAAGCATTAATGCAAAAAGGATTAACTAATGTTTATGGGGAAAAGGGTTGAAAGGAATAGGAATGAGGATGACAAGGGTTGCTCAAGGGACGAGCTCAAGTTAAATATAAAGTGAGTGATTACTTGATTAACAGTAGAATGGTCATAGATGTAAGGCATTAAGGGGCTCAGGTTCTGGTCGGCCTTCGAAAGAAGATAGATGATAAGTCCATGATCCATACTTATGCATTATGATATAAGGTCCGAGCCAATTAAGAACAAACTTGCCTCATTTACTTCTTTCCATATTGGTCACGTGTTGGTTTTATTTAAGGATGAGATCCCCAATTTTGAAATCTCGCTCTTTCAAATTTTTGTTATAGGCAAGTTTGATGTGATTTTGGTAGATATGAAGATGATTAAGAGTGGCAAGATGATGTTCGTCAAGTAACTTGAGTTGAGCTAATCGATCTTGACAAAAGTCATCGTTAGAAAGTATGTCATGTAAAGAGATATGTAAAGAGGGTATTTGTACTTCAAGAGGCAAGACAGCCTTAATTCCATACACTAAAGAGAAAGGTGTAGCACCCATAGGGGTTTGAATGGTAGTGTGGTAGGCCCATAAAGTGAAGGGAATGTGAATGTACCAATCCCTTCCAGTGTTGTTGACCACCTTCATTAGGATTTTGGTTAAGATTTTGTTAGAAGCCTCTGCCTGTCCATTGGCTTGTGGGTAATAAGGTGAGGAAAAGTTGAGTTTGATGCCAAAAGAGTCACAAAGTTTTTGAATAGTTTTGTTTTTGAAAGATTTGTCATTATTGGTGATGATTTTGTGAGGTACACCGATATGACAAATGATGTGGTGGTTGATGAAGTCGATGATTTTGTCATCTTTAGTGGAGATGAGGGGAATAGCTTCCACCCATTTAGTGAAGTATTCGGTCATGGTGATAATAGATTGATGTCAGAGAGATGAATGATGGTTAATCTCGTTGATTAGATCTAAGCCCCATTATGAAAAGGGCCAATAATCCTTAGCAACTTGTAAAGCGTGGCTAGGGACGTGAAGTAAGTTAGCATGTTGCTGGCATTTAATACAATGCCGAACATAGTCACTACAGTCTTGGTGAAGAGTGGGCCAATAATAGCCCAGGCGAAGGATACATTTTGCAATCGAGTTACCACTGAAGTGTCCTCCACAAATCCAATCATGAACTTATTTAATGGCATGAGATGTTTTAGTGGAGGTTAGACATCGAAGAAGGAGGCCATCAAAACCTCTTTTGTAGAGAAGACCCCCTAGCATGGTATATCAAGTAGTACTTTTGATAAAAGCCCACTGTGTATTGCTAGAAAGATCAGGAGGTATAATAGAATAAGTTAGGTAGTCCACAAGTTGTTTATGCCAAACATCCTGTGGACTAGAGTTGATAGTGCCGACAAAGTTGATGTTAGTTGAGATATATGAAGGCAACACCAAATGGTGTACCATAACATAGATTCTCGAAGAATAAGATGAAGATGGTATGCCTGAGGCGAGAGAGGCCATAGTGTTGACAAACTTATTCATAGATCAAGGAACAATTTGCAAGAGATAATGGTTGAAAGACTCTAACAATGTGTCAACATGGTGTTTATACCTTTGCAAAACTTTGTTTTTACAAAGGTATGAATAATTAATCTAATTAATGACTAGTTGTGAGTTTCCAAAGATGTTGATTGTCTTGATGCCTAAGGAAATGGTAGTTTAAAGTCCCAAAATTAAGGCTTCATATTCAGCCATATTACTCATACATTCAAAGTCAAGATTAAAAGAGAGAGGCATGGGTTCACCCTCTTGAGGGATGAGAATGACCCCCACACCCCCACTATGTTGACATTTAGATCTATTAAATAACATTGCCATTTGATAGAAGATGTCATCAGTGGAAAGTGTGGTGATAGATTCATCGGGAAATTCACAATGAGAGGGTTGGTTGTCAGGTAGAGGGGCATCTACTAGTTGGTCAATGATTGTTTGCCCCTTTATGGACTTTTGTTAGATGAATTCCAAATTGAACTTAGCAAGAAGCATGAGCCAATGAGCCATACATTGGTTTTGGTATGGCTTGGAATGCTTGTATTTGAGAGGGTCGGTATGAGTGATGACATAAGTTTTGTGATTGAGGAGATAATGACGAAGTTTAGACGTGGCAAAGACTAATTCCAAGCAATGTTTTTTGGTATGAGTATACCTAGTTTTGTAATCAATGAGCATTTGGATTATGTAATAAACTGCTTGCTCACGATGTTGTTCATCTCGATGCGTGATCATGGCACCTAAGGAATGATTCGTTGCTAAAATGTAGAGATAGAAGGGTTGATCTTCTTTAGGTGGAATAAGGACTGGTGGAGACACAAGATAACACTTAAGAGCCTCAAAAGCCTCTTGGAAATCTTTATCCTAATTAAAGGAGACATCCTTCTTGAGGAGGTGATTGAAGGGTTGACATCGGTCAGATAGCTGCGAGATGAAGCGATGAATAGATTGAAGCTTCCCTTGCAGGCTGTGAAGTTGTTTTAGATTGGTTGGTGGTGGCATCTCGAGTATAGCTCGAATCTTAGCGGGATCAATCTCAATTCCATGAAGAGAAATGATGAAGCCTAAAAGCTTCCCTGAGAGAACCCCAAAGACACATTTCTTGGGGTTTAGTCAATTGTTGTATTGGAAGAGGTGAGTGAAAATGATTTTGAGAATAGTTAAATGGTCACAGCAGAGTTTGGATTTCCCAAGTAGGTCATCCATATAATCCTCCATGATTTTTTGGAGGAGATCATGAAAAATATAGGTCATGGCACATTGATATGTGGTGCCTACATTTTTAAGACCAAAAGGCATGACCCTATAACAAAATGTCCCCCATGGGGTGATAAAGGTTATTTTATGTTAATCTTTTGGTGTAATCAAGATTTGCTTATATCTTGAAAACTTGTCCATGAGTGATAGCATCTCATGACCAGTTATAAGATCAACAAGTTGGTCGATGTTAGGTAAAGGAAAGTCATATTTTGGGCAAGCTAGGTTGAGATCCTGATAATCGATACAAATTTGGATTGCCCCAGTTGCTTTTATGATAGGGACAATGTGTGACACCCATTGCAGATAATCAATGGGTTGGATAAATGAGACAGAGAGAAGACATTGAAGCTCCTCTTTGACAAGGAGTGCAACGTGAGGATGCATTTTGTGAAGCTTTTGCCTAACAGGCTTAGCTTCATGGTTTGTGATGATATTGTGAATGACAATATTAGGGTCGATGCCAGGCATATCGTTATAGGTCCAAGCAAAGGCTTTGTTATGATCTGTAAGGAATTTGGTATAGTCAATTTGTTTCTGGGCATCCAAAGATTGACCAATCTTTAAAATGTGAGGAATATTAGAATATGGGAGGTTAATGTCAATGATTGATTCATTTAACATAACCTAAGTTTCCAAAGGAAGGGATTGTTGAATGAAGGAGTCATCTGCACCCATGTAGGTATGGCATCATCATCCATGCATTGGACAGTGTTGATGGTAGAAGATTCATCGTCTATCATGTCTGGATAAATGAGAGGAAGGGACCTTAATACCCCACCTAGTTGATAGGTCAGGGGTTTCAAGTGAATGGCATTTATGCAAAAAAAAACTAGGAGGGATAGAAACCACTGACTCTATAGGTGAGGATGGGGGAATAGGCAAGGTTGGAGGAGATTGTTCTAGAATAGGTTCATGACGAGGGTTTTTAGAAGTTTTAGTAGGTTCTTCAAAACTCAGGCCATATCATTTCTTGGCATTTTTTATTGCCTCATCTTTTGGAGGCTCAATGGGCTAGTGGGAACCTTGTTCGTAGCGCCCAAAGCCAAAACCCTTCCACACACACCTATGAAGATAGGTGTGGGAAAAACTAGGGTTACCAAGAAAGGAGAAATTAGAAGTGAATGGTTGGGGTGATGAAAGAGGGTTCCCATAAGTAGGAGCTCAGTCTAGCCCTCCATAGATGATATTAGTTTGAAGATTAAGAGGACCATATGGAATGACCATTCCGATGTAATGGTCATAATTTGGGTTGTGATGAAGTTGTCCATATTCTTGAGGAGTTTGGAACATGTCGAGAGTAAGAAAATGATACTCCCCAAGTGAAAGCCGCTAGAAGGTATCTTCTATAGGATCTTTCATGGTAGCTTGAGGAGTTGTGTAAGTGTGATAGGTGCCTATGAACTCGTCGAGGCTTTGGTAGGTGGAGGTGGTGTTTGGGTTGATGTTTTCAAAGGGATGAGAACATCATTAGGTTGATAAGTTGTGTTACATGTTTTGAAAGGGGAAGGGTCAGTAGGAATGACGTGAACTTGACCCTCATATTCAAATTTGACACAATGATGTAGTGTCAAAGGGACACAGGTCATGGCATGAATCCAAGGTCATCCCAATAACTTGTTGTATTAGAACTCCCCCTTAATGATGTAGAAGAGTTTTGGGACTATTCATGGGCCAACACGAATATGTAAGATGATGTTGCCAATGGTAGTGGCAATGGAATCATTGAAGGAATGAAGAATTGCATCCATTTTTGACATGAAATTCTTTAGGAGGGCTAATTGGTCATACGCATGGGTGGAGATGATATTGATACTAGCACCCCAATCAGTTAAAACTGACTTAATGTGATTTCAATCAACGTAAGCTGTGATGAAAAGGGTAGCATCCTGATCTTCCAAGTTAGAGGTTGGAATTTTAGAATCACTAAAGGTAATAGAGGTGATGGTGGGTAATGATTGGACTAAGGTAGCTAATGGTTGAGGGTCTTCTGGTTGGACCTTTACTGCCTATAAAGCTTTGATTAAAGCTTGGTGATGGTGTGGAGAGCTTCGAATGAGGTCATATAAGGACATCTTCACTGGGGTTTGGTGAAGTTATTTCACCATGGAATCATGAATTACCTCTGAAGATGTTGGATGGGAGGTGTCCAAGATTGAAATCTTGGGTTTTGGTGGTTGAGAAGGTTTGACAAATGGGTATGTGCAAGGGATAGAAACCTTCTCTTTTCCTTTATCCTTTAAAATTTGTGACTTGGTGGCCACATTAATGGTGTTAATCTCAAATAAAAGGGAGGAAGGAGGTAAAGGGACCATAGTCTGATGATGGGATTTTGATGAATGTGAGGAGGTTTGAGAGGTATGGGAAGGTGTCGAAGGTTTGTCGAAAGAATCTTCAACAAGAAGGGTGTCTTTTCCATGTATTGGCAAATGACAACCTTAAGGGCACAACAATTTTCAGTGTCATGTCTAGGTGTGCAATGATATAGGCAAATTTGAGTGTCATCGAACCATAATGGTTTTGATCTGAGAGGTTGAAATGGTTTAATAGGTTGGAGAGTGATGCTAGAGGATTGTAACAATCAATGAAGCAACAAAGCATAGGAACCTGCTAATGGGTCTACGCTTGTTGTTGTAGTAGATGTTGACAACTTCTATTTTATAAGAGTCATTGAGGGAGCTTTTTGTACCACTTTTTTAGTTGGTGGTGTGGCTACTTGTGTAGATGACACTTTTTTGGTGGGAGGTGCCAAGTTTTTCAGAGGAAGTATATTTTTGATGGGTAAAGGTAGCAAGGGAGGTAATTTTTTTTTGTTAGATGTTGGAGTAGGAAGCACTCCTATTAAGGTAGAAGGGTATGGGCCCAAAATAAAAGGCAATGGTGATGGTGGGGGAAGAGTTATCCAATGTGGTTTAGTGGCCTTCTTCAATACATCGTGAGGACCACTAGTATGGGGGGCAAGGTTCAAGTCTATATTCACTTGTGGGTGAGTGAGGTTAGGTACGGGGTGAACACCAAGAGATTTAACTTGTTTGGGTATGGTGGTCACTTGTGAGTGTTTAGGTTCAGATGTGGATGGTTGAGCTTTTGAGTTATTAGAAGTAGAAGCCTGGTCTTTGTTGACAACTTTAGGATGATTTGCTGTAAAAGGGTTGATAGTACGAGATGAAGTAGGATGTGTAAGATAAGGAGATTTAAGTCACTCCCATAATGCCTCATGCTTGAAGTTCCTCGAATGGAGAAATCCTAAGTTCTCAGCCAATTGATAGAATGGTTTTGAAGATGTTGGATGAGGCTTTGGTTTTTTAGAAGACGTGGGTGGTTGTGAGAACAAAAATGTGTTAGATGCAATGATCTCAGGCCAAAGGCATGAGAGAGCCATTACTATATTATCTTCAGTCGAAGTAGGTGAAGAGACAAGTTCTTCTCTTGGTGGAGAAGGAATTGGAGCATGTGACTCCTCAAGAGGATAAAGGGCAGGGATGATCATAAATTCTACTTGTGGTAAAAGAACGGGAAAAGGATGATCTTCCATGGGTAAAAGGAAGGATGAGGGTGGATCTAGCAGCATTGGTATCATCAATGCATCCTCAAATATAAGAGAGTTCAAAGTAGACTCTTTTGTGCATACAAGGGGGGAGGATGGAGGACTAATAGGAGAAGAAGGTTCTTCCACTCGTGGAGGAGAAATAAGAGAAGAAGGCTCTTCTACTTGTGGTGGACAAATAGGAGAAGAAGGCTCTTCTACCTGTGATGGAAAAATAGGAGAAGAAGGCTCTTCTACTTGTGGTGAACAAATAGGTTGACTAACCTCTTCAAACTATGGGAGTTGTTGGTTAGGAATAAAAGGAGAAACCATGTCGACTGTGCATATATTACACTCTTAGGAGTCATCAGCCATGGTTTGTACATTGTTTTGGCTAGGGGGATGGTTAGGGAATGGTTATCTAAAGATGTCTATGTTTTGGTTAGGTGACACATTTGGGTTATCCAAGATAAGATCCCCTTTGTCTAACATATCCTGAATAACGTTCTTGAGGGTTTTGCAATTTTCTATGTCATGACCTTTGACACGATGATAATTACAGAAGTCATTCTCCCTATACCATGTTGGGATGGCTCATGAGGGATCAAATTGAGGTGGTGGTCAAATTTGAGGGAGGTTAAGGACTCCCTACTTCACTAGTTTATCCAACATAGAAGCGTATGATTCTCCGATTGGAGTATATTGATGTTGTACGCATCATTGTTGGAATTGTCATGTAATGCTTTTTGATGTAGAGGGTTCAGATTGGTTAGTTGTGGTAGAAGAAGATGATCTAAGTACCACATCATTTGTTGATCCCTTCGATTTGGAATTAGAAGAAGAGGATTTGGATGAAGAATCATTTGATTTTGCATTAGTATTTTAACTATGTAGTTTGACTTTATTTTCTTCGACAACATAGAGTTCAAGATTCCTAGCCATGGTGAAAGCTTCGTCAAATGTATAGAATATTTGGACCTGCAAAGTAGATGAGATGTGTTTGGCACATACTTGTGAAAAGAGCTCAATGAGCTTAGGTTGGGGTAAAGAAAAGGAGAGTTGGTTGATTAAACTTCTCCATCGAGCAACAAAATTAGCTACTGATTCATCGTTGAACTGTCTAATAGAATATAGGTCTGTGATGGAGACCTTTTTAGTGATGTTGATTGAAAAGTGGTCAAAAAATAATTAAGCAAGTTGAGTGAAGGTAAAAACAGAGCAACTGGTAATAAAACTATACCAATCAAGGGCAGCACCAAAAAGTGACATGGGAAGTGTGCGAAGTAATAATGCATCATCGTGTGTTATAAGGTAGCAAGCATATCTAAACGCTCATAGATGTTATTGTGGGTCCTCTTTACTCTGAAAATGAGTAAATTTTGGGAGTTCCCACCAACTAGGATATGGTCGAATAGGGACCAAAGGATGGATAGGTTCATTACAGATTTGTTCATATGAAAGAACACTCTTTCAACCTGAAATAGACGTCTCAAGGTTGGACATCTTATCCATCAACATCTTGATTAGATCAGCTGATGGATTGGCAGGAGGGGCACCCCCTAGATTGTAGGGTACCTAGAAGACATTGGGAGGGATGTAAGACGTGTTAGGTTGCATTTATATAGGCACAACATATTGATATTTTGCTATGGGGACTGATGTTGAGGTCAAGGGCACTTGTGCCATGGAGTTGCGGGCCACAAATTGACTAGGTGCCACCAAAGGTGGTTGGATGGTGGTAACACTAGTTAGAGGATAGGTAGTCACTCTTGTATTTATGGGTGCAAGAGTGGGCAGGATAGAAAGAAACAAGTTTTGAAAAGGTGTTGAACTTGTTTGCATTATTTGTGGTTGAGGGGGTACAAAAACCCTAATGGAGGTAGGTCCAAAAATGGAAGGGGAGGCCAACTCTTTAATGTTGGTGATGGTTGGGTTATTAGTTGAGGTAATGGCCTGAGTAACCATGGGTTGAGTAACAGAGGCTATTGATATATTTGTCATTTCAACAAAGGAAGTTGGCATCCCAAGAACAGGGTTACCTGAAGGATCTCGTGTTTGGCTTCTTGTGAGGTAGTGTTGGGGAGCCTTGATGTTGAGGTCAAGGAATCTCTCGAAGTCTTGATCCCCTGTGGGAATAATAGGTGGTTGGTTCAAGGTTGGAGTATGCTCAATGTCTGAAGGATACTCCATTAGAGGACTTGTTATGAAGGGTGAAGGTGGAAGTGGTTGTTGCCTTGCATGGTCAACAACAATTTTAGCTTGACTACGTGTCAAAACCATTCAAGGAAAAATGTGTTCAGGTCCTAAAAATTGTATATTTTAGTTTCTAAAAACAAGAATGTGTGTTTGATAGCCAAAAAGTTGGGTTTTGAGCTTGTTATTTGAAAAGAAATATTTTTGACAGTGACCGACATTGGTTAAATAACTGATGTCAGTTATGATAGTTGCCAAGGTTAGTGGTATAACTGATGTTGGTGAGGATGAGTTGCCGACATTGGTGGAAAAGCCGATGTCAGTGTCTTTGTATTTCTAGAAACACAAAAAACTGATATTTTTGAAAAAAAGAGAAATTCTGAGTTGTTTTTAGATCTCAGAATGCGACCTCACTAGCTCAAAAGATCAGATACAGTTAAAAAAATAGATGATGGCAAGCAACCTCTAAATGTTAAATTCCTAAGAATAAATTTTAGAGTTGTGGTGGCTTATGCCTTAGAAGAGTATGTTTGGGAATTGGGCTTTTAGAACGG
Organism: Torreya grandis; assembly: GCA_037957365.1. Taxonomy (NCBI): domain Eukaryota; kingdom Viridiplantae; phylum Streptophyta; class Pinopsida; order Cupressales; family Taxaceae; genus Torreya; species Torreya grandis. The sequence goes on from JARHVA010006328.1 coordinate 482,924, forward strand.
ATCTAAAAGAGGAAGTCTATGGTTGGTTTTGGGTTATGTTTTGGTGCTCAAAAATCTGTATTAGGTTATGTACGTGGCTTGGTGCTGGGGCTTGCTCTCGTCACTTCATGAACCCAGAGCCGAGCTAGGCCACTTATCCAATATATACTTTGCCTATAGTTTATACTCTGCCAAAGAACAGAGTGGGTCCTCCCCTTGGTTGTGAAGTCCAAGTAGGATCGCTAGGAAGGGTAAGGTATCTTCTAGGTGGTGAAATCTTAGTCGGACCTTGTCTCAAGTATGTTTAGATGTTTGATTTTGTGAATGTGGTCTGGTTGTGTAACATATGTGCACTACAATTTATTCATAATGCATTTTTAATTACTAGATGAGCTAATATGCCTTCAAGAAGAAATGAAATGCAATTATTTTTAACCCAAATTGAAATGTTTTGTTCAAATGCAAACAAGTGGAAAAAGGGTTAAGAGCATGAATTTTCACTACTCTAAGATATAGGGAAGAAATGACAAGAAGAAAAAGAAAGATATTCTTTTTAACTTGTGCTAATGGTTTCTTTTTGAAATAAAGAGATAGAAGAAGGATGCAAGAAAAGAAAATTTTCCTAATGCACCTATATGAAAGTTTGGTTTTAGAAGAAATGAACCCAAGGAAAACTCCAGGGTCCCACTAGGTATGCCAGCATGTTTCTCTACACTTTTTTTTCCTTTTACATTCAAAAGAAGAAGAAACTAAAGGTTAAGAGTCAAGGGTTTGATTATACCCAGATTAAGTTGTGCACCGTATCCAGACATTGTAGGAACTCCTCTTTGGTTGTGGAGGAAGACACCTATAGATGAGAATAAGACTTAAACATAGAAAATGTTAGAGAGATATATGGTGGACTACCAAGCAATATGCTTGGTCCCAAAACCGTAAAAACTTCCTTGGGGGATGACAGTCCACTTTTTATGAAAAAGAGTGTTGTATAAAGAGAAATAATGAAAGACTAAGAAAGAGAAAGTAGATAACACATATCTGCTCTATGCTCTTAGTCTGTCATAGTTGCCAATGTTGATAGTCCTACCAGTGTCAGTTGGTCAATATGCCGACATTGGTTATATTATCAATGTCAGTAGGGGTAATGGGCCTACATGCTGATGTTGGTAGGGGAAATGGGCCTTGGATGGGTTTTAAGCTATGTCGGTGGTCAATAGAGGAGTTTGGGAGGTTTAAGGGTCTGTGCAGGGTTGTAAGATAGTGAATAGGGTCTGGGAAAGGGCCAAGGTAGAGGATAGAGGTGGAAAGAGAATAAGAATGAGAGGAAGGCTTTTCAGCCTTTTTGGGAAGAAAGTCAGGTTGTCTTTCAATAGTACTCAAAGATATTCAATGGAAACTAATTACCAATGCCTCCTAAAATACTAAAATGAAATAGAAGAACACTTAGCTCTATTTGGATGGAGAACCAAGAGTGTCACGGTGCTTGTTCCTGATGTGGCTGATGTAGAAGAATTCGTACAACCTTCCAATCCAATGTCTGGAGTGAATTCTACAGAGATTTTGTAGCTAGAGAGTGATTATAGAATCCTCCCACCTCATCCCAAAGCCTAGCTTTGATATGCAAAGAGTCCAGGAGCAAGAGAATTCACATTTGGGCCTCCAGCCAAGGTTAGAATTTAGTTTTAAGTAACTGACGTCGGCAATCCCACTGGCATCGGCCAACGGTTGACTGATGTCAGTAGCTAGAGAATGCGTAAAAAGGCTATTTTTAGCCTTTTGCCCATTCCTCCATCTGCCAAGTTTAGTTGTCGTTGGTGAACGGTCAAAAGGCAGGTTTAATAGGCATGAGAGTTAGTGAGAGAGTTGGAATAGGTCTTGGGTAATTATGATTTGGAGGACTTAGTCATAGGGTGATAAATGGTCTAAGGGCGAGGTATCCAAGGTAAGTGTCTAAGGTGATGTCATTAATTTAAAATAAGTAATTTATTTTAAATTAATAAAGTGTGCAAGGGACCAAGGGGAGTTGACACAATTTTGATGTCTACAATAGTATCACTTACTTCTAAGACCATCTGGGACTACACATCAAGAACCACCTATTGTGGGATTATCTTCTGAGCCTCAGTAGGGATAATTGAAAAAGTCATCTCAAATTGAGCAAATTGAGGATGCAAAAGGAAAAGGTAAAGCTATAAGTGAGGAGTCCAAGATTTGAGCAAAGACCTATTGAAAGCCTCCAAATTCAAGCATCTCCATGAAGGCCTTCTTCCCCAATAGAATTTATCATATTAATTTCTTTGGAAATCAAAGAAATAATGGATAGTTACCTTTTTAACATCATGAATAATTATGGTTTAGATAAGGAAGAAGAACCATCTGAGGAAGCATGCAAGGAATTGGTTCCATTGAGTAGTGGAAAGAGATAGGCAGAATTAGCCTTAGTTCCTCTGGCTCCAAGAAAGAGGCCTAGGTTAACTTTCACTCACCCTAATATTGAAATAAACCTCTTTAGTGATGACAATCCTATTTATGGACCAAACATTATTGAATGGTTTGTTTATGGGAAGTTATAAAAAATCTCATCCCTTTCTCCTTCACTGGCTCTGACTTGAGTGAACATAGGTGTTTAGGATAATGTCAATCCATGGATTCAAGATATGTTAAATAAATAAGCAAAGAGAAGCGTATATATTATTCAAAACAAGGAAATACAATGGGTTGATACCCCAGGAGTGTGTAGGAGTTCAAATGTAGAGATTTATAAACAAGCACAGGTGAAATACCATGATCCTCAGGTCTAATTTAATCAAAAGACATCAACTCTTGAAAGAGTAGTGACCAAAAAAGTCATTATTGGTACTAAGGAGTTCACCTTTTAGAAGGTGGAGCCATTCATAGCTTAACTCCTATTCTAGGATAGGCAATATGAGAACATCCTATTTTTCAAGAGGATGTATCTAGTGTGGTACTGGCCCAATCAAAAATGGCCTTGGCTAGAGTTTAAGGATTGAAATAGAGGATCCTCAACTTGGAAATAAAAAATCAAGATTTGGAAGCTCAAGTCTTATTGACAATTCATAAAAATATATTGTAAATGCTGAATAAATCCTTGATGGATGCATTTGAGAATTTGAAAAGAATTAAGGCTAGATTGAATGCTTTGGACCATCAAGTTGAGATGTCACAAACCTTACTCACCCAGTGGCAAAATTCTCAAGCTCAAATGGAGGAACTCATCAAGGTGCATAAGATAAAGCAACCCTTGAACTTCAATGTTTTCAAACTCATACATCTAGACATCCTCATGGTAGTTTTGGTAGATAAACAAGAAGATTTGATCACTTAGATTAGTGATGTCAAGGACTTCATAAAGAGAGACATAGATTTGGTAAACTAGATTGTGAAACCTCTAGGGAATCTATTAAATAACCCTTCTCAAATCACTACTTTAGGCTTGATTGATGATGAAGAATTCAAATAGAGGGTTGATACCCACATATAGGGTATCATAGATATCCTAGGTCATTTAGCTAAGCAAAAATAGAAGACCCTTGATACCATTACTTTTGAAGGGAAGAAAGTTATAGAAGTAAAATGTGTCAAGGAACTTATAGCTTGGGCAGATAGTGAATTTTACAAGTTAGTAGATAAAGAAGGTGATTATGTAATGAATCTTGTAGTGGATTTTGAGTTGATCGATGAGAAATACACCAAGGTAAAAGACTTCCTCAAATAGGGATAATTGAAAGGACCCACCAATGGAATTCCTAAAAGAATATTCTTGTTGTAAAGTATATGCTAGTATGTTAGCTTATACTCTTTCTTGTCAATTTGGCATGATTTTTTTTGCATTGTAGCTTTGTATCAAATATATCTATCCTTATCCACATCTATATATTTTTGAAAGTTAACCAGTTAACTACCTATGTTTCCTATAAATAGGTAGATGGTTACCATTTGTAAAGAGAGATTTTTTGAGAAATTGATACTAGGAGGATTTAATATAACTATGTAATTTTAAAAAGATTATCTAGATAGTTTTCATTAAATGTTTAATTTATCTCTCAATTATAGGGAGTTATCTTAAATTTGAATGATTCTTATTGTTTGAGTTATATTCTTTGTCATAGGGCAGTTAATTTGTGCTAAATGCTAAATTGACTGTAAAGATCTCGAATATACTTCATTTTATTTGCTATGTATTTGGATGTACTTAGGTTATCTAGATAATAATAGAAAACCTTTAAAGTAGATTTGGTTCTTACTTATGATTCTTATTTTTACCTTGAATTTTTCCTGATCTATAATATAATTTGAGCTTATGTTATTTTATAACATAAATTTATTCAAATGTGCTCAAAGTAATTGGAATTTTGTCATAATATTTGACATGAAAACTTGTAATCACATTTTTTCCTTATTTACCCTTTTTCTTATTTTTTTTATCAAGATTCACTCTAGCTTAGAGGTCAATATTAATAATAATTTAGTTTAACTATCGAATCCTCAGAATTATTAAGTATTCAAATAGTATAGACCCTGGTGGCTCCCAACCATTAAATCAAATAAATATTATGGATATTTTTCATACTTTGCTTATATTCCACCACAAATAATCACTAAATAGTAAAAAACTATAACTCATTCAATAGATTCTCAAAATCCTAAAATGAGAAGTGTTCTTCAACACTAAGAGCACCTATGGTAAAATTAGAAGCATCAACAGACCTATATGCACACCCATAGGCCTGTACCTACACACTAAGGAGATAGAGGTTTATTGATAGATAGAGGATTGAGTTATGTTATGGGTTAGATGTTTAGGAGTCACAAATATTATGGAGGGAGATTATAATAATCAAACTTTATGAAGGGTAAAAGGATCATTAAGATAGACAAACCTATTTGAGAGAATTGACTGCCTTATGGGGTCTCAAAGAAAGTTTCAGTACCCTAAAGCTATAGTTTTAAAATATAATCAATGAGGTTTGATTTTTTGCAAACAATTATTATCCATTTCAACTTTAATGGAGTTCCTTAATAGACTTAATATCAAGGGTAATTTGAGAAGGTAACTTGATGATAACCATGTATAGGTATCTTAACAAGGTCCAAGGTAGTGTAATGGGCAAGTTAAGGGTTTGGATAGTAAACAATGAAGGAGAAAACTATTTACCAAGACATGAAAATCAGATATAATCAATTTAAGGTCAAAAACACCAAATAAAATGAAACTCACCTATCATGCATAGTCAATAGATGCAAGGTACCTCCAGTCAGTCATGAAAAAACAAAATGACTCAGTGAAAATGTAATCTAATAAGGGATTTCAAAGTGTCTATGATAATGAAGTAACCCCCATATATGATGTTACACCAAATTAGTGATCCAAATTACCATGAAGGGGTGATCTATACCTTCAGCTCGATCAATAGACCTAGAAAGGTTACCTACAGGTAACATTCCCAAATGAAAAGATAACGGTGTCCAAAACATTACATGGTAATAGAGAGAGAGAAGGGTAAGTAAATATTCTAATTATTACCAAATCTCTCAATACACCTTTCCATAATTTGGTCCTTTGAGATAGGATTAGACTTGGATAGCCTAACTAGGCCTAAACATATAGTGATAGTCAAGGATAATGAAAGGGAGAGTTATAATGTATAACATTACATCTAAGACAAACATGAAATTTGATAAAGGGTACCTTATTTTCTCTACAAAGTTATCTTAGTTTCCTATTTGAATACTTAAATCCTTAAGATGGACAAAATAGTTTTAAGGCCTATTAGGCCTATTAGGCCTAAAAGTTCCTAAACAACCCTATGCCTAAACTACCTATGCCTAAACTAGAAAATTATATGTTTTTGAGGGATGATGAAAGGTTTAAATAAATTTATGGGTAGTAAGGAGAACAATATAAATGATTATTAAATGGTTATACTACCAATTGAGGTAAAGATAGGACTCAACTGAGCCATTAGGGCTACACAAACTTGACTACCAATAAACCCTAAGCAAGGGAGATGAAGGAATACACGCAATAGATTTAGAATAATTTATTAGGTAAGAAATGGTTTATAACCTAAATTTATACTATGGAGTTATAAATCGATCAAAACCAAAAATAAATGAGACAAAATCCTACTTAGAACCCAAGCACTCAAGCTAACAATGCACTATTATCTACAAATAGTCATAAATGATAGAACAGAAACAAAATTAGAGTTCAACTAGATGGAGATAGTTTCCCAAGGTTAGGAATATGTGATATATAGGTTTTTGTGATTATTTTTAATACCCAAACACCAATAAGTTCTTCAAAGTCATTAGACTCAGTTTGATCCTTCTAGGCCTAAAAACCCCACATCATCTTTAGGCATGCTAAGACCTTATCCAAGAAGAAATAAGACCTTGAAAAGTCTTATGAAAATGATATAGGTCCAATTAATGTGGTTTCAAATAGATAAATGCAATAAGAGGACTAATTTAGTCTCAAAAACTAGCTTGAGCTACCATAACCCTAGACAGTCAACTTGAGTTGTCTGATCAAGTGATCATATCCTTCATGGTAGGGATATTTAAGGAAAATTATCCTAGGAGAATATGGGAACCCATATGGAATCAACATCCATGATATATGGAGTTAGATTAAGTGGTCCATGTTTATGAACAAATGCTAAGAATTTGGCCTACATAGACTGCCTGTAGAAAACTCAAGGTTCACCAACTTACACTCACATCTATCCACACCAGCTACATGGGACCCAAATATTTTTGATATTTTTATGGGGTATATGGAATAAATGTCCATGCCCATAATTTTGGAATTTTAGGTCTCATATTTATGAACCATCCTTAAGATGGTAGACCTTTGAAACCTTACTCAAACCTTAAGACAAACCAAACCTAAAAAAAGTGAATATTTTTTCACTCAAACACTCCTAAATGACCTTATAAACACTTAAAACATATAGTAAACTTAGAGGATACATTGGTCATGGTATTTAGTTGTACATACACTATATATAATTGTTAAAAAATTATACTTTTATAGGAAATTGAGCATAAAACAAGGTATAGGGCAGTTTAAAGAGTTGAAAATCATTTGAGGTGAAGTTTTAAGAATTTTTCTATCTTATCAAATCCTAATATGTCTAAAAATATGCCTACTAATTCTTATATAAGTCTCCTCCAAATAACCAGTCTGTAGATGTGAAAGATAAGGTGATCTAGTCACCCAGTATGGCAAGGTTACATTGTATTTTGATTATAAGGATATATATCATGGTATATTATTTTGTTTAAAACCTAAATATCACCTATTTAGATGTTATTAAGGTCTCATATATGTTTTCCATGACCATTTAAACACAAACACTATGTAACTATGCCTAGCGGCTTACTTGATCAACATGGAAAGTTGAAGAATGGTGTAGAGAGAATTTAGGAGGAGTTAGTAAAAATTTATTACACCATAAAAATTATTCTAAGTGTGAGATAAACACTCCTCATATCCATTATGGAGGAATGGAAGTAGTTTCAAATCCAAGTCACCATGCATAAGGAAGAGTGGGCTTCTCAATGACCTTAGAAGCCTAATTATGACTCATTACACTTTATAAATTTCAAATAGGGAAGTAAATGAACCCTTAATGGGAATGTTCATTCTTTTAAATGAATCAAACAAGTCAACTACAACCTCCATTACCCTACCTCAATGCCTAAGGGGTCATTAAAGATACGAATGAATGGAGGACTTACGAGGATTGTTATGTTGATGTAACTATAGATGGAGTTAATTATGGTCATTTATGACCTCTCATATATAACTCCAAGCCATTATCCCTCTCCTTTATTTATCATTTTTCTATATATTCAGGCCTTAAGGCCTTAATGTATCCCTCACTTGGGTATGAGGAAACTCTACCTAGTTTTGTATTTGATAAACCTATTGGACTGATGAATAAACTATTATATCTCCTTCCTAATGATATATAGTGTGTTTATACTTGTTTTTATGTAAATATGTGATGGATTTCCCTCTTTTTTAGGTCCTTTCTCACCTAGATACAAATAAGGTGTTTGATGCAGGTTATGTGGTGTGTAGAAGTGTTGGTGATGGGGTTTAAAGTGTGATCTAACTAGTAAAAGCCTCATATTAGACCTTCCTATCATGACCTCTGTATTCTATCTACCTAATATAGCCTCTACATAAAACACTTTTGTATAATAAATTTGGAAGATGGTTGTTCAGTTTCTTATTTAGTCCCCTAGTGTTGTTAGGAGTCCAAATTGAGTGGATGAATGATAATATTGGTGGATCACCACCCCTTAGAGTAGATTTATTTTATGTAATTTTTATACCATTTCACCCCAAAATTAGTATCTTTTAGTGAATTAAGTCCAAATAGATGTACCAGGGGAGCTAGCCCTATAATTTAGAGGTTTGGTCTAATGATAAGGTCACCCACAACCTCTAGGCCATTCCTATGTTAGTCTAGCCTTAAATGTAGGCCTAAATAACCTCATTTAAAAGGTGTAGGTTGGAGTGATAATAATGACATAATTATGAAAAAATACTATATAACCACACATAAAATAGTATCAGCCAAGATATATAGAGTTGATAGGGTTGATTATGTACTATTTAGATAGGAGGACATAAAATGAAGATAGAATTTGCCAAACACAAAACAAGGTTAGCTCATACATACTAAGTCGACTGGGTCAACTTAATACTACTTTTAATTAGGGCTCTATATGAAGACAAAGTTTGTTAATAAGGAATAAGGTCATCCCAGAGATACTAAGTTGACTTTGTCAACTCAGTACTATAGAGAGGAAATTTTGATTGAATAACAAGAATACAGAGTCAAATAGGTCAACTATGTACTATAGGTAGAAAAGGTGAATTATTTAGTGAGATAATTTTTTGACATATTTGACGTTGTTCTAAAAATAGGAAAGATTATTTTTTAACCATATGAAAGCAAACATACTCATAATTAGATCAATGTGAGTGATCCAATTGGGGAACACAACACAAAACCTTGCACTAATGTTGGATAATGAAATTTTTTAAAATACAACACACAATGATCAGAGAGAAAGAAATTAACTAAAAATTAAGTGCTAAATAAGTTGTCATTTTGAGTGTTATTAGATTATTAAAATGTATTGATTTAAGTGTGATAAGAAAGTTGGCTAAAAATAAAGAACTAGAAATAAATCTATGGATGGTTTCAAGATGTTTAGGCTAAAATGGATCTATGTTGGTAATGGTACTATCTTAGTATTGGGCCTACCCCCTCAGTTAAAAATATTGCATTGATAAGGGTGTTGGGTGATTTGCTAATATATACCATTAACCACATATTTATACTTGGCTAGAAAACCTAGTCAGCTTCCCCCTTGGTGATGAAATACAAGTAGGTAGGCTTTGGGAAGACAAGTGTTTAAATTCATTTTTTGAATATTGTGTGATTTGGTATTGTTTGAAAAAGAACAAAAATAGTGTAACTAAATAATAATTTGAAAAACCACCTATTTAGACTATGTGAACTAATCTAAGATATAAACAACTGAAAATGAAAGTGTGAATTAATTACTATCAAATAGTTATCAATTTAAAAAATTAGAATAATACATAGTCAATTCAGATGAAACTATATGCAAATAGTAAAGAATAGAGTCTACTAAGTCACTAAAATTATGTGGAAGCAAAAGTATTTAAGAATAGAGTTAAACAGATCGACATAATTGGCTATAGGGTTTTAGTTTTGAAGACTACTAAATTGTACAAAATAGAACTAAAATGAAGTATTGAAATGATATAGAAATGAAGAGAGGAACCTTGGTGGGTTGAAATATGATTAGGATTGCAAATTTGATGTTGAAGTGCCTTTAATGCTAATTTCAAAATTTTGAAAACTAAGTGTTGGAAAATTTTAGCCCACATAGTATTATTTTTCTTGGATTGAATAGATAAGAAAAATTCTAGAGCTTTAAAGGATAAAAAGATGACTTACACAAGTTGTGAAGAGTCAGAACATCACTAGGATGTCATACATAAATGGATGGGCCAACTTACTTGTGCATTTTATAAGTATGCTCATAAATCCTCATAAAGATGAAGGATCACATGGAATCAATTTTCTCAGTTCCAATATCTTACTCTACAAAATTCATGTCTTAATGAGATTTCTATCTAAATATCTAAGGCTTCAAATATTAACTTATAGGATGAAATGGTCACATGGTCATCAAAGTAAAGCTCAATAATTAACCATTTGATGTTCAAAGTGTGATGGTCATGTAGATGTTATTAATGGTCATGTAGACATCAAATGATGGGCATGCAAATGTCAAATTTAAGCCATGGAAAATAACCATTAGGGTTCAAAAAATCCTAAGACGTTCACATAGACATCAAAGTCACTCATGTGGACATCAAATATAGGTCCACATACATCGAATTTGGGCCTCATGAATTAACCATTTGAGTTTAAATGATGGGTCCCAACAAGATCAAGGGTTCACATTCAATTGCAAAATATAGATCAATGATGGGCAATGAGTCAAAATTTCAATGAATCTTAAGTGAAAATGGGAAGGTGACAAGTGTCATGACCATATAAACTATTAGATAGATCAATAAAGAGTGCAAAATCATACCAAGAAACTTATATGATGTAACTGAGGTCAATAAGTCAAAGATATAATAGTAATATCTTGAAAATTAAATAAATAACTAACACTTAGCACAATATGAGAAGGATTAGATCAAGATCGATGATCAAAATTAACCAATGGAAAATAAAATTGACTTGGGTTGAATAGGAAGTAATCTCTACAATTATACTCATCACCATTAAAGATTTATTAAATATGATATATTAGGAATATCTATGCTTAGATATTTAAAAAAGGGGTAGATACACAATGTTTTGGGAGCATCTTAATAGTCCACATGGTCATTTGCTCGACATGCAACCACTTAAATTAGATAGTCATAGTTCGATCAGGTTCATACATATGAAGACTTTATATTTATAGTAGAAGGAAGTTTGAGTTTGGCATTGAGATGAATATAAAAATATCAAATGGATTTTCCCATGACACTAATCTACTGTTAAAGTGAATAAATCATGCATTGTCAAGACTTCAAGGGCTAATTCATGCAAAATGTGTTAAAGTGGAGTTAACTAGCCATCAAGTGCAAAATCATTCTTAGTTGACTATGTAACTACTCTCATGCATATTACTTTGTTTTCATGTAGTAAAAGGTTATCAAAAACTTCAAACTTAGCTTCAAGAAGAGTTAACAAGACCAAGGTTGGTGTATATTGTCATGCAATATTTTTCCAACTCAAAATGGGCTCACAACATTCTTTTCAACACCAAATTTGAAGATCATGCATGAGTTTGAAGATTTCAAGGATGTTTGAAGTTTAATATTGTAAAAGGACTTTAGTCTTGAGTTAACTAAAGCAAGACTTATCCTTATCTCCTATTCACCACATTGGATAGAGTATTTTATATTTACTATATATGTAGTTTTTTGAATCCATTAAAGGGGCTCCTTGAAGCTGGTATATGGAGAGATAAACAAATTGTAATTTACAACAAAAATCAATAGAGTTTGAAGATCAATTTATGGTGGTAGTGTGTAATTTTGATTGTGTATTTTCATATAAGTGTGATATTTGTCATCTTTTATAGTCTTTTACTCACCTACTGGTGTAATTTCATCCTCAATAGGTTAATTGAAGAGCTAAGAATAGAAATTTCATTGAAGATTATTTGTATGCAGTGTCTTTATAGGCTTTCATGCACATATATTCAATTTTTAAATATTATTTAAAGACTTATTTTGAAATAATAATCTTTAGGACTAGCTTATAGAGTTTATCTTTGATCCATATGTGTGCCTTAGTTTTAAATCTTTCAAAGGATAAACAACTATTCAGGTACATCACCAAAGGTAAAGTAGGTTTCATTTTTAGTTTCTTCCTCCCTTTTCACCCCAAAATTCAACATAGGTTAAGTAATTGGTCATCAATTCATATAATCATAGGATCTAGTCTCATCAAAATATAGAGGTCTGATCTAGATATAAGTGTCCCACACCTTAGATCATTCCCATGTTAGTCTAGGTATGAGTCAGACTTGAGCAATATGATATCTAGATAAATAACACTAAATTTATTGGTTCAACCTAATTTTGTGATGAAGAAGGATAAGATGACTAAGTTGACCATTTTAACCTAATTTTTTGATTTGGATGCTAGTAGAGGAAATAAGATGGCTATGACAACCTATTTGACCTAGTTTATTGATCTGAATGCTGATAGAGAGAATAAGATGATATAATAAACCTGTTCGACCTTGTATTCTTATTTTGGAATTAATAAGAGTACTATGTTGACCTATTTGATCTAGTAAACTATATCTAATGAATATATACATAGACATAACATAGCCATTTTGATGCAATTATTGTTAAACCTACACATAGAAAGTTAGAGCCATACTAACTAGTTCAATATAGTATTACAAATATAGAAAAATAATAAGATGATAGAATTGAAACTATGAAAGAAAACTTTTAAGGTTTAGATTCATGTCAAGTTTATTAGAATGTATGTAATAAGAAATGCAATAAATTTATAAATCAATCCTAGCTCGAAGAAGATAAATCTTACTTACACTTCTGATTAGGGATATATTAGATAATTAGGGTCATGACCAAGATGGATCCTCTAGGCCTAGCCAAGGGATCTCTTACCATAATAATATCACTAGGGAGGGTTCTAAAGCCTCTATTCAAGCAAAATTATGTAATAACCCTAACTAAGTCCTATGTTTTGATATTCGCTAAACTAATAACAAGTAAAGCAAAAATATAATATAGTGCTCACCAAATATTGTGGCACAAAGTGGGGGTAATAAACATAAAAAATTAAAAATGCATATAATACATATACTCACGTCAATGTATACAAAATACTAATGCATGGAAGATAAGTGAAAATACATATCTATCTATTCTTACAAAGGAGGAAAAAAGTTAGGAATACTTAACTTTGAAGATGAACCCACCGAGACTCAATATCTCCCTTGGACAAGGTTATTTGTAATAATTTGTGTAGTATGTAAGGATGACAAGGATAAATCATCTCTAGGATACATAATCTATCAATGTATCCACAAGAATTCTCCATAAGACAAGATTTGTATCTCCAAAGAAAGTATGAAGCCTAAGTTTGATCTTCAAGTAGAATGGTGGATAAAATATGCAAAATGTATCTTACTTGTTCTCTTATATTTTATTATAAATGATGAAATGGATGTGTTTATATAGGTGTATCTTACCCTAGACTTTTTTGAAAGTTTAGACGATAGAGTTGGCCCAATCGACTCTATATTGTTAATTAATAATAACAATTATAATTTAGAATACTAAGCCATCCTAATCAACTTTATATTATTAATTGATAATAACAAGTTTCAATTATAATACTAAATCAACCTAGTTGACTTTGTATTGTAAACTATCAAAAATGGTTTTAGGTTTAGAAAGGGCTAATGCTAGAAAAAAATGACTAGAGGAGGGTGCAAGAGAGGAGATAAGGCTTAGGGAAGTACATAAGAGAGGGTTGTGTTGATATCAAATGGTTGGACAAATAGTAGGAATGATATAAAGACAAAAGAATCTTATGAAGCACCAATGGATTTCCCACCATTTTCCCAATGCACCCTTTAAGATGTGCACTCAGAGAGATTGAAATTTGACAGGGTCTTGTAAGATATAAAGAATTAGTAAGTGGTAAAGTTAATAAAAATATTGTGTATACACAGTTTATTTTCATTTGCTTGTACATGGATTATACTCAAAATACACAAAAATAATATAACATGTCAACATACAAAAACATTCAAACATTATGAAAACATAAAATTTATAGATTACATGCATTTTGATGTTACATTTCTACTACTTACCAGATATTGCATATTAATAGCTATTATAGTATAGTTAGTTTTATAATACACATGCTTCACTTATTTTTGTTGAGTTCTTAAATATTCTAGATAAGATTCCAATCCACTATACTAATCCAAACAAGCTATCATATACCCATTGGGGGCATATACACTGATCTAGTTTTATACATTTGATACATCCACCCACTTGGGGCATCTCTTACATAGTTGTTATAACCAAGTTTTATATTTATATACTATACATTTCAATTTAGGTATTGATTTATCTTGATATTGATCACTGCTCCTTATTTCTTAGATTTTTTATCAACTATCACTAGTTAGATTTAGTATATATGCATCCTAACATCTACATAGATTTGTACTGCATAGTTATACATGCTTTCATTTCTAGTTTTCCTAGATTAGACTTAAATGTGTTCCTATGATTCTTACATCTTTCATATTTGAGGGAATTCAAATATGTCATTATTATTTGGCTCTATGTTGCTTCTCTATTTGTATGCCTTGGACATGTGCCCATGTCCCTTGTGCATGGTTTTCCTACTTCTATATGTAGAAATTTGAACATATCCTTCTATATGGCTCTAAATCAAATTTCTTGTTGCTTATGTATGTGGAAATTTGAACATGTCCTTATATGTCTTCATTCTTAGATTTAGTTACATACACCCATGTACCTTGTATTATGTCCCATTGGCTTACCTTTTATGTGCATCATGTGCTTATATACATGCTTCCTTATATTCTTCTACACCATGACACTTGTATTTGCTTGTTACACACACACACACACACACACACACACACACACACACACACACACACACACACACACACACACACACACACACACACACACACACACACACACACATTTTCAATGCAACGAGGAACCTCATGCATCTACCCTTCCTACTTGGGCGACATGATGGAAATCATACCCCATACCCTTAGGTAATTAATTAGATTTGATATTATACATTTATTACATCTATACTTACACCCTTGTGCAATGTTATATTATAATATACATTATCTACTTATGTTCATATTTATTTACATTTTGATGTTATATTTGTACATTGTATTGGAATATCATGCAGATGCTCTAGCTAACACATTTTATAGAGACACTTCTTTAGAGGGTAGTTCTTACACATATTTCATAAATACCTTCAAAAGAGGGGGAATTCACAGGGGTTTGTCATAGATATCAGGCTCCTATTTTGCTATTCATATGTAAATTTCAGCACACAAGCTCAGTTTTAAAAATGAGACATGGGGCAAACACATGAATTAATAGAGACTCATAAAATAGTTTAGATCACCCAAATTTTAGACTAGGTAGACATTACTTCCCAAAATGGGATACTATAACCATATGGAACTACTATCCACTATAGGGCACTAATGTCTAGTATCCCCAATTTCAAGATAGTCTAGATCATTTAGACCATTACACCAGGTATAATACAAATTTACATAGATATAGTCATAGGTTTGATAATTATGTTAAAATTTTCTCATACACATTAATTTTATCTCATATTCATACCATTTATGGGGGAATCATGCATGGTATGATCATTCCCACATTCAATTCATTTATATAGATTTAGTTATTACATACTTAGTTTAGATTCAGTGTACTCAGATACTAGATTGGGGGCATGCGCATGGCACATATTTTCCATACACTTAAATATAAATAGGTTGATCACATGGAATGTAAAAATCCATGTCATTCTCTACATTATATACACTTGCTATCACATTCTAGGTTGTCACTAGATTCATGCCTTATTCCATTTATAGTGGTTGGCATTATCAAGTGTCCTAGAGATACCTAATATACCTAAGTGGATATGAAGATGCCATACATAGTTATATTTAATCAATTATATACTTTCATCACTTTTCATATTTCATTTACAAATTCATCTACTTCATATAGGTGGGAAATGATGGAGTCATGGGCTACTTGAGTTCTTGAGTCACATACATGAAAGGATTAGACACACTTACAATCTTAGCCAAGCTATTCATAGATCAAAATACACCAAGTGGGGTGGGTGTATACACATAATATTTTTAAATTTTATCATATATTAACACTTTACATATTATAAGAACCCATTGAGACTCAATCTCTCTAAGTGCATGCCTTAAGGGGTGCACCAAGAAAGAGGTGGGTAGACCTTTGGTGCTTCACAGGATTGTTGTCCCTTATTTACACATTATTACCAATCCAACCAAATTTTAAAACCATAACCTAATCTATTATTACTCCATTGTACACTCCTCCAGTATTTTTCCTCTTTCCATCCCTCTTTTCCTCACCTTGTTCCCTTTTCACTAGTTGACTATACTAGGTCGATTATGTCAACTCTATATAATTTTTAGCCTCTGATTAATTTATAGGGTCAACTAGGTTGAAAATATACTATTTTTGGGTATTTTCACTTGAGATTTTCATTATCCCTTTGGTCGACCTAGCTTGGGATCTAGTGATTTATCTCCCAAAATCATATAGGGTCGAATACATTAACCCCATATAGTCAACATATTTGGAAGGATTTTGGGTGAGATATACCTATAAAAATAAGACCATTTTGTCATTATTTCAATATTAAATGAAGATTTATTATTCACTCATGTTTTTTTACAATCTGCTCTTCACCATTCTAATTGAGGAGTATTAGCTTATGGTTTCTACTTGGAGAATCTAGTCTTGTGGATAATTCTTAGATGCTTTGGCCTTTCTTAGTTATCCTTACAAAGCAAAATAACCTCTTTCAAATCCCCTTTGGATAAGGGAAATATTTATTCTCGATGGGTTCAAATTTAGGTAAGTATATTCTAACTTTGTTCTCCTCTATTTTAGTAGATAGAAGTAGCATAAGTATTAGCTCGAATAATATTACTCTTCATATTCCACATATTAAGGTCTTACTCATACCTAGCTTAATTGAGATTATCTTATACATGTTTTGATTATTTTACTAACCCCTCATGTTGTGCCACAATATTTGGTGTGTACTAGATTATATTTAATTTATTGTTATTATAATAGAGTGAACATTAAACATAAGACTCTTTTAGGGTTATTGAGTGATTGTGTTAGACTATAAGTTTTGGAACCCTTCCTAGCATGGTGTATTATGACAAGTGATCCCCTAATTAGGTCTAGTGGATTCCCATATTGGTCATGCTCCCACTTAATATATGTATTCCGAATTGGAAGTGTAGGTATGCTCTATCTTCTCTGAGCTATGATTTATTTATAGACAGGAGGCATTTTTGATTACATACATTCTGGCGAACCCAACATGAAATAACCCTTACAAGATTTTCTCACCTTATTTTATTCTTTTTCATGATTATGTTAATCATATATTTACCATATTAGGCTAACTGCATCAACCCAGCTCTTCTTTCTATGCATAGGTTTTTAAGTATAAGCTATTAGATCGACTCAGATGACCTAATATAGTTTTTCAACTTTTTAGACATCTAGTCTAGATTGATAGGTCGATCTAGTCAGCCTTATATATTTTTAGGCATCCTATTCAACATACTAGGTGAACCCAATTGACCCTATACATTCTAAACACTCAGTAATAGGTTTTTATAAAGCTTGATCAACCCAGTTGACCCAATTAGCAAAATTTTCAAGCATATATCAAGGTTCTTAAACAAAAATATTCACTCTCTGAATCTATAATCCACCAAGGTTCATTTATATCTCTTTGTCTCTTTCTTTACGGTCTTTTATTTAATAGTTTATTGTCTTTAGAACTACCCCTGCACAGTCAACTAGATCAACCTTGTCAACCCAGTTCTGTGTTTTATCTAGATAATTAGGTTGACTCTACAGACCCTATTCATTTTCATACCTTACTTCTATAGTATATAATTGACCTTGTTGACCCTATTTTATATTTTATGAATACACTATCAACTATATCAACACAATACCTTATTTCAAAGTTGGAATTAACCTTATATGGTAGTAATTAGTTCACACTTCCTTTTTTTGTTACTTGCATGCTTATAATAGATTACATAGTTTAATTAGGTGGTTTTTAATTAATCATTTAGTTTCACTATTTTCTATTTTATGTGCACATGGACAAATCACAAAATATAAACAAGCATTTTAACATTTGACTACCCAAGGCTAACCTACTTGGATTTCATTACCAAGGGGGAAGTTGACTTAATATTCTGGTCAAGTATAAATAATTGTTAATGGTATATTATAGTGTGTGAAGTGAGGGGGTAGGCCCCAATAATAATCATATATCATTACCACTACAAATCCTTTTCATACTTAACTACCTGAAACCATCCTTATATTGCCTTTTAATTCCTTGCCTATAGCTGACCTCCCATCACATTTAAAATCATATTATAATAATCTAATAAATATCTAGGTTGACCAATTAGTTATCTATTTACTTTCCAAGTTGATTACTTGCTCTTTTCTCAATAATATTTTGTATTATAAAAACTTACATTAGCCAACATTGGTGTAAGGTTTTGTGTCATGTACTTCAATTAGAATGGCCATCATTAATCCAATTGGTTGTTTGTTTCCCTTTAATTCTTACTGTTCTAAATTACTTGTAAAAAGTATCTTGTTTTAATTCATAATCTATTATAAGATTCTTAATTTTCCTTGCTTATTGTACTAGGTCAACCAACCAACCCTGTATCTTTTTACAACCTTTGTTCACTGTACTAGATCAACTTAGTTGACCCTGTACTATTTATAGGCCCTATTTTCTATGCTAGGTCAACCTAGTTGAGCCTATACTGCTTTCTGCCTTCCTTATTTATCAATCTAGTTCTTTATTTCTCCTTATTTACATTTTATTAATCTCTCTTCAATCATAATGAATTCTCCTATCATAATCTTCTTGTATATCTTTCATCCATTTAGATATTATATGGGATGTTCATTTCTTCCTCTCTTTTCCTCCCAAGAGCACCATCACTCTTGGGGTACCTCTTTTATTCCTTCATCCATGAACTATAATATGGTATAAATAACACCTTAAGATGAAGTTGATGGATATAATCCTTTCTATACTTACCAAGAAACTTCTCATCTTAAAAATCTTCAAACTAATGTGGGAGTAATTGATACAAGTTTACTTAACAATCCTACTAATAATCCTTCTTCTAGTAATCTTCCCCCTACCACCAATTTGGGGAGTGCTCCTAACAACACCAACCCACCTCCTAATACAATTCAAGTTTTAGCCCAATTTATCTAAGAAATGAACATAATGCAAAATTATAACACTAACCAAAAGATGCAACTTCAACAAAATTTAATCAATGTGGCTAATCAACCTCTAACTATTCATACTCAAGCTAATCCTAATTACATTCCTCCACCTCTTTGAGATGCCTCAAGTAATGTTATTACTCAACCTATAATGAATAACAAGATGCTTCAAACCATTAAAAATGAGCCTTTAGACCCCTTCATTATATCCATTGATATCACTAACATATCTCTAACTATCAAGTATGATGGGACTAAAGACCCTACCTCATTTCTCAAAGCCTTTGAAAACCTTTACAAAGAGTGAATCCAAACTAATACCTTTGACATAAATAAAATATTAGTGAAAAACTTAACTGGTGATGTTTTATAATGGTATAATCAACTTACCCAACATTCTATTTTTCAACTTGAATATTTGATTAATCCCTTAGTTAAAGAGTTTCAACACAATGATCTTCCTATAAATTGTCTTAGCCACTTCATTAATGCTAAACAATATCCTAACAAATCAGCTCATGAATTTATCAAAATATGGAAATATTTAGCTCATAAAGCCAACCATAACATGACTAATGATAACTTATTTAAATTCTTTATCACAACTTTAACTCCCACTATTCAATATAAGGCTTGAACCTCTGCTCCCCAAACACTTAATAAAGATCCTGATCAGGCTAAATGTCAAGACTTTATTATGAAGCAATTCAAACCTAATCCTAAACTTCTTAATGGATATTTACAAACATCTAATGCTATCACTAGTAATTCTCCACAAACCAAACTAGGATTTACCAAAACTGATATTTTTTCACCTTCTCATACACCTCTTTCAGCTCAGCAAATGAAATAATTTTTACCACCCTCAAAAACTTTCACCTATCCTAATGTTCCTCCTAAGTGGTATGGCCCCAATCTATTTTGTTGGTTCTATGCCAAAATTGGGAATTCTCATGAATCCTGTAGAGGGATCACTAATTTTTTTGTCTCCTATATGCTTGGTGATTCATTCAATCATGAAGCTATGGTCAATCTTTTTCATTAAGAGTACGCTACTACCTCTCAAAAACACCAAGATTCTAAATATTTTACCTCTAATAACCAAAAATATTATTCAAATAACCAACCAAATGCCTAGGATGTTTATTCCATTGACATTGGTTATGATTAATATTTCAATAATTATTAATATGTCAATACTGCTATGGTCAACTACCATCATAAACTGACTCATAAAGATCATGTTACCAAGCCTAAGAAGCCATCCTTAGAGGAACAACTTCTTAAAGATACTACCACCACTATTTTTCTTCAGAAGCCCAAGAAGAACCATCTCTTCCTTCTGATCCTCCAAATTCAACTATTCCTCCAAAAACTAATTTACCTCCTAGACCTTGTGTTGATTCTTTTAAGTCTCATTGGAACTTTATTGATGAACTCAACTCTATGTGTTTTAAGATTCCACTTATGGATTTGGTTCGTACTTCTCCTTATCATCATAATTTCCTTATGAAACAACTCTAAGAAATTGATGATCCATCCTCCTTATATGAAGAATCACCTTCTATTGAATCTCAACCTACCAATGTAAATACCATTGAAATTATGTGTCTTTACAAATGTTCTATTGAATTCCTTGAACAAGACATGATCAATGATGAAATTCTCTTTCATGCTAATGATCCACCACTTTTCATCAAAGTATCCATTAATACCACTCTTATCCATAAATTTTTAGTTGATGAAGGTTTTGGTATTATCGTAACATATTTATGGCTCATCCAATAACTTGGTTATAACAAGGATCATCTCAAGCGAACCTATCTTAATTGTTATGGTTTTGATAATTCTAATCAAAAGCCACTTGGTTGCATTTAGATTATATTAACCATTGGACCTAATATTTTTCAAACCAAGCTTATGGTCCTTAACCTACCCCTATCTTAGAACATACTCCTTGGTCATCTATGGACTCATTGAATGTGGGCCATTACTTCTTCCAATAGATAGTGTATTAAATTATTACAAAATGGAAAAAGGTATAAGCATGATGTTGATCCCAACCCATGGAGCATTCAACTTCCTAATCCTAAATCACAATATCATATTCTTACAATTCTTAAAATCAATATTGATCCTTTATTTGATTTCATCAACATGAATCCTAATTTAAAAGTTATTCTTGTGGATTCTGATGATGATGAGCCCAATGATTTACAACATACTTGAAATACTACCAAGTTACCTCCCTACATTTTGCAATGGATTCCTCCTTCTCTATTACTTAGGGATTGTATTATTATTCTTATTGATGAGATTACTAATTTCCCCTACATGAAATTCTCAAGAGCCTTCTTTACCTGAAGATGCCTTCACTTACAAGGATTTTAGAGTGGCTAAATTGTTTTAGGATCTTCTCATCATGTCTCCTCATACATTTAAAAATATCAATATTCCACCCTTTGAAACTCCACCTAATTCTCAAGCATGTATACTTTCTCCAACATATGATGATAACTACATAATGGCCCAAACTCAATCTAGAGACTTAGATGTATAACATTATTAGAAACCCTTAGCCCAAATTCATTCTTTTAATTAGGATGTTCATACCAATTTTGTGGATCATATCTTATATCTTCAGGGTCATGTACCTCCTACCAATTCTCTTCTTATTGATATTCCTTGGGTGGTATAGCAAATTATACCTTCCAAACCTTTGAAAATTTTTACATCACATTTACCACTTATCGATCCAATCATTACCTTCAACATTTGTACTTATTTATGCAAAATTTGGGTAATTAGATGGTTCATCCCTAAAATGGTATATCAAATTCACTCTATCAATTCACTTCTCAAGAAAGGTACTACTTTAAAATGGATGGATCCATGTAAAAAAGCCTTTGATAATATGAAAGAGTCATTGCTTCATCCACCCATACTTTGTCCTCCTTCCAATGATAAACCTTTGATTCTCTATACTTATTTGACACCTATTTTAGTTAGGGTAATGCCTGCCCAACATGATGATATTGGAAGAGAGTATGATAACTACTACATTATCCTAGGCCTCATCGATTATGAAACACATTATACCAAACTTGAATAGTATTACCTCACCATCTATTTCATAGCTAAAAATCTTTGCCACTATATGCTTTGCCAAACTAGTTATGTCATTGTTCATTCTGACCCCCTTCATTATTTCTTCTCCAAAGAATTTCTTCTTAGAGGTAGAATTGGTAAATTTATCATCCTCCTTATGGAATTTGATCTCTACATTATCACTCAAAAAGTTGTCAAGGGGCAAATCATAGCTGATCAACTTACCACAACTCCCATACTAGATACTTATTTTCTTCAAGATAATCTTCCAGATGATAATATCCTTTACATCAAAGGTCTTAAATAAAGCAATTTCTCTCAAATATTATTTTCATATCTTTACCACTAATCTTGAAGACAATAATTTTGATGAGTCCACTACTTGATCTGGTATTACTAAACCAAAATTAGTTATCAAGGAACTTCCTAAAATTAGTGTCAACTTGCATGAGGATACTTGGAACCTTTAATTTTATGGTGATAAATGCATTCAAGGAACTGGGGTAGGTTTTATTCTCACAAGTATTCTTGGCAACATCATTCCTTTAGCTTTTCACTTCACCTTTGATGTCACCAATAATATGTCTAAGTTTGAAGCTCTTATCTTAAGCATGAGAGCTGCTCTTGATTTAGACATTTAATACCTTCATGATTTAGGTGATTCTTAGATTATTTACCATAAATTTAGTGGTTATTATCAATGTAAAATTTATAACCTCATCACATATCATCACATTGTAACCACTCTTGCTAAGGATTTCATGCCTATTCCTAGAGATCAAAATTTAATTACTGATTCTCTTGCCTCTTCATAATCTCTTTTTCATCCACACAAATTCCTTTATAATCTTACTTTTATTATACAAATAAGAAAATATACATCCTCTACTTAACCACTAGATTCGATTATCTATCATATCAAGGCTATTACCATACAATACTTGGAACATCAAACTTATCCTCCTAATTTAGAATCTTGTGAAAATAGACGTATTCATAAATAAGATTTAATGTATGTATTTTAACACAACATCCTTTGTTATCACAATGCTAAAGATACCTTTATCCATTTTTTTATATAATATGATGTCCCTCCTCTTCTTGAATAAGCACATGGGGGTATTTTCAATGGCCACTATAGCAAACATGCCACATGCTAAAAATGTCTATGTATGGGATACTTTGGGCCTACTCTTGAAAAGGATGCAATCAAAGATGATAAAAAGTGTAATCCTTTCTAGCTTCATATATTCACATCCAGTTGAACTTCAAACTATCAAATCTCCTTGGCCATTTTCCATATGGGGATTTTATTTTAATGGCAAACTATCTCACTCCCAAGATGGGCATGTCTTTATCATCACCACCACTGAATATTTTACCAAGTGGGTAGAAGTCATACCCCTTGTTAATGTCACTAGTATACCATTTACAAATTTATTCTTAATCAAATCATTTTCTGATTTGGTATTCCCCATACTATCATTTCAGATAATGGTGGTAATTTCAAAAATAAGCATGTTAAACAACTTTACAATAAATTCAAGATTAGTCACAATTTTTTTACTCCTTATAATCCATAATGAAATGTCTAAGTTGAGGCCACTAATAAAATTCTTAATAAAATTATCCAAAAATATAATACTTAAAACCCACATGGATTGGCATCTTCATCTTTATCCTGCACTTTGGGCCTATTAGACTAGCATATGTATTACCATTGGGGCAACTCCATTCTTGCTAGTCTATGGTTTTGAGTCAGTTCTTCTTGTATAAGTTAAGATTCCCTCTCTTTATATATCTCTTCATGGTATTATTCCCAATGAAGAACTACATGAAGCTCATCTTCATTCCCTTGATCTACTTGATGAATGTCATATTTTTGCCTTACAACATAACTTTCAATACAAGGCTTGCATTGCCAAGAAACGTAAAAAATGTGTTAAAATCCACACATTTAATGTCAGTGATCTTTTCCTCAAATTAGACTACACCTAAGATGAAGAAGTTAAATATGCCCAAAAATGGTGGGGCCCATATTTAGTCAGAGATATTCTTGGTCTAAGTACCTATCACCTTCAAACCAATGAAGGCCATGTTTTCAAAGATCCCACCAATGCACAATTTCTCAAAAATTACTTTGCATAAACATTTCTTTATTTTCATTATTTTTATCTACATTTATCTAAGCTTTTTGTAGGTTACTTACATGGGTCTCTCCATATACAACAATTTCCTTCTTTTCACAAACCTTTAGTCCTCCCTTTTGGTCTTTTGGTTTATTGATAAACCATAGTCTTCTTTATCTTCTCATATTTTCTCCTTTTTAACACCCCTTAGGTTTTTATTTTATGAGTTACTTTATAAGACCATGGATAGGACCCAACACTCCTCATAAAACTATCATATTTTTCTTTATATACTTTATCTTTCACTTGATATTTGGCACCCTCATGGGTTTCTCTTTTATGAAGTTGTAGTGTAAGACCATGGATAGGACCCAACCATCCTCATAAAATTACCATCTTTTCATGTTTATTTTTATGATCCTTTTTATCAAATTTAGCTATTGCTTCTTTTGATAGATGTAATTTTCACAAGCAATCTATGTTAGCATGTTTTACTCCATTTCCCTAATTCTTATGATAAGGAATCACACTTTACTATCATTGTATCCCTTTTTTCCTCTTTGTCACATTTTTTGTAATTTTAAGTAATTTAAATTGTTTCATGTGTAATTCCTCTTGATTTATGCTTCCTTTCACTTCACATTTGATAAAACAAGGTTAAAATCAAGATATCACTTTTATTTTACCTAGATTTATGAGACTCTTACACACCATGCTCTTTGAAGTTCTCTCTCTTGGTAACCTTGTCCCAAGTATTAAAGTGATAGTCATCTTTAGAAACCATGTTTGGTTTTCCAAATCCATATGGAAGAGGAATAGAAAAATACATCAATTATGTTAAAATCCAAATCATTTGAAACAAAATGTAATGATATTCAAAAGGAAACATACAAATATCAAAAGTAAACATCACACCAAAATATGTGATTACAAGCACATCTCCTATTTCTATTTGAAGCTTAAAATCCATAGTTGGCCTCACATAGAGTTGAGGTCCTTTGGGGTATAGTAGGCCAGTAGATCAGAATAGGGGAATTCAACAAACTTTATGGTGTTACCTACTTTCTCATGCAAGAACCCAATCTTTGTAGTAGACTGATGACCCTGTAAGGGGTCCTAAGGAATAGGGAACATGTTATGGGTAGGTATGTCCATTTTATTTTTCATTCATATAACCTTCATTGGATGATTTATATACTTAATTTTTTGACCTAAGACTTGTGTAGCTAAGAGAAGTTCTTTAAAGTGCTTAAGGTTGAAAGTCCTCTTATTTTGACAAACCTAATCTGAGTGTCTTGAATTTGATAAAGAGTTCCTCTACCTTGGTTTTTCCTTAAGTATTCCCTCCACCCATTTAATTTCACCCCTTGATAGACAAATTGTGATTCCAAATCTATTTTCCATTCTTTAATTTATTTTTCTTCATCTCTTAAAAACATGCTAGCACTACTTTATTTTAGTTTTATCTATCCTTAGAGTGAAACATGTTTGAGTAACTATGGATTACTTTTTTGTTTTTCACCATGATTTTACATTTATATAATTATCTTAATTTCCTTTTTACTATTTTTCATTATTGTATTATCATATTGTTATGGACACTTGAGTTTGTACCCTTTTTCCATTATTGAGTGAGGTTGGCTTGTTACTTCTCACTCATCAATGTTGTTTTTCCTTCTATGCACCTTTTTCCATTATTGAGTGAGATAAGGATTATTATTTCTCACTCTTTAATGTTATTTTACCATTTTGTTTCTTATTTTAACATTGATTTGTTTGATTACCATCTCTTTTTTTTACATGTATCCTTGATTTGATTTGGTGAGTTTTCCTTTCTTACATAAGGTTTACTTTTTTGAATTTTTCAGTCTTTATTAGCCTTGGATTTTTGGTTACCAAATTTAATCTTATTGTTTGACTTGGTCATTTGGTCTAACATATCACCTATTAGCTTAGATTTCCAAATTACCAGTTACATCCCATCCTCATAGCACCAATTATCCCGACTTCCCTATGTTTATTTATTTTTGCTCTTTAGTTTTATATTCTTGGGTTTGTTAAAATCAATCTTTGTACCCTCCAAAATCAAAACTAACAACAAAATAGACAACCATATAATG
Source organism: Torreya grandis (assembly GCA_037957365.1). NCBI lineage: Eukaryota > Viridiplantae > Streptophyta > Pinopsida > Cupressales > Taxaceae > Torreya > Torreya grandis. The sequence continues at coordinate 509,569 of JARHVA010006328.1, forward strand.
ATAAAGGTAAGTCAAGGTATGCATCACATTTAATTTTTAGTTATTTACTTTTAAGTCAGTTACTTTCAGTTATTTTTACTTTAAAATACTATATTTTTTAATCCTCAATGTTATGTGCTCTTATGTTCTTTCTCAAAGCACCATCACCTATTGCACCTTAGTGACACATGATGATATTTGAGTGGGGCATATGTATACACATACTATTTTTAACTTTTATCAAATACTAATGATTTACATCTTATATGAACCCATTGAGACTCAATATCTCTAAGTGCATGCCTTAAGGGGTGCACTAAGAAAGGGGTGGGTAGAAATTTGGTAGTTTTCATGATTATTATCCCTTATTACCAATCAAAATATCTCTTAAAATTATTACCTAAGCTATTACATATCCCTTTTAAACTTATTAAATCTTTTTTATCTTTCCATCCCTCTTTTCCTCACCTTGATCCCCTTTCACTAGTTCACTATACTAGGTCAACTGGGTTGACCTTGTATAGTTTTCATCCTTTGATTACTATATAGGGTCAAATATGTTTAACCTATACTATTTTTTTTAATTTTCACTTGAGATTTTAATTATCCGTTCATTTAACCTAGCTCATGACCTAGTGATTTATCTCTCAAAAACATACTGGGTCGAGTAGGTCAACCCCATATAACCAACATATTCAGAAGGATTTAGGGTAAGATATACATATAAATACAAGATAATATCATCATTATTTTAATATTCAATCAAGATTTATTATTTACTCATACTTATTTATAATATTCTCTTTTACCATTCTATGTGAGGAGTCTTAGCTTAGAGTTTCTACTTGAAAAATCTAGTCTTGTGGATAAGTCTTCGATGCTTTGGCCTTTCTTAGTATCCTTCCAAACCAAAAAAAACTTTTTCAAATCCACTTTGGCTAAGGTAAAAATTAAGTCTTGATAGGTTCACATTTAGGTAAGTATATTCTAACTTTGTTCTCCTCTCTTTTAGTAGATAAAAGTAACTTAAGTATTGGCTCAACTAATATTACTCTTAATATTATAAGTATTAGGGTCTTACTCATACTTATCTTAATTGATATTCTCCTATACATGTTTTTTTTGGTTTATTAACCCCTCATGTTATGCCATAAGCTTTGGTTTGCACTAGATTATATTTACTTTATTGTTATTAGAATAGAGTTAACATAGAACCTAGGACTCTTTTAGGGTTGTTGCGTGATTTTATTAGACTATGGGATTCGGAACCCTTTCTATCATGGTGTATTTTGATAATTTATCCCCTAATTAGGTCTAGTGGATCCCCATATTAGTCATGTTTCCATTTAACAAATGTATTCCCAATCAAAAGTGTAGGTATGCTTTATCTTCTTTGAGCCAAGATTGATTTATAAACATGATGAATTTTTGATTACATATAGTGGGTAATGATGGAGTCAAATATGAAAATATTTCTTGATCCACCCGTATGAGGATTGAGAAATCTATCAACTCATTCCAAGATATTCAACAATATGATCACTATGTACACTCACACACACAAGTTGTCATTAGGATTATGCATTGGTTTATGTACCCAAAAAGGTGTATTCATTACTTTCCTATTTATTTACTTATCTTTACTTAGTTACTTTATTTTATCATAGTATTTTACTTTTGATCATATCTTGAGTAAGGACTAATTTTTGAATGTTTTATTGTAGGACATCCCTTTGGATAATGTTTCACATATGTAAACATAGATTCACATACTCATACTCAAATATGTAGGATACACTTGTAAGGTAAGTCTAGGTATGCTTCTTTTTCCTTTATACTAGTCATTTTACTTTGATACATTACTAACATAAAGGTGGGGGGTAAATGTAATCACCTAAAATTGGTAATTAGATGCTAAGAGTGTTTATTTAGTTAACCTATTCCTAGATTATCCCTAGACCTATCTTAGAGTCTTATACACACTTTTATAATCATTGTGTAGATGATAGTAACATAAATTTAGTCAAAAAATAACCTCATAATTATCATCTCAAATCCCATTCCAACTTGCTCAAAAATTCATCAAGCAGACATTAGTGCCACATTTAGGACACTACAACCACATGGTGCTAATATACCCAACCAAGTGCTACTATCTTTAGCCATAAATATTCTCAATAGATAATTTTCCAAATGTGTTCCCTTCATAAGGTTAGAGTAATCACATTTTCTTATCCACATAAGCTACATATCTCTATAAACACAAGTCTAATTGACCTATATTCACTAGATAGAAAATATATGAGAAAAACATTCAAACCAAAGTTAAGTTGAGAAAAATTAAGGTATTTAATACCTATTCTACCATAATTATACATAATACCATCTACAATATCCATAAGACAAATTTTCAAAGATTTAAAATATCAAGCACATTCAAGGCATCCACGTCCACTCTCATTCTAGCATTCACTTGCACTTACATCAAACACTAGGTGGGAGAACTATATCAGGATTGATCACTCTTAGGAGTATTAGTATATAGGAAACTCCCTTTAATGTGGGGTGTTGAGGATGTCCAACCTATCCTAATAATGAACACATAATTATTACTCATGTAATAATTTCGAGGATTAGGTTTTACACACAAAATTAGGTTTTCTAGGCATAACACATAGCTCTAGGTTTCATGCATGTAGGAAGATGACCTAAAAATGTTAGGTGATCCCAAAAATAGGAACAATCACATAAAGGGTACAATAATTACACTTTTATGACACTACAACAACATGACACTACTATCCATATGGGGTGCTATTATCTAGTAAACAAATAGACTCCATAATCATATTGACAACACTCAGAATTATCTAGAACACAATTTTTAAAACCTATATCATCCATGATAGTCACTTTCTAGATAAGTTTTTATTTAAGCCTATTTATTGATATTTTTATAAATTCAAAGAAGGTAAAAGGATATAATAAACTAGTTCTTAATTATTTTAATTGATTTATATGACTTAGACATCTCATCCCCATAATCTAAACATAGGATTTACATAGTTAAACCCTAAAAATTTAAATAAATGAGAAAGGTAATATTAGGTTTATTCATATTACACATATGAATCATATCTATAGGGATTTTTCACCACCTCTTCATCAAGTGAAGGGTTGTAATAGCCCCACTACGTGTGTATCTAGCCATGTCTAGTTTTATAATATTTACCTTTGAAAAGGTCTTGAATAGATAAGGACTATATCTTGATTAGGTATGTGAATTCCCTTAGAATATCACTTGGAAAATTGTTTATCAATGAAAATGGTATAAAGGTTATTATCAAAGGATAAATCAATAAGTTTGGGAACAATAAATTCAAGTATAAATACTCAATGTTTGGACTAGGAAACATTTGTGAAAAGGTCTTAGACGGAAACCTGGTTTTAAAAACAAAGAAAGTAGACATGGCTTATTTGAGACAATTTAGTAATTTTGGAAATACAGAGCTTGAAACAACAAATGGTCTTTGTGACTATGGAAAATTAAATTTAGAACTAGAATCCAAACTTTGGTCTTATCAAGGGAAATTGAAATTGGTAATTGGACTTAGAATCAGATTTGGTCTTGGAAATGGTATTGGCATTTAAATTAGGAATGATCTTGAAAATAAGATTAGCTAAGAATTGATACTTGATTTGAAATCAAATAGATGGAATAATGGTATGTAATTGACGAGAAGTTTATAATTAGTTCAAACTTTGTAAAGAAAGTTCACTTGATTTTGGTTCAATTTCAATAGCCTAATGGTGTGGTTTAAATAAGTATGGAAGGTGTTTAATACTAAGTTCTAAAATACCACTTTGATTTAAATTTCAGTTTGGGTATAATAATGCCTCATAATTTGTGTATAAAATGGTTTAGGTCTTAGTTTTGGTTATTTTGATTTGATGCTAAGCATAAACTTGGTTTTGACACAAAAATCAAGTAATAACACACATGCATTACAACGAGATTTAACAACTAACACGGGTTCACATCACATCCATTGATCCTTATGAAACACTTACCTTGAGAGAGGATTAAAAGTTTAAATTTTCATTAAATAAATTATTATAATTATTGGTAGGTTTTTACACCCCCTTCTCTCTTAAGGTTCATATTATAAAGCAAATCTTTATGGATTGTTACTTTTGTACCCCTATATCAATGAATGATCCACAATAAAAGAGGCATCTATGAAGCAATCCAAGATCAGGCCATTCATGATAGGGTATTGTCCCTTCACAAACACTTTATTTTATAATGGACTCAATGAAGTGCTACCATATTTAGGGTTTGCTTACTATTTTACAAAGGGATATCTAGATGGTCCCTATATACCTCATGGTACATGGGTGAAAATCCATCAATTAATAAGCTCTATATCATTTCCAATATTTCTCCTTTCAATGGTACCACATATTGATCTTGAATATTAGAAATAACTCCCTAGGGTTACTTTTGTCACATTACTTTGTGAAAGTACAAATCTAGGTCTTCATGATGGCAACATTTCTCAATTTATATACCCCATTAGATAAGTGGGGTTTGGTATAATTCTAGGTTGTCACTTCCTAGGTTAATGCACCCCTAAAGACTTTTAAGAAGGTGATGAAATACATCTTACTAAGTCAAATGAAAAATAGGATAAATCCAAAATAAGAACTTTTAAATTTTTGCATCACCCAAAAGGGGAGAGCATATACGTAAAAAGAACCCCATAAGATAATCAAGTAATTAAGTAAACTTTCATAAAAGTAAATGACTTAAAAATAGACAATTTTTTAAAACCCAAAATGAAGTGTGGATTCATTTTACTACCCAAATTGAAATGTGAGATAGAATTAAATTATTTGTCTCAAAACACCATTCTTTGTCTAAGGACTTGTAATACAAAATGATTAGAAGTTTGAAAAAAGTGGTTTTGAGCTAAAAGGAGCTTGAAATTATGATTTTTTCAAGTTTCAACCTCAATACAAAATGTTTTCACTATTTCATTAACCAAATTTGCTGATAAGTTCTCAAATTTCACTATTTGGAACCTAAAAATAGAAAACATAGTAGTCAAAACAATTTTTCTATTAATTTAGATGATTTCATTGATACATCAATGATTTTGCTACTAATTTAAATAATTTTTCTTCTGCTTGGGATGAATTTTCTATTTATTGGGATGATTTCACTACTACTTAGGATACTTTCACCACTATTTGGGATGCTTTCACCACTAAAAAAAATATAAAGAAAACCAATAGAATGATTTCATGATTAGGGTTTATGATTTCTCTAACATATTCAATAATTTTGTTGATGAGATATATAATTTTGCTATTAATTTAGATGATTTTATAATTTCATAGAAAAAATAGAAAACATTAAATACAAAGGAAATGATTTCACTATTTATAAGTGATTTCACTAATGTTATATACTATTTCACTATTATCAATAATAATTTCACTGATAATCTACATAATTTCACTATTGGGACCTGTTAGGTAAAACTGCACATAAAACTTGTTAAGATTATTTTTCCATTTTGAGAATATTTCATTAATGTCCTTGATGATTTCATTCTTTTCCTTGATAATTTTTTTGATTTCCCTATTGAATTCACTGATACATGGTCATGAATTCACCATTTTCTCTTGAACAAGTTTTGACAAAATTTTAGAGGAAAAGAGAGAGAATTAGCTTGTTAGAAGGCCAATTTTGGTGACTAGAAGAATGCTAGAGGTCTAAAATGAGTTTTGGGATGCATAATATCCTTCAAGAGGTCCCACTAGGCATGCCATTATATAGATTAAGAATCTAAGAGGAGTTTGTCAATTATTAGTGAAATAAATCCAAAATAACTTGAAGACATAACTACTCAAGCCAAATCCCTAGGGTGAGCTAGGATAGTCAAACATGAAATGAAAAATGGAAGGATACAAAAAAACCATTTACCTCCCTTTAATATATGCTTAAATATTACTCTAAAATGGCTTGATCTCAACTTGTATATGTAGAAGTATTCATAAATGCTTGAGTCCATGCATGGGGAAAACCTCTCCTTGTCTACACTTGGTCTTGGCTTTGGCTTGGTATGAGATAAGAAAGTGGATGAAACTTCTTGGAATTAATCCTAAAAAGTAAGTTTACATTAGTAAGCTTCATGAAATGATAGGTGAGAGGATTCTATTTATAGATTCCCTGAATTGATATAGACCATTAATTTAATCCTAATATGGAGGGTTGAGGATCAATCCTAAAATCCATGATTACACCTTTGGAGTGTGTAAGATATGTCATTTAAGTCATTTTGGAGTATGGAAGGAAAATTGGAATAAAGTGTAGTCATTAGTTCTCTCAAGTATATAAGAGTGTAAGAGGTGTAAGAGTGTGTGTAAGTGGCCATGTAATAGGCCACCTTTCCCACACTCCCATTCCATTGACTTGCCCTTATGACAACACCTATGTGAGGCCATAATTTGATTTTATATTTTTAAGAAAATAGGTTATTTCAAATCCATATAATTTATTATTAGAGGAATAATTAAGATAATTAATCAAGGTGATTAATTGGTAATTATAAAAAAGGTAAAGTTTTCAATGTTTCTTTCTTAATCAAGCATTAACTTAATTATCCCATGAAGACACTTACAAAGGACTGCTTAGAATAATGATGAATCAGATAAGATAAATAATGGAAGATGATCCATTACCCCAAGTAGGAATGTATTGTTATGATTTTGGGTTAAATTGGTAGTTCTACAAGTAAATTAGGTCAATTTGGATAATTATGTTTAAACTTACATCAGATTATAGAAAGTTGTTCCAAAATTAGTTTAGACATGAAAGTGACTAAAATGAAGTGTTTACATTTTCTCCACATGGAGCCATTTTTTATGAGGGTAGAATCTGGTACATATGATGATTTAAATTGATGTTTAAGGTTGGGTAATCCTTATAATAGTGACTTATATAATTACCAAAGATGCCCTCAACTAGTTTATAATTAATCTCTTGTTCTACTAGCTAGTTTGGGACTTGATCTGGCAAACAAAGAACCCTAATGATGTTGATAAATTAGATGATGGTGTTATCCCTATAATACTAGTAGTCACCAATGGGGTGAGTTAATCCCTTAATTAATTGAATATTCTAGGCATGGTTGCCTTGTTGATGGACTTATAGATCACTAGGTAGAAGGACTCACAAATCTCTTGAGTGTGGTTTTAGTAATGGTGGTCATACAATTTATAAAAAACCACATGACTGCTATGCCTTTGAGAACCCATGATGGAAATGTAGAGGGATTAAACATGATGGTAGCATAAATAAGGTCTACTAATTTTCTCATCATATAAAAAGTACCTCCACATTGAGCATCTAATACCACCTTGAAAATCTTGAAGTTGATCATGCCTCTAAGGTCTAGGACCTGATCACCTCTAGGGAATACATGTAGTAAGGGGACCCATAAGATATTGACATACAAACAATTGGTCACCCCAAATAATTAATTTTTAAGGATCATCCCTACATGTATCCCCTCCCTGAAGGTGTGGATGGTGTAAAAGTCTATGTATATCTTGTTAACCCATTTGGAATATGGGTTCTTTGTCTATCCTTCAAGACATCATAAATCTAATATATGTTGGTTCACATATCAACTATAGCAATGCCATATTAGATTCTTAATTAAGGGAGGTTATAGTAAGATTTGAATGCACTCCCTAAAATATACATGATATTGTGTTGAGAGTCTATAGAACACACAAGATCATGAACACTATCCTATACTCATTTGGTAGTGAACAATAACTTTTTGAAGAGGTCATCATAAAATAAGACTTTTGGCTTGGCTATGAATCTATGTAATCTACACTTCTTGTATGCCTTAAGGAAATATTGGACTTAGCCTCATCCTCATCATCATTGGAGCAAGGCTTGGGCACCATCTCAATTAATTTTAATATCTCATTATAGTGTTTGAAGTGGGTCAATCCTTCTAGGAAAGTGGTATCTATATTTAGGCTTAGCTTTGAGATTAGAGGTTGAAAAAACCATGGTGGAAAGGGATATATTTCTTTTACAATGAATTTTGAGTAAGGAGGATGCAGAGGGTTTGAGAATGAACTAAAAGCAAACAAGAAAATTTACGAAGATGAGAGAAATAATGATAAATGAGTTTACTATCTAAGACTTATAGGGATCTACAATAGACTCCTATGTTGATGGCATTTAACAACTCACCCATTGCAATTAAAATTTGAGTTGGTGGCTTGATCTTTCCATTTATTTCCTAATCTAGAGTTAGCTTAAGGATTACAAATATGTGATACCTACTAGATTTATAAATTGTGATGCAAAATTTTAAATTGTCCAATCATGGCCCATTTTCCCATTTATTTAATCCTAGGAGTGTGGTAGGCACATGACTATGTTTCCCTTGTAGCATCCTAGGTAGTTTTTATCTTGTGTTATGCATCTATTACCAATTGGTCAAGATATATAAGAGTTACCACCTAGGAGTAGTTAGGTACCTCACCTTTACACTTGTAGGAGTAGGAGTTTACAACTAGAGGAGTGAGGTGATGTGTGGCATGATTTAATTAGGCTTTTAAATCTATTTTTACTTTGATCTAACCACTTGGGGCTTCTCAAGCCTCTTTTACTAATTTTTATAGAAGTACCACATGGCATGGTCTAATAGGTAGGGCTCTCTTCAGCTCTAATAGGTCTAAGAGATTGACAATTATGATAGGATTCATGTGGTGCTTCTTCATTTGGTCAGGCTCTCCTAGTCTCTGACATATCTAACATGTTTGAGAGACTGATAACTCTGATAGCATCCAAATGTCACTTTTTCATTTGATCATTCCTCTTAGATAAATTGATGAAAAAGAGACTAAGTAATAAATGGAAGCCATGAAATTTATCAAGACACTCACCTACCTACCAATGAGGCTTTAACAGGCACCACATAATACTCTAGGAGACATTGACTCCATGAGACTGAGGCTCCAAGAACTGATACTCTAGGAATTTTAATACAAGTACAAATTTGCAAAAAAATATTTAGCACAAAAAATAAATATGAAATTTATTTGTTATTTTTAGAACATAATAAGGAATCAAATATAATTTAATATAAAAGGCCATAGGGTTTTTAATTAGAGACAAAAATGTCATTTTAATCATATTAGACACCGAGTGAACTAGGGTAGGACATAAATTTGAGGATTTTCATAGAAATATGTTGTTCAGATATAGATTAAAAGTCCAAGCACTTAAAATTGGTTATTTTTAAATAATATTCCCCCACTTCTCTAAAAAAAAGGCATGTTAGCCACAACAAGTTCCATATTATATTATGGATGATTTACATTTGAGTCTCATACACTCAATCCTTGGAATCACCTCTAGCAAACCCATTTTAGTTCTACATTTTTGGATTTTTAGATTGATTAATTTTACTCATTCATGAGGGTTGGGATAATGTATGTTTATAACTTAATAATTTTATTATTTATTCAAAATTTGGACTTGATCACTCCAAATTCATCATTGGTTCAAGTTCTCTAAGTGATTCAAAAGGGGGCATAATTATCCAACATTAACTACATGTTATAGGGAAATTTGGTTTCACCTATATATATATATATATATATATATATATATATATATATATATATATATATATATATATATATATATATATATATATATATATATATATATATATATATAAAATATATGTGTGTGTGTGTGTGTGTGTGTGTGTGTGTGTGTGTGTGTGTGTACTCCCTTGATCTCTTTTCATTTTTTTAAATTTTAAAACATAGCTTTTTCAAAATTTAAAATGCATAAATGAATACTTCATGAGTTGCTATGGGGTATGATAAATTGAGTAACTTGAATAATTAAAGTATCTGCTTAAAGAATAAGTCACTTGTACATATTTAGGTTCAATTATTTATCCTCTACTCTAGTAATTTCATTACTAGAAAAAGGGTGAATTGTAGACATAAATTTGGTCACAGATAATTGACAATGCTAATTATTGACATATCTTAAACCACATGACTTGTGCACAAATAAAAGACTCTTATTTTCCATTCCTCTAAGTCATTGATCTATATCTAATTTTAACCATTTTATTTATCATTAATATTATGTAGAACTTCTAATTTGGAATTCTAAATCTATCTAAAATCACCTTCATATTATCTCTATTAGTAAAATAAATGAGTTAATACTCACATGGGTGTAGCTTATCCCGCATCTATGATGTGTGTTTTAGAAAGGATTATCAAACCCTACATATGTAGCCTATATTTTATTAATATAGCATTATGCTGATTGACACCCAAATTAGAGTTTTCCTCTCATGCGTTTGAGCCTTTAGATATAATAAAATGCAGGCCCAATATTACATTTGGTATTAGAGCAGGTTTCTTATGGGACCTTTCTACAAATTGAGACCTTGTAACATAATAATGTTGAGTAGTGCATACCCCATATGAGAGATATTTATTTTTATATTTCTTTCATTTTTTATAACATTGGAATAAAAATGTATACCATATGTTAATTTCTCTATCATTAATTTTTTCATAGTTATATATATTTTATATTATAATTTGTAGCAATTTAATTTTCTAAGTGCATATATATGAGAGTGTGTGTGCACACATGCGCACACACACGTGCACGCACGCGCGCGCGCACACACACACACACACACACACACACACACACACACACACACACACACACACACACACACACACACACACACACACACACACACACACACACACACACACACACACACACACACACACACATTTTAAGTTTGCTACATAGATCTCTGCATTGGGTCACATTAAGACCTTGTATTAGTTTGAAGTATAATGGAACTCAAAATTGAGTCCATAATGTCCAAAAATGTTATTATTTATTGTAAACACCCCATACTTCTGTTACACTCAAATATGGAGTTTTTTAGGTTTTTTGTAGATTTTTTATAGATCTGATTACATTGGATTTGCATGAGGGTTATTAAGTTTTTAAATTCTCATATATGTAACTTGCATCAGTATTGTGTTTACTAAGAATTGAATATTTGAATACAATTTGTACTTAGATCTTTAGACCATATAATGCTTTCATTTATTAGTGGTTTTTGCTTTATAATCTCCTTCATTTGGATTCAGATTAAACATTGCATCAATGCATGATTCAATTTGGATTTAGGAGAATTTTTTTGTGTGATAAAAGTTTGTTTCTTCACTAAGAATTTGGATATGATTTGGATTTTAGTATTCATCTCAACATCACAAATCTTTGTGAATATTTTTTGTTTTGGTTGGGATTAAAAATATATATTTTGATATATGAAACAAGGTGTCCAAATTGCTTGAATCCATTAAATTTTTAGCTTTATTAGATCTACATTTCTAATCTAATCAACCTTTCACTTTAAAATTCACACTAAAGTGCATTCAACCACTTCCTCCTCAAACTAATTTTCTGGTGACTTATGCTCATTAACACAATTTTTATCCAAGACACACCCTACATCTAATCCAAAATATGAGTTGGTGTGATTTATAGATATACTATGATATCTATGGTTATTAATAGGATATGGATTTATTTAGCCATGGCCCTTGAGATTTCAAACACAAAGCTCTAACTTCAATTCAACCATGTTCAACACCCTTGTAACCATCATGTTAAATTATTTTACTTTGCCCCATGATTGTACTAATCTCATGGTTTAGCTCAGCTCATGACTCGACTATAAATGACAACTAACTTTGTCTCAGCCTCCTTAATGGACAAAATTAACTCATTCCTAATACCACATAGTTACTTCACTTGGATCACCTTCCAACTTGTAATTTGGATGCTTGTTTAATGTTGATATATTTAGGATTTATTTAGGTATTTTAGGTTTAAGTTTACTAAGATATTTATTGTATTTAATTTATATATTATCAAATCAAGTCTTTATGTTTTATAATTATTGTGATTTATTTTGTTTTTAGTATATTAGGTGTTACATTTGTAATGTATTTGTTTTTTTTACATGATTAGTTTTTAAAGATTATTTTTAAGTGATTTAATGTAAATTTTCTTTGTCATTTAAATATTTTTAATGTGTTTTATCAATTTTAGGAAAACCTAGCAATATGTAGGTTAAATAAGGAAAAAAAATACTACAAATATAAAACATTCATTAATTTGAAACTTGCTAAATTTGAAAACTTACTAAATAAGGAAAGTGTAATAAAAATCTATAACTTAGCTAAAAAATATTGTTGTGGGATGAACCATAAGCTAAAACTAGTCGGCCAATAGGTTTTCTAACTATGAAGAAGGATATGGAGGTGTTTAGAGCTTTAGACAACAATACCCTATGCTAGATAAGAGAGTAGGGTAATCCTATCCTCTATGAGGCTAGACTTATCCAAAAAATAGTGAAGATCTAGGGTTTTTGGGTTTGGTTCACCTTCATATATATTTTATGTGCCTTGTGTGGGAGATTCTAAACAACTATGGAGACCACTGTATGACTATTTCACTTTCTAAACCCTAGATCCTTAACATGTGAAGACCAATGAAATTTAATGGAATAAAAAGGGGTTAATGGTTTAATTTGGGTAGGACCTCAACATCCCATGTGTTTATCATTGCCTACATACCAATACTCTAAAGAGGGATCAAACTTCATGTAGTTCTCCCATGTTATAGTGGTGTGTGAATAACTTGTGTAATGTGTTACATGTTGGTGCAATATTGGTGTGATTAAGTTCCTGAACTATGTGTTCTAACTTGGAGATGTACTCAGACTTTATATATAGGATAATGGGGTTGTATGCTATCAAAATTTGGATAAAAAGGGAATTTTATCTTAATATGTTATTAGAATTTTGGGGTTTTTTAGAGTGGTAGTCTCCTCTTTTAAAAATGGTTTGAAATGTGTTTATATAGAAATATATTTGACATTTATTAAAATGGTTATTATTATGTACATGTAATGACCTTTTAATAACTTTAAATTTTGAAAATTAGCCATTATTTGGTAGGAAGACAAGAGAGGGGACTCAGACAATAGAGTGGGGCACTCCTATCTAAATGGGTGTTATTGTCTAATGGGGAAAAAGATCAGTCCTAGGGGTTAGCATGGAATAAATTATGGTTAAGTATAGTATCATAATATATAAATGAATTATATGGTTATCAATCAACTTATAAGTGTGAGTCTTCCATGCACAAGGTGGTAAAAACTGGTCAAAAGGCCCTATGATAGGTCATGAGCTAAGTGTGTCAAAAGAGTGGTCACAAGTGCACTATTTTATCTTAAATGTTAATTTATTTGTCTACATAATTTTCATATTTTATATCAATTTTTTTTAAAGTTTTAAACCCATATGTGTTTATAATATATTGTCTTAGATGTTTCTTTTTTTGTTGTATGCCAATATTGTCTAGAGTGTTTTGTCTTATATGCCTTGTAGAGTATATGTATTTTGTCATATTTGTATTGAATATTAAATAAAATTAAAAAGTTAGACATTAATAAAAAAATTATTATTATTTTAAATGTATTAGTCTCATTATTTTCTAACAAATGCATTATCAGATGAAGCCAATGTCAGTTGAGACAAAATTGTTGCAGGGGGGTGTTTAATATAGAGATATTAAGCTCGTGTGGTTTGTGTTTACCCATGTGTGTAAAAAGGTGGAAATTTTAGGAAAATAATTGAGTTAGTACTCACATGGGTGTATTTTACCCCACATATATGATGTGTGTTGTATAAAGGCTTCTCAAATCATATATATGTAACCTATATGTTATTAATATAATGTCGTGTTGATCAAACCCCAAACTAGAGCTTTGATCTCCTATGTTAGAGAATTACATCTAATAAAGTATGTTATCAAAACTAAAATATATATTTTAGGATAGGTATCCTTTATCCTTTTATAAAATTCCACACTAGGCAGACACGAGCACACTACATTCATGTCCACTTAGGCCAGCCATGTCTTACACTAAATAGTAGCTAGTTTATGAAATTCAAAACATCTTTATGGGGATTTCCACACAGTTTATAAGGTCAAGAGAATGAAACCATAAAAATTTTAACCTATAAATTCATGTCATTATTCATTAATTATTCCATTTTATATTCACTTGATTCAAGCTTTTACACTTCTACACATTGAGCACATATGCCTTATTCTTTCTAAATTCAGGATTGCTCACAAGGAGCAACCATAACCTAAGTTAAGATCATTTCAAATAAATTAAAGATATATGATTTTCAAATATAAAATACATATTAAAGTTTCATATATATATTCAAAGGATAAAAATTTCACATTCACTCTACGTGGATGAACTATGTGATCTTGATTTCCCTCTTTGGAGTATTGGATACATAGACAACATTAAATCATAAAAGGGGTGATTAAGGTCAACACATCCCATTAAACTCCCATATTTTATTAGATTTTTTAAATATATAAAACTTCCCTTAGGTTTTAAAATAAAATATAAAATATATATTTATTTAAGTGTGGCATAACACAAGTGATGATATCTCATATTTCTCAACGAACAGGCACACCAGTTAATTTTTAAGTACAATCAACTAGAATAAGTCTTTAATAACTGAATTAAAACTCACTATGTTTTTGTCCACTTAAAATTATAATATATAGTAATATATTATAATTTTACCTCTAATATTTCATTTATATAATTATACTTTCTCTATCTTTTCTTATAAGTTATTTATCATAATCAACTGGAACAAGTCCATAATCAATAGACTCCAATGCACCACATTATTGTCCACTTAAAAAGAACCTATATCTATATTATGTTTATAATATTGTGTTTTTCCCTAAAACTTCATAGTCATATATTTAACTTATATTCACCATCATATAATCATAATATTCAATAAAAATTTGTGTGTAAGTTAAGTATAGCTCTTCTTAGTACTTTATAAAAATAGTAGTTTTTTGTATTTATCATTTTTTCAAATTCAAAATTGTTGATTATTTTACATATTTATAATTATGATATTATATAGTTTTAAAACATAATAAAATATAATTTATCTATATTTTATCAAAAATAGGGTAAAATAAGATGTAGCATGCAAGTCACTCTTCTCAAAAAAAGAGTTAACTCTATTAAGTGATATAGATATATGTAGTAATCATGTCATGATGTTGGATAGTATGTCATGATAGAAATGTAATTGTAATTGAATCATGTATGTAACATATTGAATGTGAGGCATACGAGTGTCACTCTTTAAAGTAGACGATGCATTAAAAGTGCATGATATATATCATGACACCATTAATCAAGATAAAAAAGAACATAAGCATAACACATAATGTCACACAAAGGTCAAGGGAAACATACAAGGGACATGTTTAAATGTTTCACACATAATTAAACATCACATACATAGGGCCAAGGGCCATAAGTAATGGACATGTTCATATGTCACATGTATCAAGCAAAAATATCATAGAGACCTTCAATAAATTTTCACATAAGGGCAAAGGGACACACATAATAAGCAAGACATGTCTAACGTATTCTATAAATAGTAAACAAAATAGAAGGAGAATAAAAAAGTGAAAACTAATCTATTCGATCATTATATAAAAGTAGCATATCCATGTACAAAAATGTAAAATACAAGTGATTAGAAATAAACTTATAATATATGGAGATCAATATTGCATTTCAAGCTGTAAATAGATATAAATTATTTTAGATGCCACAAATATAGGCATGGCCATTAGGTATAATGGAATCCAACATCTAATATATTATGTATATTGCATGTCCTATATCATACTCATATAACTTGTGAAATTCAAGTGTGTATAGAAAATAAAATATGACATCTACAACAATATGTTATAAATAACATATATAATGAATTAAACTAGCAACTCATGTTATGCTCAAGTCTTAATTTTTTACTTTTTAAAAATATTTTAGATGTTATTATATTTTTCCAATATTTGTTTTTCCCTTTTTTTATATTTTTAAAGGGAACCAAGCTTATGATCTCATCTTTGGGAGGATCATATTCCATTCGTCGATCATATATGTTTAAAATGACTTTTTGTTTGTGAAAAGTGCTACATGTAGGTGTATCTAAATAAAAAAGCATCAAGTATTATAGTGTAACTATCATGATAATTTCTTTTAGTTTCCACATGTGTAACTTGAGAAGGTGGTAGGACTTAATTGAGTTTGATATAAAATAGGATATGGTCTCCTTGCCTATGTTCACTATGGAACATGTTTACTTGTCCAAGGTGTTACCTTAGGATGAATTATTGTAGACACATAAAGTTGGTCATAAGTACCTAACAATTCTAATTATTGAAACATCATAAACCCCATGAATTTTTCATAAATACATGACTCTTATTCACCATTTCTCTAAGTTATTTATCTATATACAAGTTTGACCCTTCTATTTTTTGTTACTATTACACATAAGTTTCAATGTTAAATGCTCAAATTATTTAAAATCACCTTCATAATGTCTTAAGTTCAAAACATGTGTCCTTGATCTTCTAGAAAAGTTCACACTAGGTGGATAAGAGCACATTACACTATCATCCACTTAGGTTGATCACGTTCTATGCCAAATAATGACTAGTTTCTAAAATTCAAAAAATCCTTTTGGATCTTCCTACATGTTTCACTTAGTCAAATAAAATAAATTATCAAAAGGTTCACCTATCAATAAATATAAATATTCAATCATTGTCCCCAATTTTTATACACTTGGTTTAATCTTTTACAATTCTACACATTGAGAAAATGTATGTTATTCTCTCCAAATTCAAGATATCTCACAAGGATCAAACATAATTCAAGTCAAAAACTATTTAAATCAAGTTAAGAAATATCATTATAAAATATCAAATACATTTTATATATGCATACATATAGTCAAATGAGCACAATTGTATATTCAATCTAAGTGGGATAACTACATGGGATTTATTTCATAGCTTCGAGTATTGAATATGTAGGTAGAAATCAATCATGAAAGTGGTGATTGGGGTCATCTTATCCCATTAAAATCCCCTCTTTTATTTCATGTTTTCAATTCATAAAAGTGTCTTAAGGGTTTGAAATATAAGATAAACAACATAATGATTTATGCATGGTACTATTTAGAGTGTGATATCTCACATTACTCAGCAGGCAGAGTCTAATAGGCACAATGATAAGTTTTTACACATAGTTAATGATAAGTCTACAGTCAACAAACTTGAGTGAACTACATCTCTATCCACTTATAATGGTTGTCTATAAATATATTATTCTTCTATCTATGATATGTTGCTTGTAGAATTATTCTTTCTTTATCTTTTCCTATCTATAATATGTCAAAGTCATTCAAGATAAGTTTGATATCAATGAAAATGAATGCATTTCACCACCATCCAATTATGATGGAGTTATCAAAATTATTTTTATAATTTTGTGCCTAATTATGTGCTTGGACAATCACCTATTCTTCTTATTTTCACTCTCAAACCTTCAAAATAATTAACATAAATCTATGTGTAAGCTAAGTATATCTTTTCTTAGTGTTTTCCAAAATAACAATTTCTATATTTAATTTTTTTTTAAATCAAATTTTTTAATTATTGTATATCTTTAGTATTATGATATTCTCTAGTTTTGCACCTGTAACCAAATACAATTTATATTATTTTATCAAAAATAAGGTAAAACAACTATACAAGAGTTATATTTATTTGAACCTTGAGTAACTTTATGATATATAAATTATTATTTAGGAATATGTACCACTTTAATTTGAATTTATTGTAAATAAATATTTTTTTAAGTGCAACAAATGATTCTACACTATGCTATTGAATGGGTAAACTAATTATCTTTGTACTATGCTTTTGAATAAGTTTCATGGCTGTATTTTTATGATTCTCTTGAATAGGTACCATAACCAACTATGGTTATGGTGGGGGAGGAGGGGGAGTTATTTTTGACTATAGAGGGTACTCATATCAAGTGCCTTAAACTTTGATCACTTGATTAGAATGTATGTACTTGAGGCATCTATTTATTGTATATGATACTGCATGGATCTTGTATATCCAAGGGCATCCTAATAACATATTAATTGACAATAATATAAATGGAGTAACTATTATTTCTAAACCAATTTAAAGAGGTAAAATCATATGCCTAAGAGTGTTATATGTATGTCCATCAAATGCTTTGACTATAGTTTAAGTAGCTTATAGATCTTGATCTATGTATCCAGGACTATAAAGAAATGTTATTGTCCATGTTTTTTTTCTTGAACAATTGTCAATTATGACACTATGTATAGGTTTATTGTGGATATAAACATGAATTCCTATTTTAATCATCATCATC
This sequence comes from Torreya grandis, assembly GCA_037957365.1. Lineage (NCBI taxonomy): Eukaryota > Viridiplantae > Streptophyta > Pinopsida > Cupressales > Taxaceae > Torreya > Torreya grandis. The sequence continues at coordinate 528,060 of JARHVA010006328.1, forward strand.
ATTAATTTCACTAACATCTAATGTGATCTCACAAGACATTATGTTAATTTGTCTATAAATGCAATCATAATTCCATATATTGGATGTCCATATGCCTTTAGATTCATATGTGCATTATACAAATGATGTACTTATGAATTATATACATTGATATCTAAACCATGATTTGGAAAAAGGATTATTAAAGATTTTAATCTTTGAATTCTTATTTTTTTATTGTCTAACTTACTATGTGGGTGTGCTTAGCTCAATAGTATTATCATAAATAAGATCTTGTATATTATGCCTTTTATTATAAAAATTATTTATAAAATGATCAATACATATATGGTAGTCATACTATGCATTACTGTTGAAGCCACTAGGTTGAGGCTTGGTCAAATCAAGATCAAATGGAGGAGGTAGAGATATGATATTGCAATCAATTAATTTTTGTAAAAATATATAAGAAGGTTACGGTAGCCTTGTGAATTTTCTCCTTGGTGGAGATGTCGATTGAATATTATTTGATGGTTGTGATATTTCATTAATTATTACTTTTGCTTCATTCTTTCTTTCATTAGATTTGACCTTATAGCTTAGCTTACTTTGAAACTTTATATTTGAAGTAGATGGAACACTTGGTGTATATTTTAACCTTTATATGTTATGATATTGACTTATATTTATTTTACTTCATGTGATAGCTCATAAAAGTATTTAAATTTATCCCATCATGTATGGGTTCATCACAAAATAATGTGTAGGTCTAAAAATTCAAAATCTAGTCAAATACAATCAACACAATAAAAATATAGACTTAGATTCATAGAATAGTTAAGGTATGTTTTTTTCTTAACATCTTTTTCAATTCATTGCCTTTCTCTAGCTTAATATTTCAACACTTGGACTTGTTTCCATTAGTTATCCTCTCATATAGATGTAAATTTTGTATTTCAGTTATACATGATTAAACCTATTTAATTACATTTTAAAAAAAATTGTGTAAAATTTAGAGTAATGGTAAATAATAAAATTTATGACATAATATCCATTCCATTTTTTATCTAAACCATGATCTTAGACTTAAGATTTATGAATTTCAAAATTTACTTATCAATCATGGAGTTATGTAATGTCTTTTAACCAACTTAATGTAAACTATGTGCTAATATTCCCACTTCTTGACTTTCCACATCCTATGTTCCTAAGGTTTCAATACTTTTTTCCATGTTGCTTCTTTGTGTGCCCTTGAATTACATGATGTACTATTGGACTTATTCAAAAACCCCTTAATCAGTGATGATGTTTGATGTATGCAAACCTTGTGCTCTATTACCTTGTCTGCTATCACTCAAAATTAGAACCTACTATGCTATTTCATAATAGTTGGAAAATCCATAGGCACACCTATATATTTATTAAAAAATGGGGGCCAACAATTACTACAAAATTTCATTATTATAGGGTATATATATATATATATATATATATATATATATATATATATATATATTATTGGTCGATATTAGGTTTTTTAATACATTTTATTTCTACCTCAAAAACTATGACTAATATAACATGACTCAACTTAGAAATTTTATTCACATTAACTAAATAAACTTTCATAATTTCCAAGAATATGTTAGGCCAGTCTTGGGAATGGTAAAATGGTTATGTGTACATCACATATTTTACATTTTTAATGATGATTTCATTGCAGTTAAGATTTTGTATTGGTATTATTAAAATGTGTTAACTTAGGTTGAAACATGCATACTTAGTGTTAATTGGATTACCAATCCACTATTGATTCCTTATAATTCAAATTAATGACAAGTTATTAGTGTTAGTATTAGCTAGGCACTACAAGCTTGGTAGTTGGCATTATTCATTAAATCAAAAAATATTTACATGTTGTGAATACGCAAATTCTAATGAATGACATATGGATTTAAAAATTAAACTCTTCCAATCCCATGTCTAAGATTTACTTATGTCAATAAAAATAATAATAATATTGTCCATATTGTTGTTATTATGCCATCATGTATGTGTGTGTATGTTTTCTCATGAAAAACTAGATGGTTGTGAACTTGTGATGATCTAAAACCATACTTACAAAAGCATATATGTAGGCACTAAGTTTTGATAAAGGGTAGCTATTAGTCATAAAATTTCATTGGACTAGGGTACTTGTGTGTTTGTTGATTACCAATTTAAATTAGACTTTTTCCTATCATAATATCCATGTGTTCTTGGTTTTTCCCCTCCCTCTCTCATTTCCTCTTTTAATTATATTTTTATTTCCTTAACCTTCTCTTATATTTTGGTTCAAATTTGTTGTTGAGTGATAAATAACAAGCTCATGAAGGAAACATACATTTCAAAAGAATTTATTATTTTTATTTTATCTTATCAATAAATTACTTAATTTTTATGCTTTGGAGGTTGAGGACCCTTATCTATATAGGGGACCCATCATGCTAACTAAAGGAATCTGAGGGAGAGGGGAGACTTTAGCTTCAAGTATTTCATATAGATAGTCTATTCAACACTATCACCTCTATCTAAAATCATGCCCTTCACATCGATGGAATTCTATTTAATGTATAATATTAATCTCTAATATTATTATATTTTATGTAATAAATACCATCTATGTACTACTTAGTTTTTGAAAACCATTTCAATTTTTTTGGATTAAAAAATAACTATGTAGTTCCTACATGCTCATACAAGTGTTATTTAGATAAAATATTATTTACTTACATTAATAGTTTATTGAAAAATTCTAAATATTTTGTTTTACTTTTAAAAAAATTAATAAATAAATTAAAGTTTGAATATAAAGTAAATATTTTCTCTTCTTATGGCACATCATCATTGACACTTTTTTAGAGTAACCAACACTCAATATGAACAACTTAAACTATACACTATCACCATAACTTTCACCATTGTACATGTTAGCGATCTAGATAGCACCATACTTGAAGGTTTGATAGATTTGGCTCTGAAACCTTCACACCTGGACTAACATTGGAATGATCTGAGATGTGGGACACCTAAACTCAGATCAAACCTATATATTTTGGTGAGGCTATCACCTTTGATGTATCACTCTGCACTACTTACTAAACTATTGAATGTTGGGATGAAAAGGGAGAGAAGGAAATTGAAAGGAAAATCCTACTCTACTATTGATGATACACCTATATTGCTAGTTTATCCACTCAATTTGAGCTTCTAAAAACACTTATTAGGTAAGTAAAAATTGAAAATACAACTCTAATTGACTCCTAAGCATTAGTATTTCATGAAGAGGTTTTATCAGTTAATATAAGCTTGAGGGAAATGGTGGAATAGGCCTGATTCAAGGCACTAACCAGCCAATGTTTATCCATTTTTAGCTAAAAAAAAATGATATTACACACTAAATGTGACATACATAATATCATACCAATAGCTAGGTGACATTAATACTTGACAAGGGAGATATTTATACCACATATGCAAATCAAATTGATATTGACACACTATACCAAAGTAATGGAAATCTGAAATAATCTTTTATTTATCTGACAAGGTTAAAAAACTCAAATTTTAGTAGAGTCTGGTCTTGCCAAAAGAGGGACCCCCTTTTTAAAAAAGGCTAAAAATCCTACATATATAGAAAATAGAATCAATATCCAAGATTGGAGTTGAAAAAAAAAGAGATTAACTGGATGTGAGCTCTAGTCAAAATTTTGAGTTCAAATTATTATATTCTTTAAATATCTACTTCTTTCTTTTTCTTACAAGAAACCTTATTTCTGGAATTAAAAAATTGGTGGGCCCATATTTATGTCAACTCAAGTCATCATGCATGAAAATCCATGCCATTCCTAAATAATAAATTCATTTTAGAATGTTAAACAAAGTCTTCAATTCCATAGAATTAGAGGTGGTGGACCCATGTTGACTTGTCAACCTTACTTGCATGAAAAATATGTCATAAATTGGAATATAAATCCATATTTAAATTTAATTTAATTTATTAAATGTGCTTATATTTCATGAAAAGCATGGGAGATGCATGAAACTAGTCAACCTAGTCAACTCAAGAGATGTAAACTCAAAGACTAGTCAACTTCCACATGAAATCAAATTGCATGAAGTGGAACTTGTGGATTGAGTTAAGAATGATATTTTAACATAAAAAATAGATATGTCACGTTTAAAAGTCAATTTGAACTCTAAGATATACATTTCAACTCCAACCTTCATTTATTTGATTGATAAAAAGGCCTATTAAGCTAACTTCTGTCACTAAGAAGCTTCTTGGAATCTTCAAAATAGAAAGATATGGTTATTTATTAATTTTTAGATATTTTAAAACACAAATTTATACTTTTAAAACTCTCACAAGGGCTATAAACAACTAAATTCTTGAATTTTGCTCTTGGAGGCTTCATCTTGCTCAGGCTTGCTTTCTTCTTGACTGTGTTTAGAGTAGCTTAGGTCTATGTAAAAATAGAAAGAAACTCAAAAATTTTAATATAATTTAAATTTTTATGTATTATTACTCAACTCATTATGATGCTACACACAAAATTTGGACTCAAAACTCCACCTGTAGACGATAGAAACATCAAATTTCTTCAAAAAATACCCCTTTTACATGGAATGTGTGCATACTTGAATGTATTTTTGCATATTTTTAGATATAATTTCAAATATAATGGATGTTTTATATATAAAATTAGTCTTTAATTAGTTTATTTTTCCATTAAACCCTATTTTTCCATAAAAAATCTTTAAAATGCAAAAATTCCTTAAACCATTCTAAACTAGGCCCTTCCGAAAGCATGGAAACACCAAGATTTGCCAAATAATGGATATTTTTGGAAATTTTATTTGGGAAAACTATTTTAAAACATTAAAAAATAGATTAAATGATGAAAAATATCCAAAAATATAATCTTTAAAAAATCTATTTTCTCTTTCCAACCCTACACTTTTCTTGAAAGCATGTCAATTTGTAGATTCGATAGGCTATTTTTTTTTGCTATGTTAGACCATGAAATACATAAATAATATATTAAATATGAAATTTATAGATATATTAAGTCCCAAATATTCTAGAACAACTTGAAATTTCATGAAACCCTTCCTAGGTGAGGAGAAGCTGAGAAAAACTTGTTATCTTTCTTGTTGTAATGATGTAGAAATCAGCCTATTTTAAACCTAATGGTACACGAGCATGTAAAATCCAATTAAAAAACCACCTCATCCATGATTAATAAATCTAATTATATTTTTCACACCCAAAATTTTAGACCTATACCTTTCTCTAGTTGATTGTACCATCATCAAACTTGTAAGTAGGTCACTATGTGCAAACTAGGAGGGTCTATATGAAACGGTTTTGAGAATTTGCTGCATCCAAACACCATGAATTTTTTTTTTAATATTTTAATAAAATTTTATCTATTTTAATATCCCCTAATGTAAAAAATCCATATGGATCCATACTTTTCTTCTTGAAAGTGAATAAAATAGCTTATTTTTGGCTTTTTAAAACGAATTCAAGCTTCTAATGCTAATATAATGCATGATATGGATTTAAAAGAATATATTTCATGTTAAGATATAAAATTTGGACTTTATCATGTTTTTTAGTATTTATTTTGGAACATGTGGATCCAAAATAAGCCTTTTTGGCTTAAAATTAGCATTTAATTACCTTTTTAAGCCATGAAACTTTAGGATAAGGATAAAGTTATATTTTTTAATATAAATAAAGGAATTTGGATTAATTTAATGACATTTTGAGAGAAATTTTTCATTTTAAATACAAAAAAATGATTTTTTAGACTAAAATATACTAGTTTGATTAGCTTGCAGAGGCTATTGACAGTTTTTGAAAATATTGAATTATAGGGGTTGGAATTTGGCCTTGACAAGCCAAATTACCAATATTTTTGGTGACTCATAGGGGTTGACTAGCCTAATATCCAAAATAACTCACTATTTTTCATTGGAAAATAAACCCTTTTGATATTTTTAATACCTTTTTTGACTGACACAACAAGACTAAAGGGAAACACAACTAACTAGAAAGTAGAGAAAACTAATCTAAGGAAAATAGGGAAATAATGAATGGGAAGCATATTGCTGCTTGTGATACTTACTTATTAACATAAAGTGAACCTAGAATAACTAACTTGAAGTAATATGATTTCTTCTCGGATTAAGTGTAAAGTTATTTGATCTACCATGGATCCTTGAAATGCATTTGCCATCTCTTAATGGCATCTTCTTGTAGATAGAAACACTTATATGTTCATGTCTTATAAATGGTGCAATTGGTCTTTCAATCTCTATTCTCAGGTGCATGGATTGAAGATATGGATCCAAGACCTAATCATCTTCCTCTCATATTCTTATTTGTTGCATCAATAATTCTATCTCTACCTCATTTATAGGTTGGTCATGATTTATCTCATTCTCATCCAATGATTGAATTGGCAAATCAACTGGTATGCTTAGATTTGTATCTTCATTATGATCCATTTGAAGTAGTGTCTCGCTATGATCTTCAAACTCTTAGTATGGATTTAAACATATCTATAATATTTCATTAATTTCTTCTTGATAAACAAATGCAAAAATACTCTTTATAAGGAATTCATCAATCTACACTTGGGGTAGAGATGGACTATCAAACTTTGCACAAAAACTCTCCAAGTCATCCCAAAAGGCCTCTTCATCATAATCAATTGAAAAGACATGAAATTCATTAATATTATTACAATTTAAAACATGTTGATCAAATATTTATACCTTTTAGATGGAGTCATATGGAAGTTCTTGATCTGTTGCACTTGCTCCATCTTCATCTCATGTAGAGAACAACATCTCATCCATCCACTCAAGCTCTAGCTCATCTTGCTTTGGGATCTCTGAAATAACATTGCAATCTTAAAGATCCAAAACATTGGTGAAATCCTTAGATGAATGTTGCTTTATCTCATCATCAAAATATACCATCCTAAGCTCTTCAATTTCATTCAATAAATTAGGGTATAACTGTTCCCAATTATCAACTTCTTTAGAAATATTCTCCATCTCATCAATGGATTTATGTGAGTGTTCTTCATGACTGACTTCTAAATAAATATTTGTTTGTACTCTATCTATCTCAACTACTACAAGTTCTTGAAAAACCTCTTACAAATCCTCTTCTTTGGCATCATGAAATACTAAATCATGTTTTTCCTTGCCAAGTGGTGTCCCAATTATGATTTCTTATTCTTGATCACTAGATTTTCCTTCATTTTTTATCTCTTTGGCTGCATCTTCATTATTTTTCTCACAAGGGAGAGGTTATTTCTCCAAGAAGGCCATGGTATACCCCTATAAATACTCCAAGAGATGAGATAGATCCAATGGTTGTGCCATATATGTTTGATTATACTTCTAAGACCGTTGAACATAAATAACTATTACCTCCTATTTTTGCATATTTACTTGAATGGATTTCCATGAAGGAAAGGCTTTGGGATCTTGAGAAGGGAGGGTGAGGGTTGAATGTCAATGATGAATTCAAGATTGATTTATCATTTGGGCTTATGTTTGGTTGTTGTATTTGATTCCATGTTAAAAAATTGGGTTTAGGAGCCTCTGAAATTGAAAATATTGTAGCTTGAGGCATGATTGGGATATTTTATTACTAAGGTGAAATTGGAATCTATGGATATTGATATGAGATAAAAATAGGTATTGATATTTGAGACTGAGATTTATTATCTAATAATTCCTATTTGTAGGCAAATATCTCCTCAACAATAATTTGGCTTACCCTCTTCATTTCCTCCAACTCATCATGAAAATTTAGAGAGTTTTGGAAGCATGGATGATATTGGAATGGTTATGTCTCATCTGGATGAGGATGAAATGCATATGGATCATAATTATCATACTATGATGGTAGATAGGGCTGTTGATATTGGGAAGAATGACCATAATTTGCTCTATAGGCTACCATAGCCTATAAAATCATAAAGATAACTAAAAATGAAAATAACTATATACCTTTTGCCTTGAGGTAAGGATCATAGGAGTAATAAAAACTAGATGTGAAGATGATGTGATACAAAATTGTACTCCAATAGCTAAATTTGTGTCCCACCGAGCATGCCATAACTGTTAGTTATCTAGATAGCACCCTGCTTGAAGGCTTGATAGATTTGGTTCTAAAACCTTCACACTTAGACTAACATTAGAATGATCTAAGATGTGGGACACCTAAAATCAGATAAAACATATAGATTTTAGTGAGGCTAGCTCCTCTAATGTAGAAGTCTGTATTACTTACTAAACTACTAAATGTTGGGATGAAAAGGGAGAGAAGGAAATTGAAAGGGAAATCCTACTCTATTATTGGTGATACACCTATATTTATAGTTTATCCACTCAGTTTGAGATTTTAAAACACTGATTAGATAATAAAAATTGAATATACAACTCCGATTGACTCTTATGCAACAATATTTCATTAAGAGGTTTTATCAATTAATATAAGCTTGAGGGAAATGGTGGAATAGGCCATTCAAGGCACTAACTAGCCAATGTTTATCCATTATTAGCTCAAATAAATGACATTAAACACTAAACATGACCTGCATAATATCATACCAGTAGCTAGGTGACATCAAGACTTGACAAGGGAGATATTTATACCACATGAAAATCAAACTGATATTAACACACTATACCAAAGTAATGGAAATCTTAAACAATCTTTTAGTTCTCTAAAAAGGTTAAAAAACTCAAATTTTTGTAGAGTTTGGTCTTACCAAAAGATAGATACCCTTTTTAAAAATGGCTAAAAACCCTACATATATAGAAAATATAAGCAATATCTGAGATTAGAGATGAAAAAAGAAGAGGAGATTAAATGGATGTGAACTCTAGTCAATTTTTTGAGTTCAAATTATTTACAACATTATTTAAATATATCCTTTCTTTGTCTTGGAAGAAACCTTCTTTTGGCATTGGAAAAGTGTTGAGTCCATTTTGATGTCAAATAAAGTCATCATGCATGAAAATACATGCCATTCCTTAATAATAAATTCATTTTAGAATATTAAACAAAGTCTTCAAGTCTTCAAAAATTAGCATGGCCTTTACTTTTGGCATAGAATTGGAGATGGTGGGCCCATGTTGACTTGTCAACATTCCTTGCATGAAAATAATGCCATAAATTGTAATATAAGTACATATTGAAAGTTATCTTAAGTTATTTAATGTCCTTATATTGCATGAAAAGCATGGGAGATGCATGAAACTAGTCAAACTAGTAAACTGAAGATATGTGGACACAAAGACTAATCAACTTCCACTTGAACTCAAATTACATGAAGTGGCACTTTTGGATTGAGTTAATAATTATATTTTCACATAAAAAATAGATATTTCATGTGGGAAACTCCATTTAAACTCTAAAATAGACATTTCAACTCCAACCTTCATTTATTTGATTGATAAAAAAGGCCTATTAATCCAACTTTTATCACTTAGAAGCTTCTTGGAATATTAAAAACAAAAAGATATGTTTATTTATTTATTTTTAACTATTTTTAAACACCATTATATACCTAAAAAACTCACACAATGGTTATAAACAACTAAAATATTTAATTTTGCTCTTGGAGGCTTCATCTTGCTCAAGCTTGCTTTCTTCTTCACTGTGTTTTGAGAGGCTTAGGCATGTGTAAAAATAGCAATAACCTCCACATTTTTAATGGAATTTAATTTTTTTTGTATTATTAATCAACTCATGATGATGATACACACCAAATTTGGAGTAAAAAAACCACTTATAGATGCCAAATACCTCAAATTTTCTTTAAAAATGCCCCCTTTGCATGGAAGGTGTGCATACTTGAATGTATTTTTTCATATTTTTGGATTTAATTTCATGGGTAATATATTTTTTCTAGATAAAATTAATCTTAAATTAGTTAAATGGTCCATTGAAACTTGGTTTTCCACAAAAAACCTTAAAAATACAAAATTCCCTTAAACCATTCTAAACTAGGCCCTTTTGAAAGCTTGGAAGCACCAAGATTTGTCAAATAATGGATATTTTTGAAAAAAAAATTGATAATTTTTTTTGAAAACATGAAAACATGGAGTAAATTATGAAAAATATCTAAAAATGGAATCTTGAAAAAATCCATTTTCTCTCTCTAACCTTACAGTTTTCTTGAAAGCATGCCAATTTGCAGATTTGATAGGTTATTTTTTATTACTCTATTAGACCATGAAATGAATGAATAATTTATAAATTATGACATTAAGATATATATTAAGTCTCCAATATTTTATAACAACTTTAAATTTCATGAAACCCTTCCTAGGTGAGGAGATATTGAGAAAAACCCATTGCCTTTCTGGTTGTAATGCTGCATAAATTGGCCTGTCTTAAACCTAATTGTACATGAAAATGTAAAGTACAATTCAAAAATCACATGATCCATTATTAATACCTATGACTCTATTTTTCATTCCCAAAAATTTAGATATGTATGTTTATCTAGTTGATTTTACCATCTTCAAACCTGTAAGTAGGTCACTATGTGCAAACTAAGAGGAGTGTCATTATGAAACAATTTTGAGACTTTTCTGAATCCAAACACCATAATTTTTTTTAAATATTTTTAATAAAATTTTATTTATTTTCCCTGACCCTAATGTAAAAAATCTATACGGATCTATAGTTTTCTTCTTGAAAGTGAAGAAAATAACTTATTTTTGGCTTTTTAAAAAGAATTCAATCTTTCAATGACAATATAATGCACAATATGTATTTCAAATAAGATATTTAATTTTAATATATCAAATTTCTACTTTTCCACACTTTGGAGGATTAATTTTGGCACATGTGGGTCTAAATTAATTGTTTTTGGCTTAAAAATTGCATTAAATTACCTTTTTAAGCCATGAAACTTAAGGATAAGGCTAAGTTATATTTTTAGAATATAAATAAATGAATTTTAAATAATTTAATGACATTTTGAGAGTAATTTTACATTTTAAATACCAAAAATAGCTTTTTAGACCAAAATATACTGGTTTGATTAGCTTGCAGAGGTTATTGATGGTTTCTAAATTTTTTGAATTATAGGGGTTGGAATTTGGCTTTGACAGGACAAATTACCAATAGTACATACATCATAGTTAATTTAACCCAACTAGAGAGTAAGGGTACCTAATAATCGATGAAAAAGACCCAACCACTAGTTATTGCCCAAGAATAGAGCCATTATGGTATGATTTCCTTAAAGAATATCGACATGAAATAACATCACCCCTACATTAATTAGATACAATGTATAATTATGTTGTTCTATAAAATACATTTACTTATCCACATGTATCAGAGTATTATAAATTATATTCAATCAAAAATTTGTTATAAAACTAATATTATTAATATAGATTACTAAATTTCATGCATTTATGTTGGTTTTCATATAATGCAATAACAATATTATAATTAAAAGTTTGTTGATATAGATAAATTATCATTATTATTAATATTAATACATCCATTTATTTTAATTTATTTTACTCGTCTATTTTTTATTTCTACTACTTTGCATGCTATTTGATATACTACAGTTAGGTAGTTTTTTTACTGTAAATAAACTAGTGCACACTAGTATTAAGGTTACTATTGGAAAGCAAGAAATTATTTACTTTATCAAAGTTTTTGCATACCATTAAAAAAACATAATTCATTTTAATAAAAAAAGTATTAACATAGATGAAAATTTGAGCCAGAGAAAGATTAATTATTCTAGAATTGGAAATAATTGATTTTCATGTCTAATTTTTTTATTCAATAAAACCCAATTAAAAACCAATAAACCACATTTTTTTGTTTATTTAATTTAATAATTCTTAATTGTTATTTCTAGTCATCCAACATCACAACAAGAAGTGTGTCACATAATATTATTTAATGGATAGATTAATTTGTTTTTTCTTACCAAAAACAATACATGCAAAAGTTTAAAATAATTTTAAAAGGTGTAATTTGATTCATTTAGTTAGATAATCCTATAAAACTAGGTCTCAAAATTCTTTGTGGAACATGTAGGGCTTAAAAGTAATTAATTTCCCTTTTACTTTTTGAATCTTAAATGTTACGTTAGGTTTGGTTTACAAGGGGATAATCCCATAATAATTATTATTTTAATTATAAGCAAGAAGGTCTAATATCAAAAATAAATGAGTTCTCATGAGATGATCTAATATTAATTTATTAAACAAGTCCCTTATGAGCCTTCTCACATAAATCGAGAAGAGATAACACAACCAACCTAACCTAGACTAAGACCTAGGATCTAATGCCCACACATATCTAGAAACCTATTGTATACACATAAATCTAGTTATTAGTACTTAAAAATTTTAATTTTGTACACACCCTAAACCACATGACTTGTGGAAAAATACATGACTCTTATTCTCCATTCCTTTGAGCCATTTATCTATATGTGGGTTTGACCCTTTATTTATCATTAGTACCACCCAAAAAATTTAATGTCAAATGCTCAAGATACTTAAAAATCACCCTCAAACCATTTCCAATTTAGGACATGTATCCCTGATCTCTCAAAACAAGACTACTATAGGAAAATAAGAGCATTATTGTGCACTTGTCAACTTAGGCAAGCTATGCCCTATGTAAAGTAATGGCTAGTTTCCAATTAAAAATTAGTCTTTTGGTTTTTCTTACATGTTTAATAAGGTTGGATAAGGAAAATTATAAAAATATTCACCTATAAATAACATCAAAGGTCATTCATTATCGTTATTTGGTATTCACTTATCTCAAGAATTTATACTATTGCACACTAAGAAAATCTACCCTATGATCTTTAGATTCAAGATCATTCACAACCATAATCCTTAAGCCAAGTCAAGAGCATTCCAAAACAAGTCAAAACCCATCATTTTCAAGTATCAAAGACAATTTCTAGTTGTATACATATAGTCAAAGGAGCAAAATTGCACATTCACTCTAGGTGGGATAACTACATGGAATTGATTTACCTCTTTAGATTATTAGATACATAGGCATTAGTTAATCATCAAGGAGGTGATTGAGGTCAACTTATCTCATAACATTCACTTATTTTTAATAATTTTTAAAGTTATAAAAGTTCTCTTAGGATTTTAAAGTTAAGAGAAGGAAAACAATTATTTATGCACAACATAACATAGTTTATGACATCATAGATTAGTCAATAGACACATGCACAAAATCCACACCAATTAATATTATAACACAGTCAACTGGGATAAGTCCATGGTCAATGGACTTAAGTGCATTATACTATTATCCACTTAGAATGTTGTATCTAGGAATATTTTTTCACTTTAACTATGATTTTACATTTATATAATTTTAATTTCTCTATCTTTTCCTATCAGTCATTTATCATATTCAACTAGGACAAGTACATAACCAATGAACTCAAATGTATTTCACTCATCTCAACTTATTTTGGATGTGTCTAGATTTTGTTTTTGATCCTAAACTTGTAAAGTCATATCTTTCACTAACTTTCACTATTATATAATTATACCAATCAACACAAATTTATTTTCAATCAAGATATATCTCTTCTTAGTAATTTAAAAAAATAATCTTCTATATTTATCATTTTGTCAAAATTAGAATTATAGATTATTGTATGTCTCTAAAATTTTGATTATATATATTTTTAAACCTATAATAAGATACAATTTATTATGTTTTATCAAAAATAGGGTAAAACATATTGATGGACCTAAATTACTACATTTGAGCCCTCAAATTCTATTTTGATTTAAATTATGTTTCGATCTGTTAAAAATCATAGTATTTATTGTTATGGTTGAATAAATCTTAAATTTCTATTGAGTTATGGTGTGACAAGGTACAAACTCAATAATCAAGTTATTAGATCACACTATATATGGATTTTAGTTTCCATTTACTTTAAGACATTGATCGTTTGTTCTTATAGTACACTAGTAAGGGGTTAGCCCTAGGAATTTACTCTCAACATACACTAGAGATTCGATAGTGTGGCTACATGAAAGGTGTAATCCTCCATAGTTATTTCCTTTTTTATCATTTTCACTATTTACTACTAGGATTAATAAATCTAAGAGCCTATAAATCAAACACACTTTTCCTAGTTACACCTTTTTCCATTCTTTCTTTCTTGGTATGATAAGCTATTTTATATAAATAAGCTTGGTATTTGTCATATTTACTTTTGATATGGATTAACAAATTTAAAATGACTTATAGATAGCGAAGTTACCAATGGTGTCCATCCTTCAGATTTAATCTTCTCTATCAATGCTACTCCTTATGCTTATGATAATGAATGGACTAATGATCACACTTGTAATTTTTTTGATGATTATTGTATTAATGAAAAAAATTATCATGATACATATGAATATTATTATGAATATTTAGATAATTTATAAAATATTGAAGAATATAACAATGAGTAAAATGATCATATAAATTTAGAAGTTAAAAAACCAATTTATTCTATCCTACCTTATATTCCTATTTCCATAAAGTAGAGTAAAAAGATAATATTGATAATGAATATATTATTTCCCTTAATCTCTCACAAGGATAAAAATGTGAAAATTTTATAGCTAGGATACCTTATTTACCTTTTTTTTTTGCACTACATCACATTAATCAATATAAAATAAAAAACATGACATTTATATAAGCATAGTAAATGATATAAATGAATGTTATTGTCCTTATCTCTATAGATAAGGTAGATGATGTAAATACATATGATATACCCCATTCTCCTCTAGACATGGATAATGATATACAAGATCATGAAACTCTCTCTCCTCCATCAAAAGTAATGGATAATGTTATAACATCCCATGATACTTTATCTCCATCTTTTGAAATGTCACATGATTCAAATTAATGTGATGTATGATAAAAAGTGATATTGTTTTAGTTTTACAAAATAATGTTCATGTAACACTAGACCAAGATTCTCATGATAGTCATCCTATATTCATAGAATGCAAGTCTCATGATAACAATAATTGTGATACTTCCACCCCCTCTCTTACATCAAATAAATCAATCAAGATCAATGAGATGTTTTTTCCATGTAAATTCAAAATGATAAGTGAAGTAATGATTCTTAAGTTTTTACTTATTTTATCTTAGAATGTAACCGTTAGTCATGTAATGAATTGTGTCATGATCCTATCACACCAATGTTTTAAATAGATGGTCAATTACAACCCATTAATGAGCCTTTCCAAATAATTACTATTCATATTAATTATATTGTATCCATGATGCATGTTATTGATGACCTCCAAAATAAATTTCTTTATCTCACTTTATAAACTTGATCATGTTGCAAAAATATCAAAGATAATTTTATCTTAGGACAACCCTTACATGAATTGTATATGAACATACATATCTAAAAGATATTGTTATGCTTAAACTACCCTTTTTTATGGTTCTGGAGATCCTTCTATTAATTTAACTCAATATACATGTTAATTTATCTAATGAGGTAATGATGAAGTATTATATTAACAATACTTCCTTAAAAGTCTCATAATTGATGCTTTAGATTGGTTTTATAGTTTACCTTGTGATTCCTTGCCTAACATTAAATAGTTAGAAGATGCATTCTTATTAGATTATCACAATCACATTGTACCCAAGTTAACACTGGACCATCTACAAGGTTTGAAACAAATTCATGATGAACGTATCTAAGTTTACATTTTATGATTCAAGAATACTTTGAAATCTATGACCTATCATCTCTTAGATTTGGAAAAGAAAATATCTTTAGTAGGGTTATTTTGTCTCCACTCAAATAAATATTCATTTATAAAATTTATACTTATTTTGAGGAATTATACATGGATGTTTTAAAATATGCATGTGATCTAAATTATTCAACAATAAAGCTAATAATACAAATGAATCAAGGTCATCTTCACACAAAAAGGACATTACCAATAAAAGAGTGGAATCAAATTTAATGTATAAAATAAAGAGTCCAATTGAATTCTCTCATATGATGGATGAATCAAAGGAAATAATCACAATAAAGGAAAATAAATATAAGGTAATTAATAAAGGGAAAGAATCAATTATAAAGCACTACCTAATGTGAATAAATCTACTTTACATAAGAGGCAACCAATTCAGTTTGACAAATTCAAAGATTGACCACATGATATTCTACATACATTATTGGATGAGAAGTTAATCACTCTCCCTCTTAATTACTATCATCCTCATCATCATTGTGATTACGTATAAGACATGGAATTTTTCACTTATCATGGTATTAATGGATATTGAGATAATGACTATTATGCATTTGGGAAAAAACTACACAACTTGTAGATAAATGGATTATTACATTTCAAAGAAATAGAATAAGCATGAAAGCTGATATTGTCCTTGATAAAGTTACATTTTTCCTTACATGAACATGGATACCAAAGTAAAAGTATCAAGCTTTAGATCAAAGATATGAACATGCAATGCATACTTCAAAGATATCAAAATAATATCACCAATATTAACCACAAATATCAAACATATCCAATACAAGTGTGACTCTTTATAAAAATACAAATCCAAAGATTCAATATCAAAAGGTAGTTATAAAGGAAGATCAATATGATGCATAATTTTTGTTTGCATCAAGGTGCTCAACTCATTCTATGATTCTTAGTTAATTTTATCGTACATAATATCATGATCAATAATGCGTCTAGTGAAAACACATGTACAATGATATTTCTTCATACTCTTGGTTACACAAAATAGGATTTATAAGATACATCAATCATAATCAAAATATGTTATGAATATACATAGAATACCATTGGTCATATGGTGCTACATCAAATTGGTTTAATAATAGTGGCTACTCAATTTCTAGTCTTACCAAGCATAAGGGTCTTTAATATGTTATTAAGATCCCCTTGGAAATAAAATATTCATATAGTACCATCAATATTATATAGATGCCTCAAGTACATACATTTTAATCAAGTGTTCAAATTTTAAGGAATTTAATATGAGTACCCTCTCTAGGTAGTGGTAACTCTTCCTCCTCCTCCACCACCACCATAGTTGGTTATAGAATCTATTCAAAAACACCATAAAAAGATAGTTATGACATATACTCAAAAGTGTATTACAAAGATAAGCAATATACCCATTCAATAACACAATTTAGAATAAGTAGTTGCACCTATACATAATATTTATATATAGTTATTGAAAAATAAAGAGGTAAACCTTCCTAAGTTATAATTTTCATATCAAGCAGCCACACCTGGTTCCAATAAGTATAAATATTCCATAATTCATGTTAAGGAAATATATCAAATAATTCAAAATGTTCTACAATGAAAATAGAAATAGTAAACTCTTCTTATTATACAATAGACTCCACCAACTCTTACACCCTATAAAGTTACATGTGGAAAAAACATCAATAAGTAGTGATGAAGATAGTTAATCTATAACACATGATGCCTTTTTGGATTTAAATACACTGACATGTAACACTTTTCAAAAATGAAAATTCATCTTCAACATCTATAATCTAAGCATTCACTTTGGTCATCCCACTGATGGGATCATCAACTAGTTCCATTTAAAAATATAAAAAATGCAAAAAAAAAATTTAAAAAATTGAAAAAAAAACAATTATTTCAAAAAATCCAAAAAATAAAATATTGTAAAAAAAATACAAAAACATTCAAAATGTTGCAAAAAAATCAAAATCTAGGACATAAGCATGACAAAAGATGGTATTTTACTTATTTTCATATGTTATTTATTGCATATTTGGTATACAACATATTATTTTTCTATACACACATGTTTCATAAGGTATATTAATGTGATGCAATACATACATTCTTAGATGATAAACTCTCTTCTATCCTATGGTTGTGCCAATGCTAGGGGCACCTAATCTTATATGTTGCATTACAATAATTTATATATATTTATGACCTGAAATGCAATGTTAAGCTACATATCTTAAAAGTGTATTTCCAACTAGTCAAATTTTAAATTTGTTTGATATATATGTTACCTTGTGTTAATGATTATAAATGAACAACATGTGCTCTTAGTGTTTAAATAACACTTCTCATTTTAGAATTTGGAAAATTTAAGACATGAGTTATAGGTTTCAGCAATCTAATTTCCTATGGTGAAATATCAATAGATAAAGATAAACTATTCCACAATATTTATATAATTTGGTAGTTGGGAGCCACCTTGGTCCATTCTTCATGAATTGATAAGAATCTAGGCTGATACTTAGTTAATTATGATCTAGATTTAATCTACAAACTAATCTAGGTTGGTATTTATAATGAAGCTAAAACTAAAGTGATCTTGGGTTAAAAAGGGAGAAAAGAGAAGGGTAAGGTAGAAAAGAAAAGAGTGATTAAATATTTTAGCCTTAAACATTATGAAAAAGCATCCATTTCAACTCATTATGCATTCAAACCAATATATAATTAAAAACAACCTAAGCTCAAATTTCACTATATACCAGGCTAATTTCAAAGGATAGTGTGAAGAATCACAAGTAAGAACTAGTTATTCTTTAAAGATTTACTAAAATTATCATATAACACATGCACATCTGAAAACAAAGTAAAATAGAAATGAAGAAGAATAAAAGATCTTTTAGCTAATCTAGTAGGTTTCATAAATTATAAACCATGTGATTACTAGGATACAACTTAAAATTCCAAGACACCATTCAAATTCAAGACCTTAACTAATAATTGAGAGAAAACCTAAAAAATGACAATTAACACATCAAACAAGGAAAATCTTTGTAGAATTCCTTTGATTATATTTATTGCTTCAGTTTGTACAAAGTTTCTAAAAAATCTCTCCCTTTACAAATGGTAATACATGAATTTATAGGAATATTAGGTAGTATACAAGTCAATAAAAAGATAAAGGTGTATAAAGATAAGATAAGAATAGTTATCCTTATAAGTTATAAAATGCATGTGCTTTTCACAATCATATTGACCTAGAGGCAAATATGCTAACAAACTAGCATATGCCTTTACAATGGAATATCCTATTTCAAAATGTTACAAAATTCTACAAAATAGAATATTGTCTAATTGGATGGTGGGGCCTCTGATTGTCATTTTTGGAGGACACTCATGGATTTCTAATGTTGATTAATTATCTCTAGATCCATAATAGGCTTCATGATCTAGTCTTCTTCTTTATCCATCAAGTCATCAAATTCTTTGTCATTCTTATCCATGGCCTTTTTAATGCTCTTGGCTTCCTTTATCCTTTCCCCTACATTGAATATCATGTCCAAGATTTTACTATTATCAGCCCCAAATTTTCCTTGGACTTTCCCTTTGATTTCTTGGGTTACCAAAGTATCCCTATGTTTGAATTCCTCATTACTTATGATCCCAAGGGCATTGGGTTGTGCAAGCTCTGTAAGCATGATCCCAGGAAGTTTTTTAATTCTTATAATTAGTTCCTTATCCTCTTTTAGGACCCTTTCCATACCATTGTGCCATGCACTTAAACCTTGAACCTTTTCAATCACAATCCCTATAATTGTAATCAAATGTCCCAAACTAAGGTCTTTAATTTTGGGATCTATTTCTTTGCTTGAATGTTGAGGAGTTAGGATATTTTATCTTATGAGGCCTATCATTGGGTGACTAAACTCTTAGATAGTAAAAAATCCCATTTTAATGTACTTTACCTTAGTTTCATTGACTTAAGTGCCTCAAACATGTCATAAAATTACTCATGAAACATTTTGGTCATTACATTTGGCATTGATAGAATCGCCTATGTGTGCAATTTTTATTTCTCCTTTTGCAACTTCTAGATCATCTACTTCAAACCTTGGACTCCATATTTAGCTTGTGCTAATTGGGAATCAATCAGACTTTCCACATATTCTTCATGAATGGTTTCACTTTTTGAAAGGTGAATTCTTATATCCCAACCAAAACTATCCTAGTTTTTATTCTCTCCAACCTTATTGTTTCAAATTTGAAATGGATGGTAGTAACTAGCTACTTGAATTTGGGAGGTTCTAGGACCTCTACACTTGAGCTATTATATGCTCTTAGAGCATCTCTCTTCTTTCCTTTTGGTCTTTCAATATCCAAAATTCTCCTTTCTTCCTGATCCTTCACTATATCCATTATCTAAGGCTTCATATAATCTTATATTTCAACATTAGTAACCCTCATCATAGCCCAATAATGAGAAAGAGAGGGGATATTTTACAACTTTGCATAAATAAACTAGTCAAGAATGACTGGTCCATGAATTGGAAGCTCGTCATTGAATAGATTGAATTCATTAGTGGGATGAGTGAAGGTCAATATTGGTCTCTTCTTTGGTCCCATAGGGACCAATGGTAGCTTTGCCTCCCTCTTCTCATGGGATGCTACTAGGATAAGCTCTTTTCATATATCTTATTTGGGCTCCCTTTCCTTATGAGAGTCATAGGATTCTTCAAGTTCTTTGAGGGCACCTTCAAGTGTCTCTTTTCGTTATAAGGCTATCATGTCCAAAACTTGCACTAAAGAAGGTGGCCTTTGGGGAAGTGTCAAAGTTATGGGCCCTTCCCTAGGTCTTTCTTCTAGCCTTACTTCTCCAGATTTATCCTTTCCTTTACCTTGTTCACCTTAAACTTTCTCAACCTATTGTTGGGGTTGTGGCTATGGTTTCTCTACCTAATGTTGCCCATGGGATATTCTAGATGGCCTAGGTAGTAAGTGCTATTATAAAGGATGTATTTGCCATAGTTCCCCATATGGCTTGTTATCCTTAATTAACCTGTGTTCAATCCTAATGTTGTGGCATTGGACCCTACTTCCTCATTGTTTTTATCCTTAATATATATGGTGTCATAGAATTCAAGTTGTTGTACATATTCCATCTTTGGAAGATTCTTGTCCCTTATATGCTCACCTACTATGTTCTTTGGATGCCATATATCAAGTTCATCTAGCTAGAATCCAAATGAATTCCTATGTGTGGACATGATTTTTACCTATTTCTAGTCTTTTATTATTGTTTTCCCAATATTCAAGGGGAAGTGGTGGATTACACCCTTGCTCTTATCTTTACAAGCCCTATCAATGCAATAGATGAGTTGGGAGGAAATTTCTTACTCTGTAAGATTATTTGGAACATATACTAGCAACCTATAAGGTTGGGACATGATTCCTTCTATCTTGATGACTATATAATTAGGGTAATACAATACTTCCCCTATATTTCAACATACCTCTTGATGAGGGGGTGGAACCTAGGCATGAGAACTCCTTTGATGTCCTCCATTATAACTAGATAAATGTAGTCACAAATAAACTATATGTGATTCCTAGACTTAAAGATGTATAGTTTGGAATAGTAATGTGAAATGGTTGTGTTTCCCTCTAGGGACAAATTCCTAATCCCAGGGAAGGTGATTAAGGCAATAAGGACATCAATAAGGTATGACATCATAAATAATTGATTTGAGGTCTTTATTTTGATGGTGTTGAATTATTTGGCTAGGAAAACACTGATTAAGTCTCCAATTGGAGGGGTAAGCTTCTCCTCCACCATGAAGTGCACATATGGGAGCCATATATTATTCACATAAGTAGTTTAAGGGGAACCAAAGGCTTAGTTCAATAGGGTCATTATTACCCTAATGCTCTCTTTGAATTGGGTGATAAGGATCTTGCATTCAAGGATTCTATAGATATAAGGTCCTTAGTGTAGCCAGGTTTTGAGGATAGAATTTAGGTCATGGTTATTGGTCTACTCTTTGATTTTGGAAAGTTCTAAATTAGGGAGAGGGAGCTTGTAGTACTTCTCAAAATAAATAGGGTAAATATAGGATACCCATTTTTAGTTACCCTCCCTAATGATCCATTCATTATCTATTTTATAATCAACAAATATGGGGGAAAGGACATCAATACAATGTAATACCTCTAGTTTTGTTGTGGTATGATGAAGGTCAGCTATCTAGACTACAACTAGGTCATCATATCACCTAATTATGGTGGAATTCCTCTATTCCTCTTATGAAATGGGTTGTAATTCCTCTATCATGAAGAAGAGCTTGAACTAATTCCTAATGCCCTAGATGTTCAATGTTGTGAGGTCTAATTTGGTATCCTTTAAGATCCGGGCCTCATTATCTATTGTCAAATAGAACTCATTCTATTCCTTTAATTGTTGACTGGTAGATACCATGGTCTCTATTTTTTCTAATTGTTCACAATAGATTACAAATGATCTTTGGGAAAGCTCTCTTACACCTTAGAAAACAAAATTAAGTTATCCTTTGATCAAATTTTAAAAAATTGAGTCCATTCAAGTCACTTTTATGTAAGGTTTAGGGTTTTGGATATTTAATGGTAGAATATATCTAGGCTTTGACTTATAGACTTGGATTTGGGTTGGACCTTTGCCTTTATACCTTTGTGTTTTTGAGCTCACAAGATCTTGATCTTTGTCCTTTTTTTTTATGTAGTGCCTATGTGGCATTAGTCTAGACCTTTCATGACATTTTTCATAAATGCCTTTCATACACTTTCCATTGGCCTTTAAAAATTCCTCTTTTACTTCACTCTATTGGAATAAGTACCATGATAAAGTGACAACCATTGATTGTGATCTAGGCCTTTGCCTTTCAATTTGTTCTTTGGTCTTAAGCCTTGTGATCATGACACTTGGCATGTTTACATATTTTCTCCATGCTTCATATCTTTGGTTAGTCACTCATCAAAGGAGTATCAGCCATGTGGTGAGCTCATAGGCCTTTGAAAAGTCATTGGCACAATCACACCATTGGATCAACTCTTAACTATAAAGCACGAGCCATTGATTACCTTGTCAGTTATGATTTGAATGATATTGTGCCACACATCAAACTTATAGGCTCTCAAGATATTTTTGAAAAATTATTTAGGGGCCTCATGCCATTATATCAAATCTAATAATGGGGCATGAACCATTGATTTATATAAATGTCTAAATGTTAAGTAAGTACATTATAAAGTCATGATTTGGGCTTAAGTTCCTTATACTAAGCTTTTTTTTTTTTTGTGGTTATTAAGCATGAAATAAACCTTAGGTTAAAGAATTTATGAGTAAGTTTCCTAATTTATAATAAAGGGGAGAGGGTATAAATAGTCTAGGCCACCACATATGAAAACCTTTGGTTAGCTTATACTCTATGTGATAAGGACCTCCCTTTTAAAATAAGCCTTAAAATAAGCTCATAGTTTAAGGTTCATGATTTTTTTAAAAAATTACATGAGGACCCTTTCATATAAATTTAGACTAATTATTTATATCACAAGACCATTTCCATATTTTTCATGTTGAAGACTCCCATTTTGAGCATCTTTTGAGCATTTCCTTTTAGATTGTAAAGCCAATTCCAAGTTATTCAAATAAGATTTTGGAATACCCTTTGACCTTGTGTAAGATATTTCATCATATTAAAATTGATGGTCTCATGGATGTCAAATACACCCTCATGGGAATTAATTAATGGTTGTATGGATGTTGAGTTTAAGTCAATGAAAATTTCATTTTAATGGGCTTAAAGTTGATGGTTGTGCAGGCATCAAATTCATCTTTTTAGATGTTTGAATGATGGTCACATGAATGCAAATTTTAAGTTCATTAAAATATTTAAGACCAAATGTGAGGACACCACTTGGCATTTTTGTGGGGCTTCCTAGGGTCTTGGTGTTAATTTTCTCTATTGGATCAAATCTACAATGAAGTGATAGTTATGGGATCTTGATTTGGGGGATTGATTTTGATTAGCTATCATGTCAAGTGGGTCTATTTTGATTTGTCATCCTTAAATGTAATGGTTCTACATGTCCATCTTTTAGGTCTCCTATATCATTTTAACTTTTCAATTATGCTTCACTCTATCCAATCGGTTCTTAGTGAATAAACGTGGACTATTGGATCACCAAAGATGTATGTTATTTAAGTTGAATTTCAAGTTATCCTCACTCTATTAGATAAAATACCATGATGAATCATGGGCTGTAGGATCCTAAAATATACAAGGAAGTTAAATTAGGACTGCAAAGACATAAAAGACTTAGGCTTATGATGTTAAGACTAAGGTTGATATTGTATTAATGAATATGTTAGGGCCTTAGAATTAAAACATTAGGCCAAGTTAGAAAAAATTAAAAGGATATTACAAGATAAACATTAGTTAGGCCATAAGGAACTTTAGAAAAGGGGGTGGGGGAATAACAAAGGGAACCAAGTTTTTTAGTCAAGTTTTAAAAAAAACATGACTAATCCTAGAATATGCATTTTATAATTAAGTCCATAAATGAATTTAAAAATGGTTCCCACCATTATTCAAATTTGAATTGAGGGTTTTCTAGGGTTTTGGAATATAAAATTACTAGGAACATATGCCATGGAACCTGCAACTAAAATCCAAATGAATCTTATCAACACTGTTAGTCTAGATTAAATCAAAACAAAACCATATAAGCCTACATTTATTCAAAGTTAATGACCTTCAAATTATATAAAATACCTTGACATGCTGAAATTTCCATGTTTTATTCTTAGGGTTCCTCAAGGGTCCCAATTCAAAAATTGGGGTTATGTTGGTCCCAACAAATGGTGACTCATGGGAAAAACATAGAAATATATTAAAACCTAGGAACTATAATCAAACAAATAATTATGTCATATACTTCATTTGATCAATATCATCATCTAGACCAGGTCATAGTTAAAACAAACCTTGCACTTGTGGTTTTAAGGTCAAATACCAAGACATATCTAAACTATGTGTATGCTTTGATTCCACTTACTATTTGCCATGAGGTTCAAGAAATAACTTCTAGGTTTCGTGTCCTTAATCACTTACACTAACTTATAGCATACTAATATGTTCATTGGGATCCATTTTTTTAACTTAGGGAAGGCTTGGTCATTACTCTATTGCTAGCTAGGAATCCATAGCCCTGATAGAGATACCTTTGGTTCCACTTAGGACATTACTCCACTATTAGCCAGGCATCTATAGCCTCAGTGGAGATTTCTAGAATCACCATTACCTAAAATATTTAGATTTTTCACTTTATCTTTCAATTTTTATTTCTTTATTTTTCTTAGACTTTTATGCTTTCAACAAAGTTGGGAACCACGATAAATAGGTTTTAGGATCTGGTCAAGTATTTTATCTTTGGGAAATCACTTATGGCTGCAATTCTTATCCAGAAAGAATTTTAATTAAGTTCTAGTTTGGGGTATGCCCTCATAATTTGAGTTTTCACCTCACAAGTGAAAGTCTTCTTAAAAATAGTTTGAGGTCAAGGCAATGGTTAGGATCTCATGAAATGATTGGACTTTTCATTGGTCTTTACCAGTTTCTCCATGATATAAAATTATGTTTTATGTCTTAGAACTATGGTAATCCTATACATGGGGTCTATACCTACATTCACAAATTGGGGGAATGTTTTCAAGCAAACTTAATAACTTTTGAGCTCAATATTGTCTCTAGGGACTTATTGGAATCAAGTAATAGATCAACAAGAAAGAAACATGCAACAAAAATTAAGAAAGAAAGATAGAAAAGAAAAATAAATAAATATATAAATGCCTATATATAAACAAGGGATGAGAAGGAAAGAACATGAAAATAAACTAACTAGCCTTCCTACACTAATCTAATCATATTACAGCTTACTCCATGAAGACCTCACGAGGAGAAGTAGAGAAGTAGTGTTTGAGACATTGCCCATTTGTGGGCAATGTACACTCTAATCCTTGTAGATGTTTGAGATTAAAGTTATTATTTCCCAATGTTTCCATAATCTAGTATGGCCAATCCAAAAGGGTGTGAATTTACCATGTTTGCTCTTCAGCTCAGATGCTTTGTCCCAAAGGAGAAATATGTCTCCCTATATGAACACCTTGATATTGGACCTTTTTATGAAACCATCTCTTGACTATGGTTTGATGTCTACTAAAATCATAAAAGGCTTTCTCCCTTACATCTTCCATCTAAATTATATCTAGTAATCTTGAGTTGGCTAATTCTTGGCTCTCTTCCATGTATTCTTTCATAAATATGTATGTGGGAAGTTTGAGAGTGATATGAAAGATAGGATGTTATCCATACACCAATATAAATGGTGAGGATTTTAGATCCTAGTTGTTTCTTATCCTATCATCCCAAAGTGTAAATTTAAGGAGTTTGTGCCAAGTCCTAGGCTTGTCTTCAACAAACTTCTTGATTGCTTTCATCAAGTTTTTATTTATAGATTCAGAGACTCTATTCCCTTGGGGATAATGGTTAGAGGTAAACTTAAGAGTAAAAACATTATCATAATCCCATTTAGTAATCTTTATCGATATGAAGGCATATCCATTATCACACACTAGAGAGATTGGAGTTCTAAACCTAGTATAAATGTTTTCCTCCAAGAAGTTGATCACTTCTTCAGTCTTACATTATTTGGTGGATAAAGTTTTAGTCCACCTTGTATAATATTATGTGGTAGTAAGGACATAATTTTGACCTTCAGATGAGCTGAGATTTATTATGCCAACAAAGTGTAATCCACATTAAGCAAAGGGTTTTGTCAATCATGATTGGTTGTATAGGCATTGCTGCCTTTGGCTCCTTGGTGTTAAAAATTTGACATGAGTGGCATTCCCTCACATGTTTGTGAGAATATTTAAAAATGGTTGGCCAATAATAGCTATCTCTAAGAATTTTTTGGGTTGTGGTTATCCTAGATGGATGTTGACTACCCAACTTTTCATGGAAGGTACTCATGATTTGGGTGGCTTCTTCTTGTGATACACATCTCAAGTAAACTCCTTCAAAATTATTTTTATACAAGACCCCATTATTGATTAAATAGTGGGTTTCCTTCAACTTTAGGGACCTATTTTTCTCCCTAGATAGGCCTATAAGACAAGTACCATTAATTAACAGATTTATGATTAAGTCATACCACTTACTAGCTTGAAAGTTTTATTGATCCACTTGGATAATACTTAGCCTAGGGTTAGTATTAATAATCATCTGGATCAAACCTTGGCATCTTAACAATTTTTTTATTTTCATCTCCAAGTCATATTATTGAAAAAATAGCATCCACTTACCTCTAAATTCTCCTAATTAATTTTAATTTAACATAAGTTTGGTGGTAGGATTAGGTAAGATGGCATGTACCTTATTTTTGAGAATGTAATGCCTAAATTTCTTAATTAACTTAATTAATGTATATGCCTATTTACTAATCAAAGAATAATTCAACTCACATTTTTAAAATTAGTGCTCATAGAATCAATTGGGTGGTCACACCCTTCAATTTTCTAAGTTAACACTGTAGCCATAGTATGGTCAGATGCAAAGGAATAAAGGTAGAAGTAACTTGAAAAATTAGGACTTATAATGACTGGAGCTTGACTGATGGCCTTCTTGATATCATTGAATGCCTTTTTTGTAATCTTCATTCCATGTGACTTTGGAATCCTTATTTAGCATGTCATTTAGTGGTTTGACAATTTCTGCAAAACTAGAAATAAACTTTCTTACAAAATTTATTTTACCAAAGAATGACTTTAGCTCTTTTATACTAGTTGGAGGTTTTATTCTATATATGGCCTCCATTATTTCAAGATATATAGAGATCTCATTTTTGGTTATAACATGACCCCATAATTTTCCTTCAGTCACATAAAAGATAGTCTTCTTAGGGTTCAAGGAAATGACATACCTTTTGCATCTTTCAAAAAATTGTTGTAAATGCATGAAGTGATCTTCCCTATTTTTATAAAAAACTATTAGATCATCCATATAAATAATGATGTATTTACCTATCAAGCCTTGGAAGGTATGGTCCATAACTCTTTGGACGGAGGCTCCTACATTGATTATCCCAAAGGGCATCCTTTTATAATAAAATGTCCCCCACTTTGTGGTGAAATCTATCTTCATCCTATCCTTTCTATCAACCAACACTTGGTTGTAACCTAAAAATCCATCAAGAAAAGACATCATAGTTAAACCTAAAACAACTTGAATTACTTATTCTAGGGAAGGAAGGGGGTATTTATCCTTTTATGATACTTTGTCCAAGTTCTTGAAGTCAATACAAGTCTAATCTCACCATTCTTATTATTTATTGACACCAAATTTGCCATTCAGGTGGAATACCTGATGGCGAAGAATATCCTAGAATCTAATAATATTTTGAACTCCTTGAAGATCATGGGTTCTAGGATAGGGTTTATAGGCATCCATTTCTATCTAAATGGTTTTTGATTTTCTTTAAGGGGTATAATATGTGTGATGACCCTTGGATCAAATATATTTAAGTCATAATAGGATCATGATATAACATCCCTATATTTGGAAAGAAGCTCTTTAGATTTATTATTTTCAATGTTTATGTAGGATTTTTTTAAATTTACTAGCTGAGGTTGATCATAGAGGCCAAGATCAATAGAATTATAATCTTTCCCACTTACCTTGGGAACCTTGAGAACCTCATCCAGTTTATCCTGATCAAATAGTCTCTCTAGAGCAATCATCCCTTTAGGGATCTTATTGTCATTCAACTAAATGACCTTGCCATTAAAATTATCCCCCTTAGATGTACTTTAATCAGTATCATCAATGATATGAGCATCAAATGCCATAAAATTGGTCATTAAATCCAATATTTATTGATCATCATTGAAGACATAGAAATGGTTAACATTATTGGGCACTAAAAGATAAGGGATTAGTTTAATTCTACAATTAGGGAATTTTGGTTGGGCATGATGTT
Organism: Torreya grandis; assembly: GCA_037957365.1. Lineage (NCBI taxonomy): Eukaryota > Viridiplantae > Streptophyta > Pinopsida > Cupressales > Taxaceae > Torreya > Torreya grandis. Next base: position 557,013 of record JARHVA010006328.1, read on the forward strand.
GGCTATAGTGGATGCCAGCTCATTAGTACCTTGGTTTTCTCCCCATGGGATAGAAATTATGCTAAAGGAATCAAATGATTAAATCATATCCCAAACCTTGAACGTATATATTTTCAAGTATGAGAGATTACATTGGTATTTGCTTTTAACTTGGTTAACCACTAGTTTTGAATCCCCATAAACTATCAGTTCTTTGACCTTTATATTTATAGTAAATTATAATGCTAAGATAAGGGCTTAATATTAAATAATATTTTTAGTACAAGGTAATTGGATCCTATAAAAATCATGGTGCTTTCTATTAGTGGGATTAGGTAAAACAATACCAACACCTAATCTAGTATTACACCTAACACCATGAAAATGCAATTTCCATAGTCTAGGAACAATATGAGTACTCTTCAGATTACATACCTTATCAGATTCTAAGGTGAAAAATCATAATTTTGAATCAATTATGTTGACCCTTTCATTTAAAACATTGTACTCAGTTATCATATGTTTCATTCTTGGCTCTCTCTCAACCTTGATTTGATTGGGGACTCCCTCCCAAGGTAGCCACAAATGTGAGAAATATGTGGACATGTAACCATTCAAAGCTTTGGTCCATTCCTTTCTCAATAAGATTCTATAAACATTAGTTATATCAATAACTTGAATATTAATGAATTGCTACACCCTAGGCTTATAAGCTAGTTGCATGTGAACATTTAAGAGTTCCTCAATTACCCTAACTCTAGATTTTTCCAATTGAGTTACCACTCTATCAAACTTAATAGGGGTTAGGCCTAGTTATTTACATATACCTATAGGCATGATATTAGTAGATGATCTTGAATATAATAAGCAATTATGTAAGTTATTACCAAACATCCTAATAGTGAGCAAGAAAGGAGGAGACTTAGCTTTGGCCTTGTGCATAGTCACATTGGCATGATCAATCTATGATGGATTATGGACATTTTTGATAATGATTCCATAAAAATTTCCCTTTTCTCTATGATCTATGTAAGTTCATGAAAAATGATACTAGAATTTATCTTTTTCATGTCCTCAACTATGTTATAACTAGTCCTAAAAGAACTAGGAATTCTAATGTTGGGTTTAGAAGTACTCCCTTTGGGTGGCTTAGGATTGTTTCTTAAAAAAGTGTTTGGAGGAGTTCCAAAATTATATGGAGGTGTTAAGATAGTCAAATTATACCTCTGCTCAATATTCCTCAAGGGATAGGTCTTCCTTAAGAACTGTTGAGAGGCTTGGATTTCCTTGAGAATCTCATCAAGTTCATTTTATTTTTGAAAGGGGAAATCAAAAGTGTCCACCATGAAGGATTGATTAGATGATTTAGATCTAGAGGAAATTACACCATTTTTTTTGTTATGGATTACTTCAAACTTATCCAATCCTCTTACAAATCCTCAAAGGCTTTACATAATTTTATACAATTTCCCCATGCTTGGTTGTGTAATATACCCTACAATAGTTAGGCAATGTTATATCAGTGAGGTTGATATCCATAGTCTTCTTTTCGAAAGATGGCTCATTATTCCTATTATTATGAAAACTATCATTTTTAAACCTATTAGTTGGCCTATTGTATCTTTGAAATGAGAATTCCCCACTTGAAATTTTAGTAGTATTTCCAACTTATTTTTTCAACTAAAGGAAATTAGTACTCAAATTTTGAACCATTTTTAAGATGGATTCAATCTCATTTTTATGAGTTGTAAAATTGTGTACCTAGTTGTTGTTAGTAGATGGTACCAAATCCATTTGATCATTTAGATTGAATCCATTAGTAGGATGATTTAGGAATCCTAAAATCTGATTGGGAGCTATATAACTTAATGGCAACTAAGTTAAGTTTGGGAGTTAGTTTAATGCTAGGATATTTTGATTGTTATTTGGGAACAAGTTCATCACAGACATTTATGGGTTTATTTTTGGCATAGAATATAACATTTACCCTTGGGGTTGCATCTGATCATTGATGGTTACTACCTCAGCATAGGCTCTAGCTAATGAAGTTATGGCTGGAATGGATCTTTTCAAAAACATAGAGGTCATAGGATCCACTACATCTTTGTAAATCTCTAAAGATAAGTCATCATTAGGATTATAAGGGTCTATGGTCATGCTAAACATTTTATGAAATATAGCATTGAAGGACTTGATAGGCTCACTCTCATCTCTTCTAATAGTGGTGAACTAATGATAAATAACATAAGGAATAATAATCTTACCAAATTTATCAATGAATGCATTATTGAAATCATCCCAACTTGTGATGTAATTATTAGGCAAGTTCAAAAATAATTCATAAGTAGCATAATTAAATGTAAAGGGGAATAATTTGAAACATACATCCTCCTATAGACCATTAAGCAATATTAAGGTATTCTTAAAAGACTTTATATGTTCCTTAGCAGTTACTATATCCATTAGACTAAATTTAGGAAAATACTTATCAGGGTTATGTGGGAGGTCATGCATCACACCTGGAATGTTGACGGAAGTCCCTCCTAACTAGTTCATACTTAGATGAAGATTGAAATAACATGTACCTTGAAGGGGTGAAGTTGGAAGGGACTTGGATCTTATACATCTTCCTTTGTCATGTCTAGATTTTCTATGGACCTCAAGTTTGAGTAAAGGTTCCTTAGTCTTTGAGTGTTTTCTTATTCTAATCTTAAGCAATTTTAGCTTGAAATTTGAAGATCATGCCTAAAATATGATGTATTAAGTTAACTTGTATAAATAACAAGAGTTAAACCTACACATTAAGCTTATTTTTCAAAGGTGGTATGAAAAACTATAAAGGATGTTGATATTTGATTTAATTAGCTCAAAAATACATTCACCTATGTAAATATGGCCTATATTTACAAGTCTAAGCCCAAAGGAACTCAAATCTATGAAATATATGCCCACCTTTGATTAAAATGAGCTGTCCTAATCTTTAATACTATGGATTTTCAAATCTAAAACTAAATTTACCAAAAATAAGTGTTAACACTTTGAAAAACCTCAACTTTATCCAAGAAAACACAAAGATTCATCATAGATAGCAAATATCAATGATATTTATACTTTTAAACAAATATTTCACTTAAAAATACAAAGATACACTAACCCTAGCTTAAATGGACTAAGATCAATAAATATTTAAAGAATTCACATAGAAATGCCCTCCTTATAATGCCAATGGATTTTTTCCTATTGATGATTATAAATGAACCATAGGTTCTCTTAGTGTTTAAAGAACACTTCTCATTTTAGAATATGGAAAATTCAAGGTAAGAATTATAGGTTTCAACAATTTAGCTGGTTTTGGTGAAATAACAACAAAGCAAGATAAACTGCTCCATGGTTGGGAGCCACCTTGGTCCGTTCTTTGTGAATTACTAAGAATATATGCTAATACCTAGTTAATTATGCTCCATATTTAAGATACAGACTAATCTAAGTGGGTATTTATAATGAAGCTAAAACTAAATTGATCTTGGGTTAAAAAAGGAGTAAAGAGAAGGGTAAATAAGAAAATAAAAGAGTGATTAAATATTTTAGCCTTAAACATTATGAAAAAGCATCCATTTTAACTAAGTATGCATTCAAACCAATATATAATTTAAAATAACCTAATCTCAAATTCCACTATATACCAGGCCAATTTCAAAGGATAGTGAGAAGAATCACAAGTAAGAACTAGTTCTTCTTTAAATATTTAATACTATTATCAGATAACACATGCACATATGAAAACAAAGTAAAATAAAAATGAAGAAGAATAAAAGATCTTTCAGCTAATCTAGTAGGTTGTAAAATTAGAAACCCTATGATTACTAAGATATAACCTAGAATTCTAAGACACCATTCAAATTCATGACCTTAACTAGTAATTGAGATAAAAGATAAAAAAATGACTTTAACACTTCAAACATGGACAATATTTATAGAATTCCTTTGATTATAATTTAGGAAAACTATGGTTACTATTGTCCATTTAAACCCTAAAAGAGTTCACCCTTCCTCTTCTCTTTGTAGGTCCTATCAATTCCATGGATGAGTTGGGAGGTAATTTCCTACTCTACAAGAATATTTGAAACATATATTGGTAGCCTATAAAGTTGGGAAATGATTACTTATATCTTAATGACTATACAATCAAGGTAATACCATATGTTCCCTATCATTTTAACATACCTCTTAATGAGGGGGTGGACCCTAGGCATGGGAACACCTATAATGGCCTCCACTATATCTAGATAAATGTAGTCACAAATAAATTGCATGTGATTCCTATACTTGAAGATGTACATTTTGGAATAATAATGTGAAATGGTTGTCTTGCCCTCTGGGGACCAATTCCTAATCCTAGGGAAGGTGATCGAGGCAAGAAGGGTGTTAAGTAGGTATGAAATTATAAAGAATTTCTTTGAGGTCTTTCTTTTGATGGCATTGAATTGTTTGGCTAGGAAAACACTGATTAAGTCTCCAGTTGGAGGGGTAAGTTTCTCCTCCACCATGAAGTGCACATATGGGACCCATATATTTTTCATATAAGTAGTTGAGGGGGAAACAAAGTTTCAATTCAACAAGGTAATTATTACCCTTATGCCCTCTCTGAATTCGGTGATAGGGATCTTGCCTTCAAGGTTTCTAAAGATATGAGGTCCTTGGTATAGCCAAGGTTTGAGGATGGAGTCCAAGTCATGGTTATTAGTCCACTCTTTGATTTTGGAAAGGTCCATATGGGGGAGAAGGAGATTATATTACTTCTCAAAAGCAATAAGGGAAATGCAGGCTACCCATTTTGAGTTCCCTCCATAATTATCCATTTATTATCTATTACACAATCAATAAATATGGGGACAAAGACATCAATATAATGTAATACCTCTAATTTTACTATGGCATGATGAAGGCTAGCCATTTGGACTACAACTAGGTTATAGTGTCTCTTCCTCATTATTGTGTTCCTCTATTCTTCTTATGAAATGGGTTGTAATTATTCTATCATAAATAATAGCTAATACCAACTCCTAATTCCATAGATGTTTAATACTATGAGGTCTAATTTTGTATCCTTAAACATCTAACCCTTATTATCTATTTTCAAATAGAGCTTGATCTCTTCCTTCAATTATTGCCTACTAGCTACTATGGTCTCTATTTATGCTAATTATTAGCATTAGATTATAGATGATGTTTTTGAAATCTCTTTTGCACCTAAAAAAACAAAATTAAGTTCTCCTTTGATCAAATTGTAACATATTGAGTCTATTTGGGTCACTTTTATGCAAGGTTTAGGTTTTTGGAGCTTTAATGGTGGTATATATCTAGGCTTTCACTTATACATTTATTGGATTTGATTTGGACCTTTGTATTTATACCTTTATGTTTTTAAGCCCACAATATCTTGAATTTTGTCCTTTTTTGCTTACATAGTGGCTATGTGGCATTGGTTTGGACCTTTCATGACATTTTTCATAAATTCCTTTCAAACACTATCCATTGGCTTTTAAAATTGCCTCTTTTACTTTGCTTCATTAGATTAGAAGCCATGACCATTGACCATGATCCAGGCCTTTGCCTTTTAATTGGTTCCTTTGTCTTAAGTATTGTGGTCATGACACTTGATGTGTTCACATATATTCTTTATGCTTCATATCTTTGGTTAGTCACTCATCAAATGAGTATCAGCCATGTGGAAAACTCAAGAGCCTTTGAAAATTCATTATCACCTTCATGTTGTTAGATCAACTCTTAACTACAAAGCATGAACCATTGATTGACTTATCAGTTATGCAACGAATGATCTTGCACCACACATCAAACTTGTGGGATCTTAGGATCTTTTTTAAAAATTCTTTAGGGGCCTCACACCATTGGATAAAATATAGTGATGGGGTGTGAACCATTGATCTACAAAAATGCCCAAACATTAAATAAATACATTATTAAATTCATGATTTAGGCTTAAGTTCCTTAGACTAAGGTTTGTTTTATGTTTATTAATCATGAAATAAACCTTAGGTTAAGGAATTTCTGCCTAAGTTTCCTAATTTTTAATAAGGGGGTGATGGTCTAAATAGTCTAGGCCACCACATATGGAAACCTTTGGTTAGCTTATACTCCATGTGACAAGGACCTCCCTTTTAAAAATAGCCTTAGCATAAGCTCATAGTTTAAGGTTCATGATTTTTTTAAACAAAATTCCATGAGGACCCTTTTATATAAATTTAGACTAACTATTTAGATCATAAGACCATTTCCATATTCTGTAGGTTGAAGACTCCCATTTTGAGCATCTTTTGAGAATTTCCTTTTAGATTGTAAAGTTATTTTTGAGTTATTCAAATAGGATTTTAGAATTCCCTTTGACCTTGAGTAAGATATTTCATCAGATTAAAATTTATGGTCTTATTGATGTCAAATACACCTTCATGGGTGTTAATTGATAGTCACATGGACATCGAGTTTAAGCCAATGAAACTTTCATTTTAATGGGCTTAAGTTGATGGTCGTGTGGGCATCAAATTCATATTTTTAGATGTTTCAATGATGGTTGCATGAACATTAATTTTAAGTTCATTAAAATATTTAGGACCAAATGCAAGGATGCCACTTAGCATTTCCATGGGGATTCCTAGGGTCTCGATGTTATATTTCTCCATTGGATCAAATATGTGATGAAGTGAAAACTATGGGATCTTGATCTAAGGGCTTAATTTTGATTAGATATCATGTTATGTGGGTCCATTTTACTTTTTAATCCATAAATTCAATGTAACCACATGTCCATCTTTTAGGTCTCCTGTATCCTTTTAAATTTTCAATTATGCTTTGCTACGTCTGAGCAGGTCTTAGTGAGTAAACATGGACCATCAGATCACCAAAGATGTATGATATTTATGTCAAAGTTTGGGTTATCTTCTCTCTATTGGATCAAATTTCATGATGAATCATGGGCCATTGGATCCCACAATATTCAAAGAAGTTAAATTAGGACCATAGAGACATAAAAGACTTAGGCTTAAGGCATTAATACTATGGTCACGATTGTATTAATGAATATGTCAAGGTATTAGTATTAAAACCTTAGGCTAAGTTGGGAAATATTAAAAGGACCCTACAAGATGAACATTAGTTAGGACATAAGGAAATTTAGAAAAGGGGGGGAATAACAAAGGGGACCAAGTTTTTTAGTTATGTTGTGTTAAAAACATGACTAAGCCTAGAATATGTATTTTATAATTAAGTCCATAAATGAATTTTAAAATTGTTCCCACCATTATTAAAATTTTAATTGATGGTTTGCTAGGGTTTTGTAATACAAAATTCATAGGAAAACATGCCATGGAACTTGCAACTAAAAGCCAAATGAATCTCATCAACACTATTAGTCCAAATCAAAGCAAAATAAAACCATATAAGCTTGCCTTTATTCAAAGTGAATGACCTTAAAATTATATAAAAGACCTTGACATGCTAAAAATTCCATGTTTTATTATTAGGGTTTCTCAAGGGTCCCAATTCAAAAAATGGGGGTATGTTGGTCCCAACACCTTGCTATGATATGTAATTGACACATATGGATGAAATAGGCTAGTTTTCACTTGTTTTATGCTCCTTTGATGATGTTTATTTTATTACATGATAGGATAGACATTTATTACTTATTCTATAAATATTTTGGCCCTTGTGTGAAAATTTCTTGAACATCTCTATGACATATTTTCTTGGTATGTGAAACATTTAAACATGTCTATTGTTTGTGACCCTTGGCCTTATGTGTGTGATATTTATTTATGTGACATTTATACATTTAAATTTATTGTGTCCTTTGGCCTGATGTCTATGATATTTCCTTATGAAACATTCAAACACATCCATTTCTTGTGTCCCTTGTCCCCATGTGTGTGATGTGTACTCGTATACATGAAATTTGAACATGTATTTTGTATGTGGCACTTGGCCTTATTGTGACATTATGTAGAATTATTGTGTTGTGAATATTATGCTTGCTAAGCTTAATTAATGGTACCATGATAATTATCATGCATTTTTATTAAAGGGTTACCTTTCTACATGATTCAATGTTATATCTACTTATAAAAACACTTGTATGCCTTAAATTAAAAATGTTATATACATTCTTCAAATGGTAATTACAATTATAAAATGACATAATCTCCAAATGTTGACATTAAAATTCATGATTATATCTTTATAACATGATACAATCAACTTTTTTGGTGAGATGAGTGATTTTTAGGCTAAATTGCTCATATCAAAAGGGATGAATCAGAGCTAGCTTATATAATATATCGAAGCCTCCATAAATAAACAAAAATTAGATTCTGGACATAATACAAGGTTCAATGATATAAAAGATAGGTTTTTCAAAGACTAAAAGAAAGATTATACAAGTACATGTTTTCAAATATTCAAATCAATTAATAAGTAAACATATGACATATAATTGCATATTTATATAATTCATGGTGGAATTTAGCATACATATACACTAACTTTGAAAAAAAATCAAAAGATATGATCATAAGCACTTAGATGCATAACCATGGGCATATGGAAAATAAGTTACAAGATCAAAATCACATGTTAAAATATAGTTAAAGTTGAGCATATATATGCATAAAATTCTATATCACTGTAGACACTAAATCTAAATTATATAGTGTATACACATAATATTTTCAAACATTATCAATTACTAATGCTTTCTATCTTGAAGGAACCCATCAAATCTCAATATTTATGAGCACATACCTTAAGGGGTATACCAAGAAATGGGTGGGTAGACAATTGGTGTTTCACATGATTTTTGTCCCTTATTACCACTTGTTACCAATACAATCAACTCCTAAAAACCATTCCCTTAAGCTTTATCTCCTCTTTTGTACCCTCCTCTAGTCATTTACCATCTTCATTAACCCTTTCCCTAGCCCAAACCCCTTTTGATAGTTTACATGACTATGTCAGCCACATTGATATTATATTCTTATTGACAAAACTTATTAGGGTCTAGGTCAACCCATGGCTGACCTAGTTAGCTTCTGTTAATTTTGATACTAGGTCGATCGGGTCAACTTTTTCAGCGAAAACTTTTAGAAGGGTTTAGGGTTAGATCCACCTATATAAACACATCCATTTTCCATTCTTAGAGATTAGGCAAGAGTTATTATTCATTTGTGCTTATTTAAAATCTGATTTTCCACCATTCTACTTATGAAGTCTTATCTTAAGGTTTCTACTTAGAGAAGAATCTTATCTAGTGGAGAATTCTTAGAAATTTTGGCTTTTCTTAGTGATCCTTAAAAACCAAAACAACCTCTTATTAAGCACCTTTGGCCAAGGGAGAGATCGAGTCTCAATGGGACTATCTTCTAGGAGAGTATCTATAACTTTGATCCTCTCTTTGGTAGATAAAAGTAACATAAGTAATGGATTTTGAATAATCTCTCTCTCTCTCTCTCTCTCTCTCTCTCTCTCTCTCTCTCTCTCTCTCTCTCTCTCTCTCTCTCTCTCTCTCTCTCTCTCTCTCTCTCTCTCTCTCTTCATGAATTATGGTTTTACCTATGCATAGCTTAATTAAGATTCCATTATGCATGTTTAATTTTATGTTTAATAACCCCCACTTTGTGCCACAGGCTTTGGTGAGCACTAGATTATATTTTAATTTACTAGTTATTAGTTTAGTGAAAATGAAAACATAGGACCTAGTTAGGGTTATTACATAATTTTTCTTGGTTGGAGGATTTAGAACCCTCCCTAGTGATATTATGGTGGTAAGATATTTATTGTCTAGATCTAGTAGATCCATATTGGTCATGACCCCAATTATCTAATGTATCCCTAATTAGAAATGTAAGTAAGATCTATCTTCCCTGAATTAGGATTGATTTATAGATTTGATGCATTTAACATTGTATACATTTTGGTTAACTTGATGTGAATCTAACCCTTGTAGGTTTTTTGATGAGTGTCATTTAACTCTTTATTTAATCAATCATTTAGATTGATGTCTATCAAACCAAAGCCAGTGTCTAAAGCTATTTGTAGTAAGGTTTATGGTAGTAGATCTATAAGTTAGTGTTTTGGGGGTTTTTAATGATTCTAATCTAACTTTTACTAATGAAATAATTATTATAAACTAATTACTTCACACACCTACTAAAATAAGAGACTACTGACTAATTCAATCCTTTTCTTGAAATTAAATCACACTTTCAGAATTGCTTGAAATTGTAAATTGTAAATCTAAATCACACTTGTTGAAAATATAAATGTAAATCTAATTCACATTTTGTTTGAAACTATAAATTTAACTCATCATCCACACTTGCTAGAAAAATGAAATACTATTGAAATGTAAACCTAGAATTTACTATTTTATGAATGACTTAAGCTATGCAATGACTAAATACACTATGATTATCTAATAATGGAAAATTGATTTAACATAACTATAAATACCGTACATAAATTCTTGGTTCTAAGGAGACTGGGCCCTTGCTCTTCTTAAAGTTAGGAATGAAGTTTACTTAGTACTAAAAACTGGAATGACTCTGATTTAATTCATGAATGTTGGAATATTTACAATATTCTTGGAGTTCAAAATATATCTATCTTCATTATTATTTACTCCAGATGAAAATGTACATATTTATACTCATTCCCTAGACTAAAGATAGTATAATAAAAAATAGAATTACTAATCAATTTATTGCTACCCAAAGATAAGAGATTTACATTGATTATAATCCTAGAGAATCCAACTATTATCAAAAAATAGTTATATTATCCCTATAATAGTTATAAGGTCCAAATATATCAAGATTTAATCCTTCAAAATAGGAGGAAAATATTTCATTGATGTGATTCCAATTAGAATGATTATCCTTCACTATTGATCCTCCTATCAAATATCTAGCATCTTAGGCTTTAGACCTATAGAGTTTGTAGAAATGGACCTGTAGAGTCCATATATATGGATATGCATAGTCCATAAGAATGGACCTATAGAGTCCATAGATATGAGTTGTTTAGTATCACCCAAGGCTAGAAGTCTGCAAGGTCTATATATAAAGACTAGTTGAGTCTGGAGATATCAGCTGAGTAGGTTTGTAGCTTAGGAAAACTAGAATCAAAACTAGAGCTTCTTTATATTTTCCATATTTTTTGTACATTCTTCAAAACTAAAAAACTAAAACATGTTATTTGTTAGGTGTAAATGACAAGGTAGTAATTCAATCTTTAGTTTGACATAAACGAGATAAAGTATTTATTTTCCATGCTAAAGTCAACTAAAAGTTTATGATTTACATAATATTATATCCTTAGAGAGATGAAATAAAGGAAATACTATGTAAATAATGAGCCATATTTTGAGCTCATCATCTCTCTTAGGATTTACCTTTTGAAATTCCTTTTTGAAAAACTTCATCTACCTCTATAAGCTCTGTTTTTATCTTTTAGACTTTAGCTAAGATCATAATCATCAAATTCATCTTTTATATGATAATCTACATTATTAGTGAATCTTCTTTGGGTCAAAGTCAGATCTTTTTAGACATCAAATTGTTCATTAGATTGTAATGCCCAATTTTGCCATCCTAGAATTGGTATAACTAACACAGGGGTCTGTATCTCATTCCAATCCATATCTTATCTCCATTAGAATTTAGTACTTCCATAATTTCCTTAAGAATTGCTTCAACTCTTCTTCTACTCCATCTTACATTGTTAGGAGATATAACTTCACATCTCTTAAGAGAGAATGGTAATAAATCCCATTTGTTAACACTTGTTGCAACAACTAAATAGAAATTTGGCCTTATGAAAAGATCAAATGAGATGGTTAAATTATATAAGGCTTCTAAATAATGATTTTTGACATCAAAATTCTAGTAAACATCCTTGAATTTCCATTTTATTAGACTGGGAATGGAAAATCTTGGTCTTATGCATAACCTTATTGTCTTAGCATGTAGTGAATAATCTTCAAATTTCCTTTTCCATGCTAACTAATTTTAAAAATTAGAATGGAGTGCTCATAATTAAACTTCTCCCACATGAAGATTAATTAAAAATTTGTTGTGATCATGGTCTCCTATTATTATTTCATGAAAATATAATTCACAAAGGAGATCTTGATTGTCAGGGCCAACACTATAAAATATTTCCAAAAATGTAGAAGGATCTAAAATTTTATATAGAAGCTGATAAGAGATTCTAAGGAGCTGCCAACTATGGAACTACTCAAAGAGAAACAAGCTATATGTAGGATAAGGACTTCTTCAATATAAAAGAGATTCAACTAATTTTCAAGCATTTTACAAATCTTCTTCTAGATTTTGGGTTCTAGACTCTAATATTTGTTTCTCATTTTGTAATTTCTCATTCACAATAAATAAATCTTTATTATTCTATTTGATTTTTTGATATTCTTCTTATGATTGATACAACTTAAATAATGGAGGAACAAATGGATGGTTTGTTTGAATCCATTGATTCATAAAATTTTTAGAGGTGGAAGTGGATTGACTGACCTTTTGAGAAGAAGCAGTAGGAAATGTCTTAGGAAAGTTCAATGACTACTATAATATTCTATTCTCTTTCTTAAGACTCTCTATAGATGTCCATTGTTCAATCTCTTCTTCTCTTTATTCTGTGATTTTTTCACTAACATGGAATTACGTTGATCCTTACTATGAAGTTTTTTTATTAGATCAACAATGTCTTTTGTCTATTTTTGGATCAGTGCTTAAGCCTTGGAAAGTCCCAATGTCAGCTGCATCATAAGGTCCTTTAGACTGGATTGTTCTCCTTCAAATGTGCATGGAGATTTTCCTTTGTTAGCTAGAACTTCAATTTGAACATTTTGTTCCTCTATAATATTATCATTTTTATATTTAGTTTTTATTGTGTTGACTAGAAGACTTCCTGATTCATGAAGTGGTTGAATATAGGATTGGCAATATGTTTTTTCACAGGAGTTATTTCAAAAGTTTCTTGTTATTTAATGTTTTGTTAATATAAACATTGGGATAGTTGTCTAAGACTATCCAAAATATCTATTGCCTCTATTAATCTTTATCCAAGATCAATTTTCTTATTCTTTTGATTCTTTGAGCTACATTTGATGGTTCATTTGTTACAACAATTAAATCTCTAGCCTTTTCATGCCCTATTGGAGTAGATGCCCTTAGTTTAAATTTCTTTATTTTTGGCAAAGGGACTAATTGTTCAATAGGTGCTTGAGGTTCTTGTGGGGCCTCTAAAATAATGGAGGTTTGAATAACTTGAGATCTAGTAATCTTTCTTGAATAAGGAGTTTCTTTTAAAGCCACCAACTTTTTTTTCTTGTAATTTATTTTCTTAGTGGATGGAGTAGTTGTATTGGATGGTTTTTGTGATTGATCCGAACCTAAAGTTCCAAATTATTCTTATATAGGTAGGGATATAATTTATTGAATAACTCTATTTTCCCAGGATTCCCAAACTTCTTTCCCTTGCTGTAAGAAATGATGCTAAATAATAAGGTGAATAAGACCATGATTCTTAAGAGTATCACTAGAAGTGGTTGTCATAAATTGAAGGCCACCATATAGGTAATATGGGAGGTTTATTTTACACTGGGGGTTTTGTCTCCCATATTTAATATGTATCAATATTTTCATATCTTCTCCACCCAAAAGGCTACATTGCCCCTCATAAGTTATGTATTTGATGACCTAAAATGCTATAGACTTCCATGGCTTTGGAAGTGAATCTCTATAGATACCTTTATCCTTTCCTTTTGAGTTATATAACATGTAATTCTAGTTCCTTTATTGGGATTGAATTGAGCAATAAGATCATTGAATGGAATTCTCCCTATTAATTTCATTCATGTGTCTAGGATTTCTATGAATTCATTAATAACTTGACAAGAAACTAAAATGAATATGCCTTCAATAATAGAAAAATTAGGGATAAGGTTTTTTATAAATTCTCTTACCAATGTTTCATGAAAGCCCTAGAATTTTTGAATAAAAGGAAGCCAACCATTTACCTTGAACACCACTACAAAATCCTTGTCATTGAGAAATTTAGTGGGTGTCTTTGGCTCTGATCATGTCTTCTACCCCATTTTGCCTTGGATGAATACCAATCAAATTAATATGAATGGTTGTACAAATTTAACAAATTAAAACTAGGGTTTACATTGATTTTTATTATAAATTCACAAAAGAAGGGTTTTGATGTACTTCATAAGGATTGGTAATTTTAGCAAGCACATATGAAGTTAACTTCCTACATGTTGATGGAAATATAATCATAAATTTTGGCTTCACTTGATGTCTATGGAGTGGAACTTTTGAATGATGAGGTGACATAATCATAAACATGGTTGTTTGAATGATGGCTTTACATGGTGACATTTAATGGCTCACGTGGAAGGGGAATTTAGTTATATAATCACCAAAGAATTTCTAAATTTAATTAATTAATGATTAAAATAGCTTTTATTTTGAATCTTTCCATAGATTTTGTCATGATTTTCCATCATAATGACAATGATGCAATTAATTGCATGCAATTGTTCACTATGACACATATCTCATTAATCCCCTTTTTTCCATTTGTCCACTATTTTATTCCTTTATTGAAGGAATTCATAATTATCTAATCATATCTCCCATCTCCATAGGATAAATCTTATTTAAATAAAAAACGTTTTAATTTAATAAACATGAATAAATAAAACTTATCACTCATTTATTCATACCTTAGATTGATTTCTTTCTCTACCATTTGTGTTGTATAAGTAGAGTAACATGAACTAGTTAGCATATTTTAAAGGAATCAATATTTGAAGTTTATTACTTGTGGAAACCAATCATGATTAGCTGATCAAATTCCCCTTTTTTTAGTTTTTCCCCTTATTCAACCATTGCTAGTTTTTTTACCAAAGCCCTTTATGTAATGCATGACCAGACAACAAGTTGGTTTTCCAACCATGCATTGTGAGTAGCATCCTTACACAGGATTTTCACTATTGTAATTTTTTTGTAATCATTATGGTAACAATTCCCTAGAAAAAATAAGTTCCTCTAGGCAACCTACCTGGTGTCTCATATTCTATAAAAAATCCTCTTTATTGAGAGGTTTTTGATAAATTTTCAAGTGATGACCATTGACCAGAAGAGTCCTTCTACTATCATCAATGGGCATTAATTTTATTGAACCATTTTTAAAAAAATATTCTATTTGATAAGGTCCAAGCCACCTTAATTTTAATTTCCCTTTGAATTGTTGAAATTTAGAGTCAAACAATAGTGCCCAATCTCCTTTTTGAAACTTTCATTATTTGATATGTAAATCATGCCAAATTTTCCTTTGATTCTACACTAGTTTAGTTGTATATAATGCTTCCATTCTCATTTCATCAAGTTGATTTAGTTTCATGAGTCTCTCCTCTTGCACTATGTCCAATTCAATTCCCACTTCCAATGTTGTCTTTAATGTTTGTAATTCAAATTCAACAAAAAATATAGGTTTTTTACCATAAACCAGATCATATGGTGAGAATATAATATTTAATTTCCAAGTAGTATTATAAGCCCAAAATAATTTTAGTACTTTTTCTACCCAATCCTTTTAGCTGGAACTAACAATCTTTGTTAAAATAATCTCCAATTCTCTATTTGTAACTTTAACATGTCCATTGGGTTGTGGATGGTATGGAAAATACTTTCTATGCTAAATTTGATACACTTTCTTGAATTATTATATCATTTTTGACATGAACTAAGGTCTTTGATGTGAAATTATTTGTTTTGGAGCACCAAATATTTGCATAATCTTGAAGTATAGGAAATCTACCATGGCTTCTTCCTGAGCATGAGTTAGGACTTCTACTTCTACTGATTTGGTGACATAGTCTATGTACACTAACATATATTATTTTCCTTTGGAAAGAGGATTTATAGGTCCAAAAAAATTGATTCCCCATTTCTCAAATGGTTTTAGAACCAGTTGAGCATGGAGAGGCATCTCAACTGAAAGAGTGGGTTGCCCAATTATCTTACATGCATCACAATGTTTGATATATTTCTTCACTTATTTATGAAGATGAGGCCAATAATAACCTACTCCAAGAATTTTATGTATTTTTCTATGGGTTGAGTAATTCCCTCCTCCCAATTTATCATGATAAGCCCTCATGATATCATATGCTTCATTATTTGTCACACACCTATGAAAAACATGATCATGTCCAAGTTTAAATAATGTTCCATTAATATATTTAAAAGAAGAAATTTATATAATTAACTATTTTCTTTTTTTGTGTGAAAAAAGTGGAGGAAACTTCCTTATAGCAAGATAATTGGCAATATCAGCAAACCATGGAGAATTTTTTGAAATGGTGAACAATTGTTCATCAATAAAATCATCCTCCACTGGTTCTTCTTCACCTAAAAGATTGATTATAGACAAGAAATAAATAACCAAGTTAAACTTTCCTAGTTTATCTATAATAGTAATATCAAATTATTGTAGGAGTAACAACCATCTGATAATCCTACATCCCACTATTGGTTTGTTGGTAAGATACATAATAAATGAATGATATATGTAGATAAGCACTTTGTATCCTGTTATGTAATGTCTAAATTTATTTATTGTATAAAATACAACAAGGAATTCTTTTTTAGTTTTAGTGTAATTTATTGTATTATGAGTCATGTTTATGGTGATGTAATAAATGGCATACATGTGATCATTTTTAGCTTTCTATCCTAAGACTGCACCCATTATAGGGTTGGAAGTATTTATGTATATGTGAAGAGGTTTTGCCCAACCTGAACCTCTCAATACTAGAGTAGTACTAAGTTTAGCCTTGATGGTTTCAAAGGCTTGTTGACAAAAATCATTCCATATGAACTCACTATCCTTTGTAAGAAGTGCAAACATTAGAGCAGCTATTTTACTGAAGTTATCTATGAAGCATCTATAATAACCAACATGACCCAAGAAACTCTTTACTTATATTTTTATACGTGGAATAAGGAAGTTATAAATAGTCTCAATTTTATTTAGGTCTACCTAAATACCTTTTGTTGAAATGTGATGTCCTAGCACTATTCTCTAATCCATCATTAACAAGCATTTTTCATGGCTTAGTGATAATTAATTTTCTTCACATCTTGTCAAAACTCTTTCCAAATTGGTAAGGGCTTCTTGATAGGTTTCTCCATGGATAGTGAAAGCATCCATGTAGACTTTTACACAATCATTTGTGAGGTTAGAGAATATTACCAAGAATGATCTTTGAAAGGTTGTTAGAGCATTATAAAGACCAAATGGAAGTACTCAGTAGGCAAAGGTTCCCCAAGGGTAGGTGAACGTGGTTTTGTCTTGATCCTCAACTACAAATATGATTTGGTTATATCCACTAAATCCATCTATAAAAGAGAAATATTTATTTCTTACTAAGTTATCAAGAATTTGATCAATGAAAGGCAAGGGAAAATAGTCTCTCAAGGTTTCCTTATTTAGTTCCCTATAATCCACATACTCTCCACTTCCCATTATTTTATGGAATAATCACCAATGGTGACACCCACTAGCTATTTGAGATGGGGTAAATGAATCCCACATCTAATAATTTTTGAATTTATGTTTTCACTATATCTTTCAATATTGGGTTTATCCTCCTTTGTGGTTGTCTCATTGGTTTGATAGATTCTATGTAAATGTAATATTTACATACACTATAGTGAATTATTTTCATGTTAGTATAATCTCAAGAAAAAGCCTTAGTATGTCATTCTAGGACTTTAAAAAGTTGTACTTCCTCATCATTGGTTAACCATCTGTTGATATTCAAAGTCTTTTTAGGTAGTATCATAAGAGGTTTTATGTCTAGGTGATTGGATTCTACCTTTTTGAATTCATTATTAGTGATCTCAAAGGACATGGATGAGGGAATATCATTGGAATATTTTTACATTTTTGATAAATCCTTCTCTAGGAGGAACAACTCTTGTTAGTGGGCAATGAAATACATTCAGAAATTGTGTTTGTTGTTCTTTTGCCCACTTCCATATGCTTGATTGAATCAGCCTATGATCATATGATGAAGATGTAATATAAGGATTGAGGAAATATATCTTAGATGAGACTATAGATTCTATTCTGGTAGAGTTCATACTTTCTATAGATTCCATAGATTCCATTCTGGTAGAATTTGTAGTTTCTATAGAGTCCATAGATTTTGCTAAATGCTCATATTCCTTAGACTCTAGAATAATGTCTTCACTCAATTATTTAATTTTTTTAACTATGATCATGGCTAATGATGAAGGGTCATTTCTTTTGTTGTCTAATTTGTCTACCCAAAGATTTTATATGTTGCTCACTGATGGTTTTGCAAGAGGATAGAAAGAAATGCATTTGGACTTTAAACCATTGGAAATGGTCATATCTCCTAACCTAAAATCAATCAGTGATACAACAGTAGCTAACCATGTCATTCCTAGGATTAGAGGATATCCCAAATTCTTTTTTTTAGGTTATAGTACCCTAAAATCAATCAAATATTCCCAATATTCAATAAGTACTACAACATTTTCTATGGTTCCTCCTAGTTTGGTTACAAACTGGTTTGCCTTTTGTAGAATGGTAGATGTAGGTTGTATTTTTATGAGGGACAGTGTTTGAAGAGTGTTATTAGTCATGACATTAATTTATACCCCTAAGTCTACTATAATGTTAGTAATTTCCTTTCCTTTTATGGTAATTGTGATGACTGGACTACCTAGGTCTACATATTTGGGTATTAACAATTTTATTGCTAACAAATCAATAACTTTACCATCAACATGTATAGTTATTGGGTACTATTTTTTCCTTCTAGGTGTTTTGACACACAAAGTCTTGATAATTATATTCATGGATCAAATAGTGGTACCTCAATGTTAATTTTTTGTAATTCATGGATCAAATATTATTCATGTTTGATTTCAATCTCTTTCAATATTTTAGGAAAAGGGGCTATTAGTGTATTGATATTTTCCTTGTATTTTTCAAGACCTTCATTAGTTTAAACTTCCTTATTATTTGGTTTAGGTAATTTTATTTCATCTTTTTCATTAGGTATCTCTAAAATGAGAATTGGAAGATCTCTTATAGTTTTCCCTGATCTTAGTTGTATATCAAAATAGTCAATGGCCCCTAAATTGATAGTTTCTCCTTGGTCATTGACATAAATGGGTTCTTGTGGTTTATCCCTTGTATTTTCTATTGGTTGTATAGGCATTGGGGGTTGGTTAACTTGTTATAGCTATTGAATGATAGGAGGTGGCATTATGGTTTGTTACTGGGGTTTCCTTCTTGGTTGATTATATTTTTGATGAGGGGTATATTGTGGATTACATTGTGGATGAGGTTTTTGTTGTGGTACCAATGGTTTTTTTTGAGGTACCCATGGCTATTGTGGCAACATCCATGGTTGAGGGGATACCCAATCTTGTCTAGGCCATGACATCTAGGATAGTGGCATTTGATTTTGACCCCACATTGGTGGAGGTGTTAGAACATTCCATGGCAATATCCATGGATTAGATAAATTTATTTCACCAAACTATCCTTGATTCTAATTTTATGGAAGAAAATTTTGTCTTTGAACATAATTTACTTCATCAATATATTGAGCATTCAATTTTATCTATATTTTTAGAGTAGGCATAAGAGTACAATGGATTGTGTCATGGTTTGTTCTCTCACAAATTACACAAGAAGAAATATTTTTTTGTCTAAAGGATAATTCCTGAGAGCATGTTTCAATCTACACTTAGGACAATAAATCGCTAATGGTTCTATTTCATTAGCTTTATCTTGAAGATTGTCTAATGTAATATTTTGTGTAACCAAAAATATCAATTTTTAGATTAGAAAAATCTTCCATTAAATTTCCTAAGTCATTATATTTTCCCAACCTTCCTTTTCTCATTCTTGGTTTTTTCCAAGAATAATTAGTATAGAGTTCTAAAATCTAATGAAAGGATAGTTTATTTATATCTCCTCTACCCATTAAGTTTAATGCATCTCTAATGTCTTCATCTAATCCTTTGAGGAAAATAAGTTTTATGACTTCCTCAGTAAGTGGATAACTACCTAATTTGTTTGTGAATGAAAATATATCCAAATAATCCTCTAAGGATTCATCTTCATTTTGTTTAATTTTAAATAATTTTTCCTTTCTTTCTCTCACCTTACAATAATCCTGATATTTGTTTAAAAATTTAGTTTCCATATCTGCCCATGTATGGACGGAGTTGCCTAGTAGACCCATGTACCATCTCATGGCTGCATCCTTGAGTGTTGATGGAAATAATTTCATTTTCTAATTATATGATGTGTAGTCATAAGTTTGACAAAGATTTTTAAATTTAAACAAAAATTGATCAAGATCTTCAGTGGATCATCCCCAAAATTTAGGTAAATTTGTAAGAGAAATGTTTTTCATGGTGGTTTGATCATTAGGATCTACAAAAATTGGAAAGGAAAAAGTCCTTACTATTTATGCAACCCATAATTCTTGTTGGTCACCCATATCTTCTTCCTTTGATTTATCTTCAACTCTAGGATTAGTTATCTAGTAAATGTTGGTATAGATTCTTGAGGATTGTTCAAATTCTTCAAACTTATTTTTAGTTATGGCCCATTCAAATGATTCTTCTAAATATTTCATAGCCTTAAGATATTCTCCCCTTATAAGTGGATACTATAAATGTACTCTTCCTATAGGACTTACTTGTGGAAAGATTCTAGTCCCAAATAGGATTTCAGGAGACTCCTAAAGATGTGATTCAATAACTTGTTATAAAATCTCAGCTAAATATGGTGATGGACTTTCTTCTTTGAATTATGGTGTAGGACTTTCAACTAGAGATATTGAAAAACTTTCTACTATTGGTTTTGGAGAAAATTTTGAAACAAATCATCTTTTTGAGTCTCTTGGTTGAAACATAAATTAATTGCTCTTTTATGATTTTAATGTTTTTTTTGTTTTTTTATATAGATTAATAAATTTTACCTTACTAACACCTTAAATTCCCTAGAAATAGCACCAAAATGATGAGTGTCATTTAGCTCTGTATTTAATCAATCATTTAGATTGATGTTTATCAAACTAGGGTTGATGTCTAAAGCTATCTAGAGTAAGGTTTATGGTAATAGATCTATAAGTTGGTCTTTGGGGGGGATTTTGATGATAATATTCTAACTTTTAATAATGAAATAATTCTTATAAACTAATTACTTCACACACTTACTGAAAGACTACTGATTAATTCAATCCTTTGCTTGAAATTAAAGTACACTTTCACACTTAATTTAAATTGTAAATTCTAAATCTAATTCACACTTGATAAAATTGTAAATGTAAATCTAATTCACACTTTTCTAGAAAATGTACATTTAACTCTTCATTCACACTTGCTAGAAAATGAAATACTATTGAAATGTAAACCCAAAATTTATTATTTTATGATTGAATTAAGATATGTAATGATTAAAGATACTCTAAATATGTAATAATGGAAAATTGATTTAACATAAATATAAATATTATTCAAAAATTATTGGTTCCAAGGAAAGTGGGCCCTTGCTCTTCTTAGAGTTAGGAGTGAAGTTTACTCAGTACTAAAAACTAGAATGATTCTGCATTAATTCATGAAAGCTATAAAATTTACAATATTCTTGGAGTTTAAAATTTATCTATCTTCATTATTATTTACTCCAAATGAAAATTTACATATTTATACTCATTCCCCAGACTAAATATAGTATACTAAAAAATAGAATTACTAATCAATTTGTTACTCACCAAAGATAGGAGATTCAAATTGATTGTAATCTTGGAGAATCTAATTATTATCAAAAAATAGTTATACTATCCCTATAATAGTTTTAAGATCCAAATATATACAAAATATATTAGGATTGAATCCTTCAAAATAGGAGGAAAATATTTTATTGATACGATTCTAGTTGGAATGATTATCCTTCAGTACTGATCCTCCTATCAAATCACCAGCATCTTAGGCTTCAGACCTACAGAGTTCATAGGAATGGACCTATAGAGTCCATAGATATGAGTTGCTTAGTATCACCCAAGGCTAGAAGTTTGTAGGGTCTATAGATAAAGATTGGTTACATTGGTATATATCAACTAAGTAGGTCTATAGCTTAGGAAAGTTGGAATCAAAACTAGAGCTTCTTTATCATGTTGCATTTGACATTTTTTCTATACATTCATTAAAATAAAAACACTAAAACATGTTATTTGTTAGGCATAAATGATAAGGTAGTAATTCAATCTTTAGTTTGACATAAATAAGATAAATTATTTATTTTCCATGATACTATCAACTAAAAGTTTGTGATTTACATAATATTATATCCTTAGAGAGATGAAATAAAGGAAATACTATGTAAATAATGAGCCATATTTTGAGCTCCTCATTTTATTTCATGATTTTCATTTCTATAATTATATTATTTTTCTATATTTGAGATACTAGGTCGACCAAGCCAATATAGTTCTAACTTCCATATACAAGTTTAAAACACACTTGTATCAAAATGACTCTCTTCTTTCTATGTAGGTCTTCATCATATATAGGTTACTATATTGAATAGGTTGACACAATATTCTTCTTCAATTCTAGATAAAAAACTATGTTGTGTAGGTTGACTTAGTCTTACAGTCAGCATCCAAATAATAAATTAAGTCAACTAGGTCAACTTAGTCATCTTAATAGGCTTCAATAAATAGGGTTGTGTAAAACTAGGTCGACCTAGTTGACTTAGCATAAATTAAAAGAAACATTCAAGGCACTTCAACAAAAAAATTAAAATCATCAACATCTTCTAACCCACCAAGGTTCTTTTCTCTCTCTCTCTCTCTCTCTCTCTTTCAATTTAGTACTTCATTACAGTTCTATTTTATGCAAGTTTGTAGTCTTCAAACATGAAATCCTACAAAAAACTAAGTCAACTTAGTCAAATTAGTTATGTAGCCTATCTTCTATCTAAAAGAATAAGTTGACCTAGTTGACTTAGTTCTTAAAGACTTTTGATTCTAAAAAATAATAGCAATCTAGTCAACTCTATTATGTAATATTTTTATAGTGTTATCTGAATTGACCCTATACCATTCTTAAATTAGGAATTAATAACTATATGCTAGTAATTAATTCACACATTCATTTTTATCTATTTTTAGGCTTAGAGTAGCTCACATAGTTTAATTAGGCAGTTTTTTAAAATACCATTTATTTGCATTATTTTTCTCTTTTTACACACACTACCAAATCACACAAATTTCAAAATTCATTTAGCATTTGTCTTCCCAAGGCCTACCTACATGGATTTCATCACCAAGGGGGAAGCTGACTTGGTTTTTTAGCCAAGTATAAATATGTGGTTAATGGTATATATTGGCAAAGAACCCAACACCCTTATCACTAAAGGATTGTGAATTGAGGGGGTAGGTACCAATACCAACCACTACTATTACCAACATAGATCCCTTTCAAACTAAACATCATAAAACCATCCATATATTACTTTCTAATTCCCATTTTTTTTCCAACTTCCCTATCACAGTTAAAATAATGCTTTATAATAATCTAAAAACACTCAAAATGACCATTTAGTTAGCATGTACTTTTTAATTTACTAATTGCTCTCTGATCATTGTGTGTTATATTACAAAAGCATGCATTGGCCAGTGTTGGTGCTAGGTTTTATGTTGTGTGCCAATTGAATCATTCTCATTGATGCAATTGTTTATGTGTTTTCTTTCATTTATTTCTTCAAATTACATTACAAAATCTTTCCCTATTTTAGCCAACTATCATTTTGTTTAGCCTAGTACTCCTTTTTGCTAATCAGGGTATAGTACTAAGTTCACCTAGTTGACTCTATATCCTTATCAAACTAGAATTTTCCTTATCTATAGTAATAATTTGACCTAGTTGACGTATTAATCCTTTATATCAATTAGGTTATAGTACTAAGTTGACCTAGCCAACTCTTTATCCTTATTTGACTATCATTTTCCCTACTTATAGTACTAAGTCAACCTAGTCAACTCTATATCCTTACTTGCCTTCTATTTAGTAGTACTAACTTGACCTAGTTGACTCTTCACCCTTCTCATCTCCATTATTATAAATACATAGTTGACTTGGTTGACTCTATGCTCTTATTGTTACCTTAGTTCTTCTCTCTAGACAACCTAGTTCTCTATTTCTATTTCCTTAGCATTTTTTTCATTTCCTCAAAACATCATGAAGTCCCATATTAGAATTTTTTGGATAACTTAAATCCATTTAAAAAATATATGGGGTATTATTTTCTCCCTTTCTTTACCTCCCAAGATAACCCTCACTCTTGGATTACCTCTTCCCCTCCTTCATCTGTAGATTGTAACATGGTTTAAATAACACCCCAAGATGAAGTAGGTGGATCCGATCCATTTTGTACATATAAATACAATTCTCATCTTCAATATTTTTAACACAATGTGGGAGAAATTGACACAAGTCTATCCAACAATCCCACTGGTAATCCACATTCCTAACTTTCCCCCTAATCTATTTTGGGGAGTTCTCCTACAAACACCAGCCTGCCAATTGATATGACTTAAATTCTTACACAATTCATATAATAAATGAACATAATGAAAACTTCTAACACCTCTCAAATGATGCAATTACAACATCATTTGATCAATATGGATAATAAACCTTTGGTTCTCAATCCTCAATCCAATCCAAATTTTATTCCTCCACCTCTTAGAGATGCCTCAAGAAATGTTATTCCTCAACCTATCACGAATTAAAAAATGCTTAAAATATCCAAAATGAGAATTTATCTCCTTTCATCATGTCCATTGATATTGTTAACATATCTCCAATTATTAAGTATGATGGGACTAAAGACCCTCCATCTTTTCTTAAAGCATTCAATAATATTTATAAAGAGTGGATCCAAACTAATACTTTAGACACAACTAAACTTATAATTAAAACCTTCACTGGTGATGTATTGGAATGGTATAACTGACTTCCCAAACATTCTATTTGACAACGTGAAGATTTAGTCAATCTTCTAGTTAAAGATTTTCAAAATAATGACCTTAAAAATTGCCTTATCCATTTCACCAATTTTAAGTAATCTCCCATTGAATTAGCTTATGATTTTATCAAATGATGGAAATATCTAGCCCATAAGGTTGACCATAACATGACTAATTACAATTTATTCAAAATTGTCATCAATGCCTTAACTCCACTTTAATATAAGGTTCAAACTTTTGCTCCTCAAATGCTTAATGAAACTCTTGACCAAGCCAAACATCAAGACTTCCTCATAAAGCAATTTGAACCTAATACTAAATTCCTTAAAAGATCTTTTCAAAATTCTACCAATTCCATCACTAACAATACTCCTCAAACCAAACAAGGATTTTCCAAATCCAACACTCCCCCATCTTCTCACATACACTAATTATGTATCAAATTAAATAATTCCTACTTCCGTCTAAACCCTTTACTTATCATAATAATCCTCCTAAATGGTATGATCCTAATAAATTTTGTTGGTTCCATACTGACATTGGGAATTCCCATGAAACTTGCTAAGGGTTTTCTAAATTATTAATTTCCTACATGATTAGTGATTTCTTCAATCACAAATCCATGATCTAACTCCATCATTAAGATTACAACACTACTTCTCAAAAATGACAAGCTCCCAATGCTTTTCCTTATGATAACCAAAAATCTTTTTCCACATCTAATCATCAACAAAATACCAAGGATATTTATTTTATAATGCTGACTATGATCAATATTACAATAATTATCAATATGTTAACACAACTAAGGTCAATTAAAAACAAGATCATAAAGATCCTAACATAAAACCTAAAAAACCATATTTGGAGGAACTACTTATCAAATATACTAAAACCACTCATTTATATTTGAAATACCATGAGGATTCACTTCCTTCTTCTGAACCCCCAACAACTTCTATTCCTTAAAAATCTACCTTACCTTCTAAAACTCACATTGGTTATTTTTCTAAATCCTATTATAACTTTCTTGAATAATTTAACTCTATGAAAATTCCTCATACAAAAATTATATTAAATTGAATAACCATATTCTATAGATGAAGAACCATCCCCTATTGAGCATCAACCTACCAACATGCATACTATTGAATCCATGTGTCCTTTTTCCAAACCATCTATTTAATTTCTTGAAGAGGAAATGATTAATGATGAAATCCTTTTTCCCATTGATAATCCAACATTATTCATTAAAATATCCATTAATACTACCCTTATTAATAAAAATTTAATTAATGAAGGGACTAGTATTAATGTGACATCTTTGTTACTTATACAACAACTTAGATATAATAAGGATCATCTTAAACAAACCTACCTTACCTATCATGGATTTGATAAAAATAATAAAAGTCCACTTGGTTGTATTTGGATTCCTCTAACAATCAGACCTAATACCATTCAAACTAAACTTATGGTCTTTCATTTTCCCTTATCTTATAACATACTCCTCAGACACCCTTGGACTCATAGAATGAGGACCGTTACTTATTTTATTAGATAATGCATCAAATTACTAAATAATGGTAAGTGGTATAATCATGATGTTGATCCTAACCCTTAGAGTATTCAACTTTCTAATCTAAAATATTAATATCACATTCCTACCATTCTTACCATCAATAGTTCTCCCCTACTTGAATTCATTAACATCAATACAAATTTATAGGTCACTCTTGTTGATTTGGATGATGATAAATCTAATGAATTACAACACACTTAAAACACTATCAAGCTACCTCATTATATTTAGGAGTGGTTTCCTCCCTCTGTATTACCTCATGATTGTACTATTCCTTTCATTAATGAGATCACTAATTTTACTCCTACATGTAATGCACCTTCTTACGTAAAAATGCCTTCACATGAAATGACTTTGGAGTGGCCAAATTATTACAATATCCTCTAATCATGTCTCCATGAAAGTTTAGTAACCTTAGAATTTCACCTTTTGAAAATCCCCCTAAATCTCAAGCATGTACCATTTCTCCAACCTATTATGATAACTAAATCATGTCCCAAGATCAATATCAAGACTTGGATGTACATCATTATCAAAAAACTCTAGTTTAAATACATTATTTTAACCAAGATGTTCACACCATTTCCATATATTTTTAATTTTATCCCAAAACTCATGTACCTCCTATTAATACTCCCCTTCTTGATACTCCTTGGGTGGTTGAACAAATATTACCTTTTGAACCTCTAGAGATTCTTAATCTTTTCTACCACCTACAAATCCCATCATTACATTAGATTTTTCCCCCATCAAAGATACTAATGACATACCAATATTATCCAATCAATATACTCCTCCTACTCTTGAGATTAGACTAGATGCTAAGGCCACTAATGTTCATGAAATACATTATAAATATGATTTCCATGGTAATAAAATTATCGATATTGAAGTAGATTTGAGTATTATGGCCCTCTTCCCACTTTGCCTAGAGATAAATCTATCATTGAATTAATTCATGCCCAAGAACCTCAACTTCCTCAACAACATCAAAAAATTGATAAATTAAAAAAAAAACTTGAGAATTGCTTTATGCTTTTTAGAACTGAGGTGGGTATATCACCATACTGGGCCAACTAAAATGGGTTGCCTCCATTGAAGGCTATAGAATTTTGATTTCTTAGAGCCATAATGGGAGGTATGAAACAACTATGGGTATTTTTAGGAGACAAAAACAAATTTACTTTATATACTCTAGTATAAGATATAACTGATCTTTATTTCTTTTTATATGGAAATGACAATTCTTGCAAGTTAGTTCTCTTACCTTTAGTAGATGATCTTGTCTATATAGTTGGTATATTTAAACTTGGAGTTCCAAAATTTGTAATCTAATAGAGTTACCAAGTGATTTTGAAATATGTATGAGTCTCATATAAAACTTTCTAAGAATAACACCAATCTCTTAATTATGACCTTTAGGTCCCATTAGGCATGCCAAAAACTATTATCACTTATATTTTGCACCCATATTTATATGTTGGTATGTTGTATAGTATGAGTTGCAAACTATGGGGAAATCTAATGACAAAATGGGTTCACCTCCAATATGTGGGACCTTGATGAATTGAGGTGAACCTCTGAAGAAGGCCAACTTCCTTTCACTAAATTTAGTTCAACTGATGTATTACAAATCCACATTAAAATACTATTTATTAGTGATCTTGCTCCTAACTAGGGTTTGACTTGTGAGGAAAAGGGGGTTAGAATGAATATAAAACTAGAAAATGGTGATTGCACCAAATTATTATAGTGTAATTTAATGATTTATTTGTATGAACATGGTATAAAAATAGATATACTAAAATTTATTGGAGCATACACTTATACCAACATGAAACCAAAGGTAATATTTGGCACTTATCATATAAATAATAAAGTTTTTTTATTTTTTTCTCAATAAGTTTTCAAAAGGGTAGAAATGAATACCAAAGATGAATATATATGATTGAAATAAGATTTAGAGTATTAATAAATAAATAAAGACCCATTCATACACAAAGATAAAATAGATAAGGAAGGGAAAACTTCAATCTATTATCATTCTCTAGGTTACAACATGTGGATCAATTCTTCAAAATTAAAAATAATTTCTCCAGTAGTAAAAAAAATAGATGGTTTATGCTAGGAACCCATATTTATACAAAAAAACTCTATTCAAAGAGAGGGAGTTATCAAAACCTTACACCTATTTATAGATCAAGAAAATCTAGGAACTTCATGTATATGGCATCCCCTTCAGTTTGGAATGGCATCCTTGGTAGAGTAGATGGTTAGAATAAAAATATGCAATTGTTGGGCACTTCAACAAGTACTAGAGCAAAGAAATATATTGAAATCTTCATGTAAACATTCTTTCCCTCTTTGAATTCATCTCTTGTTATCTTTTCCAAGGAATGAGGTGTCAAAATGAACTATCACTTAGTAAAGTTGAGTGCTTTTAGGTATATTAAGTTATAACTTGAAAAACCTAATTTATATTTTCTAGTTGAGACTTTTACAACTTTTTAAGTCATCCAAATTGAGAAAAAGGGAAATAGAAATTACAACATGAGTTTTTTCAAGTTAACTCAAAAAAATTCAAAAAGAAAAAGTGTAATTTAATTTTTTTTGCTTTTTCAACTTAAATCCTGTTAAAAAGATACTTAAAAATTACTAGTGGATTTTTCTCAAAAAGAGTTGCCTAAATGATCGTTGTAATTTTCAAGCTTTAATTTTACAATGTTTCTTACAACAAAGAAGTATAATATACAAAATGTATTTTATTAAAATAATTAATCCACAACCATGACTTCTGAATATTCCTTATCCTTCTTTTCTTGTATTTTTTTAATGTAAGCATCAACATTGATGAATATTTCTTGAAGGCAATCTTTCTCAGGACCAAGTGAATAAAGGTTGTTGATCTCACATTCTGCCATTACATAGATAGTTCTCTAGATGTAACCCTATCTACTTGAGTGTTTTTCCCCATTTTATCTAGTGTATTGTGATACTTGATGAATCAGTGGATATAACTCAAGTTGAATCTTATATCCCATGTTGAATCTCTCTTGACTACTCCTTTGAATTTATCCTGAACCTATTGAAATGAAAATATTTGATCTTGATAATCTATTGCTTTACATGACAATTTAATTAGAAAATTTTCAATGTCATAGATTGTATCAGTGGCCTTATCACATGTATCCTTGGCCTTATTAATATTCCCAATAATTATTATGATTCTAAAATGGGTTACCCTATCTAGCTCCTCATGTTCTGAATAACTCTTTAATATCTTCTCTAATATGAGGGTATCAGCCTCAATTAGGTTAATAGCCTATAAATTCCAAAATAATAGATTCAGTCTTTCAATCTCTTCCTCATACTTGTTTATTTCTACTTTCATATATGCCCAATCATCCTTCAGAGTCTTGTAATAGTCCATTTCTAGATTTATTACTCTATTTATTTTCATGATGAATTCATCTACATAGTCTTTCATATCCCTCTTGATACTGTTAAAATTTGTCACTGCTTCAAGTGTTTTTTATCAAGGAATTGAGTAAGTGATTGAGTTGGTTGGGTTACTAGATCTATGAAATTATTTAGGGTAATTGTCAACTTCTCAAATTTATTCTTTAGTTCATCCTTTGTGACCTTGTCACTATCCATCTTCTCAAAAAGAAAGATAATACTTGACTAAACATCATTTTTCAATCCCTCTATTGTTAGATGACCTAGGTTCACTTTGGATGTTTGATAATCCCCCACCGCTAGATATTAGTTTTGTCTATCTAGTGGGGGGACTACTATTTTCACATATTTTTTCCCTATTGAATCATATGATATCATGAATATGGCCCTAGGGCTTTCCTTTGATATTTTTGATGCCTCTACTAGACCAAAGTCTAGTGTATTGGGAGACACCATTTATTTTTTCTTATTTATCATTGATCATGCTTGCTAGCTTGGAGTGGTATCCTATGATCATGGAACTATAATTTATGAATATGTAGCTAAAGTTACTACACTAGTGGTTATTGTGACAAGTTCTATATCTATCATTGATGTTGCTGCTAAATTGTTGGTTGATGATTTTGATATCTCCTTCCCATCTATAGGTTGAGTAGCTATAGTTATAGCAGTGGGTCATTTTATCTCCACCTCATTAGTAGAGGCTTGGGTTATTAATGTAATGGAATAAATGGGTACTTGAATGGGTGAAGTGGGTATTGATGTGCTTACCAAGGGTGTGGGATTTGGGAGTGACATGAGTGGAAGGTTAGGCACATGTAGTTGAAATAGGGGAACCTATAGAATTGTGGAATCCAATATAGTGAATGAATCAATTAATGTGGTAGGAAGAGTTAGAGTTGATGAAATGGGTAGTGTGATAGGAGATGAAAATGAAGTTATAACTACTACAATGGTTGGGATGTCTTGTGGGATTATATTTAGGATGACTACGTCCATAACCATGTAATATTGGATATTGTTAGTGATTAAAAAAGTAGTAGTGGATATGGGGGATGAGGTGAAAGTAATTATGGAAGATTAAGGTGATGGTGGAATTTGAGCATCCACTTATGTTAATTAGATTTCTACCAAGGAAGTTACTTGCACAAGTGGGGTGGGTGAAGGTGTAATAACTTGTACTAATAGACTAGGGAAAATAAGAGGGGTAGATATTTAGGCTAATTGGGTAGTGTAAATAAGAGGAGGGAGTACTATTGTTGGTTAAATAATAGAGATAGGAGGAGGAACTATCTATGCTAATTGAGCATTAATTATTTCCTCTATATAAGTTAGCATTGGTTGAACCATTTTCTATGCTAATATTTATTCACTGCTGGAAGGATATCTTTTAGCCTTTTGCTTCTACTTCTAATTATGTGATATAATTGGCATGTCTACCTAATCTACTTGGGTTATATTTATAGAACCCTCTGTTATTATTTCCACACCCTTCTCTTTCACTTCTCTCAACTTATCACTAATACTCAAGGTTTCCTTGGTAATCTTGACCCCTTTGCTCCTTAGCTAATTGCTTTTTCTATTTATTATCTAGGTAGTCCTATCCATCAATGAGAAGGATTTAGGTATAGACCACTTGACTAGTGAAATAGGTTGGAGATAGATCTTATTATCATAGTATAACTTGTCAACTAGAGATTCATCATATTTTAAGTCCTTAGAGACTGGTGCCATGTTCTAAGTTTTTATATGTTCTAGGGTCATCCTAGAATAATCTCTCAATCTCAATTACTCTTCATATTGCATGTCTTCCCAATAATCTTCATAAAAATGAATGTGGGAATATGTGGATACCCAATATATAAGTAATATGGAAAATCACATCATATAATGGCCTTATATCTAGAGCTCTTAAGGTCATTTTAGTCATCTTGATATCTGCACATTTGGTTTTTGATAGGGAAGGGAATGTAAACCTCCTTATGCTAATGGGGAAGTGGATCCCTGACTTATGTTTATTTGACATTAACTTATGGGTTTCTACAAGCTACCTCACAAGTTCCATCAGGCCCATTTATCACTTACATACCTTGGAAGGGTATAGGGACAACTACTTAAACCTCCCACTTTGATGTATGGATATGTTTGGAATTTAATGAAATATGATCCATAATTTGTCATTTTAGATGTTACAACATCTGATAATCTTCTCTTTTTTATCTCCTTATAAAACATAATTATGATGTAGTATATGAAATCATCATTGACCCTTCTAAAATTTTATTTGTTGGCTTCAAGGGTGAGGTTAGGATAGTAGTTAAAGACCTTATTGACTTGATCATGCATTATGTTTAATATTTGTAATGCCCTCCTCTTTGATAATATGTAGACCAAGTATAAGGTCATGTAAAACTTGCCTATAGTTTAGACTTCCATCAATTATTTATGGATGGAGTCAAAAATTAATTGGACCCAGTGGATATATTATTTGTTTTGGTGGATCACCCAGATGTAATGGTACATCTAATCTTGATAATTATGAGCATCTAGGTTTCTTGTAACTCTATTCAAGAGTATGATAATATCACCTAATTCATATTTGAAGTATATTATTGTTAGGGTTTTATGTAGTCTTGTGGATGTGGGTCTATAGGTTTTTAGCCATTATTTATTTAGAACCCATAGACATGAAATATTATTATATTGGTAGTATTGGAACACATCTAGATAATGAGAGGGGGTGAATTAATATATCAAATAAAACTACTCATTTAATCATTTTAAAGAAAATTCAAAATCATATGCAAATTAAAAGATAAATACACAGATCACATACACACACAAATACACATGACACCAGATTTATATATGGAAAACCCAAAAGGAAAAATCATAGTGAGAATACCTACTAGAATCTAATGTTCTAATCTAGCCTCATATTTCAAAGACTCACTAGAAAACCTCAATGGTTAAAATATTTAAAGACACCAATCTTAAGGAGACACCAATACCCTATTTTAAGAGCACCAACTATAAAGAAGCATCTAGTCCCTAATCTGATCACCCACTTAGATTATCTAATGGAACCAACATATCAGACTCTTCTATAGAGCTACAACTCTAATTTACAAATCAGATTCATACATGAATCTAAATCTTTATTTTTTGTTATAGGTCTAATATGCAACTAATCATACTCTACACATTCTCTTTGTGCCTTTCTTCCTCTCTACTCCTCTCTATTTCTCTATTCCTATTTATAGATATCTCTCTATTTGACACACTTCATTGGCTTCACCAACCACTATACTCTTCTCTATCCCCTCTGGTTCTGTGTCTTTATGATTTTCTATTTGACATATTTCATTTTCTTTTGATCTCTACCTCTATTCAATTTGGATTAATAGTAAAATCAATAATTCCAGCAACATTTTTCTTTTTCTTAGATATCATATTTATAAATAAATGATCTAGGGTTCTATATCTCCTATGTGTTCACACTCAGACTGTAACTCATCATGTCAATTCTAGAATCTACTTCATTATGATATGAAATATAAGTTTCCTACATCTTGATTCCATGCATCATGTCATAATTTTAGGTCTCTTTACTATCTATATAATCTATTAGACTCAAGTTTTGATGCACAATCTCTTTAATGTATATTTGATTGATTGGATTGATCAATATCATTATCTATGTTGAGATATAGAGCTTATATGTAAGTTTTTACATTTTCCTTTAACTAAACATTTATCTAAACATGAATTTAAATGTTGATCATTGATATTGCCTTTAGTGCCATGATTTGATGGTCCACACTCAAGTGGCTCAACTTTAAATTGTGTCCATTACATATCTAGATTCTAGATTCTATATGTTATTCGATCTATGAAGATGCATGACCTTTACCTTGACTTGGTCATTAAAATTTAACACTTTGACCTCACCTCACTACTTCTTATATCTTTAGATGACTTTCACTTCATCAATCTTCTCAAACCTGCTTGATCTTTAACTTACCACTATGTTAATAAACATCAATCACTTTATTCCATCTGAGTCCACTTTCTCCATTAGATCTCCCTCATCCAAACTTACACATGCCATTGGATCCTCAAAGATACATGATCTTTAATACTATTTAGTTGTTAAATTTTGAGATATTTATATAATTTGAGTCCATTCAATCCATTGGATCTCATTTTTATGATCACCCATATACCATTAGATATTATGACAAGCTCATTCTTTATATTTGTCAAGATTACACTCTTTGGGTCTATGTTTGAAAAGCTCTATGAATGTGACACTTATCACTTTCATGCTCACTCAGAGCTCCTTTTGACAATTTGACTTTGCTTTGCTTCATTAGATCATCTATGTATGATGAAGCATGGGCCATTGATCAAGCTGGGATAAATATTAAGTCTTAAACTTAGGAAAATATAAAGTCCTTTTATCATTGCTCAAAGCCAGTAATTGCTAGGTTAAGGGCGCCAATTTTTAAATGGAGACAAAGGTTTAATTTATAACTTAAGCTATCAAGTCTAGGATATATCTAG
This sequence comes from Torreya grandis, assembly GCA_037957365.1. Taxonomy (NCBI): domain Eukaryota; kingdom Viridiplantae; phylum Streptophyta; class Pinopsida; order Cupressales; family Taxaceae; genus Torreya; species Torreya grandis. The sequence continues at coordinate 591,785 of JARHVA010006328.1, forward strand.
TCAACATCAAAATATAAAGTGTATGTTGATGCCATGGCTAAACCTTATGGTTTTACTAAGACACCCTATCCAGTTTGAGAGATAAATAAATCAATTATGAGCTCATTCCTTCTCCTCTAAACCTATGAACCATATTTATATAATGTACATGAAAAATCCATAATGGATCTTCTATTTGTTTGACTTTAAACATCTATAAAAGGTCTTTATAAAATCATGACAACTTTGCATAGTGCAACTATGAAATATGCTCTTCTCTCCATCAATCCTGCCCAATCCTTTTAACATCAATGAAAATCATATTTCCAATAGGTAGAACTCATTTGAAGAGTCAGGGGTTATATCTAGATAACTCTCATATTACATAATTAGTACATGATATCTATGAAATCAAGGTCAAGGTTTAGAATGTTTTACCTTTTGTCATTCGCCACTTCCCTCTTCTCACTAGCATAGTGCTTTGCCTATGTGATCACAAGATCAAGGATTTGTAATAATAGTGGTAAGGCTACTACCTATGGCAAACCATATTCATATATACTTTTAATCCAATCATTCTTGAATTTAACATTTACTCTATTCTAGAAATTAGTTAGGTTGATGTGACCTAGATCTGTATCATTGATATCATTTGTATTGTAATCCAAACTGAGTGGGACACTAGATACCTTTGACTTTAAATTCATTTTGATTCTAAATATATGTTATGGGAAGATTATCATGGGGAAAACCAACTATAGAGTTGCAAATTTTTGGACTTACAATTGTAGGTAAAAATTCTGGAAAAGATATACTATGTATTTACAAATGAAAAGTCCATCAGGGTTATATTGTGAAATTATAAATAAAAAGTATAGTGGGGTTTGGACTTGAAATTTTCACTTTCAATCCTGATCAAAACTAAAAAGGGTTTCAAGTTTGTAAAATCAAGTTGGATCTCCAATGCGATTTTGGAGTTTATTTTGTAAGTCATATTTCTATGGGGTTTCAGAGTTATTTTTGCAATGGAGATTTATACTAGGTTTGTGTAGATAATCTTGTGGTAATATTCTATATTTAATAAATTTTACAAGCCTTAGAATTCAAATATGAAGGATAGATTCTCGATTGACTTTTAATAGATATTCTATAATTTTAGACCTAAAATAGGAAATGCAAGCAAACATAAGAAAATAGAAACCCTATATTTTCTTAACTAATAATTTTTGCACAAATTGAAAAGAAAGGTATGATTTAATGATAGAGATAATGGTAGTGATTTTATGGAGAACAAGTGGAAATATAGGAATACCATGCTTGTAGAGGATGACAATAGTGGTCATAGCAGTGGCATAATGTTGGTGAGGTGTGGCTTAGAGAGTGCTCAAAATATTCTTGATATACAAAGCTATAAATATGATTTTTTATGTTAAATAATGACTTTAAAAACTTAATTTCATTAATATAACCCTATAATTAATGCTAATTAGGGTGGTTGTTTGGAAAATGGTAGGAGAAGTGGGGTTTTAGAGTCATGGTGTAATTTTGCAAGATTACAAAATTGAATTTTTTATTTTGACCTCTACTTTCCATCGAGTGACTTGGTGATATGGAAGCGAGAAATTAGAACTTGAGTTACACTTTTAAATTTTTCAAGTTGTAAATTGAAGCTAGAGTTCTAGTTTCTATAGGCAGGGTAAATAATGAAGATTAGAGCTTTAATTACACTTTACAAGTTGCAATATGCAATCCAAATTCTAGTTTTTGTGGGTGTGGTAAATGGAAAAAAGAGAGACTCAAGTTCTAATTTTAAACTTTGTGATTTAAAAAGTGTATCCAAAGTTATGGTTTTTGAAGGTGTAATGAATGGTCAAAATCAAGGTTCCACTTGTAATTTACAACTTCAAAAGTTTCAAAATGTGATTGGAGTTCTAGTTTCCATTGGGCATTGGGTGAGTGGAAAGTGGAGGTTAGGGTGCATTTTTTAACTTTACAAAGTTCAAAATTTTAATTGAACATTCAGTTTATGATAGGTATGTGAAAAGTAGTAAATAAGGGTATGGGTGTAGTTTACAACTTTGTAAGTTGTAAATTTCACCCAAATCTTTGATTTATGCTAGGTATTGAAAAAGGATTTCCTTGGTCACTATAAATATTTGTACTAAAAAAATAATGGGTATCCCTTAGGGCCTTAGGGTAAAATATGTTTTGATATTTTTGTCTCAAAAAGATCAATATTTTTGGTGACCTTTGTAGGGTGATTGATTGTTAAATAGTTTCTTTCCAATAGCCTTCTAGTTCATTAGGAATGGAGTCATTTTAAGCTTAACACACTTTAACTGTAAAAGAACAAAGCTAAGAATTGCCTAAATAAGAAAAAATAGGGAAAATAAAATAGAAACAAACTAAGGAAACAAAAAATCCAAATGAGTTGACTTGTCTAAAATAACTTATTAGGTAAACCAACTAAACATAATATATACAATGTTTTGGAAATAATTCTAACCTTAGAAGAAATCTTTGAGGTATATCCCATTGACTAGGATAGGTGGCTCTAATCCATCAAGCCTAGATATCTTGAATTCATTTTCTCCCTTGCACTAAATTATGATGTATGGACCACTCCATATTGCATCAAACTTTGTATGCTTTCCTAGTTTTGCTCTTTCAACATCTCATTTTAGAACCGTGTCTCCTTCATTGAAGCTCTTATCAGATAATTTTTGTCAAAAGTTTTCTTTGTTTAAGCCTGATTTACTTTTAGAACTTATATGTACTAGTTCCTAACTTCCTCTAGCTTCATGAGTTATACCAACCATAATATCATTTCATCGCTTTCAATCAATTCCAATTGATGATTGAGTTCTAGAGATGGTTATTCAATTAAAAACATAACTCTAGCTTTTGTTTCATATACAAAAATGAATGGAGAATTTATAATGGATTTCTTGGGAGTGATATTGTTAGCCCAAAGTGTTTATTTTAACTTTGTGTGCCATGTCCTTTGGTTATCTTCCATTGTCATTTTGATAATCCTTATGAGATTTTTGTTGGTAGATTTGACCAAGCCATTACCTTGTGGGTAATAATTGGATGAGGTATTTAGGTATACATTGTGACTTACCACCATTCACTCACCTATGTTCCTATAAAAAATTTGGCATTGTCTGAGATAATGGTGTGAGGAACACCAAGTTTAGTGACAATGTCATTTATGAATTCTAGGATAGATGCTTCTATGTAATCTTTAATGTAACCACTTTAGTTTGTATATTGAAATAATTATTTTCCATAAGGACCATTTATTTCTTACACTCGATGGTGGATTGATCATGCCAATGAAATCCAATCCCCATTGGGAAAATGGCTAGTTAGCTTGGATTGGTTTAAGAGGGAGAGTTGTTAATATTTGCTTGTCTACAAATTAGGCACATTTTTCATAATTTTGTACCCATTAATGGGCATATTTAGATAGGTTATGCCAATAATATCTTCCAATCATTATTTTAATGGTAGTGGTTCTTGTGAAGAAATTTCCACCTAATGGACCATCATGAAACTCCTCGAGCACATTGGGAATTTGATTGTGATTGATGCATTTCACCATGACTCTGTTCATATCTTTTCTAAACAATACTCCATCAATAAATACATAAGATATATTGGAGTTTGAAATACCTCTTCTTGAACTAATGGAAATCATATTGGTACTCACTTGTTTACATGAAAAGGGTCATGTCATGCATCCAACTATTGATCAAATGTGGTGTGGCTGGTTAGAATGCATGTTGAATAAATACTACATTAGATATGGCCTCAATAGTATTTATATCAGAGACAAGCTATTCACATAATCCCTTTCCTCTTATGAGCTTATTTATTTTGATGTTCACATAATATTTCATGACTTTTGTGATCCAACCCACTCTCTTCTCATTTATTTCCCAGATCAACATAAACTCTTTGATGCTTTTGTGACTAACCATCAGTTTAATTTTATTATTAGAGAGTATATGCCTAAAATTTTTGAGATATTTTATTTCAACATATACTTTCTTCTCAAAAAAACTATAATTTTCCTCATAATCCTTCAGGGATTGACTGAAAAATGATATAGGCGACTCTAACTATTATTTATTTTATTGGGTCAGAATAGTTGATACACTAACTTCCCATCCAAAATCATATAAAATGAAATAATTATCATATTTGGGGTTGAAAAGGGTAGGATCTTGAGAAATAGCTTGCTTGATGGCTTTAAAACTATCTTTTCCTTCTCGTGTATAGCTGAAATTGATGGCCTTCATAAGCATGGCAGTAAGGGGCTTGGCCATGGAGTCAAAATTTGGAATGATTTTTTTTAAAAAGTTAATATTTCTTAGGAAACTTTGTAATCTTTTTTTATGGATCAAAAGTGCTAATGAAGATATAACCCTTACTCTCTTTCGGTCTATTGCAAGACCCTCTTTTGAAATAATATGTCCTTGTAGTTTCCCTTCATGAACTATGAAAATGTACTTTTTTGGATTAAGTGAAACTCTAAATTATATAAAACTTTCAAAAAATTTCCTAAGGCTATCTAGGTGTGCACCAACATTTTTTGAATAAATGGCGATGTCATCTAGGTACACCAATATCATCTCATTTATCAAACCCATGAAATCCATATCCATGCATATTTTAAATGTAGCATCAACATTAGATAGACCAAAAGGCATATTTTAATAGGCATATGTGTCCCATTTGGTAGTGAAAGTGGTCTTTAACTAGTCTTATTCCTACACTAGGATTTGGTTATATGTAGAATAACCATATAGAAGGGAAAACCTTTTAGACATTGATACAGTTTGAATAATTTGCTCCATGGGTAGAATGGGATAATGATCCTTCTATGATGATTTGTTTAGGTCCCTGAAATATACACAAAACCTGATTTCATCATTCTTTTTCCTTACATGGACCAAGTTAGCAACCTAGGATAAGTATTTGATATGGAAAATGATGTTAGCCTCTATTAATTTGGACAACTCACATTTCCTTAAGGGTTATATTTTTTGATTGATTGGTTTATGTTTTTGTCTAATAGGATTGATAGTTGGGTCAAGTTATATTGTGTATTGGGATAAGTTGGGGTCAAACCCCTTTATATTTTTATAACTCTAAATGAAGTTATCAAAAATTTGACACAAAAAAACATATTAATTTTCAAAAGTATTACATACCTTTCTAATATTCAATTATTTGCCCTCTAAAATGATTATTGAATTGTAGTATTCTTTATTAATCATGATATTTTTCTTGTAACCTTTTAGCTAATAATTAGAGGTTAAGATACTTTCTAATGTACTAATACCCAGGGGTAATTTGTTTGTCTTAAACTGAATGATTTGATTTCCATATTATTCTTGGAGTATTGACTAATTTTTTTCTAAGAATTCAACCTCCTCTCATAGAAAACTAACAATTTGATGATCACTATCAAAAACTTGATAATTAGTTGCATTATTAGGAACAGATGGTCTCAATATCAATTTTACATGTTAGCTATTATTTTTATTTATCTCTTTAGGTAGGTTATGTTGAGAACCCAATGAGTTCATGTGATCAACATCCTTGTTCTATGATCTTGGTATCACTCAAATGTTTAGAGTGCTAAGGTATTTTAACAATTCCAAAGCCTATGCTTGTAAGATCTTAGAAATTTATTCCTTTTTGTGATTTTATATCATGATTGGTGAATGATTAGCTCACTATCACCAAAAACTTGTAAGGACTATATTCCCCTTTATTTATAGCTTGATACCTCAAATCAATGTTTCATATTCAACTAAATTTTTAGTGAAACTAAATTAAAGTTTAAAAGATTAAAAATAACTCTCCTTTTGGGTATAGATCAAAACAATACCTACACCTACACCATTCTTGCTTCTTGAGCCATCAAAGAACATTTGCCATATTCTATGGAATCCTCAGCTAGTTTCACAAGGTTTTGGATGATTGCATCATTTTCATGAATTCAAATATTTACCCAACCTAGTTTATTTTGAATAATCATAAGGATTAAATTGAATTGTTGATACCCATTTGTCTAGATGAGCATCTATGATTTCTTATATGGGTGTTTCAACCTCATGTTTAAGTTTCTCCTCCTGACATTGCACTATGCAATTCATATCCTCAAGGATAGGAATGTATGGCTCAATATGGTCTTTATTAATTGGCTCAAATATTATTGTCTCTCTAGTTTTATATCTTTCCCTAAGAAATATATGGGACCAATCAATAGATAGATACCCTCCCATTTTGTACTAAGGTCTTAGGAAAGGCAGATAGAAAAATGGGGGGATAGGAAAATAACTAAAAAAATCTTAGGAAATTGACAAGCTTGGAGATGCATGGATGGTAAGGTTTAATATTTTATAGTTTTAACTATTTGAACCATAATCCCATCCAATTGAACCACACTCTTTGTGATAGGCATATATTTAATACCAAGAACATCAACTATTTTATTGGGCATGATAGAACATCTAGCCCCTAAATATACCATGCATTTATGTAATAAATTTTTCCCAATTATGAGTGAAAGGTAAAAAGGGGAGAATTACCATTTTTAATTGATTTTATGTTTGTTTGAGGCTGACATAAATTAACCATAGTAGTGGATCCCTTAGTTGGGATCTTATCTATTATTTAGAAGTTTTAAAAGCTTCTTAAAGAAAGACCTTCTATGCTAGAATAGATGGTGCTTTCCACATGGTAAAATTCAAGTTAGTCTTCTTAATTTATTCTATAATCATTAAAGGAATGTTACCAACCTTTTTTGGTACCTTAATGGGAGCTATATCTTCTTTCATGAGATTTGGGGTCATTAATTTTGACTTTGACTAGCCCACAACACATTGGGTTGTTTCTAAACTATGTTACCTTTTGCATACTCTTGTCCAACTTTAGAACGTTATAGTCTACTCAACCTTAGGGGGTTAATAACTTTGAATTTCCTTCTTCTTAGAGCCTATATTCACTGCCACTGAACTACCACCATTGATTAGTGATTCTTCTTGATTTACACCATAAAAATCTCTTACCAGTTAAAAAGAGTAGCTTTATTTTGAGTAGGTTCTTGTGCATCTTATTAATGGGAAGAAGCTTATTTCTTGATACCCTTGGGTGTTTTATATGATTTGCACCATCAAGTCTTGACTAATGACACCATTAGGATAAACATTCTAATTTTGTAGTTGGGCACAAGGATAACACCACTCATATTCCTAAGCCAATTTGTTTTAAATAGGTATAATGGCTTTAGAAGTACCTGGTGTAGGTAGGGAATATATGTTTGGAGGATTTTATTTCATGTCTTGACTTTGAGGTTGTGAGATTCCTTGGTATGGCTACCTATTGGGGTGATATGTTTGGTTAGCTTATTGATAAAGCTTGTAGGTTTGGGATTACTACCTTTTCATAGCTACCAACTCATTACTAAATATTTTAAACACTGAATTAACCTCATATAAATAATTGTATGGGGTAGGATTCATAGTTGTTTTAATTCTTATGGTAGGAATTGAGACAATAATGGGTTATATGGGAGGCACTTCTAGAAATGGAGGCATCAATGGCCATGGGGAAATGTTTTCAACTTGAATAAGGTAATTTTCTACTCTTATTAAAATTTCATAAGTATTAGGGAGTGTGGTACCACCCAGTGACTGAATCATAATAGTTATATCACTATTTAAGGCTCTCAAGTAATACAAAAATACATTATTTGGGGTTGGCTTGACCAACATTGGGATCATATCCACATTTTTTAAATGCAAAAATTGAAATCACTCATGAACTCATGAGGAGACCATTTAATAGTGGTTATCTATTCAACCATTGAGAGGTGGTCATACTTATCTTCAAATTATGTTCATAAGGAAGACCCTAGATCATCCCATACATAAATGGAATTAGGGAGTAGACTTCTATACCACTGTAAGGCTTTACCCTTGAATATGGAGGTAAGAAGTCTGATTGAAACATTTTCTTGTGCTAAATTATGAATTGAATAGATGTTAGTAATTTCTTTTATATATTCAATGGGAGTATTACAAGTTTCATCAATAAAATATAGAAGGATTTTCAAAGCCGAGGTGGGTATATCATCATACTATGAAAATTGAAGAGGGCTGCCTCCATTAAAGGCTACTAAATTTTTATTTTTTAGGGCCATAATAGGATGTATAAAATAACTATGGGTATTTATAAGAAACACAAATACAACTATTAGATATACTCTAGTATAAGGTACAACTGATCTTGATTTATTTTTATATGGAAATGACATTTTTTGTAATTCAATTATCTTACCTTTCATAGATGATTTTTTTTTGTATCTTTAGCATATGTAAACTTGGATTTCATGAATCTATAAGTCAATGGAGTCACCAGGTGTTTTTGAAATGTCTATGAGGCTCATAAAATGTTTGATGAGAATAACACCAATATCTTATTTATTATATTTGAGTTCCACTGGGCATGCCAAAAACCATTATCACTCAAATTTTTCACCCATCTTTATGTGGTAGTATGTTGTATAGTATGAGTTGAAAATTGTGGGAAAATATAATGACATAATGGGATCACCTCCAAGCTGTGAGACCCTAGAAAATATAGGTGAACCTTTGGAGAAGGATATATTCCTTTCACTAAGCTTAGTGAAAATAATGTATTACCAGTCCACATTAAAATACTTTTTAGTGATCTTGCTCCTAACTAGGGTTTCAATTGTGAGGAAAAGAGTTTTAGAATGAATTTAAAACTAGAAAAATGGTGATTTTACCAAATGATTATAGTTTAAATTAATGATTTATTTGTATGAACATAGTAGAATAATAGATATATAAAAATGTATTGGAACACAAACTTATACCTGCATGAAACTAAAAGTAATATTACACAATTATAATATAAGGAATAAAGTTCTTTATTTTTTCTCAATAAGATTTCAAAAGGGTAGAAATGAATACCATAGATGAATCTATATGATTGAAATAAGATATATAGAATTTAAAAATATTATAAAGAGAAATTTATACACAAAGATAACATAGTTAAGGAAGGTAAAACTTCAATCTCTTATCATTCTCTAGGTTACAAAATCTAAATCAATTCTTAAAAATGCAAAATAATTTTTCCAACAATAAAACATATATATGGGTTATGCTAGGAACCCATATTTATAAAAAAAATACTCTCTTCAAACAGAGGAAGTTATCAAAACTTTATGCCTAGTTAGAGAGAAATAAAATCCAAGAATTTCATACAAATTATGTCCTCTTAAATTTAAAATAGCATCCTTGGTGGAGTAGACGGCTGGAAAAAAAAATGAAACTACTGGGCACTTCAACAAGTGATGAAGGAATGGAGAAATTTATTAAAATATTAATGCAAATGTAATCTTCCTCTTTGATTTTAGATTCTTTTATCTTATCCAAGGAATAAGGTGCCAAAATGAACTATCACTTAGTAAAGTTGAGTGCTTTTAGGTATTTTAGGTTATAATTTGCAAAACCTAATTTGTATTTTCTAATTGATATTTTTACAACTTTTTAAGTCATCCAACTTGACAAAAATGGAAATTTAAGTTACAAGATGAGTTTTTTAAATTTAAGAAACTCAAAATTTGTCAAAATAAAAAGTTCAATTTACAATTTTCACTTTTTTAACTTAAAGTCTATAAAAAAGATACTTGAAAATTACAAGTGGATTTTTCTAAAAAAGAGCTACCAAAATGATAGTTTTAATTTACAACCTATAATTTTACAATATTTCTTATAAAACAAAAATGTAATTTATAGAATGTATTTTATTAAAATAATTAATCCATAACCATCACCTCTAAATATCCCTTGTCTTTCTTTGCTTGTATTTTCTCAATGTAAGCATCAAAGCTACTAAATATTTCTTGAAGATGATATTCATCAGGACAAAGTGAATAAAGGTTGGTGATCTCACATTCTACCATTAATTTGTAGAGTTCTCTAGATCTATCCCTATATCTTTGAGTATATTTCCCCATATGATATAGTGTATTGTGATACCTAATGAATCAGTGGATGGAACTTAAGTTGAATGTTGTATCCCATGCTAACTCTTTCTTGATTACTCATTTGAATTTATTTTAAACCTCTTGAACTAAATGGATTTGATCTTGATGATTTGTTGCTTCAAATGATAATTTACTAATCAAATATTCAATGTCATATATTGTATTAGTGGCCTTATCACATATAACCTTGGCTTTATTAATACTCTCAATGACTATTCTAATTTTGAAATAGGATACCCTATCAAGATCCTCATGCTCTAAAAAACTCTTTAATAATTTCTATGATATGAATGTGTCAACCTCAATTAGGTTAATATATTACAAATTCATTAAGAATAGATTTAGTTTTTTAATCTCTTCCTCATAATTGCTTATTTATGCTTTCATAGATGCCTAATCATCCTTTAGATTCTTATAATAGTCCATTACTATCTATATTACTCTGTTTCCTTTCATGATGAATTCGTCTACCTATTCCTTCATATCCCTCCCCATATTGTTAATCTCTATCACTAATTCCAGTGTTTCTTTATTAGGGAACCGAGATAGAGACTAAGTTGGTTGGTTAATGGCTTTATGAACTTATTTAGGGTAGTCATCAACTGCTTAAATTTATTTTTAAGTTCATCCTTTGTGACCTTGTCACTATCCATCTTATTAAAAAGAGATATAATTATTTATTGAACATCATTCTTTATTCCCTCTCTTATCAGATGATCCAAGTGAATTTCGGATATTTGATAATCCCCCACCACTAGATCTTATTTTTATTTGTCTAGTGGGGGGACTGTTATTTCCACATATCTCTCCCCTATTGAATCATATGATATCATAGATATGGTCTTGGAGCCTACCTTTGATATTGTGATGCCTCTAATATACCAAAGTCTAGTGTATTGGAGATATCATTTATTTCCACTTCTTTATCATTGATTGTACTAGTCAGCTTGGAGTGGCACCTTGTGATCTTGGCACTATTACACACACACACACACACACACACACACACACACACACACACACACACACACACACACACACACACACACACACACACACACACACACACACACACACACACACACACACACACACACACATATATAGATGAAGTTATTACACTGGTGGTTATTATGATAAGTGTTATATCTATCATTAATGTTATTGCTAAATTATCGACCGATGATTTTGTTATCTCCTTCCCATCTATGGGTTGAGCAACCATAGTTATCTCATTAGGTAAATTTGTCTCTACCTCCTTAATGGGGGCTTGGATTACTAATAAAATGGAAGAAAAAGGTAATTGAATGGGTGAAGTGGGTATTGATGTGCTTACTAGGGGTGTAGAAACTGGGAGTGACATGAGTAGAGGGGTAGGCATAAGTAGTTGAAATAGCAGAACTTGTGGAAGTGTGTAATCCAAGGTAGTGAATAAATCAATGAATTTGGTAGGAACACTTAGAGTTAATGAAATTGGGAGTGTGATGGCAGATGAAAATGAATCAATAACTACCCTAGTGGTTTGGATGGCTATTGGGATTGTAGTCAAGGTTGAGTCCACAACCATGTATTATTGGGTGATGTTAGTGATTAACAAATTAGTAATGGATATGGGGGATGATGTGGATTTGATTTTGGAAGAGGGAGGTGAAGGTGGAGTTTGAGTGTCCACTTGTGATGATTGGATTTTTACCAAGGAAGTCACTTGCATAGTTGGGTCAGGTGAAGGTGTTATCACTTGCACTAGTGGACCTATGAAAACAAGAGGGATATATATTTAGGATTATTGGGTAATGGAAATAGGAGGAGGTATTACTATGGTTCATTGAATAATAAATACAAGAGCAGGAACTATATATGTCAATTAAGTAGTAGATGTGTCCTATGTAGAAATTGGCATTGGTTGATCCATTTATTGTGCTACTATCTCCTATCTACTGGAAGGACCACCTTTAGCCTTTTTCTTCTACTTCCAATTGTGTGATATAACTTGCATGCATACCTAATATTATTGGTTTATACTATTAGAACATTTTGTATGCAATGATAAATGTATTATATCCATAAATTAATCCTAGCTTGGAGAAGATAGATCCTAATTACACTTCTAATTGGGGATACATTAGATACTTGGAGTCATGACCAATATAGACCCATTAGACCAAACTAGGGGAATTTTACCACAATAATATTACTAGGGAGGGTTATAAAGCATTTAGTCAATTAAAACTATGAAATAAACCTAAGTCCTATATTTTCATATTCACTATACTAATAAAAAATAAAACAAAAATATAATCTAGTCTTCAGCAAAGCTTATGGCATAATGTGCGGGTGATAAATAATAAAATTAAACATGCATAGAATACATATACTAATTTCAATGTATATGAAATATTAATGCATGGAATAAAAGTGAAAATGCATAAATAGATACTCTTACAAAGGAGGAACAAAGTTAGGAATACTTACCTTTGAAGATAAACCTATCGAGCTTCAATCTCTCCCTTGGCCAAGGTGATTTACAAGAGGTTATTTTGATATGTAAATATGACAAGGATAAATCAGATCTAGGGTACATAACCTATCAATTCCTCCAAAATACTTCTCCACAAGACTTGATCCACATCTTCAAAGAAAGTATGAAAGCTTAAGCTTCCTCCTCAATTAGAATGGTAGATAAGTAGATATGCAATATATAGTACTTCTTCTTATCTTCTCTTAGAAATGAAAAAATGATCATGTTTATATAGGTGGATCTAACCCTAAACCCTTACAAAATTTTCAACCAACAAGGTTGACCTGATCAACCTATTATCATTATTGATAAATAACTCACTAGGTCATCAACTAGGTCAGCCAGGGGCCAACCTAGACCCTAAATAAGTTTTGTCAATAAGAGTACAAGGTTGACATAGCTAACATAGTCATGTAAAATATAAAAAAGGGTTTTAGTTAATAATGTGGCTAATGAAGTTGGTAAAATACTAGAGGATTGTGCAAAATAGAAATCCAAGCTTAGGGGAATGATTTTTAAGAGATAAGTGTGTAGAGAACAAGTGGAAAATGGACAATAATCTTATGAGGCACCAATGGTCTACCCACACCTTTCTTGGTGTACCCCTTAGGGAGTGTACTTAGATAAATTAAGACTTGATAGGTTCTTGAAAGATAACGAGCATTAGTAATTGATAAAAGTTTGAAAATATTGTGTGTATACATATGCCCCACTCAAAGCTCATCACGTGTCACAAGAGTGTAACAGGGGATGGTTCTTCAAAAAAAGAATATTATGACACATAAAATTGATGCTAAGTAAATTTTAGTAAAGATAAAATAAGATAAATAAAAGGGTATAATTTAGAAATGCATACCTTTGCTTTCTTTAGTACTGTAAATAAAGAAGGAGATGTGAGATATGTGAAGGTGTCCAATGTAAGGAACATTAGGAAAACCTATAGAGATTGGTAAAAAAGAGTGAAAAATCAATTTTTATTCAATATAGGCATATAATAGTTAGAAATATTCTCTATGACATCAATATTTTAAAACTTTTATGGTTTGGAAAATGAGTGACTAGAAATAGATATATGATCAAAATAAGAAATCTGATAGTAAATTTTTGAAGTATAAATAATTTTGAATATTAAATATAAATAGGGTGAAAAAGAATGAATCTAATATTGTTTTCTATTTTAAGAAATAATAGAACTCTGAGAGACCTATAAAGAGTCTAAAGATCCAAAATGGTGAGGAGATGACAACTGAGATGGGAGGATACATAACAGTTGCAGTGAGTGTAACGTAGGTAAGCAACTAAGAATTTAAATTTTTTGAAAGTTTTTATTTGAAATTGAGTGTTTTATATAAATTTGTTAATTAAATAAAATTTAGAGATTGAAATGAACCCTAAGAAATTTTTAAGGACACTAGAGATCAAATGGGTTACTGGGTAGGAAGGGGTTAGAGTAATAAATACCAAAGGCATTTATTATATTGGACAAAAAGTCATCATAGTGAAAGAACAAGTTTGACCAGATTGATTTAGTTGGTATAAATAAAATTTTTGAGTGGGTTGACTTAGTAAGTCATGGTTGACTTAGTTTCTTGAGGAAAGGGTTAACATAGTGTCGCATGGCTGACTTATTATGTTTTCTAAGTGGCCAATATAGTACTATTGAAGAAAAATAAGGCCAACTTAGTTGTTTAAGTCCAAGGTGGTTGATTTAGTACTATATGGTTGACTTAGATGTTTTATAAGTGGTTGATATAGTACTAAAATGAGAGAAGATGGATGATATAGTAATGTTAAGGCATAGGGTGGGTGAATTATTACTAAAAGGGCTGATTTAGTTTGAAAATAGGTCAATTTGGTAACAATTAAATTATTTAAGGTAAATTAGTTTATTTTTATGAAATTTAAAATAATGTATTTTGATTATGAATGACATGGAGGTATAATACATCCTTTGTTATTTGATATTTTGTAGAGACATTGAATATTTTGGCAATTGGTAGATGTGTCATGTCTACCTAATCTATTGGAGTGCTTGACAGATGTAGATAGAGCTAGATTAGTTGTATTAGGTTTGGGATACATCATGGAGTTGTAACAGATCCCACTTAACACTGATCTTATGGCCATGTTCTTAGGAGCCTCATACCATTTGACTAACATATTTGGATGGGCCATGAATGAGGATACCATAAATGTTGTCATCACTTTAGAGGATGTCTATGCATTTTTTGAACTATCAATAGGGGGGCATTGGTGATCATAGGGACACAAGATGACCAGAAGGAGAGATGAGCACTAGATTGATGGGCTATGTGCTTAGATAAGATTTACTTATGACTGAGGGTGAGTTTGTTTAACATGCATATTACATAGATTCTATAAATTTAGAAGGCTATGATAAGACTTTTGATATCATGATTGTTGTGTCACAAGTCAAATGATAAGGTACCATAGTATGTAATAGCCTTATGCTAGTCCATATTAGATCAAGGGGAACTCTATAACTTGGGTTATATTATCTAGGTTCAACTCATGCATGATATGTATGGGATGTTATCCACAGGGAAGAAGACCATGATATTAGTGGTACTATTGAGTGCTTAGATATATGAGAGGTTTTTGATGTATTGATGAGCTTAGTTACCCTATGTGGTCTATGATTGATTGCCTTAGGTTTTGAGATAGAGATAGGATCAGGTGGTATAATTTGTGTACCATGTGTTAGTGATATAGATAATCACATGAGGATATATCATGTGGTATCTTTATACACACATTGTGATAGTTTTGCTAAGTTTATTATGGTGCCAAGGTTAGCATGTATAGATCAAAAGGCACTATACCTAGTGGGTAGAGCCACTTATAGTGGCACACTTACCAAGATAGTTTAGACTCTCAAAATTGGATCCTATAATGGTGATTACATTTTGGGCTTGACATGTGAGAGAGTTAAGGAGTAAAGGAAGAGGAATGCCAATCAAGAGACTAGAGATTAGACCATGACATGTAAGACCATGGATTAGTTTAGCATGACAATTGATAGATATAGAGGGTATGGACATGGATGTGGGGGTACCATAAGTACAAAAAATAACACCATAGTAGGATAATTAGCTACCAAATAGATCACACCATTAATGGAGGCACTAGTGATGAGATAGAGCATAGAGGGTGGTCATCTAGGACAACCCATTAGGCAACCCAAGGTAGAGTTGGTCTATAAAGGCACTACTAAGGAGAGGCCTAAGATGTGCATGGGTCGTAACCCCAAGGCTTTATTTGATTAGGAGGCATCCCATAGATGAGGTGCTTAGTAGATGGGATAATGAAGATACTATGCTTAGTGGATATGGTGATAGGTGACATTGGGATAAGTAATAAATGTTTTAATTTTTAGTTGTTTAATATAGAATACTAATTGTATATGATTTTAGATAGATATACTTTGAGATGCATATGTGATCTAAGATCTATCTAGTTTGAATTGTTTCAAATCCTATAAATGAGGAGGAGGTTAGATGGAGACCCCTAGTGATGGGAGCACACCATAATATTCTAGATAGGGTACTAACACCATATGATGCCACCACATTAGATGATCCCATGTTACCATCTACCCAAGTTTAGGTAGGCTAGTTCAAACTAGTAGTGGATGCTATGAGGTAGTTATAGGCATGCAAATATGGGATACATCTACTAGCAAGGGTGGGAGTAGGATAGGCACAAAATTGGCATGCCTTGGCTCAGGAGAGAGTTATGCATATGGTTACCACTACCTATGCTTAGAGGGGAAATCTTGAGGCATCTATGGGTACATGGATAGGCCACAAGATAGACATGATGGGACCCAATCATAGAACTAGAGATATGATTTTTTGTACTTTGTATTAAAACACATGATGTATATAGTGATATTCTATTTTGAAAGTTGTATGTTGATCTTATGTGTTATATTTTTGTTGTGGTTGTGGATGCATGTATATATTTCATTCTAACACATCTTTTTTGCTTTTGTTGTGTATGATATGGGAAATATATGTGTGGTGTTTTATTTTCTAACATTATGTAGTACACATTCATGGTAAAAAATAAATAGGATAAAAGACTTGGAAAAGTATAATTAATAAAAAATAAATGTACTACACAATTTTTCATGATGGGAAATGTGTAATAATATAATATAACTAAGTATAATAAACCAATAATTGGTAAATAAGAGGAAAAAATATTTTTAAACCATAAAAATATTGGCACCAAATTGAAATAAGTAAAATCACATTGGGAAGTATGAAAATAATGTAATAAAATAGAAAGCACATGAAATACCAATAGTAGAAAAACAAAACAATTAAGTCAAGACATCATATTAAATCATGTTGGGAAGTATAAAAAACAAATAAAATTAGCAAAATGGTATTAAATTAATCATACTAATTCAAGTTGAAAAGTATGAAAAACTTAAGAGAAATGGCTGGAGTCTTACATGGAATCATAAAATGAGAGGATAAAAGTTAAATATGAATGATGTAAGCATAAAACATACTAAATCAAGATGGGAAACATGTCAATGATGTGTAACTAATAATTAATCACTTCTTATCTCATATTTGACACATAATTTCATGGTGACATGGATATTGGAATTTTTTTGTGAGGAAGGCCAGGTCCTATCCATGGTATTACACTGCAACTCACAAAGGGAACACTAATTAGGTCGAAAAAAATGTGAAAATATGGAAAAATCAAATGTTAATAATGGTAAATGTAAAACTTTTGGTAATTTTTTAGGAAGGCTAGTTCCTATATATGGTCTTACACTACAACTCACAAATGGAATCCCTAGGGGGAGTTACTAGTGAACAAAATAATAATTTTCAAGTGAAAATATTAGGATTTTAGGGAGTAAAAAATGGAATGTAATAATCATGACTTAGGTGTCTTGTAAGAAGACCTTAAGAGATATGAGGCATACTAAGTACATGAGAAGACACTAAGTGACTAGTGATCATCAATATACAAAGGATACCTATTCTCTATAGGTACAAACTTGTGTAAGAAAATAAGTGTGGTACTAAGATCAATTCATGTTAAAAATTTGGAAAATAAAATTAAAATGGACCTACCTTTCGATAACATTCTCCCCATTCCTTAGGACCCCTTATAGATCCATCGGTCTATTGTGAGGATTGCGTACTTGCATGATAGAGTAGGTATATCCAAAATATCTTTTTATTCTCATTTTATAATCTACTAGCCTATCACACCCCAATGGACCTCAAATCTATCATGAAGCCAACTGTAGAGTTTTATCTTTGATTAAAAAGATGATTTGTGCTTAGAATCATGTCTTTTAGTGTGAGTTGACTTTTTGAAATTCTTCAATGTTGCCTTTTAGATCATTGTCTTTTGTTAAATGATTTGTCTTTTGAATATTTTATGTATTTTAAGATTTTTCCTCCATATAGACTTGGAATGACCAAACATGAGAAATAGAGTGATACACATGAATGCACTTTAGGATTTGGCTAAAAAAATCTAAGTATCCAAAGATACGATTGATTAGAACACTTAATCTTAACTATGAACCAACATGTTATCTCAAGTTTAAACCATGTGTATGCTTAGTTTGTGAAAGGAAATAAAGGGGAAGAAGGGAGATCTAAAGTGGATTGGGGAAAGGAGATTATAATAAGATATTTTTTTTGCTAAATTATCACATGGTAAATAAGGAATTTACTAAAGGAAGAAAGGTTTTCATAACAAAGTCATAATAATAATTATCCAAGTTTATAAAGATAAGATAGAAAATAATTATGAAAAAAAAGGTAACCATAGAAATTAACTTAGGAAGAGTAAGTATGTAATTATGAAAAAGAAGCCATAAGAGAACATAACAAAAATAATGATATTAGAAGCAATACGTAATGAAAAACAAAAGTCACCATGTAATACAAATAAGAATTTGACACAATGTCAAATGATATAAAAATAGATAAATGTAAAGTTGGAGCACATGTCCAATAAAAATGAGAAAATAAATGAAATAAAACCATGCTTTTATTCATAAGTATTTATATATTTATCCACACACATTATCCATAACATCTTTTAAGTCTCTATGAAGCTGAATGTGAACTATAGCTAAAGTCTCATCGGTCTTTAGGGAAAGTTGAGAAAATACTTTGAATTGAATTTGTTTGATATAAAATGTAGGAATGCCTAAAGGATCATGATAATAAGGGATATTATGTAGTGTATACTCATGACAAGACATGGTAATTTACTCTATGGTATATGTAGGAGTTACCTATGGAGAAGGTGCCACCAAGGAAGGAGGATCCATGGGTGAGTAACTCATAGGTGGAGGAATAGTAGGTGGAGAAGGGACCACATGTGGTGGAGCCATGAGGGAAGAAGAGGGAGACTTATTATGAGGGAGACATATGGGAGGAAGGGTAAAAAACACAATAATGCCTATAAGGTAATCCTTGAAATGATGTTGAAGAATGCAACAATGATCAGTGTGATGTGTACCACATTGGTGATATAGATAATATACCTCTCCATATTTGGGAAGATATTCAAGTAACACTTTTGTGGATGTATAATATTTTCTATGGGTTGAGGAGTGGTGGGATGCAAGGTGTTGAAATATTTCCACAACTTATAATAGTACATGGATGAATGATTATCTATGAAATAAAAGTAACATACACACTTTTGAGTAGACTTAGTAGGTGTAATCATAGGAGGAGTAGAAATGGAAGCCAAGGAGTATTGGTATAGTGAATATTCTCTAGTCAATGACTGTTAACTTTATTAATATCACAATATGGTTGATTAACCCATTTGGTGGGCAAAGGAGCAAGTTTTGATTAAGGGGGAAAACCATGACCAAAAGAAGGTGGGGATGGTAGAGAGACTAGGCAAGGCTTGAATGATGGAGCAATAAGATCAAAAAAAAGAAGAGACTCTTCTAGTTCAAGAGTGGGAATAAGATATAAATTGGGCTCTACTTAGGGATGTGTGGGATGCATAGAAGGTTGAAGGACAATCACAAGCATTTCAAGATAAGTTATCTAGAGGGGTTTTGGTATTTTGTAAAGTGATAGGGACCAGTCATAACATAATCCAAAAACATAATCCTATGAGTTTCTTAGAAAATAGAGGTGTGATCACCATCTCTACCCTATAATCAAGAGGAAAATTACTAAAATTAGGAATTATATAGGATGGAAACTAGAAGATTTACTGAAAGACTAAAGCAAAGAGGAATGATAAGAAATAATCTTAGCATCTTAATCTTGAATAGGACATCCTAAGAATATATCATCTAAGTTATATCCATCATCATAATCATGTGTATGAAGATCAATGGCATAGGTATGGATTATATGGTCATCCAATGTGATGTGGTGAATGGAATGCTAAGTCTTAGTTAAGATAATGGGTATATCATCACAAGGTGGTTTATGGGAATGAGGTTACAAAGGAGGAGGAAGTTGATAAATGAGATGAGGTGAGAGGTCCAAGGTTTTAATCTTGAGATTGATCTTGTTAGGCTCATTTTCATCAAAATCGAGGAGGTTAGGGGGAATATTACCTCTGATTTTAGGGTGATCATTGTAACCTTGGGTAGAATTGGTAAGAAAGTTAAACTGTTAAGATTCATGAAATTGAATTCTTGGTAAAGGTTCAAGGGTATAAATATTGAATACACTAAAATCTTGGAATTTTTTAAAATTCCAAGGATTAGTGTAACCTTTAATCCTATAGATGGCTCCATTATGAGGAAATTTGACATATTGGGAAGTAGAAGAGGTAACTAATCTCATGTGATGAGTCTTTAGCCTACCAAGAATAATTTTATAGGATAGAGGAAAGTTGAATATCATCACCTTCACATGAATAGTGATAGGTGGGAGGGTAATGGGGATTCACACATAACCAAAAGGTGGAATTTAACTTTGGTCATAGCCTTGACATGTGCTGCATGTGGATTTGAGATTACATTTAGAATATCCAAGGTTTTTAATAAAATTAAGAAAGGCAACACAAGTGTTAGAACCCTTATCAAGCAAGGCATGTTTGACTTGGATATAACCAATTTGGACACTGATAAATAGAGGAGGATCATCGACATGAAGTATAATCTCATTAGGGATCATAGAAGCAATGGGGATTTTGAGGGAAAGAGAAGTGTCCATTATTTCATCAACATGTATGGACATATCTTTGTACTATTATAAAATGCTATATTTTGATCTAGATAAGGTGGATTTACATCCTAATAGGGTAGGATGAGGGATGTTAATTTTGAATAAAACCTACATAAGATCATTATTATGATATAGATAATTTTACATAAACTTTAGAAAAGGGATTTGAGATGGGAGATTAGTAAGCTCTGTGATAGGATCCCATTCATCATAACCCATAAGAGGACTATTAGAAAGAGGTGCATAGTGTTGAAGGAGGTCCTCAAAAGGAGGATCCAAAGTGCATTTGAATTTATGCTGATAAGATGTAGAAGGTTTAATTGGAGGACAAGTTTATTGGTTGGATTGAGAAGGTGGGTTAGTTGATGCAAGTTTGGTTTGAGAAGATGTGTTGATAGAAGTTGGAGTATTTTTAGTGATAGGTAAAGGAGATGAAAGAATGGTATAAATGATATGAGAATTTTTATCCAAAGGAGGTGGTGGACTTGTTTCATCAAAGGATATATGGTCTTCTTTCCCAAACTCTATTAAGTGAGTTGGAGAAGAGTCTTGGATAATAAAAAAATGTGTGAGACAATTGAGGGGTGTGGATAGGATGAGGATCAATGAAAGTAACCACCCTTCATATATTATTAATATCATCCACATTCTCTTTAGGATTTATATCAAGAAGACTATCAACATTATTGGTATAAGGGGTAGGTTTGCCTTGGTTGTCTTGGTGATTTGAAAGAGGATCTTTATAGATGGCCAAATGAGCATTAGCTTGATTCAAAGCTTGATATTTATTTTTTATTTCATAGGATTTTAAGGCAATGTCATAGGATTATTGATGTTTATTAATGATATAATCATGGCCAAAATTGGGACCAATAATTAAATCCATAGCCAAGTTACCAAGTTGCCTATAAGTTTCATGAGAATGACCCCAACTAGTGTGAAACCAACAAAATTTATTGGCCTTGTACCAATATTTCATAAAATGGGTGGGATCAAGTTCTCACAAAAGAGGTTTTGGTAGATTATTTTGTATTTTTGCTAAGGATAAGGGTTTTTTAACATTGATGTTATTGGGTGAAGATAAATGAGGATTAGTGATGTGGTTAGGAGGGGAAGCTTGTTCTGAAGTCTAGTTAGAAATAATAGCTTGATTAGTATGAATGGTATAATAAGAGTCTATGACACCATAATTTGTATCATGATGATTCTTATTCTTTATTAACATATGAGTACCCATAGAAAATTGTGATGGATTTAATTTATGCATAAGGAAATCTTAACACTTGGGTTGGTCAATAGATTCTTCCAAGGTACGTAGAGTGAGAGTCCAAACTTGATATTACAATTTGGGAAAAAGAGCATTGGTAAATATATGGAAGAGGTTTTCATCTACCATATTATACTCACATTTGTTACACAAATTATTCCATCATTTGATAAAATCTTATGTGGTTTTGGTTTCAAGTTGCTTATAATTGATAAAATAGGCCAAGGTATTCAAAAGGAGATCATTAATCTGGAATTCTTGGACTAAATCATTGACTAAATATTCCAAACTAGTGATGAAATGAGCCTTGAGATGGTCATAGCAATATAAATCATCACCCTTAAGATTTTTTAATAATATCATGGTATCTAGAAAGGTATTTAATTTGACCCAATATTTATATAGATTTCTAAATGTTTTAAAGTGAAGAGTAGGATCAGTTGACCCATTGTAAGTAATGGTAGGGGTGATACCTCATATATCTATATTAGTAATTTGAGATGTAAGAGGCTCAATTTGAATATGCTTGATTGTTTTATTAACAAGAGGAGGTGTAGGGATAAGATTACCATGGGAATACCAAAGAGGAGGTGGGAGAACATTTTTGTTATGCATGCCCCATAACATCTATTGAGGGTGGGTTTGAATATGGATAAGATGATTTTGCATTTGCATAATTTGATTTACATTGTTAAATTAGAAAGAATTCATTTTATTATGAGTTTGTAATAGGATTCGATGGGTTTGATTTGTATTATTGGTATTGTTTGGAGCATTGGACTTGGTAGGAGTGGCTTGGGTACCACTATGGGTGTTAGTAGTGACTTGAGAAGAATTGTTGGTAAGTGAGTACTAGTGGCATAATTTGATTATTTGGAAAAATATGTACTAGTAGAGGGATGAGAATAAGTAGCACTATATGCATGGTTACCATGAATAATAAATGATGCACTAGTGTAAGAATTAAGAAGATCAAGTATTGGAAGAAGCACACTAGATGTAGAGCCTACCATGCTAGTAGAGATACTAGGAATGGAGGTGGAGGAAATCAAAGAGGAAGATGTCATGATATGAGAAGGGGTAAAAATAGAGGGAAGATGTTGAGATGCAAAGAATCTAGTATCTCCAAATCTGTGTGAGAATGTGGGAGAAGGTGAATGGGGATCCTCAACTTAGACCACTTATCATGAGATGGTAAATAGTAGAAGGATCTTTTCATTGATGTTAAGGAAACTAATTGATGAAGAAGATAATTTATAGGGTACACTCTAATTTAGGTTGATATTCAAATGAGAAGATATGATTGTGAATTAAAGAATAATGAGGATGGGTCCCATAGTTTTTTGTATAAGTGGATACATGTATATTACTTGCATCTAGGGTAGGAGCCACAAGTTGTGTATGGTATAACTTACTAAGGTTGTTAAAACTCATCATATCTCTTGAATTCAAATTAGTATTGTCTTCAAATAGGAAGTTCATGCTGACAGAAAGATATTAAGGAAGGTAAAATATGTTTCAAAGCAAAATCAAGGAGGGATACAAATAAGAGTACAGAGTCAACCAAGTTGACCTAGTACTATAAATATGAGGTAGAAGAGCACATAGTCAACTAGGTCAACTTAGTATTACAAACATGAGAACATAGAGTTTGATAAGGATATAGAGTCAACTTGGTTGACTTAGTGTTGTAACCTGATAGTCAAAATGGAGTAATAGGTTGACCAAGTCAATGTAGTACTATAATCAAGGAAAAGGATAATCTATAAGAGATTGTGTCAAATAGAATGACAGTGTACTAAAACCAAGAAAGTTTTTGCAAATGTAATTAAAGCAAGAAGTGCAATCAAACACATAAATAATTGGATAAATGAGAATGATCCAATTGGGGCACATAACATAAAAACTTGTACCAATGCTAGCCAATGCAAGTTTTTGAAATATAATAGATGATGAGCAAAGAGTAAACAATCAACTAGAAAGTAAATGCTAAGTGGTCATCTTGAATATTGTTAGATTATTATAAAGTGTTATTTTAAGTGTGATAGGCAAGTTGGATAAAAATAGAGAACTATAAAGCAATCTATGGATGGTTTTAAGACATTTAGGCTGAAAGGGATCTATGCTGGTAATGATACTAGCTTGGTATTGGGGCATAGCTCCTCACTTCATAATCCCATAGTGATAAGGGTGTTGGGTACTTTTATAATATATAGCATTAACCACATATTTATACTTGGCCATTAAACCAAGCTAGATTCCCCCTTGGTGATGAAATCTAAGTAGGTATTCCTTGGGTAGACAAAAAACTAAATGCATTTTGAAATTATATGATTTGGTAGTATGTGTAGAAAAGAAAAAAAATAGTGAAACTAAATAGTATGTTGAAAAACCACCTAGTTAAACTATGTGAGCTACTATAAATATAAAAACAACTAAAAATGAATGTTTGAATTAATTACTAGCATATATATGTTAATTACAAAATTAAGCTTGGTACAAAGATGGTTTAGATGATACTATATGCAAACATTATAGGATAGAGTCAACAAGATCAATACTATACTATAAAATTAGGAGTCCTTAATAACTAAGTCAATTGATCAACTTAATCTTTTAGATAAAAGACAAACTATAGAACTATATTGACTAGGTCGACCTAATTTAGTGTAATATTATAGTTTTGAATGCTAAAAACTTGTGCAAAATAAAATTGTAATGAAGAACTAAATTGAAAGAGAGAGAGAGAGAGAGAGAGAGAGAGAGAGAGAGAGAGAGAGAGAGAGAGAGAGAGAGAGAGAGAGAGAGAGAGAGAGAGAAAGAAACCTTGGTGGGTTGGAAGATGTTGAAGATTTTAAATTTTCTATTAAAGATCCTTAAATACTGCTTTTAAGTTCTAACTATGTTGACTGGGTCAACCTAGTTCTAAAAACCCTATTTACTAAAACCTATTAAGATGATTGAGTTGACTTGGTCAACTTGGTTTACTATTTATATGTTGACTTTAATAATAAGTAAACTTGAATTACTCATTTTTATATTATATAATTAAATAAGATACTAAGTTGACCTATTTGACATAGTCTATTATTTGGAACTAAATAAAAGTATTGTGTCAACCTATTCAATCTAGTAAGACGGATAGAGTCATTTTGATGTGACTATGTGTTAAACATGTGAACATAAGTTAAAACTATATCAGCTTAGTTGACCTAGTATCCCATATATATATATATATATATATATATATATATATATATATATATATATATATATAATAAAATGATAGAAATGAAAAGCATGAAATAAAACCTGTAAGGGTTAGATTTACATCAGGTTCACTAGAATGTATACAATGAGAAATGTATTAGATCCATAAATCAATCCTAACTTAGAGAAGATAGATACTACTTACACTTCTAATTGGGAATACATTAGATAATAAGGTTCATGACCAATATGTATCTACTAGACCAAATTAGGAGATCTCTTACCATAATAATATTGCTAGGGAGGGTTCCAAATCCTCTACTCAAGAAAAATAATGAAATAACTCTAAGTCCTATGTTTTCATATTTATTTCAATAATAATAAGTAAAGCAAAAATATAATATAGTGCTCACCAAATCTTGTGGCACAAAGTGGGGGTAATAAACAATAAAAATAAACATGTATAGAAGACATATACTCACATAAATGTATATATAATCTCAATGCATGGAAGATAAGTGTAAATACATATCTATCTACTCTTACAAAGGAGTAACAAAGTTAGGAGTACTTACCTTTGAAGATGAACCCATCGAGCCTCAATCTCTCCCTTGGCCAAGGTGCTTTACAAGAGGTTGTTATGGTATGTAAGGATGATAAGGATAAATTTTATCTAGGCTACATAACTGATC
The DNA here is from genome assembly GCA_037957365.1 of Torreya grandis. Classification (NCBI taxonomy): domain Eukaryota; kingdom Viridiplantae; phylum Streptophyta; class Pinopsida; order Cupressales; family Taxaceae; genus Torreya; species Torreya grandis. The sequence continues at coordinate 617,769 of JARHVA010006328.1, forward strand.
AATGCATCCAAAATACTTCTCTAAAAGACAAGATCCATATCTCTAAAGAAATTATGAAACTCTAAGCTTGCTCTTCACGTATAATCATGGTTAAGTAGATGTGAAATATATCTTACTTCTTCTTATCTTATTTTAGAAGTGGTGAAATTATTATGTTTATTAGGAAAATATAACCCTAAAACCTTCTAAAAGTTTTGGCCAACAAGGTTGACCCAGTCTACCTAGTATTGTTATTAATAAAAACTCACTAGGTCATAGACTAGGTTGGCCAGGGGCTGGCCTAGAACCTAAATAAGTATTGTCAATAAGAATAAAAGGTTAACACATCCAACATATTCATGTAAACTATCAAAAACGTTTTTAAGCTATAAAAAGGGCTAATGTAGGTGCTAAAATAGTAGAGGCTTGTGCAAAATTGAAGGCCAAGCTTAGGGGAATGATTTTTAGGAGACAAGTATATAGATAACAAGTGGAAAAGGGACAAAAATCTTGTGAAGCACCAATGGTCTACCCACCCTTTTATTAATTCACACCTTAGGGAAAGAACTTAGAGATATCAAGACTTGATAGGTTTGTGTAAGATAGAGAGCATTGATAATTGATAAAAGTTTGAAAATATTATGTGTATACACTTCTTTTATTGTAACATCCAAGAATCCTCTCATTTCTATCTCCTTGTCAAACATACTTATGATGTAGTATATGAAATCATCATTAAACCTATTAAAATATTATTTTAGTACATCAAGGGTGAGGGTAGGATAGTAGTTAAAGACCTTATTGACCTGATTATACACTATGTTCAATCTTGGGAATGCCCTCCCCTTTGCTAATATGTAGACCAAGTATGATTTCATGTAACACTTTCCTATAGTTTGGAATTCCATGAATCATTTGTGGATGGAGTCATAAATCAACTAGGCCTAGTGGATATTTTGTTTATTTTTTTAGATTACCCAAATGTACTAGTACATCCAATCCTGATAAATCTTAGCATCTAGATTTCCTGTAACTTTGTGCAAGAGTATGATAATGTCACATACTTTATCTTTTAAGTATATTCTTATAAGGGTTTTAGGTAGTCTTGTAGATGTGGGTCTAGAAGTATTTATCCATTATTTATTTACAACTTGTAGATTTGTAGTATTATTATCTAGGTATAACTTATTTGAAGAGTCAAGGGTTATATCAAGATAACTCTCATATTCTAGAATTAGGAACATGATATCAATGAAATTAGGGTCAAGGTTTAGAAATTTCCCCCCTTTATCAATCACCTCTTCTATCTTCTCAACATCATAATGTTTTTCAAATGTGAGCACAAGCTTAGGGCTCTACACTAATAGTGAGAAGGTTTCTACTTGGGGTAACCCACTATCATAGATACTTTGAATCTAATCATTCTTGAATCCAACATTTACTCTATTCTAGAAATCAGCTAGGTTTGTGTGACCTAGATATATATCAATGATCTCATTTGTTTTAGAGTTTAGGATGAGTGGGAAACTAAGCCAATTTGAATTAAACTCCATTTCCTTTGTAAACATAAGTTCTGGGAAAATTGTTGAGGGGAAAACCAACTACAGATTTGGTAGGTTTTAGACTTGAAATTGTGGGTAAAAAGTCGAGTATAGATATACTGTGTATTTACAACTAAAAAGTACAATGGGGTTATATTGTTCAATTTTAACTTAAAAGTCTAATGGGGTTTTGAATTTCAATTTAAACTTTCAAATCTTGATGAAAAGTCTGATGGGTTTCAAGTTTGTAAAATAAAGTCAGATCTCCAACTATGATTTGGAGTTATTTTTACAAGTTGGATTTTTGTAGGGTTTCAAAATTATTTTTTCAATGGGGATTTATGTTGGGTCTATATAGAGAATATTATGGGAATATTATATATTTAATAAATTTTACAAACCTTAGAATTCAAATATTAAGGATATATGCTCGATTGAATTTTAATAGATATTTTATAATTATAGACAAAAAATGAGAAATGCAAGCAAACATAGGCAAATGGAAACCCTAGATTTTCTCATCTAAGAATCTTTGCATGAATTTAAAAGAAAGGTATGATTTGATGATAGAGATAATGGTAGTGATTTGATGGAAAATATGGGGAAAATAGAGGAATATTGTGCTTGCAGAGGATGATAATGGCGGTTGTGGCATTGGTGAGGTATGGCTTGGCAAGCTCTCAAAAGCTTATTGATATGTAGAGTTATAAATTTGATTTTAATTATTAAATAATGACTAAAAAAACATAATATTATTAATATAATCATGAAATTAATAATATTTAGGGTGGTTATTGGGGAAAAAATAGAAGAAGTAGGGTTTCAAAGTCATGGTGCAATTTTGAAAGATTGTAAATTTGCATTTTGCATTTTGACCTCCATTTTTTTCAAGTGACTTGGTGATAGCGATGTGGGAAATTATAACTCAAGTTACATTGTGCAACTTTTCAAGTTGTAAAGTGTAGTCAGATTTCTAGTTTTCATGGGTAGGGTAAATGATGGAAAATGAAACTTTGATTGCACTTTGTAAGTTGCCATGTACAACTAGAGTTATAGTTTTTGTGTGTGTGGTAAATGGTAGAAATTGTGAATTAAGTTACACTTTGTAACTTTATAAGTTGAAAAGTGTAGCCAGATTTTTGGTTTCTTGAGGTGTAGTGAATGGAGGAAAGTGGGGTTCCCCTTATAATTTGTAACTTGCAAAGTTCTAAAATATAATCAGAGTTATGGTTTCAACTAGGCATTGGGTAAGCAAGAAATAGAGGTTGGGGTGCATTTTTCAAATTTTTAAAGTTTTGAAATAAAATCAACCCCTGGTTTCTATTAGGTATGTGAAAAGTTGGAAACGAAGGTTTGGGTGGATTTATACCAGGTATTGAAAAAGGGTTTCCTTTGTCACATTAAAGATTTTTCCCAAAAAAGTAATGGGTCTTTCTTAGGGTAAAATATTTTTTGATATTTTTGGATAAAAATATCAACATACATCATAAATATGATATGCATTGGTCCACATATAAACTATAGTAACATCATAGGATATTGTATATTTAGGGAGGTTGTAGTAATCTTTTAATGCACCCCCTAAAATATTTATGATTTTGTGCCAGGAACTCATTAAAAAACAAGATTATGAACACCATCTTATACTTGTTTGGAAGTGAGAAATAATTTTTTAAAGAGGTCACCACATGGGAATACTTTTCACTTAGATGTGGCTCTATGTAAACTATAGTTTTGGTATGCCCTAAGGGCATTTTAGAACTTAGCCTCATCCTCATCATCACTAAAGCTAGGATTGGGAACCATATGAATTGATTTTTATATCTCATTATAGTGTTTTAAAATGGGTTTGACCCTATTATAAAGTGGAATTTATATATTTGGTTTTAGTTTTGAGGTTAAAGGATGAAGTAGCCATGTCAGAAAGGGATAGATCTATGTGATAGTGAATACTAAGTAGGAAGGATGTGGAGGGTTTAAGAATGAGTTGAAAGTGAGGAGGAAAATCTAGGAAGATGGGAGCAATAAAGGTAAATGAGTTTACTACACTTATAGTTATATATAATAATCTCTTTTATTGATGGTACTTAGTAGCTCACCCATTATGAATTAAAATTCAAGTTGGAGGCTTGATCTTTCCACTTATTTCCTAATCTAGAGTTAGCTTAGGGATTCTAAATATGTACCACCTGATATATTTTGAGATTTTGATGTGATTTTGTAAAATTGTCTAATTAGGTTCTATTTTCCCATTTAGTTAATGTTAGGAGTGTGGTAAACATAATTATGTTTCCCTTGTGGCATCTTAGGTAGCTTTTATCTTATTTCATGCATCCATTTCTAATTGGTTGGGATCTATAATGGATACCACTTAGGTTGACTTAGTACCTCACATTTACACTTTTGAGAGAAAGAATTTCTAGTTGAAGGAGTGAGGTGACATATGACATCGTTTGATTATACTTTTAGATATATATATACTTCATTATGACCACTTGGGGCTTCTCATTCCTCTTATACCAATCTATATGAAAGTGCCATGTGGCATGGTCTAGTAGGTTAGGATCTCATGGGATCTAACATCTTTGATAGGTTTAGGAGACTGACATCCTTGATAGGATCCATGTGGTGCTTCTTTATTTAGTTAAGCTATCTTAGGGTCTAACATCTTGACATGTTTGAGAGAATGAAAACTCTAACAACATCCACATGGCACTTTTTCATTATTCATTCCTCCCACAAAAATTCATGAAAAAAAGACTAAGTAATAAATAGAAACCATGTAATCAATCAAGAAACTCACCTATATACCAATGGGGATTTATAGAGTTCTACCTAGGATTTCAAGAGACATCAACTCTAGGAGATTGAGGCTCTGGAAATTGATAGTCTAAGAATTTCAATACAAGTCTAAATCTATAGAAAAATAGTTAGAAAAAAAAAACTATTCTAAGTATGAAATTAGTTTGTTCTTCTTAGGATGCAACAAGGACTTGACCATGATTAAATCTAAAAGGCGATAGGGGTTTTAAATCAAAGACCAAATTATCATTTTAAGCATGTTAGACACTGGGTGAATTGGGGCAAGACATAAATTTGAGGATTTGATAGAAATATGTTGTTCAGATAGGGACCAAAAGTCCAATCACTTTGAATTGGGCATTTTTTAAGAGGGGTCCCCAACTTCCCCAAATAAGGGGGTATGCTGGGCACAATAAATGGAAACTTTATAGGGAAAATGTAGCCCCAACATTTAGAATCTAGATTGTGATCAACCAATATTGAACATAGAGATAAGCAAGTTAAACTTTCTTTGATAAATTTTGAACATGAAAAACACTCAATTCTATTCTAATAAGTAACATATTGGGCATTAATTCCTTCCAAGGTCATTTTGTGCATTAGTGATGGGATAGATTATTTTAGTAAGCTTAGGTACATCTAGGATATCAAAAGGTTTTTGAAGGGGTATGCATTTTTTCAATTTTTGGCTAAGGAAGGAAGGTTAGAACATTACCCTACTACCATCTAGGCGTCCATATCCCCAATAAATATGATTTTGGTCTCACTTCAGACATTGCTCCATTTTTAACTAGGATGGAAAGCCTATGATGGAGGTTATCAAAATCACCCTTTCTAGGGAAGAAATTTAACACATGTATTTTCAAACTTAGACTTCATTTGATATGATATTTGGTTTTTATTCCATGAGGGTTGGAGACCTATATAGCCAAGGTTTATGGTAGTTTTAGTAGTCTTCCAATATCTAAATGACCTTTTTCTCATTAAATAATTTATTTTATCCTTATTATTTCCATTGATGACCTTGGTTAGAGTTATAACTTTTTTTTGATTTACTTAATTGATTTTGAATTATTGGCTTTTAATTATCTTAGTACTTCTTGGAAAATTGCCTTACTTATCACTGCATTTAATACCAGAGGTTCACCTTCTATTTCCAAATCATGGTACTAGTTTTAACATACTTAGTGATCCACTAGAGCAGTCATTACTTTTTTTGAGCTCAAAATTTATTTTTGAATCATGGGGTCATAGGATTTCTCTTCTAGGAAGGGAGACTTGGGATCACAAAACTACTCCAAGGTTGGTAGTTCAAATATAGGGCACAAAACATAAGAAATAAAGAACAAAAATAGAATAGTAGAAACAAACACAAAATAAAATTAAATGAATCTAAACGTAATATAATATATACATTATCACCTTTGTATATGTTACACTAAAATTGCATTGGAAGGGACAATCAAGAATTAATGCTTTAGGAACTAACCATTCATAGGTAGTGGTATGTTGGTACACTCAAAATCCTTTAGATGGAGAACATTCTCCCTGAATAACTCAATTATCTGGTATGGGTTGATCCAAAGTGGATCAAACATGGAATGCTAACCCTTATTTTCATCAGATTTATCCCATAATAGTACTAGATCTAAAATCCTAAAGGACTTGATCTTGGATTTATAGTCAAACCATTGCTTGATAGTGCTTTGATGCTTGTAGAAGTTTAATAGGGCATTGTCTTGATATTATTCTAATTGAACAATGTCCAATATCCTTGAGTTAAATTTATCATAGTGCTCCATGAACTACTGCATAAAATTATAGGTGGGTAGCTTGTGCGTAGCTAGAAAAAATGGATCTATTCCATGGAATAGTATAAATGATGAGCTCTTGAGTGTTTATTTGTTCCTAATGTGGTCAAACCATAGAGCAAACTTTATTAATGGATGCCACTCCTATGGTTTCTTCTATGCATAATTTTTAATGGCTTTGATCAAGGTCTTATTGGTTGATTTTGCCAACCTATTACCTTATAGGTAGTAATTGGGTTGGAATCTTAAAGTGATCCCATTGTAATATGCCCATTCAATAGCTAGGTGGATTAGAATGCATGGCCATTATCACATACTAATGAGATAGGAGTCCCAAATCAAGTGGTCACATTATTTTCCATGAATTTGATGACTTTAATTGTCATTATTTTATTTGTTTCCATTACCTTAGTCTACCTTTTGTAGTAATATATAGTCATAATAAAAAAATGTATGGCCTATTGAGGAATTAGGGTTAATGACCCCAATCAAATCTAGACCCCATTAGGAAAATGGTGTCATTTCTATAATTGACTATAAAGGCATTATATAATTAGTTTCTCTTTTTTCAAAGGTTTGACACTGATGGCATGTATTGACATGCAAATGGACATATTTAAAGAGATTAGGCCAAGAATATAACACCCTAAGTATTTTTTTCACTATTACATTTGTTATGGGGTGACCAACACCTAGTTTATCATTACTTCCCTAGATTTAGACATTGATAAGCATATAAGATAGATGCATTCTTGATTTTTACTAAAGATAACTCTTTTATTTAGCATAAAATATACTAACTATAGTCTAAGGGATCTTTTCTATGTTTGGTTAAGTCTAGGAGATGTGTTCCCATAGACCAGGTAATGTAGGATTGGGGTGTACTGATGATGTTATAGTACTATCTCATAATCTAACTAGTGCACAATGATTATTATATGAATCTCATATAAAATTTGAGTAATAATTTTCCCCCTAACTAGATTGGAATAATTTATTTCTAATTCATACTCCTACATCTTGGTCATCCATCTACATCTGCATTTGTGTAGTTTATTTTGATCCAACATTTGCTTGATACCTAGGTTTGGCATGATTGCATGCAATTTATTCTTAAGAATGTAGCTTATAAAATATTTTATAGCCTTGACCAATGCATAGGTGTACTTTTCCATTATATATTATCTCAATTTTGCATATTGAATTTTGATGCTCATAAAATCAATAATGTGTTTTCTCCATACAATCTCTGCATGAGACATGCATCAATGGTATGCTCAGAGGTAAAATCATAAATGAAGAAATCCTTTACATAGTTTGGATTGATCAACACAAGCACTTGAATTATGGAAAATTTTATGTCTTGAAATATTTTCTTTAATATGTCATTCCACTCCATCTTGGCATCTTGTTTCAACATAGAGTTAAGGGGATTCATAATTTCAACAAATTTAGAAATGAAATTGTTGACAAAATTGATTTTTACAAATAAATATTTTATTTCTTTTTTAATATTATGTTGAGGTAATTTATAAATTACATCAACTCTTTTTGGATTGATAGTAATATATTCCTTTGTGATGATATGACTAAGAATTTTACCTTCAGTGAAATCGAACATGCTCTTTTTAGGGTTCAAGGAAATGCCATACCTTATGAACCTTTCAAAGACCTTTTGTAAATGGAAAACATGATCTAATATACATTTTAAAAATATAGTTAAATCATCAATGTAGACTATCATGTATTTACTAATGAGACCTTCAAATTCAAAACCCATCACTCTTTAAAAGGTCATTTTAGTATTGATCAGTCTAGATCAGTCCAAATGACATTCATTTATAGGAAAATGTGCCCCACATCATGGTGAATATAGTCTTGTCTTGATCATTAAAATTACCTAAAACCTAATTATACCTCAAGAATACATCCTAAAATGACATCATCTAGGATCAATTAACCATTTAAATCACTTTTCCAAGGGAAGATAATGGGTAATTATCCTTATCTAAAATTATTTGTAAGTTCTGAAAGTCTATGCATAGCCTAATTTCACCATTATTCTTTTAGACTAGTACTAATTTTTCCACCCTCTTAGAATGGAAAACTAAGAAGATTATTCCAATAGATAAGAGTTTGTGAACTTTGTGTATCAAAGCTTCAAGGATCAGGTTCACAGGTCTCTACTTCTGTCAGAATGGTCTTTAGTCTAGTTTAAGGGGGATGATGTGGGTGACTTGATTTGAAGACTTTGAGGTCTCCATAGGCCTAAGAAATTATATATTTATAATTTTTATTCACCTTTCAGATCTACTAAATTTCCATGTTCATCCAATCAAGACCTAAGTTGATAATTTGGGGTCTTTCCAAGGAGCCTAGCCTAATAGTTTGACATTTTTGATCTAAAAATTTGAGTTTTTTAATGTGGGGCATAAGGTCAAATGTGTTTAATGCCTTTTATATGGATAGCATCTCATTTGGGATTCAATTTCTTTAAATATTTATAATTCCATCTTTGCCAATTTTAAATTTAGGACTATCCCTTTCCTCTTCATCTATTATTTAGGCCTCAAATGCCCCAAAACTATTGAGGAATTAGAAAATATGATAATCATATTTAAAGACATATAAATTCATGATGTTATCAAGAAAAAAGGGGCAAGGGACTAATTCAATAGTAAATTTTTGTATCTCAGTGTCATCTAAGGGAGTCAAATTGCAACTAAGGATGCTAATGAGTTGGAAACCAAATTTTATTCCCTAGGGATAGGTCTGACATTGAATGTATCATAAATTTATATTAGGTCCAATGTCCTATATTTTTAATTACTAAAGTGTGATAGTTTACAATTAAACCTACTCTTAACTTGGTTTACAAATAACATAGAGTCATTGAATACTCTAAGTTATTTAGCCTTTTGATTTAATGTAAATTATATCCTGAGGATTAATGATTCATACTCTAATAGGTTGTTAGTGTAGGGGAATTATAGCCTATATGAAGCTAAGTATCTCTTTCCTTGTGAATTTACCAACATAACATCTACTGCACTAATTTGTTTGGAATAATCCCTATCAATGTATATGGACCACAATCCTAACAATTTAGGTTCATTGTCAACTTTGTCTTTTTTAGGTTTTGTGCTTAATATATAAATTCCTAAGTTTGAGGATACTAGGTCAACTTTTTCATTGACCATATCGTATTTAGATATCATGTGTTTCATATGGGGTTATGTATCCCCTCTAATCTAGTTAGCTACACCTCTCTAGGGAAATCACATATGGGAGAAATCCATATCCATATACTTGTCCAAATATTTTGACCAATCCTAGATGAGAAACATCTTTTAGGCTTTGAAAATCTCCATAATTAGAATTCCTATGAACTATTAGACCCTAGGTTTTGAATCTAACTACATATTCACATTGAGAATGTCTCTAACTACCTTAACCTTAAACTTGTATAGTTGGATTAATACTTTGTTTTACTTGATAGGGACTAAACCCAATTTTTCATAAATACCTGCAAGCATCACATTGGCCTAAGCTCCTAAGTCTACCAAAAAATTATGTAGGTTTTTTACAAATAGTCTAATAATTAAAAAAAAAAGGAGGAACCTATTATCACTTTTAGTTTCACTCTTTGAGGAGGTGATTTAGGTCTCCTCACTTAATTAACAGAATGGGAGCTCTTTAAGGTTGTGGGTATCCTATGACTAAAGAGAAACTCTAAAGAGGGCTGGTTCCCTTGATGTTACACCTATTTTAACACTATACCTACTCAAATTATAAGTAAAAGGGAGAAATAAAGTATGAAATCAATGACTAAAGGGGTGATGCACCAAATTTTAGTTCTCATCTACTTATTTATGATTGATACTATGGACTAAAACAAGACTAAAATATAATTTCACATCTCCAAATAGTCTTTCCAACATAAGTGTTTCATTATAAGAGTCTATAACTAATGCATCAATCAAGAAGGATAATCAAGAGGTCTAAAAGAAGACACTAGTGAAGATTTCCACACTTAATCTTTGAAATATTACTTGACACACACCATATTACTTGCAAGAAGATGACTTACTCACAAAGAGGCAAGAATAAAGAGGAAAAATGCAAGGAAGTTTATCACTATCACTACCATTCATCAAAAATTCATCATGAAATCACTAGATGCAAGATGAAGAAGGTATATATTTATTGTATTCACTTCAAAATCAAGAATCAATATCAATTTTGGTAGGTCTATGCCATAAATATCTAGAATATCATTTAAAATTCACTTACAAGAGTACATATAGGATAATAGAGAGGAGAGAGAGAAGGAGGATGTGTAAGAAGCCTATTATGGCTCTCATCCAATCCTGAGATTAGTTAAAACATCAATGAAATATAATAAAATAGTCATATATTCATCTCCTACATGATTTGACATTGTTTTATTATACTCTCTTGAAAGGTGGCATATGAATTCTCCATTATCTTTGATGACTCATTATTGATCTCTTGAAACTACCCTCCTTTATTTGTTGGAGAGTTACAAAGCCACACTTGAATCAAACTATTTTCAAGCTTCTCAACACCTTATTCATGTTAGGAGTTCTAAATGGTAACTACCCATTTTAATTGTAATATTCATGCCTTTGATAGTTTTTAAAACCAAATGAGGCTTTAAATTTAAGTTGGTGCACTAATGATGTAGCACTTTCTAGGGTGGACACATGGTGCAAGCTCATTCATTATGGATTCCACATCACTACTCATGTCATATCATTTAGATCATTGACTGAGCTCTACACTATGGGATTGTTAGCTAGGCCATGTGATGGATTCTCATTTATCTACTAATTATTCTCATGACTATGCACTTAGGGGCCTACCACCTCTATGTAGTGGGATACCATTGGTGCTCAAGTTTTTTATCATCACACACTTCACTCAAATATGGGTCTTTAGAATTTTTTTTTCATAAATTATTTCCAAGAATTTATCTTCAAATATTTTTTATAATTTCATTCACAAATTTTGTTTTGAACTTGTCACAACATTTATTTTTGTAAATTAGTCTTTACAACATTTGTTTAGGCTAAAAATTTTGACTAGTATTTGCAACATTTTATCTGAAGACAAGAACACTTAGAAAATTCTCATGAAGATTTATTTTAGCTTTGTGTAGGCTTTATGACCTTTGTTTAGACTTGGTATTTTCAAGATTTATATTGACAAATTTTTTTATGAGTCTTAATAAAATTTACCGAAGACCTAAATACTTGAACAATCCCCAATGAAGTCTTCGGATCTTTTTTTCATATCAAAAGTTCCAAGTAATCTTTTGCCAAAAAATGCAATATTTGACCCTTTTATAAATATTCTAAGTCTTTTTCTTTCTAATTCATTCAAGTTAAAACATGTGTAAACCAAAACCTTAAAGCATGAAGTCTTAATTCCTTTTCTACCTTAACCCTTTTTTCCTAACTTTAATAGAACTTTGAAAACCTTGTAGGTGATCCTAAAGCCTTGAAATAAATTAATATTATGATCTTATAAGGTGATTGAAAATGATCAATATTCTAGTGACCTTTTGAATAGTTTACCTACTAAACATTTAGACTAGTGTCCTTAAACAACTCATTGGGCATGGAGTTACTAAACACTATTTTCTTCTGAGACTAAAAGTGAACTTGATCATGACATAGCCTTTGGAAAAAAATTGAACAGTTGAATATACCCTCAACACACATAATAAATCAATACAAACACATAAATTAAGACACACACACTATGCCAAGAGGCATTTAGGGAAAAGAGAAGAAGATAAAAACAAACAAACATGTGATAGAATCACTTAAAGAAAGTAACAACTAATATACTATGTATAGGATGAGAATATGACCTTAATAGCAATGCTTAAGGTGTATCCCTGTAGACATCGAAATCGTGTCGACTCCCCTGGTCCTTCCCCGTCTTATTCTTCTTCGCCTATTGAACCCTTGTCGATCACTTGTTTCACCAACCTTGACCCTGGTAGCATGTAAAAATGAGCACAGAGCTAAAACTAGACTCTATACCCATTATGCATCTGCCGACGTCGGTCTTTACCCGACCGATGTCGCCGACGTCGGTCACATATCGGCCGACGTCGGCAATCCTGCCGACGCCGGTCACCTTCCCCTGGTCCGTTATCAGTTACCATTCGGTTTCCCAAAATGGTTGACGAACCGTTTCTGGAACCGTCCCCGTCCCCCACCTTCATCAACCTCTGCCAGCCATTTGAGCCAGGATCCCCGAACGCTATTCAGAAACTCCAAGCAACCAACCTGTGAATTCCTCCATCAACCTGCGAACTCTGAGCAATCATCAACACTACGACATCAACTAATCTGCACACCATGGCTTTCATCGCGTCTTCTACTAGGTAAGTATTATTCTATTTATTTCATTTCTTTCTCAATTATTATTTATCAGTTCTGTTATCCCTGCCTCTGTCCCGACTCCCCCAGACTCTCTCAGACCCTGTCCCGACTCTCCCAGACTCTGTCCCGACTCTATCCAAAACCCTACCCTGACCTTATCAGACCCTGTCCCGACTCTGTTCAGCCCTGTCCCGACTCTGTTCAGCCCTGTCCCGACTCTGTTCAACCCTGTCCCGAACCTGTCTAGATTTTCCCAGAACCTGCCCCTACCGACGCCGGTCACTACCCCGACCGATGACGGCATCTTAACCGACGCCAGTCACTACCCCGACCGACGCTGGCACCACAGAGACCGACACCGGCGACTGTGCAGAATAGTGCTGCATATCAGGTACGCTCTTTATTTTTCTATCATTTATTTTTGTCATTATCATCTACTTTCGTCCAATTTTCTACTCTTTTTTATCAGTGGGTTGATATCCTTCTAGGGAGTCTTCGTACTTCCGGGATCGGGCGTTCGCCTGACAGCCCACCATATCTTTGACTAACATTTTTCCGTGTTTTAGCCTTTTCCTCGCAGGTGTCATTCCTCCACAGCAAAAGAGGAGAATCTTTCAACGTCTGATTTCGGTGCACATGACTTTATCAGGTACTTCTAGCCTTGACCATCTTTCAGTTTCTTATTTCTTCTTTGAATGTAGAAAGCAATTTTGCATTAGAAACATTCTGGCACGCCCGGTGGGACCCTAGGTCCTCCTTGGGTTCTTTATTTCTTTCGTTCATTTAGGCATTAGGTTTCTTCCTTTTTGCCTCCTTTCGTCTCTTCTTAAACAACATCATAAGCAAAACTAAAACGAACATTTCTTTCTTTCTTGCATTTCTAGACTAGCTAAAAGTCATACTCTTCGACTCTTTCTCCATTCGTCTTCATACGAACAAACATTTCGACTTGGACATTAAAACACTCTGCATTCATTTCTGTTTGCCTGCATCTCTTAGACCACACATAGTAATTAAACCGCATATTGAATTAACCTAGATCACTTCATGTTACACTACCAAACCACCTGCACAAAACAAACATAAAACTTACCTGAGACAAGGCCCGACTGGGATTTCATCCCCCAGCGGATACCTTACCCGTCCCGGTGACCCTACTTGGATTTCATCACCAAGGGGGAAGCCCACTCCGTTCTCTGGCAGAGTATAATCTCTAGGCGAGGTATATCTTGGCTAAGCGAAACCAGCTAACCACTGGAATCGTGAAGTGAGGGGAGCTTGCTCCTTAGCACTAGGCCACGTACCAGACCCTAACACAGACTTCTTGAGCACCATAACAAAACCCGAAACCATCCATAAACTTCTTCTAGGACCCGACTCACAAAGCCAACCTCCCCAAACACACATTCTAAGGCATAAGCCACTATAATCCTAAAAAATTTTACTTCTAGAATTTTAGGATCTGCTTGTGTCTTCATCTTTTTAGTTCTTATCTGCTTGTTTGAGCGTGTAAGGACGTTCTCTCTTGCCTTTTATGGTTTTGACACACAGTCAAACCAAGGCCCTTTTTGACCACTCTAGCCGTCAACTACTTTCGTCTACCCCATCTCTAAACCGTCCTATCATGGAGTTCCACTCGGAAACTGAAAGAACTCCTACAGGACCGACCCTGACCCCGACTCAACTTCCCATCATCCCTAAAGGGGACCAGGATTTCAAAAAATTCTTGGACCTCAATACTGCAGCCCTCCATAACTATCTCGCGAGAAATCCAACGCGAAACCTCTCAGGTGACATGGCGACGACATCCACACCATTCGCCTCCCAACCTTTTTTGACTCAGCCTTTCGCCTCAACCGTTAACTCAACCATGGCCAATACGGAAAGTTTGGCCTCGTCGTCTATTTTTAGATCGACCTCCATCGGGGTTTCGTTACCCCCTCAATCATCTACAAATCAACCAAGTTCTACATCGTATCAGAACTTGATTGCCTCGACCCCTTTCACTCTTGCGCCCACGAACGTAGGAGTGCCAACTTATCTCTCTACAAGTTCCGCTATTCAACCACCTTTGGCGGTGCCTAGTCAACTTATACCTTCGACCTTCATGACGCAACCACCCTTAACCTCTACTTCTGCCCCTGCGACTAGTCATCCGTACGTTGCATCCTTACTGGTACAACCGACTACGTCGTATACCTCCTCTAGCCTCTTTCAAATGCCTTACAACCTTGGGGGCGCTCCGTCCACCAATCCGTCAGCAGACGTCATCAAGATACTGATGGATAAAATGTCCAGTCTCGAAGCTTCTATCTTTGGTTCAAATATTATCTCTTCATATGACCAGATTTACAACGAGCCCATTCATCCTTCTATCCCTATTCGACCATACCCCAACCATTGGGAGCTTCCTAAACTTACTCGCTTTCAGAGTAAGGAAGACCCACAACAACATCTACAGGCATTCAGACATGCCTGCTATCTTATTGCCCACGATGATGCGTTATTATTACGCACATTTCCTATGTCTCTTTCTGGCCCTGCCCTTGACTGGTATAACTCCCTTGCCAGACATTCTATCTTTTCCTTCATTCAACTCACTCAATTATTCGTTGACCATTTCTCAATAAATATCACTAAACAAGTCTCGATCACAGACCTTTACTCCATTAGGCAATTCGACGACGAATTAGTAGTTGATTTTATTGCCCGTTGGAGAGACTTGATTAACCAGCTCTCTTTCTTCTTGCCTCAACTTGAGCTCATTGAGCTCTTTTCCCGAGCATGTGTCAGTCACATCTCATCTACCTTGTGGGTTCAAACATTTCACACTTTCGACGAGGCCTTCACCATGGCCCGAAAGCTTGAACTCCGCGCTATTCAAGAAGATAAGGTCAAATTGTGTAACGCTAACACAAGAACCAATGACCATTCTTATTCCAGACCTTCTTCTGCCCACTCTCAATCTAAGGAGTCAGCAAACACTGTCATCTCTAGACCATCATCTTCAACAATAACCAACCGACCAACATCTTCAACATTAGACTACATCAATAAACATTTTCAACGTCAATCCATACAGCGTCAATTCACTCCAATTGGAGAGTCATATGCCTCTGTCTTGGATAAGCTCGTCAAGCAGGGGGTCCTCAATCTCCCTTCAATCCGACCACATCAATTCGACCCCTCAACACCTATCCCTGCATGGTAGAGGGAGAATCACTTTTGTAACTATCACCGTGTCAAAGGCCATGATACGGATCACTGTCAAACTTTTAAAAACCTCATCCAAAACATGCTAGACAAGGGCGATCTTATCTTGGATAACCCGAACGCACCGCCCAACCAAAACCTCAACATCTTCAAACAACCTTTTCCTAACCATCCGCCTACTCAAGACAACATCCAAACCATGATCAATGACCCTCAAGACCATATACACTCCGTCAACACTATCTTACCTCTTGTCCCTGACCAACCTTCTTCACAGGATGAAGAACCCTCTTCTCCTATTAGTCCTCCATCTATTTCTCCTATATTGGAGGACGCCTTGATCACACCTACACCATTAGCCCTACCTTCATCCAATGACCATACCTTGCCTACTCCTCAAGCACAAGCAGAAGGCACGATCATCCCTACCATCTGCCCACTTGAGGAGCCACCCTCTCCTATTTCTTCTCCACCAAGAGAAGACCCTATCTCTTCACCCATTTCGATTGAGGAAGACCCAGTCATGGTTTCCTCTTGCCCTTTGCCTGAGATTGTTACATCTCACTCACCTCCGTCCACATCTAAAACCAAACCCGTATCTAACCTCGCCTCGCACAATAGTGGCCCTCGACCCAAACCCACGAAGACCATTAAACCACACCAGAGGACTCCTCCCCCACCTTCATCATTACCTTCAATCTTAGGCCCACATCCATCCACTTTAATTGGAGTGCTTCCTACTCCCATCCTTCACAGAGGCACGTCGCCTCCATTACTCTATCAACCTGTCAAACATATATCTCCCTCAAATCATCGACCAACGTCTCTTACACCTCTTAAACCAACGTCATCAACCCTCACTACAATAAAATATCCAGACCCGTTATCAAGTTCTTATACCTTGCTGTTACGGCACTTGTTGCAGTCATCTCGCCTCAACCTTCTGCCTCTCAAACCATATTATTCTCTCGGACCTAAACCACCTTGGTTCGATGACACTCATATTTGTGCATATCATCGCACACCTGGACACGACATGGAGCGTTGTTGTGCCCTCAAGGTCGCCATTCGCCAATGTCTGGGGAATGACACCTCTCTTCTTGACCACATCATCAAGCCTTCAACACCGCCCCTCTCATCAACTCTCGGATCAAGACCCTCTTGGTTCGACAACTCTAAATACTGTCACTATCATCATACTCCGAGACATGACACTGAGTGTTGTTGTGCTCTTAAAGCTGTCATTCGTCACCAACAGAGAAAGGATTCCCTTTTTATCAAGGATCCTCTAGACCTTCCCTCCCACAAATCATCAACACCAACTCATACATCTCCAACCTCATCACCTAAATCAGGATCTCCACGCCAGGTTCTGGTTCCTTTGTCACCTTTAACCCCCTTATTCGACATCAACACAGTCCATCTGACCACTAAACCTCAACCTACCTTGACCAATCCGTCGAACATTCTCCCTAGCCGCTGGGGGAATTCAACCTTCATCCAAACTTCGACCGATTTTTCAACACAGTCTCGACCACATATCAATCACTCTTTCAACTTAGCCTCAACCAGACTAGCAACCAAACATTTAACCCGACCTCAACCAAACATTCGACCCAACCAATCAACCCTTGACCAACCATTGACCAACTATCAAACGACCAAATCTCAATCAAACATTGACCAACCTTTTTATCCACACATTCAACCAGTCTCGATCAATCAACAACCATATCAGTCAACTTCACGTCTACTCATCAATCAACACGTGACCAATATGGAGTGAAGTAAACGAGGCAAGTTTGCTCCTAATTGGCTCAGACCTTTTATTATCACGCACAAGTATGGATCAGGGACTTACCGTCTGTCTTCTCTTGATGGACGCCCAGAACCTGAGCCTCTTAATGCGTTGCATCTGCGACCGTTCTACTGCTAGTCGAGTATTCGTCCACTTGACACTTAACTTGAGCTCATCCCTTGAGCAATCCCCGTCCTCTTCATCCTACTTCCTTTCAACCCTATTCCTCTTAACAACTCCTATAACCCTTTTATGATACATGGATGCTTTGTCCTAATAAAAGGGAGCCCTTGACCTTCTACAGTCTTGTCCATGACTCACATTTCTATAAAAACAAATCAAGATGTCAAAACATATCCATGGTCACTATATCAATATCAAAATCACAAAAACAAGCAGACTGCTCCCTCGAAGGACAGCTGTACTATCATTGCTGTAATAAATAGACTACTCCCTCGAAGGACAGCTATTCAAAAGCCCTTTATATTAAACAAAAATCTAGACCACTCCCTCGAAGGATGGCTATGAGTACTCTGGCAATAAACAGCATTATTTTAGAAGCTTCCCGCATCGATCAGCTTCACAACCTGACCACTACAGCAAATGACATCTCTATGCAGGCTTCCCGCATTGATCAGTCTGTGCCAAAAAAAAAAAAAAAAAAAAAAAACGAGTCACGGACTTGACTTGTAGTTGTCTCAGGGTCTCCTATAAAAAGGGGCAAAGTTATCTCTGCTCTTAAAACGGGTTACCCTCTTTCCTCCTCCTATTACCTACTCAAGGGACTTCGAGCTCACTTTAATGTCTCAGTGATTCGATTACCGCTCTAACATAACTATGGTCAACGACGTCACGCATGAATGGGGCTCTTGGTTCTCATAACCCCTATCTATGCTATCTTTTTGGTCCTTGTCAATAAAAGAGCAATATGCTTTTCACTTCTTCTTCACTTTGGTCACATTCACCTTCATCACTTGTCGATCAACTTAGCTCAACTCTCTTTTCAGACCATCAACATGACCTACCCTGTTCCCCCTAGTTTCTATGGACACCAATACACATGGAAACTATCGACTCGACCCAATTTATGTTAAGCATAAACTAATACTTGCTGAAGCATAAATAGACCTCAATTCATTTTTAGCATACATCCATCACGCATATGGAATATTGCTAGGGATGAAAAACCCCTCAACCAATGTTGCAGAATACACCATTTGGAAAAGGCTGCAACATCTTTTTTTTCCTCACCATCCCTTTGACCCTTCCTCCCTTCTAGGGAGAACTACATCGGCCTGAGGCCCTATCACCAGGGCTATGTAGGTAGCACTCAGTTGACATGGGGTCTTCTGGGGTTAGCTCAGCCGCATCCTTTCGTCCATTCATCCATCCATCGACCACCAACCATTGGAGATCATGCCTATCTCCTCTGACCTCGACCACTTCCAAGACGTTGTTGCCTTGGTTGTTTTTGCATGTATGCTACCTCATGACTGGTTAGTAGAATTGTACGCAGACCTTTTTGGACCCTCACAAGTATAGGATCACAAACCAGTTGATCCGCACTACTTGTGACTTTTTCGTGTTTCTAGGAGCACTTCCTGAGCCCGGGATACCTAGAACGCGATGACCCATTTGGAGCTTCAGCTTAGATTGAGTGACCCGATCAGTAGATGACTAAATGCTGGGGCCCAGTTACTTCAATTTTGGCACTCCTCGACCCTTGACCTGCGACACTTTGGCCTGACCATCTCGTGCAGTGGTATGCGCACAATCACGACCTTTGCAGCGTTCACCCTCACCCCTTTTTCATCCACTCTTTATCAAATCAGCACCCGATTCCCGGTTCCCTTCCCTCAACTCCTACTTTGAGGGGGAATACCTCATCCTTACTCGGGGCATTTCGCTTCCTATTTTGTCTTGCAGTTCATTCGAACAACCAACAAGACAAAATCAACCTTATCCCTCACCTGGGGCACTCACTCCTATTTTTGTCTTACAGTTCATCTAGAACAACCAACAAGACAAAAAGGGGCAAATGTAGACATCAAAATCGTGTCGACTCCCCTGGTCCTTCCCTGTCTTATTCTTCTTCGCCTATTGAACCCTTGTCGATCACTTGTTTCACCAACCTTGACCCTGGCAGCATGTAAAAATGAGCACAGAGCTAAAACTAGACTCTATACCCATTATGCATCTGCCGACGTCGGTCTTTACCCGACCGATGTCGCCGACGTCGGTCACATATCGGCCGACGTCGGCAATCCTGCCGACGCTGGTCACCTTCCCCTAGTCCGTTATCAGTTACCATTCAGTTTCCCGAAACAGTTGACGAACCATTTCTGGAACCGTCCCCGTCCCCCACCTTCATCAACCTCTGCCAGCCATTTGAGCCAGGATCCCCGAACGCTATTCAGAAACTCCAAGCAACCAACCTGTGAATTCCTCCATCAACCTGCAAACTCTGAGCAATCATCAACACTACGACATCAACTAATCTGCACACCATGGCTTTCATCGCGTCTTCTACCAGGTAAGTATTATTCTGTTTATTTCATTTCTTTCTCAGTTATTATTTATCAGTTCTGTTATCCCTACCTCTGTCCCGACTCCCCCAGACTCTCTCAGACCCTGTCCCAACTCTCCCAGACTCTGTCCAAAACCCTACCCTGACCTTATCAGACCCTGACCTTATCAGACCCTGTCCCGACTCTGTTTAGCCCTGTCCTGACTCTGTTCAGCCCTGTCCTGACTTTGTTCAACCCTGTCTCGAACTTGTCCAGATTTTCCCAGAACTTGCCCCTACCGACGCCGGTCACTACCCCGACCGACGACAGCATCTTAACCGACGCCGGTCACTACCCCGACCGACGCCGGCACCACAGAGACCGATGCCGGCGACTGTGCAGAACAATGCTGCATATCAGGTACGCTCTTTATTTTTTTGTCATTTATTTCTATCATTATCATCTACTTTCATCCAATTTTCTACTCTTTTTTATCAGTGGGTTGATATCCTTCTAGGGAGTCTTCGTACTTCCAGGATCGGGCATTCGCCTGACAGCCCACCATATCTTTGACTAACATTTTTCCGTGTTTTAGCCTTTTCCTCGCAGGTGTCATTCCTCCACAGCAAAAGAGGAGAATCTTTCAACGTCTGATTTCGGTGCACACGACTTTATCAGGTACTTCTAGCCTTGACCATCTTTTAGTTTCTTATTTCTTCTTTGAATGTAGAAAGCAATTTTGCATTAGAAACAATCCCATTGAATGGGATATGTAACTCCTCTCCATTAAAATTTGAGAACTATAAATCATTATGTTTCTTATGATGAATGATGACACAGGGTCCACTCCATAGGGTGTCAAACATTATGTATCTTCTAATATTTTCCCTATCTTTGTCCCATTTGAGTACAAGATCACCCTATTCAAATGTTATTGTAACATATCTCTTGTCAAAGTACCCTTGGTTTGAGCTTGGTGAGATTTCATACCATGCATTTCATGATCTGTTGTTTCCTATAACTCCATCAACTTAGGCAATTTTATCTATATGGTGTCATTATCCATCATCTCAAGATGATGTGTAAGCTCTATAGCTGGTAACTCAAGAGAGATGGGTAAATTTTCTTCTTTTCCATAGACAATCATGTAAGGGGAGTTACCAATGGCTCTTTTAGGAGTGATCCTATCAGTACATAAGGTTATCTTCAATTTTTTGTGCCATATTCTTTGATTTTTATCCATAGTCGTTTTGATAAAATGATTATATTTTTGTTTATGGACTCTACTAGTCCATTTCCTTGAGGATAGTAATTGGAAGAGATACGTAGGTGGATTCTATTTCTCAAAACCCACTCACTTATTCTAGTATTAAAGAAAGGCATTGCATTATTTGAGATAAGTACATAAGGTACTTCAAATCTAGTTACTATTCCTTCATAAAAGTCTAGAACATTAGTATCATTGGATTAATTGAGAGCCATTTCTGATGTTTATCTAGTAAATAAGTTAGTTTTAATCAACACCCACTTATGACCGACACTTAAATTAGGATTGATCATACTTATGAAAACTAAACCCCATTACATGAAATGTTGGTCTAATTGAATGGGATGAAGAGGGAGGGCTACAATATTTTATTTTATTGTGAAGAAAAAAACTTTTGAAACTTTCTCACCCATGCATGAGTCTTTACACAAGATAGGCCAATAATAAACAACTCTCATAACAAGCTAGTGTAAAGTGACCACCTAATGGCCCATCATGGAATTCTGCCAATACTCTCTCAATCTAATAATACTATACACACCTTAGGATAACTCCATTAAGGTCATTACTAAAGAGTATTCCATCTAAAAGAATATATGGGATAGATCACAATTTGAAATGTCTCCTTTTAGCCTTGTCTAGGCCTAATGGACACTCATATGTTTGTATAAATCTAATCATGTTTTGTGTCTAAATAATGGTAGGTAGAGGTAAAATTGTTTGATTTTCATCTTGGATTGTTAGGAAAACCTATTTTTTCTTTTTAAAATTTTATGATAAGTGCTCACACAGTCCCTTACCTCTCACCAACTTGGTAACCTTGATATCTACATCATATTGCATTAATTTGGTGATCCAACCAACTCTTTTCTCATTCAATTTTCTACTAAAAAAAGAATTATTTAATTCTTTTATGATACAAAATCACGTGAAATTTATTGTTATATATCATATTTCCAAATTTCTTAAGACTTATTATGACAACACGCATTTGATTTTCTGTAAATGTGTACATCACCTCATAGTGTTCCAACCCTTAGTTAAAGAAAGCAATGGGCTACTCAAGACCTTCCTCATTTTATTGTGTCAACATGGATAAAATGATTTCATTATTTCCTAGAGAATATAAGGTGAAGTATTTTGTGAAATTACCATTTACAAGTGTTAGAGCTTGAGCTGTGTCTTGCTTGATGGCACCAAAACTATCCCTTCCTTCTCTAATCCAACTAAAAGCCTGATTCTTCTTCAACATGTATGTTATAGGTTTGAAAATATTAGAAAGTAAGGTATTAATATCATAATGAATTTGATATTTCCAAATAAACTTTGCAGCCTTTTCTTGTGTTTAGGCAATCACAAGGATAAGATAACACCTACCCATTTAGGGTCTATGGAGAGACCTTTCTTAAACACAATGTGGCCTAAGAGTTTACCTTCATGGAATTCAAATACAAAAATTTTAGGATTGAGAGATATCCCAACCTAACTACACCTCTCAAATATATATATAAGGTGATTCAAATGATCATTTGCATCCTTAGAGAAAACAATAATATCATCAAGGTAAATCAACACTATCTCATTTATCAAAATTTTAAATGATAAGTTCATGGTTATTTAAAAAGTAGCTCCAACACAAAAGGAATATTATTATATTCATATTTTCCCCACTTTGTGGTAAAGGATGTCTTATATTGGTCTTCTTCTTGCACCCAAATTTGATTGTACCCTAAATAACCATCAAAGAGAGAGAAATGCTCAGAACCTTCTACCATCTATAATATTTGTTCCATGAAAGTCAAAGGATAATGATCCTTCAATGAAACTCTATTTAAGTCCCTAAAATATACACATAATCTTCCCTCTCCATTCTTATTTCTTACAGGGACTAAATTGACAAGCCAATATGAATGCTTGATGGGGAAGATTGTGTTGGATTCTATCAACTTAGTTAATTCCTTTCTCATTAGAGGCTCTAATCTTAGGTTGATAGGTATTTTCCTTTATCTTACTGGTTTAGCAGATGTATCTAGTTCTATAGTGTGTTGAACTAATCCAAGGTCAAAACTCTTGAGATCACTATACACACAAGAAAATACATCAACAAACTCTTTTCATATCTAAACGAATGCAAGTCTCTATTCTTTATTACATACCTTTTCAAGTGTAATAAGTTTATCTTTGAAGATGGTAACTCTTTCATAATTATATTTATTGGTAGATATGCTTATATTCTCTTTCTTCATTTGATAATCATCATTGAAAATGATTTCATGTGTCATTACATCTTTAGGGAGTTTGTTTTACCTTAACTCTATAATCTGATAATCATATTGATGCAACAACTTGGTCTAATTTCTTGAAGAGAACTTAGACTCTTCTTAGAGAAAGTATTCTATTTATTTTTAAATATCAAAAACTTTCCAATTAACATCATTATTAGGAATTGAAGGCCTTATCACTACCTTGATATGTGGTTGACATCTTGGAATATTGAAATCATTGGGGATATCAACTAAGCTCCAATAATAACCAACCTATCAGCATGAATATTTTCCTCTCTTGGAATGGATTATATATTGAAACCCTCAAAACATTATATAAGATCCCACACCCTATGCTGGTAGGAATTTAGCAAAGGGGTTTTTGTCACATTTTGGCCCTTCACTTGATGAATAACCAAATCACTATCACCAGAAACCTATAATCACTTCGATCCTCTTTTTATATCCAATTAGAGATCATGTATAAGTGCTTCATACTCTAATAAATTTCAAGTACAAATGACTTGAAATCTAAAAGTAATATAATACCTTTCTTTAGAGAGAGACTCCAACATTGTACCACCTCCTAAACCAATTTTGATTCTAGATCCATCAAAGAATAGATACCATAGACCATCTATGGGATCACTAGGCTTCACCAAATCTAGAATGAAATAACCTTTTTCACATAAGTAATATACTCCTAGGCTTGATTCTTCTATGAACTTATAGGGATCGTGTTCATGATGCTAATCTCCCCACTCATCAAGAAAGAGATTAGGTATACCTTCAAAGGATACAACTAGTTCTTAATCAACATGGAGATATCCTTCATTGATAATAGTGAAATTATCATTGGAGACCTTAGAAACACAATGTTTTATATGACTCTTAGAAATTGGTTTTGATTCTATCTTGACTTTGGTACCATACCTAATCTTAAACTCCATGTATGACCAATTTGATGATAGACATCCCTCAATATTAGTTGTGAACTCCCTATATAGGCATAAAACAAAGTGGGGTGGTAAGGCTATTACAGAAACATATTGAGGAATTTTAAAAGTGGGACAAGAATACAAATTTAAGTTTATACCTTTGATGATACCTATAGTCTTAGTGGCTATCCTATCTAATTGTAAAATTCTTTTGGTGATTGGCTCATAATTTAGATCTAAATTATCATCCACTTGATTGGGAATTATAGAGGTACTAACACCATTATCAAATCATACAATTATGATCCAAATAATCACCTATAATGAGATAAATGTAGAAAGGATGAGGCTTATCCTTTTTGACTTATTTCCCTCCTTTAGACTAAGTTTTATTCATGAGGACTACTATCTCTTTCATTACTAGTCCAGTTGCAAGATTGAAGTTAGAAAACTCCTCTTGAAGTAGATCCTTTTGTCTAGGCATGGCTAATGTCTCACACATTAAAATATTCATATGGACTTTATTCATTTGATAAATACTGTTGATATAAGAACAACCAAATTCTAGTTGTCCTTTAGGAACAACAATACTATCTTTAGTTTGTGAAGATTGAGTTAGAGGAACACCTTTCACATTCTAATTTTTATCTATTTATAAACTTTAGGGGATGCACTAGGTATAATTTTCCCTTAAGACACTTGAGAATGTATCATAGGTCATTGACTTATCTCTTAATTACTCTCTATTGATCTCTTTTCAGCCCTTGTGTTGGCTATCATAGGAGTATCAACATTACTTATTCCTCCATGTAGACACAAAAATTATGAACACTATAGTTTTAAATGTCAAATCATCCCTAGACCCCCTTAGGACCAATATGACCCTTTTACCCCTAACCAAACTTAACCACAATCATTTTGACCTACTAATTATTGACCAATTTTGACTTTTAAGTCAAAATATGGTACCCATAGTAAAAATTTCATTTTTAGGAATATAATGGGGTATAATATATTTTCATAAGGTTTTTTTATAGGTCATCTGATTCCTTTTCATGTTACATTAACCTTGGTCACCTTTTTCATTAGTCTATCATGTCATTTTGGGTCATTTCAAGGGTCTAAATAGTGTATTTAATGATTTATATGGGTTTATTGGAAAATGTGAAAGTGTAAAAGAGTTTTATCACGTTCCATGTGTCTTATGAGGTATATGGTAATTGTAACTAACTAAAAATTGGTAGGTGGTTTAGAGGAAAGTTTTCTTGGAAAAGAAAGAGAAAGTGGCACATGTATGCAATCTTTGGGATGTGTGCCACTTGGAAAATGTGTAAATGTGACTCTCCAAATCCCAAAAACCAAATTAAATGTTTTTTTTGATCTAAAACTGACATTTATAACATCAAAACCATTCTATCTCTTTTTCACGCTTCTTGGCATAGAGAAGTAACTTGTAGGTTCTTACTTGATATAGTCAACATAGGTAGTTTCAAGAAAAATGCTCCTAGGGAAAAATTATAAACTTAGATATATTAAAATAAATATAATAATTTTGAGTAATGGTGGCCTGTGATTCATGAATCATTCATTTAAAGTTGACCTTCTAAAACTGCCTATAAATCTATGCACCCTTCAATTTTGGGTCTTGTTTGAGAAATTCTATATGGTTCAGATGTTGAAATTGATTCCATAGGATTTAAAACTCCTTATACAATGATTAAAATTATTTTTTCCAAAATTGGAGTGGGTTTGACATGCTAATCATCACAATTTTCATAAAGTATAATTTTTTGAGTTTTGGGTAGTTTTCACCATTTTTAGGAACTTTGGGCTTCTCCATGGATTCATAAGGTTTTTTTAGGTTCATTTAAATGTTTTAAAAGTGTTATTTATCCTATCTAACCTTTAAATCTCATTCCTCAAAGTCACATCCTTCTTGAAGTTGTAATCATAATCACACATATAATCAGTTTACCATATGACTATATTACACAATATACAAGTGATTGTAAGGGAGTTTTCATGTTGGGAAAGATGCATTATAGTTGTTTTCAAGTGTTTATTGATTAATATCATGAACATTAATATTTAAAATTACATTTGAGATGTTTTTTTATATCTTCCAAAAACATGTTTTTCTTTAACTTCATACTCTGCCTATATGCAACTCATTTTTCACCTACAAGACTCTTGTTGATGTCATCCTTGAGGGTGAAGGGTTTGACATATAATATAACTTATTAAGGGATGGATAAATGTGTGTTAGAGTGTTTAATTAGATAATATAAGACTCATATGCATGAGACAAGAGGGTATATAACATTTTAAAAGGATGATTGTAAACTCAGGTCTTTTATCCCAAAATTGCCAAAATAGAGTTCCAAGAGGTTTTGGTAGGCCTCCCAAGGTGAAATTGTAGAAGGTGTTGAATCATAAAACTTGGTAGATATATATCCTATAGTAAAATAAATTACACTACCAATTTTTGGGAAGAAAGGATAAAGGGAGGGTGATTTTGTGAGGTCTCAAAAGTGCCTTATAACACACTGAAAAGTCTCAATGATATCTACAAGACTGGGTTACAATATAACCTTCTTCACTCAGATTACAAATGAGACTATACATTATAGGAATATGGTTTTAATTGACCCAAATAGACAATCACGGCATGAAATTCAGATGAAATAGATGTTTAACAATGTTTTGACCTCCATGAGGCAAACACATAGTCTGTATAGATTGTCTTAGTCCACTTACAATAGATAGGGTAGGAAACAAACCCAAATCTTGGTGTATTTTGAATATCTAAGGTTATTTAAGGATAAATTAAAGTTCAAGTAACTAATATATGATCAGCATGGTATCAATGATTCATCATACATCATAAGCAAGGTCCCTAAGCATGGAAGTTTCACTTACAGGTGAAGGTACATTAGGGTCCTAAAAGAGATATGTTGTAGTCAATGTTAGAGCATGTTTTAGGTTTCCAAAGAAGATAAATGGTAAAATAATAATGATGAAGTGAAAATAATATGATTTAAACTTAGATATAAGTTTAATGAGTTTATGAGAATCATAAGCTAGTGAAAAGGACTCCTGAATACACTTATAAGTATGGGTTAGTCAAGTTACGCTAGTCATGAGCTAAAGTGAAGTACAAGTGACCTAGTGGCTATTAGGATAATGAATATGGGTCAATAAAGTATTTTTAATGAAATTTAATGGTTATTAAAGTCCAAAATGAATCTTGAAAGACCTCCATGAGGCAATAGACACCTACAACCAACCTTTGGAAGAGGACTCTCTCAGTCACTAGACATGGGATGATAATGAGCTACAAGAGGGACTATGGGAATATTAAGTGAGATGAAATTTGAATGGAAATATGGGTGATCTTAATATGTATCATTATAGTCCTAAATAACATCATGTACAAGTATTTGGAGCTAATTCTAACCTACAATAGACTGTCTCAGTGTACCTACTAGCAGGATCCAAGGGAGTGAGGGCAAGTGGAACATAGACTATCAAAGAGAAGGTGAGGTTGATCAAAAAATATATAAGTTACATGATGATTAAAGTGAATATTTTTTACACTCAAATAATTATAAAACATGTTCAATCACTTTCCTTGCTTGGTCAAACCCTACAGTTTGTACAAATAAGCTAGGAAACCCTTGGTTCAAAGGGTAAGCATAGGGAATCTACTAAAGGAAAACGTTTTGGATGGTCTAAAAATATTAATTATCAAAAATTAAAGGTATATAGTATGTATAAATATAACAGTATCATATTATGATCTTGTAAGGATCATCTATAAGTAGATTTGGGCAAAAGTGAAGGAAAATAGGGTTTTTAGCCCCTTTTTTAGATAAATTGAGTTGGTTAGGTGCCTAAATGAGGGATTATGAAATTTTAATTTAGAAATGATACTAATTAGTACCTTAAAAAAATCCAAAATATATATTTTTTCCATAATTAATAGGTCTATACCCCTCCATTTTATCTCAGAGGTTAGCCACTCCAAGAAAATCAGAACTTGACAAAATGACCAAATGAGTGTAGAATGAGTAAGGGAGTTGATGTGAAGCCTTGAGAACCTCAAAAAAACTTTTATGAGAAGTATATATGTAATTTAAAGGATAATAAACAATAAATAAACCTCATACTCTTAAAAGTGTCATTTTTCTCATTCACAAAGTCCAATTGGGCAAGTTCACACTAGGCCAAATTGGCAAATATGAGAGAAAGGATGTAAAGGGGGTAAGGAGAGGTTATGTGATGGATTGGTGAGTATTAATGGAGTTTTAAAATATTTAATAATCCATACTAAACATGATTTATCATCCCAAGTGATCCAAACTTTCAAAAGGTATAACAAGCCCACTAGGCCTTAAAGAAACTTTGAGCCAATTGGGGGTATAATTTCAATTTTAAGTTTATATATATATATATATATATATGGTTTATACATGTTTATGAGGACATTATGGAGGTTATTGATATATTTTTATGCAATAAAAGTCATTAAGAATCCATTTTTTAATCTAAAAACCAACTCAGACTTGTAAAAATGAGGAAAACAAGCATAATAGGGCAAGTTCCAACACTCATATCTTTCATGAGGTATTGCATGGAGCCAAAGGAGTGTTATAAATGGTATTATAAGCCATATTTTTGTAAATTTTTATCAATTTGGACATCCCAACATTATGAACAATTGTTAAGACTAAAAATAGGCTTAAAACCCTACTAAACCCTTGCTAAGGACCAGTCTTGGAAAATCAAGTTGGAAAGATAATATAAGAACATATTTTGATCATAATTACCATTTTAAATTGTATAATACCTCAACAATATTCTCCAAACCTTTTTGGTTGTACGTAATTATATGGATGGAGGAAGAAACATGATTTTTCTCACTATTTTGTGTGTTGTGCAGGCTACAAGATGAATTAGGAGATGAAGAAATATTTGGGTGGAATAATTACACTTAATATAACTCCAAAATTTAATTTAATTTAATTAATAAACCTCTAATTTCAATAACTAGACCATTACTTTCAGCCATTCAAATCTAACATATTGGGCAAGCTAAAGGGAAGGGAAGAAATCTTCAAGTAAAATGATTTTTAAGGTGACCTTGATGATTTAAAGGAAATTTAGGGTATTTAAAAGTGTAATATACTTCCTACCATGGATTTTAATGGACAATTGATTCCAATTTTGGGGCCAAGTGTGTAGGTTGCATAGAAGGGTAGTTTTCAAGACAACTGATGATGATGGTTCCTTTCCAGTTGGTTTCAGAAGACCAAACATGCAAAAATTTCATGGAGAGGAATTTATTATGTTCATAAATTGAATTAAAATCATTATAATTTTTCCAAATAAGTTAGAAGACGTTCAAATAGGCCTAATCATGAAGGTATTATTTCTGTGCACAAGAAAGAGTTTTGTTCCACTTTACATAACTTTGATGACTTATATGGACACTTGGAATCACATAAGTTATATGGTTAATCCAATTTAATTGTCACATGAAAAATTAAATCCTTTTATTATCTTGAAAAGTGTCCTTGTGATGCTTTAACTTCTTTTTTTCTCTCTCTCAAACTCTATAAGAGTTGGCCATTTTGGCATTGTATTCTATGATCCACCTAAGTATGGAAAAGACCTAATAAATTTTACACTTTTTTATAAATAAAATTACTAAGTGTTACCTCTTCCATGATTTTACTTAGTGTGTGTACTTTAATGTTTGATTTTACTTAAGTGACACTCTTGTTTCCTTAGCATGCTAACTCATTATTACTACCTATTTGTAGTTAGGAAACTTCTTCTTATAGGGAATGTGAAATATTATTGAGATATTTAAAGGAATAATTGAGTTTATCTCTTCATTATTTCCATTTAATGCCTCTTGTATAGTCCTCCTATCCTAGCTGTTCATCTTGACCTCACAATGTAACATTGATGCAAGAAATTATAGATTGGGAAAGTGTATGTTTGGTTTAATTCTTGGTCTTAAGTGTCATATACATGTGGTTGGATTTCATTAATATATCTATTTTATCACCTCCATTATTTTATATTTACTTTTAGTTCTCTCTCTCTCCCTTTTCACCCCCAAGAGTTATTAGTAGTTGTAGTCAAGTGGTGCATCAAGGGAGCTAGCCCTATCTACAGACTCACTTCATTCCTTAGGCTACCCACAAGCCTATAAGTGATTACATTATTCCACTTGGATGAGGAGAGCCTTGGCATATCCTTAAAGGGTGCATATCCAAGTGACAAAAATAACCAAACCCACCTTTATACCCCATTTATCCTTTGAGACTTGATCATTGATGGTCACCTTAACCACTGATGGTCACCCTAACCATCAATGGCCAGGTCCCTTCCCCAACTCTCAAACATAATACTAGACGTGTATAAACTAACATTGCATAATTCAATATGTTCACCTTACCCATTTATAAGACATCATTATGCATTGAAATAAATAGCCTAACCTCCTATGGAACCTTCTACCTCCATATCTCGTTGCCTATAAAAGGAGGGGAGTAGGAAGTGAATAAATATCCATAATCAAGAATTATAGCATATAGGTGATCAAGCCATCAACCAATAGGTATTCCTTCCAACAATTTAGTAACTACAATAAAGACCCAAACCTATGCTAAAATTTCTCTTGAGGTAAAGTATTATTACTCTACCAAAATTGCTCTAGGATCAACCATCTACCATCAAGCAACCAATTAGGTAAATTTTGTATTTTAGGTTATGTTTTTTTGGTTTATAACCTCCTTTATTGAATTATACCCTTCTTCCTATTACCCATTTACCATTTAAACTTAACTAGATCCCAAATCACTTACTAACCCCTTTCTACAACCTAAACTAGACCCTTTTCTAAACACATCCAAAACCCATAGCAATCATTGATGATCACCCTGACCACCAATGGTCACCTTCAACCACTAATGGTCACCCAACTACCGATGGTTAGTTATGGTCACTATGGCAAGAAATAATATCAATTTATTTATACCTACCCACCCTCAACCAAATTCCACTTTTTTTTCGTTTCTTGTTCACAAAGACATCACCTATTTTTTGAACCCAACCTGACCTGTTTAACATTAGAATTGACATGTTATTTACTATAATTAGTCTATTTCCTTTTATCAAGCATTTATTTCTTCTTGAATTTTCTTTTAGTATTTTTTTATTTAATTTAATTAATTTATTTTCATTTCTTTTAACTTAACTTTTTTAAGAGTGTGGATTGATAGCCTCCTAATAATCTCACACTTCTTGGATCTAGCTCATGCTAGGTAATCCTCCTTGCTACCCATATAACAACCCATTTTCATTAGTGATTTATTATTTATAGGTAATTATTCCTAAGATAAAGAGGATCTCATCATGATCATTTTGATTATGCACACACAAATAAATAGGTTCTTATACCACACCCTTATCTCTAGTTTCTTATTTCTTCTTTAAATAAAAATGACCAAAAATTGAGAGAAACATTCTGGCATGCTTGGTGGGACCTAGTAGCATCTAGGTTCCCTTTTATTCCGTATTATATGCTCATATAAATCAATCAAAATTTATTTTGGGTATAAAATAAACCTTACATACATTGATATCTTACATGTTTAGCTCACTTAGTTAAATTAAAATCAAACTAATCAATCATAGTTTTACTCCTTTATCACACACTATACCAAACCACTTACATCAATTAAATATCAAAATAATTGAAACAAGGCCTAAATAGGGTTTCATCTCCTAAAATATAACATTGAACCCTTGGATATCTTAATTGGAGGTCATTACTGAGAAGAAAACCAAAACTCAGCTCTCTAGTTGAGTTTAAACTTTAAAAATTAGTATATACTAGCTAAGCACCCGACACCCTTATCACTGTGGTGTGTGAAGTAAGGGGTTAGGAAATAATACCAACAGACATATTGATTTCCAATACATATCCTTTTGAGATCTTTAAACACCTAAAACCAACCATATACTTATTTTCTAGTACCTACACTACAAACCAATTTCTTCTTCACACTTTTCTAAACTAAGCATAAGCCAAAAGTGAGATAAAAGATATCCTAGGTTTTTAAATGCACTCTAGCATTTTTTTTGGATTACTTTGAGATATTTTTTTGTTTGATTTGTGTTTGAATTGTGAACTTTTTTTTTCTTTCTATTTCTCACATGGTCTTTACTAGTTAATAGTTGAGGAACTAAATCAACCAAGAACCACCTTATTCTTCTTCTTCCTCCACGGAGTATACTTCAGATTTTGAGGGTTAACCCCATCCTTATACCCCTCCTAACATTCCTCAAATAGTTTCCCAAGGTGATGCATATTTCACCACCTTCCTTGATAACAACCTTGTGGCCCTCTAACATTACCTCAACACCTTATCTCACTATGCCCATACTACTTTAGTTCCTCTTATAGATCCACCTTATGGGATGACACCCCATATTGTGGTTGCCACTACCTCTACCCAACCTATGATCACTCAAGCATCTTCCTCCACTAATAATCCACCTACTACCTCCACTCAAAGTCAATAAAACTACTCAACCAATAACCAAACACCCCCTACACCAACCAATAACTCTTCTAGCATAGGGTCAACCTTACATTGATTACCCATACTTCATCCACCATGGGGATATATTCTACGCATATTTCCACTATTCCCCTTATCATTGTCAACCTACCAATATCCACCCCACTTAAAAATGTGGTGCTATCTATACCTTCTACCCTTCCACCTATCATTACTAGAGTTACCACTCACCCTCAACCAACTAAACATAACATACCTCCAGCATAACACATATCAATTAATAAACATACCAATTAGATCATTTCTCCCAAAAAAACCACATCAACCCCTCAAAAAATACCTATGACACCCTAACCACACTATGTTCCTAATCCATAAAGATACATAGCTCCACCTTCTACCCAACCTTTCATGCTCATGAACCTTTATGTGACATCATCATAACCTTCAATGACCACATACCAACATGTGACATCTTCTTAACCTTTCATTAGCTATCCATACATTTCATCCACTTAACCCTAACAAAACTTACCATATAATTATGGAGCTCCCAACCCTAAACAAATTGTTTAAAATGTTGATGGACAAAATGACCAACCTAGAGTCATCTATCTCTAAGGATCACAACCTCTTATATTATGACCAATTCTGAAATGAACCTATCCATCCATCCATACCTATCTAACCTTATCCTCCTCAATGAGAACTACCAAAATTTTCTAAGTTCCAAAGTAAGGAGGCCCCCTAACAAAACTTAATAGCATTTTAGCATTCTTTCTACTTGATTGCCTATGATGACACTCTTCTCCTTCACACCTTTCCTATGTATTTATCCAAACCAAAATTAGATTGATATAATTATCTCACAAAACACTCCATATTTTTATTTTCTCAACTTGCCCAAACCTTTTAAAACCATTTCTCAATCAATATATCTAAGAAGGTCTCCATCACCGACCTCTACTCCATTAGGTAATTCAATGATGAATCAATTACCAATTTCAAGCTTGATGGAGAGGTATTATCAACCATCTCTCTTTCTCCTTTCCCCAACCAAAGTTGATTTAAATTTTATCTTAGGCTTGTGCTAAATATATTTCCCCCACTTTATAGGTTCAAACCTTCAGAACCTTTGATGAGGCTTTCACCATGGCACACAAACTAAAAATTAGAGCCATTAACAAGGGGAAGTCGAAACTAAGAAACAAAAACACTAGATTCAAATCCAATGACCCTTCCCCATATAAAACCACCAACCAATATAACTACCCTAACACCAAACCAAAATCATCAATAAAAATAGTTGTCCTCAAAGCATCCCTACCTCTGGTTGTCAACCAACCCAACCAAACTAACTCCTTTAACTCTTCAAATCAACAAACTTGAAATCAAAATTAGGATACCCCAAAACAATACACTCCATTAGGGGAGTCATATGCTTCATTTTTGGATAAGTTACTCAAATCCAACATCTTAAAACTTCCCCCATCAAACCTCCTCTATAGTTTAATGCTTCTCAACCTGTGCCTAGTTAGTAAAACAACAATGATCTATGTTATTTCCACCATGTCATTAGATATGGAGTTAGTATGTGTAACACCTTTAAGAACATTGTCCAAAACTTGATTGACAAGGGAGAAATTGCATTAGATAATCCCAATGCACCCCAAATAAGTCACTTGACATCTTTTGACAACCTTTTCCCAACCATGCCCCTTCTACCAACCATGATCATAACAAACTAGAATCATCTCATGCTTTTGAGGTCCATATGGTCAATGTTATAATCAGTGAACCTATCATCAAGGAAACCATTGCCAAAACTACCTTTTCCTCTACTCTACTTATTGAAGTGGTGGAATCACTCTCCATTCCTTTGGATACCCAAACAAAGGAAGCAACCACCTCATTTACTTCACTTAAAAAGATAACTTACCTACTTCTCCTTTGATATAAATACCAAAGGAGGCAACCATTTTCATCACACCTTCCTCCCCCATCAGGGAATCACCTACTCTCTCTGTGGAAACCATTCCATAATGAGAGATCACTTTATCTACTCCCTCCATGGAGGAAACATCTTTCCAAGTCTTGGAACCTTTCATCAAAGATAAGGGTGAAGAAACCATTCCCTCACCTCAACCGATGGGTATAATATTTGAATCAAATGCCCAAGGAGCCAAACCCATTTACAAATCCTTCTCTATACTAGTCTAAAGCCTATAATTCTCCTCTCAATCTAATTTGGATCGATCCAATTTTTGGCACCATCTTGGGATCCCATATCAAAAGAAACATGAACCTTAAACCTCACTTTCATCCACCAATTTTTGGCACCATCTTGGGATCCCATATCAAAACAAACATGAACCTTAAACATCACTTTCATCCACCATTAAACCTATCATCACCTCAAGCACCTCTCCATCCAAATCCATGGGGGAACCTTCCAAACCATCTCCATCCAAAATTGTCAAAACACCTTACACCTCTCTAATCAAACCTATCAAGAACCTAGGGTTACTTCCTACTCCTAGCCTTACCTACCCATCTTTGAAGTTGGATTTAAACCCATATAGTCCACCAAAGAAAACCTTAACCAAACCATCCAATAATATGGAGCCACCCAAACTCTCACCTAGAACTAGAACCATACCATATCCTTCCCTCTTAACTTCTATCTTGGGACCTCATCCTTTTTATATCCTAAGTGCTCATCCTTATACAAATAAGGTGAACCCTCCAAAAACTACCCAAACTAAACTTCCTCCTTTCATTCTATCTCTACCTACCCCTT
The DNA here is from genome assembly GCA_037957365.1 of Torreya grandis. Taxonomy (NCBI): domain Eukaryota; kingdom Viridiplantae; phylum Streptophyta; class Pinopsida; order Cupressales; family Taxaceae; genus Torreya; species Torreya grandis. The sequence continues at coordinate 653,708 of JARHVA010006328.1, forward strand.
TCAAAACATCAACCTCCATATCATTTTTAACCAAGCTGTCCACCTCCACCTTCCCACCAATCTCTAAAAATTCATCATCTCAATCATCCACCTCCAAATATTTAACCTTTAAATCCTCCACCTCAAAACCTACCAATACCAAACAACCCCAACCAACCCAAACCAAACAACCCCTACCAAAACCATTCTACCACCCATGATTTATATGGTGAAACCTACTTCTAAGAAGGCTTCCACTCCTAAAACCATAAGCTAATAACTGATAACACCATTTTCATAATCTTATTCAACCATTATACAAATGTTTTTAAAAACCTCTTCTTTAAGCCTACCACCTATAAGTTTTTTTGACCCTTCGAGACCTAAACCATCTTGGTTAAATGATAGTTTAATTTGCTCATACCATAGGACACTTGGACATTACATAGATAACTATAAATATTTCCAAGAACTTGTCCATAGTTTATGGGATGAGGATGATCTAATCTCAGATGAACCTCCATTGAACCCATTACTAACCCAACCACTAAATGAACCTATCCAACACTTACTCCCACACTCTCACCCAAGAGTGAGGAGGAAATAAAGTAGCCTTCTAGCCCAACACCTCCCCTCATCCACATAATCCATATGGTTATCGATCTTGGGCCCAACAAAAGGATAAGGGAAAGGCCATAGTGTCTATTTCATATACATATCCTTCCACCCCTCAAACTTTAAAACAAAATCAAACACCTTCACCTTCATCTTCACCAAAACCTAACATATCCATTTTAGGTGCCTCTCCCTCGAACCCTTCTAAATCCATCCAGTAAGTAGTTCTAAAGTAGCTTCACCAAACACTAGTGAATATGAGCCTATACAAACTAATCAACACCTCACTCCATCACTTCTAAGCATTGATAGAGGCCCTGTAATCTATAGAGGTCCAACCTAAATATCCTCAACCTCTTGAAGCCTTTTTTGGAGCTCTTCATCTTTCCACCCTTGTCACATTTAAGGATTCAAAATACCTTCTATTCATTCTGAAGATCTTGATCCACCTCTCTTCATCACTACATACATCAGTCAAACCCACATCAAAAGGTTTATTATTGATGGAAGAGTTAGTATTAACATTATCTCCTATCATGCTTATGACTTGTTGGGAGAATATTTTGTCAATCAGCATACTAATCAACAAAATAGGTTTGATCAACCATAGTAGGAAGATTGGTTAGCCAGCTATGTAGCTTTACTACATCAACCAAAGACAAATCTCTCCTCTCATCAAGGGGATGTTCCCTATAGATACGTAGGAGCTATATATAATATAAGTAGAAAATAACACATGGGGGTAGAATAAACCATCCATCACTCTTCTTTCAGAGATGATGCTTATAGACAAAGGAGAAAATCTTGGTGGAAACACTGAAGGAAATTCTCTTCTTTTAGAAGTGTTCTTGCAAGAAACACTAGGAGTTTCTTTCAGGTAGTGAAAGTAACCAATAACCAAAGGGTGTAGTAACAATAGGATGAAATAGAATGCAAAGTTTCCACCTCAACTACCCAAATAATATATCACAAAGGATAATGGGGGCACAAAGTCATCCCAAAATCCTCAACATAAAAAGAAAAGAAAAACACATACTAAAAACAATTTTGAAAGCACAAAGTCTTCCCATAGTTGGTTTCAGGACACTTCCATATTACTTTCACTAATTCTACTTGCCAAATTAAATGAATAAGAACACCTTCAGAAGATAGACGTAAGAATGATCTTCTAAAATGATACAAGCCAAAATAGCACAAAGTATGTAAACAACCTACTTTCTCATTCAGATAAAAATGAAAATGAAATTACAATCTGAGCTCAAAGTCTCAATCTTCTTCTTTCAAAATGGGCAGAGTTTCACTCTTATAAAAATGAAAAGTCTCCTTTAAAAATGAGAGATATTACAATCTTATAGCAACTACGTAAGGATTGGTGATTTTTCCCATGGGACGGCCCATGCTATAGTTAACGTCTTCAATGTGCCTTCAGTCCTATCTAGAGAGACCATGCTAAGAATAGTGTGCAGCCATAACTATGGCATGTCCCTTCATCTAATATGTCTCTTCTTTGGTATGGACTGTTTGGTCCTTTGCATTGATCTTCTCTTCCTTATATCAATTTAAATCTTTGGGCTCTCTTTTCATTTAATCGCTTGGTTCTTCCTTTAAGTTCTGTGCTCTATTTGAATTTCCATAAATTTTCCCTTACTTTAAATTTGACATCTGAGGGGCCATCAGTGGTCTCCAGCTACTTGAACCATGTTGAACCTTTAAACCAGTGAACCCATGAAAGTTCATTGGTTCATTTTGTCTCTTTTATTCTATCACTTCTTGGTTCAATCACTTCTTCACTCCTTGGTTGAACCATCCATTGAACCACCTATTTGCTACTTTTTCCTTGACTGAGGTCACCTTTAAACTTTTGAACCTATGAACCATTGAACTTTGAACTCTTTTAGTTCAAAGTTTAATCAGTTCATTGGTTCATTTTATGTCTTTCTCAATCATTGCTTCCTAAGATCTTTGATCCTTATCGTGCTTGGTTGAACCCTTGAACCTGCAAACTCATTGAACCAATTAGTTCAATGGTTCAATCAGTTCATTCTTTAAAGCTCTTTATGTCTAGGTTATTGAGGATTCCTTTCTGCATCTTTGTTTAGCCTTTGGAACATCCTGAAGGGAAGGTGTCACTTTAAGTCCTTAGAAAAGGTCCCTTTTCTAATGTTAGGTGCCCCCCGACAAGGGTACTTATCCTTCGGGATGTTCAGGTGGACTTCAGGCTTCAACTTCCCTGATGGGATTTTGGCTTCTTCGATGGGCTTTTGGCTCTCAAGCTTTTTCCATCAAGCTTTTCCTTCAAATAAAAAGTCTGAAGGAATTCTTTCAAACAAAAAGTTTGAAAGAAAGCTTCTTTTCCTTAACTATTTGTTCCTTTCAATCTCTTCGTGCTTTCTTTACTTAATTATTACCATTGAATAAAAAGTCTAAAAGAATTGTTCCTTTTGGGCCTTTGAACAAATCTAAAGGAATTTTGTCTTTTCTTTGACCTTCAAACCAATGTTGCCTGCCCTCTGCAAGGGCACTTACCTTTATCACTTTAGGGAAACCCCTTGAACCTACTGATTCAACCAACTTTGGTTCAATGGTTCAATCGGCTCATTATTCATTATTTGGCTAAGTCTTTTTGATCTTTTGCACCAAGCACATTGAACCAACTTGGTCATTGAACCCATTGAACCTTTAAACCAAATTGGTTTAAAGTTCAATGGTTCAATCCTTTGTTCTTTATAATTTTCCAATTGAACTCTTTTGATTGAACTGAGGCATTGTTGATGTAGAATATTGCACCCTTGGTAGGAGGCCGAGCTCCTGCCTTCTTCATGCAATAATGGAAACTCCCCTCTCACTTGTGGGACTGGCAAAGCTGGAGGGGAAAGTCTCTAAATAAGGGCTAGCTCCCTTTGATGTATCATTTAGGCCCTAGTTTATCTTACTATTAACAAATAAAATGTAAAAAAGAGGGGGGATGAAAAGGGAGAGAGAGATGCTGAAAACAAAGCCTAAGCCTAAAAAGTAAAAGGTGATACATTAGAAAATGTGACCCACCTAGCCCGAACATACACTATTCACCAAAAGGGAGTGCCTATACACTTCATCTGAAGTGAGAAAACCTTTTGCATTAGTGGGTCAAGGGTCTATGGAGATACATGGAGGAAATAACTACTAGAGGTGTTCTAAGACACACTGCAGCAGCCTATCCACTTCACCTACACTCCTCTAGGGACACTTCTGATAGACCTATAAAAGGAAACTCAAAATTGCACCAAACATGCTAAAATCATTCTATAAAAGCATTTAAGAAAATTACTTAACATAGAATCAAGGCATAAACACATACTAAAGATGTAAAACTCAGAATGGAGGTAAAAATAGATAAGTTTTGATTTAAGGTAAAAATTTTGGCAGAGCTCTACCTTATAAGCCTGAGAGATTTTTGGGTAGAGTTTTGCCTTGAGGCTGAGATTTGATCTCTTCTCAAAAGAGAAGTTTACAATTTATATAAAGAAGAAGAGAAACTTGGCACTTCCTGGGAAAGATTTTGGTGCCCCATTCTATAAGTGTCCCATGTACGTTCTGAATCTTGGGAAGAGGAAAACACTGCTACTAATGTCATCCTTCAGAAAAGGCCTATTGGAACCATGTTTTATAATCACCAAAATTGACTTTGGCATTCAAACATTAATGAAATAACATGGCCATGCCTCTTTCTTGTAAATAGATTGCATTTTGTCCCCTCATCAATGTCAACTACAAAAAAATAGGTCACGCCTCTCATCTGCAATAACTCACCTTCCCTTCGCCACTTGCATTGCTTTGTATTTTCTACTCCTTGTCTTCTTCCTACTCTTTCATCCCTCAAGGGTGATCTTATGGTGGCTCACTACATTCCTCTAGCTATTTTTGTGATTTGGCGCTCAGATAGTTCAAAATAAATAGCTACTTCACTATGTTAAATTTGACGTTCACGTAGTCGTCACCCAACGGCTAGTACATCTACTTAAATTTGATGGCTTTTAGGATGTCACCATCATCAGCAAAAGTCATCAGGTCCTTTTTTATGGATTTTCTACTTTGTGGGCTTTTGTTTCAATCTTTTTCCCCACAGACAAAAGTCTATGGGAATTGGCCACTCTTTGTCTTCTCTGTTGGGCTCTTTGAAACTCTCTCTACCCTCTGCAATGGCTTCTAGACTTTGAACTACCCTCTGCAAGGGCTTCTAGACTTTGAAATGCCCTTCGGCTTTACTTGGAATGTTTCTTTCCCTTTTGCAAGGGTGTTTGAATCTTGAACTGCCCTCCAGCTGTAAGGCACACCCTTGAACCAAGCCGTTGAACCAACCCATTGAACCAAAATTGGTTCAACGGTTTAATCAGTTCAATAGTTCAATCACTGCGCGCCGATGCCCATTAAACCAAGCCTTGAACCAATTCATTGAACCTCCTTGTTGAACCATCCATTGAGTTAAAGCATTTGAACCAAAGCATTAAACTTAAGCATTAAACCAAATGATTGAACTAATTCATTGAACTGGTTCAACGATTCAACGAAGTGCACCAAGCCCGTTGAACTTTGGCATTGAATTGTCTAATTGAACTAGAAGCCGCTTGAGTTAATGTCATTGAACTGACTGAGTGAACTAAAGGATTGAACCAAGCCATTGAACTAATTGGTTGAACCAGTTCAATAGTTTAAAGCTACGTGCTGATGAACCAAATAATTGAACCAGCATTGAACCTTGGCCTTGAAATTTGTTGATGAACTTGGCATTGAACTGGTTCAATGAAACAAGGCTGATTGAACCAAGGAATATTAAACCCATGGTTGAACCAAGTGTTGATTGAACCAGCCAAAGCATTGAACCAAGGCATTAAACTAGGTGATGAATCAAGTGATTGAACCAGGTGTTGAACCAATTAAACTAAACTGAGTGATGAAACCTACATTTGAATTAAGCCCAATTGAACCATATGATTAAACTAATGGTTGAACAAATGCATTAAACTTAAGCATTGGACCAAATGAAATGTTGAACTAAGTGGTTGAACTAAGCCAAGGTGTTAAACCAAGGCATGAACCAAAGCCGATGAACCAAGCAATTGAACCAAGCGTTGAACCAAGGTATTGAACTATTACAATGGTTCAACCATACCAAATTCCTTCATGATTTTCTTTAGACCAAAGCCTGAAGAAGCCTTGTAAAACCCAAAACTCTCTAACTTGATCCTTCATGCACCAAAGGACTAACCTATAGAGTCTGTAGATTTAGACCTGTAGATTCCATAAAAATGAACAGATTCATGCAAAATCAAAAAATGAAATGGCCTAGAATAGTAGGGATAGAAGGGGACTGATTTTTGGCCTGTTGGGCAAAAAATGGTCAACAGGTGCTAAACCAATCCTGGAAATGACTAAGTGTTAGAAACTTGTTCTTTTGACTGAACTTGCCTGTAGAAGCTTTCTAACATGTTGAACCTATGAATCCCTTTATGAAAAAATCTTGAAAAATGAGGAGAAAGCTCAAAACAAATTTTGAGAAGGAAAGAGAGAAATTTTGGTCTGTGCAAGGCCAAAATAGTCCATAGGTTGTCCAAAAAATGAGTGGCATTTTTTGGGGACAACAGCTGGCTCCAATTGGGGAACTACCTTCAATTGGAAAATTCAAACACAGCTGAGGGGAGTAGAAACTAGAATCTTTAGTGCCTTAAAGTGTGTCATTGGGCTATGGAGTCATGCTACCCAAAAGAAAGGCTCTAAAAAATGAGAACAAAAGAACAAAATAGAAACAAAAGACTATACAAATGTACATATGTATAGGTGAACTTATCTGGTACTTCAAGAATTGAAGTACTTCAAATGCTTTCCCCTGAGAGGTAGTGAAAATGGTGCTCTATCTTAATAAACTAGCAAGAAGCCATTTTCTCCCTAGAATCAGTGATGGGTGAATGGAACTCTCGACCAGGAAACCAATTTTTTGTGTCCTCCCTTTGGTTTTCTCCTCTTGTCCCACAGCAAGACTTGAATTTTAATCTAAAAATCATGAATCTTTGCTCTCTTGGCAAATAGTTCCTTTTCCTAATTTTGATGCACAGTAGCATGGTCCATTACCATAATTGGTTGCTCTTCTAGTTCAATCTAGCACATGATTTGATTGTTCCCATTTAACACCTACCAATCATTGGCACTATTAGGCATACTTGGTGTTGTTCCATTTAAATCAATTCCTAGATCATCACCTACAAGATTTTCATCTATTAAAACATGAATGTCTTCAGTAGATAGAAAATAATTACCCCTGCCTAAAGACTCAAACAAAATTTGAGATTCATGCCTTGATGTCTGAGTGACAACGTATTTTGCCTCCTTCTCAGGAAGCAACCTTTGCATTACACCTTTCACAGGGATTCTTGCTTGAGACAAGTCCATGCTTAATTCCCCTCCAACATCCTTACAGAAGTTCCACCCAAGAAGAATTCCATATGATGCTAGGACATTAGCCACTAGGACAGTCATCTTGATTCACTTGTCTGGAAAGGTAGCAAATGCAAATTGGGTGTCTTTAATTTTCCCCAGTAGTGGCACTTTTTTTTTCTCCATGGAGAAACATCTCCCAAATGTCTTGGTTAGTGTGAGACCTAGAGATTCTACCACTTTAGTAGGTATGACATTGTTTGAAGCTCTAGAATCAATGATGCAATTATTTAGCTGATGTCCATTTATCAGTAATGAGACATAAAAAGGTTCAATACTATTAGGAGTAGCAGGGGGAGCAATGACAAGGTTGTTCCTAGTGGGTGCATTCTTGGGGGAATCATTTGTCACTTTAGGAATTGATTTTTCAATAGGGATGTTCTAGTTTTTAACACATTGAACCAGTCTATCTAATTACTCAGGATGGGACTGTAGAAATTCAAATTTAGACATTTGAATTTTGTTTTTTTTATATGGTCAATGATATCAAATGCCTAGAATGAGCTAGGAGTAGAGGATGGGAGTTCATCATTTTGATTTTTGAAAGGGGGAGGACTGGACTACAAATTTGAAGTAGAAGGCATAGGGGCATTTGGGGTACTTACCTTTCTCACAATCACTAGGTCCTTTGGCTAGAAAGGAAGAGTGGATCCCCACTTAACAATTGAAACTATTGGTTGAGGTCATTCCTCTAATTTCTCCTTATCAGCTTGTTGAGCTGATTGATTCTTAGACTAGGTGAATACAACATATGACCCCTCATCTACATTGCCTTCTCTTCTAGGTTCATCCTAATAGTTTAGGAAACTAATGTGGGAGTCACTAGCTGATTCTTCTTGATCCTCCATGAAGAGACCAACATCATTTTCTTGATCAAACTCAGGTTGGAAAGAGAAATCATGTTTAGTTTCTAAATATCCAACCGCTGATTTGGTTGGAGGTGCTTCAAGGGTGAGGTTCCTCTATGGGGGAGTAAGACGATTTGGCTGGCCTTGATTCCTAGTAGCATTACCTTAGTATGCCTAATTTTGAAATTTCCTCCTTAGCATATCCAAATTAGGAGAAGTAGACATAACTTGGGCCATTTATCTTATGAGGACCAGCAATTCATTTGCTAGCTTTTGCACCATTGGATCAGTGGTGGCTGAAGGGGAGTATTTAGAAGAAGGAGAAGATTTACCTCTATTTGGATCTCTTCTTATCTTTCTAGCCAAGATAAGGTCATTTTCTACCTCAATAGCCAAGTCTTGAGCAAAAATAAGGTCTATGTGTCTGGCCCATCTCAGCAAGAAACTCACTTTAGGTAGCTATGAGTTGATGAAGAAGCATTTAAGGTTTTGAGGTGTTGGCTAGGCGACCATGGGAATCTTGTGCCTCAGCTTGTCGAACCTGGAAATAAAATCCCTCATAGGCTCATGGGGATCCTTCTTCATCTATGTGAGCTGGGCTAGCAAGGCATGTGCATCTTCTACAAGCTTGAACCTAGCTTCAAATCTATCTTTTAGAGTGTCCCAATTAGTCACTAATCCTGCCTGTAGGTGGTAGAACCAGTCTACAATAGCACCTTGTAGTGTCTCCATGAATAGCTTGTCTATTATGTCTTCAAATTACACCCCTATTACACCATATGCTATGCTAAAAGCTGTAATGTGTTCATCCGGATGAACCTTTCCATCACTAAAGAATTTGGGGAAATTCTTCCTTGAACTACGTGGAAGCTCATGTAGAGGTGGCTTCAAATTCAATGGATCAAAAGAGTTACCCCAAGGGCCTTGAGCCATGATTTGATTATGTAGAAGTGGGATCACAAATCTAGGTGGAGAATGGATAGGCAAAGCTCTACTAGTAGTAGACAAAGAAGCTTTGCCTTGTGGTAGTGACCTGGTAGGGCTAGGAGGAAGACTCCTAGTTCGTTGAAGGTGAGGTTGTGGAGGAAACAAATCAAAATTACTCTGCCACACCAACTCAAAAGTAGGGTCAATAACACCTTGAGATTTCTAGCTTCTTGTATAACATTGAGTTTCTAGATTGTAGAACAAAAATGGAAAAGACTAGGATCTACTTCAGCTTGAAGCTTGAGAATACAAACTATGCACTCTTCCCAATAGCTCTGGTTTTATAGACCAGATAATATAACATAGATGGAGGGAGATGGTAAGGCTATAATGATTATGGGTAAGACATGGAACAAAGTTACTAGAGTCTGTAATATAATGGATAAGGGAAGGAACTACTTTAATCTAAAACTTGAGGCTTCAGACTACACATTCATCTCGCACGGAGTCACCAAAAAGTATTGGGTGAATATTTTGTCAATCAACATACTAATCAACAAAATAGGTCTGATCAACTACAGTAGGAAGATTGGTCAGCTAGGTGTGTAGCTTTACTACATCAACTAGAGACAAAACTCTCCTCTCATCAAGGGGAGGTTCCCTATAGATATGTAGGAGCTATATATAATATAAATATGCAGAAAATAACACCTGAGGGTAGAATAATCCATCCATATCTCTTCTTTCAGAGATGATGCTCATAAACAAAGGAGAAAATCTTGGTGGAAACACTAAAGGCACTTCTCTTCTTTTGGAAGTGTTCTTGTAGGAAACAATAGGAGTTTCTTTCAGGTAGTGAAAGTAACCAGTAACCAAAGGGCGTAGTAACAATAGGATGAAATAGAACACAAAGTTTCCACCTCAACTGCCCAAAGAGTATATCACAAAGGATAATGGGGGCACAAAGTCATCCCAAAATCCTCAACATAAAAAGAAAAGAAAAACACAGATTGAAAACAATTGTGAAAGCACAAAGTCTTCCCACAGTTGGTTTTAGGACACTTTCCTATTACTTTCACTAATTTTGCTTACCAAATTAAATGAATAAGAACACCTTCAGAAGATATATGTAAGAATGATCTTCTAAAATTATACAAGCCAAAATAGCACAAAGTTTGTAAACAACCTACTTTCTTATTCAAATAAAAATGAAAATGAAATTACAATCTGAGCTCAAAGTCTCAGTCTTCTTCTTTTAAAATGGGTAGAGTTTTGCTCTTGTAAAAATGAAAAGTCTCCTTTACAAATGAGAGATATTACAATCTTATAACAACTATGTAAGGATTGGTGCTTTTTCCCATGGGATGGCCCATGCTATAGTCAATGTCTTCAATGCACCTTCAGTCCTATCTAGAGAGACCATGCTGAGAATAGTGCACTACCATAACTATGGCATGTCCCTTCATCTAATATGTCTCTTCTTTGGTATGGACTATTTGGTCCTTTCCATTGATCTTCTCTTCCCTATAGCAATTTAAATCTTTAGGCTCTCTTTTCATTGAATCACTTGGTTCTTCCTTTAAGTTTCGTGCTCTATTTGAATTTCCATGGATTTTCCATTACTTTAAATTTGATGTCTGAGGGGCTATCAATGGTCACTAGCTGCTTGAACCATGTTGAACCTTTGAACCAATGAACCTATGAAAGTTCGTTGGTTCATTTTGTCTCTTTTATTCTATCACTTCTTGGTTTAATCGCTTCTTCACTCAGTTGAACTGTTTATTGAGCCACTTGTTTGCTACTTTTTCCTTGACTGAGGCTGCCTTTGAACTTTTGAACCTATGAACCATTAAACTTTGAACTCTTTTAGTTTAAAGTTGAATTGGTTCATTGGCTCATTCTGTGTCTCACTGAATCATTGCTTCCTAAGATCTTTGATCTTTATCATGCTTGGTTGAACCTTTGAACCTATGAACTCATTGAACCAATTGGTTTAATGGTTCAATCGGTTCATTCTTCAAAGCTCTTTATGTCTAGGTCTTTGAGGATTTCTTTTTGTGTCTTTGTTTAGCCTTTGGAACATCCCAAATGGAAGGTGTCCCTTTGGGTCCTTGGAAAAGTTCCTTTTTCTGACATCAGGTGCCCCCCTGCAAGGGTACTTATCTTTTAGGATGTTCGGGTAGACTTTAGGCTTCAAATTCCCCAGTGGGCTTTTGGCTTCTTTGGTGGGCTTTTGGCTCTCGAGATTTTTCCATCGGGCTTTTCCTTCAGAAAAAAAGTCTAAAGGAATTCCTTTAGACAAAAAGTCTGAAATAAAGCTTCTTTTCCTTAGCCATTTGTTCCTTTCAATCTCTTCGGGCTTTCTTTACTTAATCATTACCATTAGACAAAAAAGTTTGAAATAATTGTTCCTTTTTCCCCTTTGAACAAATCCAAAGGAATTCTATCTTTTCTTTGACCTTTGAACCATTGTTGCCTACCCTCTATAAGGGCACTTGTCTTTTTCACTTTGGGGTAGCCCCTTAAACCTACCGATTGAACCAACTTTGGTTCAATGGTTTAATCGGCTCATTCTTTATTATTTGGATAAGTCTTTTTGATCTTTTGCACCAAGCACATTAAACCAACTTGGTCGTTGAACCTGTTGAACCTTTGAACCAAAGTGGTTTAAAGTTCAATGGTTCAAGCCTTTGTTCTTTATCATTTTCCAATTGAACTCTTTTGAGTGAACTGAGGCACTGAACCAATTTTGGAAATGACTAAGTGTTAGAAATTTGTTCTTTTGACTGAACTCACCTACAAAAGCTTTTCAACCTATTGAACCTGTGAATCCCTTTATGGAAAAAGATTGAAAAATGATGAATTTGAAAGCTCAGAACAAATTTTGAGAAGGGAAGAGAGAAATTTTGGTCTATACAAGGCCAAAATATTCCATAGGTTGTCTAAAAAATGAGTGGCATTTTTTGGGGACAACATGACCAACTCAAGCTGCCCAAAAATATCATGTCATAAACCTCAATAGTCCTCCATTTTTAATGATATTATAGCCACAACCTTAGGAATAGTTTTCCTCCACATTCATATGGGACCTTGAACACTTTTGGAGTTATTTTATCATAGAAGGTGATTTTAAATACAACATCTTACTTGGATGCTCTTGGATCCATTCTATGAGTTGTGTTCCATCCACATTACATCGATGTGTCAAGTTCAAACATGAGGGTTAGGTCATCACCATATAAGCCGACCCTAGTCCTTTTACATCTTACAACATGACATATTGCCCCAATAATTTTCTTTGTCCTTGCTCATCCACCTCACCACAAACCAACAAAAACTCTACCCTTAGCATTGATAAAGCTTCAACTATCTCATTTATCCCTTCTTCTCAAATCATCATAGAGGGCCCCTTAAAACCTATGTTCCAACATCTCTCATTGGGAGAGTATCATATTTTGGCCTTGGATGCCTTTCCTACTCCTCAAGATTATGGGAACCTTGACCATGACCCTAATTGTGATCTTATTATAATAACCATCATTATTTTTTGGATCCCTAACCACCAAACCAATTTTATGTATGGGGGACTTGATCATCTACTTCTCACTTCCTCCACCATCTTTTATATCTAATTATTTACTTCTAATTTATCCTATTTGGACAAACCAAAATTTTCCAATAATATCTCCATAAGTACACCTAGAAAGGGATTCAACCTTGATCATTATGAATAGGGACCCTATGTGTTACCTTCAATCAAAACCCATAAATCTCATGAGCTATTTGGCCTTGGGTTCATACCACTATAAGAACCCATTGATTCATGTAAACTCATCACCACCATTAAGGAAGACATCCCATCCTCACTAACCCCACCTCTTTAGAATTCTAAGGATTTTAAAATCATTCTTCCTAATGTTTTTTAGTCAATATCATTAGTTTAGGCCCCCTGACCTATCAAAAGGATGGCCAAACTAAAATATTTCCTTTGATTTATATTGAAATGGTAGAAAATGATTCTCCTACCATCAACACCATCCAACATTAGGATGATGATTCCATTCTCACCTATCTTGGTGTGAGGGATTCTTCTATCCATAAATCCCTTCCTCCTGAGAACCAAACCATGTTGAATGAATCCACTATCAATGTCAACTTGGGTACTCAAGATAACCCTCACATTGTAAATATCAGTAAATCCTTAGATTACTCAAAGTAATAGAATTACCCTTCCTTAACTCATAACAAAAACATAAAATTTTCTTGGTCCTCTCAGGATATGCCTAGGATTTATCCTTCCACAACATTGTCATGCATCTCGACGCTAAGCTGATTAGGCAAAATCTTCATAGGATACACCCTCATATTTCCCTTCTAATCAAATAATATCTTCAACACCTCTCATATATCAATTTCATTCAACCCATTACCAAACCCATGGGGGGGGACTTCATCTTTATATTGACTTTCATGACCTCAAACTTGCTTATCTAAAGGATGAATTCTCTTTGCCTAGAGTAGACCAAATTATTGATCTTACATCTGGACATGAGATGTTATCCCTCATGAATGTTTTATCAAGATATAATTAGATCTTGAATGCACAAAATACCAACATAAGACTTCTTTCATCACCCCTTTAGGAACCTTTTGCTATATGTTCATGTTATTTGGTTTGAATAATGTTAGGGAAACCTATCAGTATGCGATGACCTACATCCTCTATGATCTCATCCATAAAATCATAGAGAACTATGTAGATGACTTCATTAGGAAATAAAAATATCATAAGGATCATCTAGAAGTTTTCAATATTATCTATGAGTGATTAAACCATTTCCATGTCTGACTTAACCCTAAGAAATGTGTTTTTTGGGTTTTATTAGGAAAGCTTCTTAGATTTATCATCTCTCTTAAAGGAATCAAAGTATACCTTACCAAAGTTAGATAATCCTTGAAATGCCACCTCCTAACCACCTTAAGAAAATTCACATCTTATAGGGGAAGATCTAATCCATTTGTTACTGCATCTCTTAGTTATCAAATAGATGCCAAAGCTTTCATCATCTTCTCAAAAAAGATACATATTTTAAGTGGACTAAAGACTTACAACAAGCCTTTGATTTACTAAAAGAGTACCTCCTTTCTCCACCCATTCTTACCCCTCCTAAATAAGACTGACCCTTATATATTTATATATCCACCACTGACCATTCCTTAGGGGCAATGCTTGCTCACCATGATGAACAAAATAAAGATCAAGTTATATAATATATAAGTTAAACACTTATAAAGTATGAAACTTGGTACACCCACACTAAGAAGCTTTACCTCACCTTAGTCTTTATGGCTACCAAACTTTGTCATTACCTCCTCAACCATAAAAACTTCATCATCACTAACACTGACCTAGTCAAGTATATGCATTCTAAACCATACCAAAACTAGCATATGGTTAAGTGGCTCATGCTCCTAGCTAAGTTTGACCTTGAGTTACTATAGAAAAAGTTAATTAAAGTGCAAGTTATTGTTTATCAATTAGTTGAAGCTCCTTTTCTAGACAACCAACCATTTCTTCTTATGTTTCCAGATGAGTCCATCATGACTCTTTCTCAATAAGACATCACCTACCAAATTACCATGTTTTTTGATGGATTAAAGTGCCAACATGATGGGGGTGATAGAGTTATTCTCATTCCCCTTGATGGTGAACCTCTTCCTCTCTCTTTCAAACTTGATTTTGAGTGTACTAATAATATGGCTGAGTATGAAGCCCTAGTAATATGTCTCTAAACCACTCTATCCTTGGGAGTTAAGATGATTAGTGTCTTTGGTGATTCTTAGCTTGTGATCAAATAGGTTAATAGATCTTACCAATGTAAGAATGATGTCTTTAAAAGTAAAAATAACTAGTAGATATACTCTTAACATCATCTAATCATTACCTTATCTAATCTATTGCACAATCTACCAACAAGTTCATAGATATAATGGCTTCCCTAGCTTCCTAGATCTGATATCAACCTTTTAATTCCAAACTCTTTGTCACCATTCATCATTTTATCTCACCCTCTTATATCCAATCTAACCTCCCTACCATTTTTAATGTGGATGAATCTCCATCAGATGTTTGGTATGAGTAAACCTTTAACTACCTAAACCTTGGCATAATTCTTCCCAACCTATCTAGGAATTCCCAAAGAGCCTTTGTTCAATGTACCTCTAATTATACCATAGTAGGGGGAATCCTTCTCCATTGCCTATGAAGCCATGAAGCTTCCCATGCTATCAAGGAAATTCATGAAAAAATCAATGGGGGACACTTTAGTGGTTTAGCTATCGCTAAACTATCCTTCACCTTGGCTACTATTGGCTCACCCTTAACCAAGACTATTGTGAATGTGAATATGTGTGTTAAATTTCAACAATATGCCAATTTACATCACACATTAGCCCATGGCCTACAAGTATACAAGGATTTTTGGCCCTTCTCATATTGGGGACTATATCTTGTTGTAGAAATCAATCCTCATTCTTCACAGTGGTACCACTCCATCATCATTGCCATCAAGTATTTCACCAAGTGGGTGGAGGCTATTCCTCTCATCTTAACCAAAGCTAACAAGATAGTCAATTTCATCAATAATCATATCATTTATCATTTTAGTGTTCCCAATAAGATCATAATTGATAATGGTAAATATTTTAAAAAAATAAGTCTAAGGTCTTTGTGATGCATTTGGCATCAAGTTAAGCTTTTCCTTGCCTAGTCATCCACAAGCAAATGGATAGGTGAAATCCTCTAACAAAAACCTTAAAATTTTTTTAACCAAAATGGTTAATGATTCTATTCAATATTGGAACTTACACATCCCCTTTAATCTATGGGCTTATCACACTAACATTCAAACCTCTAGGGTGATATGCCTTTCTCTCTAGTCTTTGTTGTAGAGGCAGTCTTACCTCTCAAGGTTTAGATTCCCTTTCTTCACATATCCTTGAAATTTATCATTTTTGAGAGTGAATATCATCAAGAGAATCTAACTCAACTTGATCTACTTGATGATCACTACTTAGTATAACTTAACCATATTATTGTCTACCAAGATTGAATCAAGCACACCTATAAAAAGCACCTAAAATAATGAGAGTTAAACATCAAAGACCTCATCTTGAAGGAAAATAAACATGTGACCAATATGGAGTAAAGAAAGTGAGGCAAGTTTTATTTTAATTATCTTAGACCCTACATCATAACCCATAAGTATAGATCAAGAGATTTTCATTTGTCCTCTCTTAAAGGCAAACCAAAACCTAAGCCTCTCAATGCTTCAAATTTGCATCCTTTCTTTTGTTAAATAGGGATCAAACTTATTTTTTTGTCTAACTTAAGCTCATCCCTTGATTTATGATGTTTTCACCTTCCTTACACTTTCATCCCATCCCATTTGAGGAAAATTGATTACAACATAAAACCATGTGATTAACTATCACAGTCATAGCCTAATCCTAAATATGGGTACCACAGCTCTACCCATGGCATGGTTCTCATGGATATTTTTCATCCCTAATCAGATAGAATCCCATGGTCATTATTTCTCAAAACCACTCCTTTCACCTATCATTAACCTCTTGTGTTGTAGGTTTTGCCCTTATAAAGGTAAACCTCTAAGCCTATATAGACTTGTCCATGTATAACTTAGAATTAAAAAAATTTGGGACAATAAAATATCACTTGGTTCAAATATATGTAGCATGCAGACTACTCCCTTGAATGACAACAATCCAAAATTTAAAATTGCTTAAAAATATAGTCTACTCTCTTGAAGGACAGCTACTAAATGAACAAATCTAAAAATTAGACTACTCCCTTGAAAGATGGCTAAGTCAAATTTGTCAAATAAATCATTTGAAGCTTCCCACATTGATAAACTTCACAAACCTATCATAAATCAAACAACAAAAGACCTTATATCAAAATAAGAAAAAAATATCCCAAGAAAGTTGTAATTAGCTTTCATATATAGTGGTTAGTATACTTCCCACATTAATCAATCTACACCTTACATTAATCATGGACTTGTCTATTATGGTTCTTAGGTCACCTATAGAAAGGGTAAACCAACCCACAATAAGCATACACTCCTATTCACATCACCTATCACCTATCTCCCCTTTATACCATCTACAAATCAAGGGACTTTGAGATTACTTGACACAATGTGATCAAGACACATTTTTATACACCAACTCATGTTAATGTAAAGCTTTCAAAGGGATTATGTTCATTAGACCAATCTAAGTTTAGTTTCGTTTAATCCTTACCAATGAATAAGTATCATACCTCCTCCTTATCTTCTCCTAATTGGTTCATGTATTCACTTAGACATATGTCTAGTGATCTTCATTTCTTCTCACACATCTAGTTTTGCTATCTAAAACTTACTATATGTGCTATCACCTACAAAATAAATATAAACTATAAACATCACATCATCATAACATTATCACCATGTATATAATAAATGACCATGACTCATAAATCATAACATAACATCCATGATCATAACCATAATCAAAACATCATCACTCTCATAATAAATAAAATAAATCACATCACATCATCACCATGTATAGAAAAATAACCATAATATAAACCATAAACATCATAAACAAAATTACATATATAATCATAAATCATGATCATATCACATCTCCATAATCATAAACCACATCACATATCAATGATCATAACCATAATAAAATCATCACATCATCATAATAACCATAACATAAACCTATCACCTAACCATTGATGATTAGTTTAACTATTGATGGTCACCTTGACCACCAATGATCACTATGGTAAGAAATAACAAGTTATTTCTACCTACCCACCCTCAACCAAATTCCACTTTCTTTGCCCCTACATGTTCACAGAGACCTCACCTATTTTTTGAACCCAACCTGACCTCTTTATCATTAGTATTTCCCATTATTTATTATAATTAGTCTATTTCCTTTTATCAAGAATTTATTTCTTCTTGAATTTATTTTTAGTATTTTTTGTTATTTGATGAAAATACTTTATATTCATTTATTTCAACATAACTATTTTAAGAGTGTGGATTGATAGCCTCCTAGTAAGCTCATGTTTCTTGGATCTACCTCATGCTAGGAAATCCACCTTGCTAATCATCTAACAACCCATTTGCATTAGTTATTTCTTATCTATAGGTAATTCTTCCCAAGATAGAGAGGAGATCTTCACAATCATCTAGATAATGTGCACACAAACAAATAGGTTCTTCTACCACCCCCTTATCACTAGTTTCTTGTTTCTTCTTTAAATAAAAATGAATGAAAATTGAGAGAAACACTCTAAACTAATTCACTTCACAATAACCTCCTTTTTACTACTTGACAACTATGGAATCATGTTTTACTTTCCATTAATTATTTTTTCCTTGTGGTGGTACTTTAAATTTTGGATTTTGAGAAGCTTGAACACCTTGCCCCATTAGAGTCTAATTAGACACACCATTGGAATACATAATCTAAATTTGTAGTTGATCATAAGGATGACACCGTGACTAATCATAGACTAGATTATTTTGAATAAGACAATGGCATTTATAAACCTAATAATATTTAGGCTATAGTTACTATAAGGCTTAGCATGGGTGATTAACCCTTGACCTTGGAAGTTGCTTTGGAAATGAGGTCTATTGGCCTAATTAAATTAGTTTTAGGGCTAATAAGGAATGTAGTTTTGAGTTTGCTTCCTTTTAATGCTAAAAATATCATTTCCAAAGATTTGTATAAGACTCTTGACTTCATGTAAGTTATTATGAAATATCCCAAACTAAATTTGGATGCAAATTCTTTTCAAAACTGATTTCAAGTACTTGCAGGGATTCAGTTAAATAGAACAACCATATCCAATGATAAAATAATACAATGATATAAATCTGAACACAATTGCAAATATAGTCCAGATATCATAAAATAATACAAATATGGTCTCCAAACCAAATTATTCTAGCAATCTAACAAATTGGAATAAAAAACCTGGATCTGTGTGGCTCGAGCTGTTGTGTCCAAAAGACACAGTCACCGATGTCAGTTATTCTACCGACATCAGTCGATACACTGCTATCATTAGTTTCTTGGTGGTGATCTCTGCCTGCTAGTGACTATCTTCCTGCCAATGTCAATCACTGATCAGCCGATGTCAGTCTGCCTGTCGATGTCAGCCTCTGTACTACCCTATGGCTTGAACTACGAACTGTGCCCTACTTCACTTTTCTGAATCCACTGGTACGACTTGGTACTGATCTGTGCAGATTCCATACAACACTTGATCTAAAGATCTCTCTCTCTCTCTCTATATATATATATATAAATCAAATCTAATGAAATAAATACCTGGAAACCTCTGTAGCTGTTGAACTCTTGATATATCTAGTGAATGACCCCTGAAGCCCCAGATCTGATCAATAAGCACAATATGAATTCCATCATGAATCCACCCTTGAAAAGAGCTAGGTTCTCATCCAACTCTTCTCCAATCTGCTGAAGGTTTGCATCCTCAAATATTTTAGCTGAATCACAGATTCAAGCTTCACAATACTCAGAATATTTTAGCAACAAAGATATCCAAAATGCTTTGCCCTCAACTTCTTTTAAAGGCTCCCAGGAAACTTCTAGAAGAAGCTAACTTATTTAATATTTTAATTCCATATTAATTAAAATTAATTAATTAAAGTCATCCTTTCGAAGTAATATTAATTTTTGGACAACTTAAATTAATTAAATTAATTAAGTTATTTTATCATAGATTTGGGGACATTACAGTCCTCCCTTCCTGGAGATTGCTTATCCTCAAGAAATTCACCCCTGATACCCAACACCAACTACCAGGATCTCATATCATTCTCAGAAATTTGCAAACTCTACTATCTGAAACACTATGCTGTAAAGTATCTGTGAATAAATTATCCTTATTTCTCCTAGAGAGTAATGCGATAATTCTCAATATGTAATTAACAAACTCAACATCACATACCTTAGTCCTCACAAAAGACCGCTACGCTACTCTAATTATCATACTCTCCAAATCCCCCATCTGAATACTAAGCTACGAAATCCATTTGATACCACCAAACTTCTCATCCCATGGTATCAAACCATCCCATAACTAATGACAAACACTTATAGTGTAATGTCGATAAAATGTGCCACTCTCAATCAGAGGCTCAGACTGTAATCTAGAAGAAACTAACTGCAACTGATCACTAACCAAGCCCGAACCAACTACTACCTCTAAAGACACCTCCAAAGGAGTAGTATCATAAATAGGAACCAAACCAACTGTTGTCTCACTAACATCACAACTGATCCCTGATACAACCTCATGTGTCGAAGCTTCTAACTGTGCCTGATACTCTCTCTCAACATAGTCATGAATGCTCACCTCTTGATCAACTGTACTATCCTCAAACATGACAATATCCTCAACTATTGTAACTTCATTTAGACCAACTGTACTGGAATCACTATCTATATAAATCATGCAATCTAGTGTGCTATGAGTCTCTAGAGTTATTTCTTCTTTAGGATTCCCACATGATGACTGATTTTTGTTTTTCCTAGGCTGCAACTCAAATGATAACACATCTTCATGCCTTTCTACTGCATACCCTGCAAGTGACTGATCCATTATGGTTTTTTTATCATAAACATGGATAAGTTGACACAAATATTCTTTCTCACATGAAAACATATCATCAACTCTGGCATGGTATTCCTTTTTTGCAAGCTCAGTCTTATGACAATTTTTTGGATGCATGTCAATGTAATCTTTGAAAGGAAAGTTCTCCCTAACATATTGAGGAAGAGTATTATACTCCTCAAGTATGCTAATTACTTCTGTTTTTCTGTCTAGTGGTAATGGATCCTTTCTAGAAGAAGATGATGATCCACTAGCATGTCCAAATTTCCTTGACATAGAATCATTGAACTGTTGCAATTAAAGCTTAAATTTTTGTTGTGACTATTCAAATTCTTTCCATAGGGTTATATCTCTTAACCATTTTGCCATAATGAACTACCAAGCTAACCAACTAAAACTAATATGAAAGAGCAAAAATTGACCTTGTACTGCAAAAAAATAACATGCACGCGAAATCCCAACAGGCTGGCAAAATCAAGGCTCTGATACCACTGAAATATCCTAAACTAAATTTGGATGCAAATTCTTTTCAAAACTAATTTCAACTACTTGCAGGGATTTAGTCAAATGGAACAACCATATCCAATGATAAAACAAGACAATGATATAAATCTGAATGCAATTGCAAATACAGTCCAGATATCATAAAATAATACAAATATGGTCTCTAAACCAAATTATTCTAGAAAACTAACAAATTGAAATAAAAAACCTAGATCTATGTGGCTCGGGCTGCTATGTCCAAAAGACATAGTCACCGACATCGATTATTCTACCGACATTGGTTGATACACTGCCATTGTCAGTTTCCTGGTGGTGATCTCTACCTGCTGGTGACTGTCTTCCTACTGATGTCAGTCACTGATTAGCTGATGTCAGTCTACCTACTGATGTCAGCCTCTATACTACTCTACAGCCTAAACTGTGAACTGTGCCCTTCTTCACTTTTCTAAATCTGTTGGTATGGCCTGGTACTAATTTGTGTGGATTCTATACAACACCTGATCTGAAGATCTATATATATATATATATATATATAAATCAAATCTAATGAAATAAATACTTGGAAACCTCTGTAGATGCTGAACTCTTGATATATCTAGTGAATGACCCCTGAAGCCCCAGATCTGATCAATAAGCACAATATGAATTCCATCACGAATCCACCCCTAAAAAGAGCTAGGTTCTCATCCAACTCTTCTCCAATCTGTTGAAGGTTTGCGTCCTCATATATTTTAGCTGAATCATAGATTCAAGCTTTACAATACTTAGAATATTTTAGCAACAAAAGATATCCAAAATTCTTTGCCCTCAACTTCTTTTAAAGGCTCCCAGGAAACTTCTAGAAGAAGCTAACTTATTTAATATTTTAATTCCATATTAATTAAAATTAATTAATTAAAGTCATCCTTTTGAAGTAATATTAATTTTTGGACAACTTAAATTAATTAAGTTATTTTATCATAAATTTGGGGACATTACATATTAAGAGGGATAAAGATAACCTTTTTTGGTTGTTTGGTAAAGGAATATGAGATAATGTGGGTAATGCAAGAGGTGTAGAAGGAGTAAGGAGATGCAATTTTAGAAATAAATGAATAGGAGGCCTTAGATAAATATTACCATCTTGGATGAGACAATTCTTATCCCTTATTTATACTTCATATTTGTATTTCCCCCATTGATTAGATCATTACTAATATATCACTATTCAAATCCCTCAATTAGTATAAGAAGTCATAATTTATAGTGGCTGGCTTGACTATGGTTAGGATCTTATCTCAAGTCTTTTGAAAATTATAGTTTAAATCAATCATGATTTCTTAGGGAGCCCTCTTTATAGTAGTAAATTTCTCCACCAAGGATAAGTGATCACTCTTATCCTCAAAATGCTTGCAAAATTATTATCCCAATTCATCCCAAGTAGAAATATAATTATGTTTCAAACCTCTATACCACTGAAGAAACTTCTCTTTGAATGAAGTAGATAGTAATTTAATTGCCACATTCTATTGTATCACATGATATATATAACATATATTATCAATGTCTCTTATATTCTCAATAGGAGTGGTATAATCCTCTATAGTGAAATGTGGAATGTCTTTAATGGAAACAACAAAGATATCATCATATTTATGTAGGTTAAGGGGTATACCACCATTGAAAGGAAAAAAAACATGATTTCTAGGCACTACCATCTTGAAAATTAGAGATATATATAAAATTTATATAGAT
The DNA here is from genome assembly GCA_037957365.1 of Torreya grandis. Taxonomy (NCBI): domain Eukaryota; kingdom Viridiplantae; phylum Streptophyta; class Pinopsida; order Cupressales; family Taxaceae; genus Torreya; species Torreya grandis. Next base: position 676,517 of record JARHVA010006328.1, read on the forward strand.
AAATTTGTAGTAAAAGACCTTTTAGTATAATGATGTGTAGAATCAAATCTCTTTTTCTTAGATGAATGATAAGGAAATTATACAAACTCAAAAGGAGTAACCCTTAGCATAGGATCTTGAATTTACCTTTGGAATGAAAACTAGACACTAATCTTGTAACTAAGATGTTTGAAAGATTCTTGGAGTCACCAAATGCTAAATGTAGATTCTATATTAGCTACAAGTATGTCAAGACCAACACCAATCTTCATTAATTTTATTTAATTTTGGTCCCAATGGGTGTGCCAAAAACTATTGTCACATTGAGTTGTACCCTTTTAGGAGGTGATTTAGGTCTCCTCACTCAATTAACAGAATGAGAACTCTTTAAGGCTATGGATGGCCTATGACTAAAGAGAACCTCTATAGAGGGTTGGATCCCTTGATGCTACACCCATACTAACACTAAACTTGATCAATTTTCAAGGAAAAGGGAGAAAGCAAGTATGAAAGAAATGACTAAAGGGGAGATGAACCAAATTATAATTAACCTATACTTGTTTATGATTGTAATATGGATGAAAACAAGATTGAAATCTGATTTCACAACTCTAGACAATATTTCCAACATAAGTGTTTCAATATGGAGGCTATAGCTAATGTATCAATCAATAAAGATATTCAACATGTCTAAGAGAAGACACTAGTGAAGATTTACACACTTAATCTTTTAAAAACTACTTGATACACACCATATGACCAGAAAGAAGATGAATTACTCATACAAAGGTAAGAATGAAGAGTATAAATGTAAGGAAGTTGAACACTATCACTACCATTCATCAATAATTCATCATGAGAACACTAGATGCAAGATGGAGAAGGCATAAATCAACTTTTATTCGCTTCAAAAGATAGAATCAATATCTATTTTTGTAGGGATACACCATAAAAAATTAAATGATCATTTTAACTTCACTTTTAAGATTACAAAGAAGAGAATAGAGAGGATAGAGATAAGGAGGATGTGTAGGAATAGTATGATGGCTCTCATCTAATCATGAGATTAGTTCAAACATCAATTAAATGTAATAAAATGATCATATAATCCTATACTAAATGATTTGGACTTGTTTGATAATACTCTCTTGAAAGGTGGCGTAGGAGTTCTCCATTATCTTCGATGTATAATTATTAATCTCTTGAAATTTCCCTCCTTTATTTATTAGGGAGCTATAAATCCACACTTGAATCTAACTATTTTCAATATTATTGACACCTTATCCATGTTGGGAGTTTTCAAATGGTAACTACCTATTTTACAAATAATATTCATGACTTTGATGGTTTTGATGATCAAATGGGACATCAAATTTAGGTTAGTGTACTAATGATGTGGCACTTTTTGGGGTGGAAATATGACATAAGATCATTCACTATGGAGTCCACATCACTACTCATTTCATCTCATTTAGATCCCTAATCAGACTATGAAATATGGGCCTATTAGTTTGGCCATGTGGTGGTTTCTCATTTATCTATTGACTATGCCCATATTTTTTCACTTGGGGGCCTACCACTTCTATACAGTAGTCCACCATTGACACTTTGGTTTCCTATCTTCATGCACTTCACTCAGCTATGAGTCTTTAGAAATTTTATTGTCATAACTTCTATCTATGACGTGGTCTCCATAAATTTTGTATTCTTTCATTCCTAACTCTTTTTTGAAATTATTGTAAATTTTGTTTTCATAAAATGGTCTACAGAACTTTTGTTTAGGCTAAAAATTCTAACCACTATTTGCAACATTTTTTTCAAAGACAAAAACACTTAGAAAATTATTGTAAAGATTTATTTAGGATTTTTGTAGGCTTCAAAACATTTTTTTTGACTTAGTATTTCCAATATTTATATTCAAAAAAATTCTAACTAGTCTCAAATAATTTTCCCGAAGACCTAAATACTTGAACAATCCCTAGTGAAGTCTTGAGAACTTTTATTTAGATAAAAAGTTTTGACTATTTTTTTGCTAAAAAGTAAAAAATTTGACTCTTTTGGAAATTCACTAAGTCCTTTTCCTTATAAGTCATTCATGTCAAAACATGTAAATACTAATACCTTAAAGCATGAATTATTAGTTCCTTTTCTACCTTAGCCCTTTTTGCCAAACTTCAACAGAACTTTGAAAACCCTATTAGTAATCCTAAAGTATTGAACTAAATTTGAATGCTATTATTCCATGGTGACCAAAAATGGTGACCATAACCTTAATCTTATTTTTTTGAATTAGTACGTTAGTATGGGTAGCTTTTTTTTTCATTTGAGTTTGATTAGTTGGTTTTTCAGTCAAGGATTTCATTAGAAGATCACATTGCTCAATGATTTGAGTAAGTTCATGAATTATGATATTTGATTTAATATTATTCATGTCTTATAATATACTATATCCTAGTTTTCTTTGGAATAGTTAGGCCTCCATCAAGAATTCTTGAGGGTTTGGAGGTGGTGGGTCATTCCTAATATTATGATCTAGTGAGTTTACACCATTATTTAGAGATGTAGACATGGTGAGGGGTTATCAAAATGACCTATTCCTAAGGAAATAATTACTCCATTTAAATATTTTAAATGCCTATACCTCATTAACACTTTCCTCTAATCATTTCCTTCATATCTTAAAAACTCCATGATTTTTAATACCATGAGAGTACTAGAGCTCATACCCATGTTGGATGATTCTATCTATTTCATAACCACATTGTATTCTTCAATTTATCTTTAGAAGATGTTATAGGCACTAAAAAACTCTATGTAGTTAAGCTCACCATGTTGGGTTGTGTTATGCACATGACATCAATTTGGAAGGGATATCTCACAAATGTTAATTTCAAACAACTTATTTGGGGAAGGTTTTGATTAATTGTGAGGATGGTAGTTTCTATTTTACCTTTGGTATGTAAATTTATTTTTTGAAATTTAAAAATTGGAGTGGCCCATCTACCTTTACAGGACAAAGAATTCAATACTTAGATTTTCTACCATCTATTAGATGTCATCCAATTCATTTTTTATTGACTCCTAGGGTATGGATTGTACATCATTCATAGTTACTAGTGTGTCTTGGTGATACTACTAGGGAACCATCTCATTATTCATTGGGATAATAAAACCTATCTCAAATTAAACTAATTAGTTATAGGTAGTGGTTGAGATAGAGGCATGTTCTAATTTACATTGGGAATGAGGTTTAGAGCTAGCATATTTGGTAGGACATTAATAATGGGATCCATCATTTAACCTTGGGGGTTAAATTATATATCAACCTATATGGCCTTTGTATAATCTAGGGGTAGGTCTATTATGAGGGGGTCTCACATTAAGAACATGGTAGTCCATGGGTCTAAGGATTTCTTATACATTTTAAGGGCTAATTGGGCATTTAGTTGATAGAGAATGGTGACCTAGTTATACATTTTCTGAAACCTAGCATTGAAATTTATAATGGGTTCATTTGGTTATCTTTTGATGTAGGAAAATTGTTGGTAGAGGATGACAAGGTTGAAAAATTACCTAAACTGAGCAGTAAAGGTATTGCTAAACTATTTCCACCTTATAATGGATTTATCAAGGAGGTTAAGGAACCATTCATATGTCGAATCCATAAAAGTGAATGGGAATAGCCTATAAGAAACATATTCATGTTTTATATTTAGATAACTTAAGGTAGTTTTATTAGAGGTTACATATTTTTTATTAGGTGTGAAATGTGGAAGGTACCTTTCGAGCTTCTAGGGGAAGTCATGAATGACTCTAAGAATGTTGATAGTTAACCCAACTAACCAAGCCACAAGGGGGGCATTATGGGTGGTCTATTTGGGGGAGATTGGGAGGATGAGCTAATTTGAACAACTATGGGTCTAGGTCTATTTCCACCAAATAGGACTCTCCTATGAAATTTTAAGGGTGAAATGATCAATATACATTAGTAAGACCTAGATCAGGTGATTCAAGGAGCAGGTTCAAAATTGTTGAAGGGTAAATTGGTGGTTAAAAATTATTTACAAGGTCTTCCTTTCAATTTGTAGATATTTTGCACTTAAAAAAATGTTATTTCAAGGCCTAGGTTATTATAAATAGTTACTTCAAGCCCTCCTTCTAGTGTCAAATGTTGTTTTGTGTGTTTGGAGTACATAACAATGGATAAAACATAAAGGAGGAAAAATAAGATGAACTTAATTAAATATTATTTTAAGGCCTAAATTATTTATAATAATTACTCTCAAACACCCTCCTTTTAGTGCTAACTATTATCGTACCCAATATCCTTATGTCTAAAGGCACTCATGATATTGAGTGTTTTAGAGGGGGAAGTGGGGAAAATGCATGAGATATATATATCCCCTCATTAATTTTAGGACTGATGTTAGTTTAATCTAAGGACTGAGTAGTTTAACCTCACTTTACTTAGAGAGTAGTAGTTATTACCATTAGAGGCTAAATATATGTGTAGTTACACTTAGATTACATTACCATCTAGATGAAGTGCTTACTTGATAGTATAACTATGTTAAACTTCATTGATTTTATAAAATAGGGGGAAAAGTCTTACTTATAAAATAAACATAAAAGGGAGAGTAGGGTAAGGCATAAAAAGGGGATTTTGATTCAAACAATGTTTATTCTTAGAGAAATTAAATGTTCCAAGTCTCAATTATAACATTACATGTTTGGTTCAATGTTAGCACAAACTTAAGCAACTTAGTGGATAAAACTCAAAAGGGACATTGAAATGAATATTTTACTTATAGGTCCTTCACAAAATGTAAACACTCAAAAGATTTTCAATAATTAACACACAAATATTTTGAAACACTTTATAACTAGAAGTACATAAAGCATAAATTATTCATAATAGATTAAATAGAACATATAGGGGGTTTGGATAGAATATATAAAATATAAATACCATATTCATCTCTACAAAATAAGCACAAAATTAATAATATTGAATAAACATTCACTTAAAACCTAGAAAAAATGGACTACACTTAATGAGTAGAGAACTAGATCAAAATAAATAAAAGCTTTCTATTGATTTAAACACAATTCCTTTACATAGATTATTGACCTTTACAAAATATTGTAGTTCAAAATATATAGAGGATGGGGATCACCTCCAATTAGTATGTCCATCCTTTCCATAATAGCCACTAAAGGTTATTATAATTTCACATATTAAAAAAATAACCAAATGATTCTCCACCTTCCTAAAAGATGCCCTAGGGGGCCCACTCAATTAATACATGGATGATTTGGAGAATATCTACCTCCCAACTACTTGGGGTATGCATCCTTAGCCACTAGCATGGTTGTCACCAAGTTAAACTCTCAGTCTAGCTTGCCCAAATTCATTGGTCGCAAAAGATCACTTTTGATTGGGCCACCAATCTTTAGTACACCTAGATTGGGGCTTCTAAGGACACTTTTACTTCTGATACATGGGTGATTCTTGTAATGAACTCAGTTGACAGTTTCAATACTATCTTGGCTCTAAATTTTGTGGATTTCATTACTTTCCTCCTCATGGCCTAGTCAAAGTGACTTAGGTGAACTCCAAACTTACCTCTACCTAATAAGGTGCCATCTGGGTGGAAGATCACAATAATGTTAACCTCCTTAAAGTAGGCCAACATCTTTTCTCTACTTTATTCTAGAGGTTCCATGAATATTTTTGCCAAGGCAAGCCACTCTTTAATTAAGTCCTCATGCTCCTAGTGTATGTCTGATAAAAGCTCAGGTATGAGATGGGCATATTTTTTAGTTTAGGAATATTACCTTGTGTATAACCATGACAATATTCTTTCACTTGTTCTCTATGAGATCAATTCTTACTAAATATTCCTACGCCCTTAGGAGTTATGCCCTGTTATCAGCCAATACTTTGACCACCTCACCTAGAGTTGAGAAAATCTACATGAGGTCATCCTTGACCTATTTGATCAATTATATAGGGAAATATCTCTTTAAATATGCTTTAAGTTACCAAAAATATTCCTTCATGTCCTCCATCATATTTTTAGATAGGTCATGTTTGGCTTAGAACATAGAGACTAGGTCCTCAAATACTCTTTATTTTCCTAGACCAGAGGGTTTCCTTCTCAAATGAAATTTTACATGAGGATCCTCTTCATGTTCCCTAATGTCATATATAAATCCCACTAAAATTATTGATCACCTTACACAATCATATTGGGTGCCTATGACACCATGTCTACTCTTAGGGTAGAAGTGAGTACTAGTTGGGTGGTAGAGACAAAGGTGATAGGTGGAGGCCTAGGTAGAGGAGGAGTGGATGAGGTAGAGGGAATGGAGGATGAGATAAATGAAGTAGGAATCATGGGGGTGAAAGGAGGTAGGATGAAAGGGGAATCCCATGGGAACATCTAGGCCTACCATTAATTTTGGGTCAAATTAACTTATGAGGAAATGATGTCAGGGAAAGAGGCATTAATTAGGAAGAAAGAAATTAGATGATTAAATTTAAAACCCTAAATTCCTAAGATAATAGAAAAGGGATGTCTGAGAATGATATGGTGAGCAATTGGGGGATGAAAACATGGAACTACCTTTTACTTATTCCTAGGCCTCTTGATTGAACCAACTTGTACTACTGTGATGGAAGGATCTATAGTGGAAGAGGTAGTAGGGACCAACCAAGGAAATTGATAAATGATTGTAGGTTCCTATAATGTGACTAGGGCTAATTTAATTATGTATATGGGTGAAATTATTATTGGGGGTTGAGTCGATCTTACTAAATGGGTATGCCTAGAGGTGAATGGACTTACATAAGAACTAGTAGATGTACAAAGGGTTAGGAAACTTGAGATCGTAGAGGTTCAAGATGAGATACAAGAATACCTACTAATAGAATTGCTCAAGTGGAGGGAAATTAGAATGTAAGGATACTATGCATAGCCAAAGTTAGAGTCAATTGGGTAAATCATAGAGGGGGTGTAATGGGAAATAAGGGAGGCACCACTTGAGTGGGTCATTGAGGGAAAGTGAAACTAGGGGGATATAATGGGTTGTTGAGGGACTATGGGAGTAGGAGATGAGATATTCATAGATGTCTATAGATAGTTATGATTTGGGCTCAGCTCTAGGATACTAATGATGGCAAATCTTATCACTTTCATAACTAGAGGTTGATATTTCTAAGGTTGAGTCACCTAAACCTAAGTTACCTAAGCCACAAGAAGAGGTGGAGATATAATAGAGGGATAGGGAGGTAAAAATCATAGAGGAGAGGGTTTAGGGGTATAATTGGTTGGGATCCCTTGCAATATCCTCATTTCAATTTAAAGAGGAGACACCTAAACATCTCCTCTAATTTAAACTAACATAGGGGAAGTAGGGCCAGCTTCAGCTGATCACCTAGGATAAACCTATATTCATTTCTTATTATTATTTACATTAAATCTAGTGAGTACCTCCTTATCATCTACAGGGTTAAGATGGAACCCATACTCATCACTATGTTGGTGGCCATAATCGATGTTGAGGCACACTTGATATTTTCCACATAGGCCATGACAACACCATATAGGTCCCAATCTATGTATTATACCCTAACTAAGGCATATGAATATCTACTTTTAAATATTTTATATAATGGGGGTAGACTCTAGTACATATGATTCCTAATGGTGATGGGGAAATTTGGGCAAGCCTTCTACTAACAATTGATATAGTGATTGATGTTGCCCTCAAGTAGTTGATAATTAATGTCTATATATCAATAATTCAAGAGGAATTAGTTAATTATTAGTCAAATAAATCCAAAATAATTTGAAAACATAACTAATCAATCCCAATTCCTATGGTGAGCTAGGATAATCAAACATGAAATGCAATATTATAAGGATAAAAACAACACTTTTACCTCCTTTGAAGATATGCTTGAAAATTAGTCTAAAGAAGTTTGATCTTGCTTGTAGATGTAGAAGTATTTGTCGATGCTTAAGTACTTGCACGGGGAGAACCTATCTTTGTATACATTTGGTCTTGGCTTTGGCTTAGAATGAGAGAAGAAAGTGGATGAAGATTTTTGGAATCAATCTTGTGGAGTAAGTCTATATTAGGAAGCTTGATGAAATGAGAGGTGAGAGGGTTCTATTTATAGATTCCCTAAACTGATATGGATAGTTCATCTAATATTAAGATGAAGGGTTGAGGATCAATCCATAAATCCATGATTATGCCTTTGAAGTGTGTAAAATATGTCATTTAAGGCCTTTTAGAAAATGGAATCCAAATTGGAAGAAAGTGTAATCATTAGTTCTTGAGTGTGCAATAGGGGTGTAAGATTGTGTTTAATTGGCCATGTCATATGCCACTTTACCCACACTCCACTGCATTCTATTAAATTTCCCCTATGACATCACCTATGTGAGGCCATGATTCAATTTTGTATTTTTAGGAAAAGAGGTTGTTTAAAATCCATGGAATTTCCTATTAGAGGAATTATTAGGATAATTAATCAAGGTGATTAGTTGGAAATTAGAAAAAAGGTAAAGTCTATAATGTTTATTGTTTAATCAATCATTCACTTAATTAGCCTATGAATACACTTTCAAAGGGATGATTAGAATAAGGATGAATTAGATAAGATAAATGATGCAAGATGATCCATTACCCCAAGTAAGGATGTATTGCTATGATTTTGGGTTAAATTGGTAGTTTTTGGAGTAAATTAGGTCTAAATAGATAATTATATTTAAACTTGATGTGATTAAATAAAGTTGTTATGATTGAAGTTTAGACACAAAAGTGGATAAAATTAAGTGTCTACATTTTCCCCTTATTTGAGAAGGTGTTGCAAGACACTAGGCACAATAACACCTTTTTAAATATTGAAAAATTCATAAAGAATAAATTTTATAATTCTTTAATAATGATGTATTCACTCTTCTCTTTTTGCAACTTTATGAGTTAGTAAAGTTAGATTGATGCTCCAAAGGGGTGCTTGATTAAACTTGGATGCCCCTTAGAGGGAAAGATTGGGGAAAATTTTGAAATAAATGGGCCCTCAAAAAAGAGAAGAAGAAGCTAGAATGAAAAAAATTTATCATAATAATGTGCCCTAGTAGGGTGGATTTAGTCATGGGTATAAGGAGGTGCCCCAGTAGGATGAATTTGTGCATTGATCAGTCTCAATGGTTTGCCTTAGTAGGGCATATTTTCATTCTAATAAATGATGAATAGGCACTTTATGAATTGGTTAAGGGATAGTAGGTAATGAGAGCTCTTGATTTAACATTATTGATTAGACTTCCATCATCTTGATTTTTTATATAACACTATACAATATCCACCATGATATAAAAAAACCATAATGACCAGTCCACAATGTGCATAAGGAATGGGACCTAATTCCAATAAAAAATTTAAAATAATTCACTAATAATAGAAACCATGATGACATTCTTGACATATTCTCATGGATGGACTAAAGTATATCTAGATGATAAGAAGTACCAAGATGATGACCTTGCTAGTACAGTGGACTAATTTCAGGTGACAATAGAAAATGGAAACAAACAAATAATGTAAATAAATAATAAAACACAAAATGAAATAAAATTAATATAAATAATTTAGTTACTCAAATAAATTCCCCAAAAACAATAAAAAATAAGCATTAAAAATCAAACATACACAACATAAAAAAAGTATGTGATCCATTTTTGCATCTGTGAATTTAATGTGTTACTCTTGGGTACCTTCCCAATAAGCTCTATAAGAAAATTAATAGGACTAGATGGCAACCTGAATATAAGGAGGAATATAGTAAGAAGCAATGGGTGGATGAGTTGACTCCAAATGCCCCATTGTAAGTGGAAACTACCTACATATTCCTAAGTACTTTAAAACAAATGCAATTATCCTAGGGATATGGGATAGAATAAAATGATGAAAAGTAATATATTTGATTATAGAGGAAATAATAAAAATTAAACTTAAAAAATGATGAGATCATTTGGGAAATAAATAGGTAACAAGGAATGGTTAATGAAACTAGCTAAGCTAACAAGAAATGCCCTATGCATCTAAGTGCTACCTACATAGTCTATGTAGACCTCAAGTCGATGTATTTATCTTAGAAATAGGAGGGAATAAAATCATGAAATGGAAAGGGAAAATGGAAATGGTCATGATTATATAAGAATTTCCCACCTAGTAAATGTGGTAAACTGCACAACCTAGAACAATGGTAAATCCATTGGCAAATAGGATGAAAAAATAAGAAAAAAATTTGGGGCTTAATATCTCTCATGGAGATTTTAAAACCTTTTTTAATATTTTTTATTTTTAGGTTTTTTTTAGGATTATAAAAAATTTAGGGCTTTTGGCATCTGAACTCAATTGAGGATTACGAGATATAGAATGAGTTAACTCATAAAATGATAAGAGTGTGGCTTAGGTTGTTCTGAAAAAGGTGAGAGCATGGCTTAGATTGCTCTCAAAATGGATAGATAATATAAAAATAATGATCAAGATGACTTCAAAAATACTAATCATTGTGTACATAATCTAAATAAACATTAGGGTTGAAAACATGAATGCCATATGAACGGTACAAATAGCATAGGATTTAATCAAGGGGTAAAATATGTAATGTCTAAGACCATCATTCATAAAATCATGCATAAACTAGTTTGATTTGAGATACCACTTATCTTGGATGTGATGATGGTGACAAAATATAAACAATTTAATAGAGACTTTCTTTGAAGTCTAGCATCTAGAATCATCTACTATTTTGCAAGACTAGGATCAAGATCAAAGAATGGTAATATGATAAGCGAATAAGATCAATTTTGACTAATTCAATGGGAAATGAGATGAAATTAAAGTGATTTTAGGTCGTGCTCCAAGTAGGGGTCCTCATAAACAATGTCCAAGAAATTTAAATGTAGAAATCCTAGAGATACATAGTATTAATGGGCTCATCCACCTCTTCTCCATCTGGTGTGGACAAAATATATGCTCCAGATCCATAATTTATTATGAAGATGAATGGGCCTAGATAATTAGCTTCAAACTTACCCTTATTTAAATGGGTGTCATTTTTATTCTTTTGATTTCCCTTTAGAATGGGGTCTCTAAGATTAAAGTCTCTGATTAATACACTTTTTGTGGCTGCAACACAACTTATTTTTATAGTCTTGAAGATTTTACAAAGTATATACCCTATTTTCATCAAGTAAGTCTAATTATAACAACCAATGAACTTTGTCTTCCTTATCATTAATGATATTCTATAGTGAAATCCATGTGAGGGTAACTTGATCTTGATATGGATAGTAACTTTCATACCATAAATAAGGGAATATGGTGTGGCTCCTATAGGGGTGTGCGTATCAATGTGGTAAGGGTGGTAAATAGTTACATATTTTAGTAATATCCAAAATCATTAACAATATTTTTTATGATTTGAGTCAAGGTTCTGTTAGATGCTTTTTCCTGGCCATTATTTTAAGGAAAATAGGGGAGAAAAAGTTTTGTGTTATTTGGTATTTGGAATAGAGGGATTTGATACCATTATTCTTAAAGGAGATACCATTATCAAAAATGAAATTAGAGGGAATGTTATAGTGGAAAATAAGATCATTGAGGATGAACTTGGATATTTTTTTACCTATTACATAAGTGAGGGGAATGGATTCAACCCACTTAATAAAGTATTTAGTTATAGTAAGGATATGTTTATGACCATTTGATGAAGTTAGATTTGTTAGAACACAAATATATACTAATAAGGGGGGTGAATTATTATATTAATTATAATTATTCCTTTAATACTCCTAATAAAAATTAAAAAGTATATGCAGAGATCACACATACATAGATAGACACAACACTAAGTGTACATGAAAAATCCAATATGGAAAATACCATGGTGATAATAGCTGATAGAATCTACTATTCTAATCTAGCCTCACAATAAAAACCTCATTGGTTATAATTTTTAAAGGCACTGACCCTAAGGAGACACCAATCCATTAATTTAAGAGAACCTACTCTAAGGAATCACCTACTCTCTAACTGAGCACCAACTCATCTCTTTTGATGTCACCTACCAATCAAATTTTGTATGGAGATACAATTCTAGATTAAAAATTTGATTAAAAAATGAATCTAGTTATATATTATATACCTATTCTATAACTATTCATACTCTGCACTTCTTCTCTCTTCCTCACTACCTTTCTCTATCTCAATTTGACTTCATTCCTCACATCGTGTGTATCCTATATGACATATGTATGTATATGTATATATATATATATATATATATATATATATATATATATATATATATATGTGTGTCTGTGTGTGTGTGTGTGTATGTATGTATATATATATATATGTATATGTATATGTATGTATATGTGTATATATATGTATGTATATATATATGTATATATACATATATATATACACATATATATACATATATATGTATATATGTATATATATATATATATGTATATGTATATATGTATATATATATGTGTGTGTGTGTGTGTGTATGTATGTATATATTAGATCTAGGTCTCACATCTTCTCTATGTTTAGACTTGGTCGTTAACACATCACACTCCATTCTTATACTTAGTTCATATTTATTTAATGATAGGTTTCCCACTTCTTGAATTCACACACCACCATCATAATTTTCTATCTTTTACTATATTTAACATATATCAATCTCTAGTTTTGATGCACATACCACAATACACAATTTTGATCAAACATAATGATCTATATCATTATATGTGTCATATAATGCATCTTTTTTAGATGTTCCATTACTTGACCATTGAGATGAAAATATATTTAAATAAAAACCATTGATATTAAGTTTTTTGACATGATTTAATGATCATCATTCAATTTACTTAAATTTAAAATGTACCCATTAGATCAAACTCTAATAATCTTACACACTCTATCAGATATTTGTAAGCTTCCAAAATTTAATGTTTCAACTTTAAAATACTTCCAATAATCTTTGATCCAAGCTCCCACATTTTGTTATATCATCAAAATTAGCATAGACATTACCTTTTTTATCATTAAACACAGTGTACTTTATCTCATCTCACTACTTATTAATACTTTGGAACAGATATGCACTATCGATCTCCTCAAAGTAGCTCAGTCTTTAACTCACTATACATCAAAAACTTTGACCTCTTTAACTCCATGAACTCCATTGATATTTATTTCATAATCACATACTCACCATTAAATCATGTGATAAATTAATACACTCATTATATCTCTATCTAACAAGCTCCCATGAATGTGACACATATCACTAGTGTATTCACTCTCAGGTACCTTTGAAATATTAACATTATTGCATGTCATTAGATCTAAATCATGTAATTAAGTGACAACCATTTATCAATCTTAAATAATTCCTAATTTGAGGAATTAGGAAATATTAAAGTCTTTGATCACTGCTCCAAGCTGGTAATTACTAGGTCAAAGGGGCTAATTGCACAATGATGAGGAAGGATTAAGTTATTACCTATGAATGGTTACTACCTATATCTAGTCAACATAAAAATAGAAATGTTTGTGAACACCATGACTAAAAAACATAGTGTTTTACTAAAAAACACTAGTAATGGTTGAGAGCTAAAATAAATAATTTTTTGGCTCATTTCTCTTCATCTTAACCTATGTGACATACAAATGAGATGTACTTGAAAAACCCATAATGGATATTCTATCAATTGATCTTCAAATGGTCTAGAAATAGTCTCTATAAAAGCAAGAAAACTTTATATGACAATATTAAAACTTATACTGTGTAATTGTAAAACATGCTCTTTTCTCCATCAATCCTTCCTCATCCTCTGACATCAATGACATCCATAATGCCAAAAATATCATTTTTAACATCAGTGACAAACATATTGTCACCAAGATTGATATTTTTCTATGAGATCAAATACCCATGTGTAAAATGGCCATGGCATAGTGATTGGCTAAAGTAGTAGAACTAGCATAGGAATGAGATTGGCATGATTTTAGTAAGCCACACACTTTTTTACATATGCATATGCACTAGATTCCATAGTGGGCTAGTAATACCCTATACAAAGGAGTTTCTTAACAAGGACCATGCTATTAGGGTGGGCCTCATAAATCCTTTTGTATACTTATTTAAGTACTAATCTAAACATTGCCAAAGCTAAATAATGAAGTAGAGTTCCATCATATCCTCTATAATAGAGAGTGAAAACAAGAATGATAAAAAAAAATTGGAATGGAATGGATTTTGTTCTTTATGACAAAGGTTAGAAGGAATAATATTGTCATGGAGGTAGGCATATATGTCAAAGTACCAAGGTGAGCCAGGACCAACAATTTCACATACCATTTTAGATTTTGAATGTGCATGACCTAGCTATAAAAGATGTTAAATAATTAAATAGTAATAAATAGTGTGATCTATAACTGATATTAAATAACGAATGGTTACCATGTCTTTGGCAATTTTGTTACTAGATTTTAGAATCAATTCAAATTAAATATGATCAAATTTTTGGTTTAGATTGTCCACTATTTTATTATATCAAATGAGTTTTTCATATTTTGATTGGTATTAATTTATCACCTAGTTAATAATCAATTGATAATATCCATTAACATGTAGATTCTTGATGTTCCTTTGTATGACTAGATGAAGCCCTATAACAAGTGCTTTATATTATACAATATTGTTGGTACAAGTGAAACCGATATGAAATTCCTTGGGAATGAGATCCTCTTATGGAATAATGAATATAATACTAGATCATGATCCATGAGAAGTGTATGAACCATCAAAATAAATGGTCTAGTGTTGATGCACAAAATAAATGTCATTAAGGGTCATGATTGGCTCGTCAATAAAGTTGAAGATAAATAGCTTGGTATCTGACAAGGGTGCTTTAGTGTGATGATATAAAATTACCTACCCCTTAATGGAATTTTGATAAACACATTTAATTTAAAATTCACTCAATATCATGATCCATTTATCCATATGACCAATCAAGGCTACCTTAGAAAGTAGATATACTTGAGTGAGTCCACTTTAACAATGACAATGGTCTAGTTATTGAGCATGTAATGACACAAATTTTGAGATATAAATACCATGGATAAGTGGGATTTCTCAATTAAAATAAATTTATGTTCATAAGAAAATAATTTGTGATTTAGATATTATATTTCTCATTTTTTCCCTTTGATCATTATGTTATGCTAAGAGTGGCCCTAAGGCATAATTAGTTATTGAGATATAAAGAAGCAACAAATTTATAGGTGTAGGTGGAGATAAAATGGATGAATTAGCTATGTATTATTTTAGTTATTCAAAGGCATATTTATAATATGAATTCCATGATAAGGTGGTGCCTTTATTTATAATATGGGTGAAAGGATGACATGTTTACAAAATAGGAAATAAATCATTTGATAGATTATATTTTACCCTGCATGCTATGGTGTTGTTTGAGATTTAAAGGTGGATCCATTTAAATAATGGTCTTAAACTTAGATCAAATTTAATACCTTGGTAAGAGACAATAAAACTTATCAATTTTCTTGAAGTTATACTAAAGATGCATTTTTTAGGGTTAATCCTAACCTTGTATTCATAAATCCTTTCAAATATCCTTCATAATACATCTAGATGTCCTATTATAGTCTTAGATTTTCCTAATATATAACCCACATAGTCTTCAATAATGTCATACATCATGTCATGAAAAAATGATAGTCATCGCACAATAGTATGTAGCACCAACATTATTGAGGCTAAATGACATTACTTGATAATAGAATGTTCCCTATGGAGCGGTGAATGATGTCTTATGTTGGTATTTTGGTGTAATTTTAATTTTAATGTATCTTGATAAACCATTCATGATAGATAACATATCATACCCTACCATGTAATTGATAATTATATCAATATTTGGTAAAGTAAAATCATCTTTTGGGCATGCTTTAATGATATATTTGAAGTTGGTACATAATATTATTCTAGTTATCTTCTTTTTGACTAGGAGTATATTGGATATCCACTATGAGTAATAAATAGGATGAATGCACCATGACTATAGTAATTTATCCAATTCATTCTTGATAAGAATAACTATGTGAGGGTGCATCTTTCTCAATTGTTGTTTCATCAGCTTAGCATCAGGATGTACAAAAAGGTGATGTACAACTAAGGTGGGGTATAAGCCTATAATATATTAATAACACCATGAAAATATATAAAAAACTCCTTAAGGAGGGTGATAAAGACTTTGTGATCCTCTTTAGTGAGGGACAATCCAAGTTTGATCCATTTGGGATCATCAAGTTTTCCAATATTAACTTCAATGGTGTCTTCCATGAGTGGTTTAGAACCTCTTATAAAATAACAAAATAATAAAATAATATTCAACTTTATTTAGTGGGTCAACTAGTTAATTGAGTTCTCCCAATAATGAAGAGTCTAAATCCCAAGATTTGGCAAAGGCCATTTGGCAAAGTCATGTGGACAATATTCTATTAATTGATCAAATGTTTCCTATTGTTCTAAACTGATTTCAAAATGTCTTGAAGTTATTGAGATGGAAGAGGCTTGGGTTTCATTTGAGAGGGGGTGAACTTCCTCTTCCAATGGTGGTTGAAACAATTTTTCACCATGGGACTTGTCTTTATCTTTACTTTTACCCTAGTCCAAAGTGACTCAAAGAGGTTTTCACTTTGGAAATTTAATTTTTGATTTTGTTTTTGTTTTTGCTTATGATCAAGGAAGTTTACCTACCTTCGAAAATAGGAAATAGGGTCCATTGTAGTGGAAAATCCCTATTTATTATCACCAATTGACACATTATCTCTAAGGCTCATGAATTCATATATTACCTCATTATTCTAAAAATAATCCAATGGCATGTAAGATTATTTTTGGTCCCAGTCAATTAGTTGAGGGTGATGAAGGGAAAGAGGGAGATAATATGGCACAATAGAAATAATACAGATAGAATAACTAACTCATTATATATGTTATATTAAGACTTTACATCTCTATCAGTATTATTTGTGTTAGTCAATAAATTAGAAACACTCTTGAAATTAATGGGGTCACCCCTAGGTAGTTTGTGTCTAATTCCTCAAGTTCTTATATGTTTGGTGACTTATACCAACTTAATAAATCCTTGTTGTTTTAACCCCATGACTTTTCCCTTGTAGGCTTGATGATCCATTATTTGGTTTGGGATATGATACTTTATGCTTTGGTTATAAGTATACAAATCATAATTATATAGCCATGAGTCATCATAAATTATGATCTCTTATTAATCCTGAGAAGTGATATTGATAAAAATGAATGGTTATGTTTGAGGAGAATTATTCTTCTTGCACCATTCCATTTTAGGAGTTTGATTCTTAGGACTACCATATGATTTAGTTATCTTAGGAAATCTGGCTATATGAAGCACATTCCTAGTTTTATAGTACCCAAGGCCAATATCTTAAACAATGAATTGATTAGCTATTTCTATAGTTGTGATATTTGAAGTAGAAGCTAGTGTGCTTGGATCTACATAATTGGATATTAGTGGTTGTTTTATTACCTCTTTATCCTTTTTGGAAAGAGGTTTTATGTTAAAGTAATAGTTATAGCTCTCATATTATGCTTCCATATGTTTATAAAATTCATACAGCTATAGGTCACCATGAATGGTAACTTCTAGTCCATAATGAGGAAATTTCATGCACTGATGAAGGGTTGAAGGCATAAAATGCACTTTTTGGATCCATGTCCACTAAAGGAGCAAATTATATGATAATTTTAGATTGAGGACATGTCATAGAGTATCATGGGTTAGAAGACAAATGATGATAGGTAATAAAATCGTTATTTGAGATTATATTTTCTCATTATATTAATTTTTAATGGTAATGGTATCTGGCTATCGATCAGCTAATGTGTAACCCAAAAGTTTGACTAGCTTCAATGTTACACTATTGAGCCCTGAACCAGTATTTATGAGAAATATTTTAACCTTATGCCTTGAGATGATTGATTCTATGTAAAGTGGGTTGTTATGCAAAGGTCTAAGGGATGACATGTTCATTTGATCAAAAGTAAGTTATTGGCAAGGAGCCAAATGGCTCACAAGTGTTCAAATTTTCTAAAGAGAAATGCCACTTGGAACTTTGAATTAGCTTAAAATCTCACTCACTATGTTTTTATGGATATATGATGTACAAAAAAAATCTAAGATATAAATTTGCACTTGATTTTTTTGTAAATTTTACACAATATCATAAGGTTTACCATGCATAGGAGAAATTGGCCTAGTCTTTTGAGGTAGAGGACCTTGAATGGGATTTTTGGAAGAAGGAGGTGGAAGGACTTGAATGGTAACCTTTGAGTGTTGATTTATGATTGTAAAACCTTGATTCAATAGTGGGTTACTATAATTAGAATAAGGGGAATAATAGATTGAAATGGTAACTCTTGGTTGTTGATTGATGGTTGGGCCAATATGAACCAAAGGAGGATTACTAACATATGGAGGTGGAGGTCTTAGAATGGATGGAAAGGGTCTTCAGGTATTTTTGGGATTCAGATTAGGATTGATCTTAATTATGGTAATATGTTCACTTGTGATGCAACCTACAACGTTTTAATCATAAAGGACACTTTTGTAATTTACTTGGTTAGAATGAGAATCTTGACCTTCATTATATTTTTGTTATTGTTGCCTTTGATAATAATTTTGAGAAGGTATAATCTGATTGTTAGCATTATGTTATGAAAAAGGGTTTTGATATATACCTAATTTTTTATTATACATTATGGAAAAATTATCAAATTCTATCTCTCCACTTTCAAGTAAATCTTGAATAAGATGGTGAAGCTCCACACATCTATGGATAGAATGGCATGTTACCTGATGATAGTCATGAAATTTGTTCTCATTGTACCATTCCAAATTAGGTTGGTTTTTAAGAAATAGTCTTGGTACTAGCCAAATGATCATATTAGTAGAAACTATATTTTCTAGGACCTTCTCAATGGGTTCACCAAGATTGCTGAAACATCTATTACTATAATGGCCTCTTCTTAGAGGTGGCCTTCATAAATAAAGAGGTTGATTATGTGTGTTTGGTTAAATATGTGGTGGTTACACCATTTTTATGTGATGTGATTCAATCACTCCATGTCCTACAACCTTCTTATTTCTATTGAATGGATTTGGATTTTATAACATATTTACTTGTGATTGCATGGGAGCTTGCATTTGAGCCTTGATATAACTTTAATTATGAGAATAAAGATTAATTATACCTTTTTCAATAAGAGATTATTCAATTTGTATCCCCTTAGTGATAACTTCTTCAAATGTATTGGCACAAAAAAGTTTGAGATTATGAGCAATGTAAAACTATATATTTATAGTGAAACATCATGGCCAATTGCCTATTAGGGAGATTATGTGGAATTTATCTAGCTAAAGAATGGCATCATTTCATGTAATTGTCAAATCCTTATCCTCCTCTTTGTTTAGTTTAACACAAGTACACAAAGGTTAGCTCATGATCTATATTGAAGGATAAGTGATGGACATTTTTTAATGAAAAATCATCAAAGTTACTAATAAAATTCTTGGGTAGACCAAGAAACCATTCTATATCATGTCCTACCAAGCTATAAGTGAATAGACAAAATAAGTATATTGGGATATATACCACTTCCTAACAAGAAACAAATAATTATTTCAAATTATCTTTAGGGTCACCTTTTAATTTGTATTTTTCAAATTTAGGAATCTTAAAGTGATGCAAAAAGGTATTTAAAGATATCTCATGCCAAAAGGATAGGTGCATATGTCATATAATTTGAAATTATTACTTTGATTTCCTACTTGAATGGTAAAAACTGCATCTTTGACCTCTTATAAATCTTAAAAGGTAAGGGCCAAAAAAGAGGAAGTGGGAGGATTTTGTTGAGTATTTGAAGGCATATTACCTTGACCTGAATAGTGAGGTAGTACAAAATAATAATATATTTGAATGTGGATAGCTCAATTAAGAATATTAACTCTTTATGTAGATTTGTATTTTTGATAAGGAATTTGTTGTTACATAAATGATACTTTTTGTTGAGTACAACATCAATTTGGAAGGAATTGAGGTATTAACATAATAATATTATATTGATTATTCAATGAAACTTGATGGGATTGAAGGGGAACCCATTGTTGATAACTATGAATTTGATAAGTAGGAGGAACTTGTTAGTTAATTGACACATATTGTTGACTTGAAGAGGGTCCTTTTTGAATAGAAGTGGAAATCAGTTCACTTGTAGAAACATGTTGTTGGTTAGACAATGATAGTTAGGATTTGATTGGTAGTTATTAAGGTGGTATGTTGGTCTCTACCTATTTAAAATGGGGGGATAATCACCACTTGTTGGAGTGGGAAATTTATCACCACTTGTTAAAGTGGGGGATTGGCAACATGTTTTTATAACTAAGATAGGTTTATAATTAGCTATTTTATGGCATTAGAAAGAACTGGTCATGAATAAAAAATAATAAAATGTTGTTAAATTTTGAATTTTACTTTATGTGGGTTATAATAATCTACACAAGATATATCCACCACATTTTGGCTAGAGTCTACAAGGAGACTCAAATATGGATTAGTTATTAAGTTGGTTTCAAGTAAGGGTGTGTTAAATGCATCTGCAACTAAGGTTTTAGTGACAAATCGATTGGAATATAAATGGGATAATTATATAATTCTAATGGTTTTTCTATTATATGATTGCTTTCAACTAAACATGGCTTTTGAATATCCAATATAGCAAGGGAGCTAGAGATACTAGGAAAAAATTATTTAGCTTGCTGGATTTGGTTTTCAAGAAATTTGATTTTATAAGATTGAATAATGAGTTAAAATTTCAATTTATTTAACATAACAAGATCCTGACTAGAAATTATCATAAATTTTTTTTCTTGGATAAAGGCACCTTATTTATCTATCAAAGCAAGAGGTTTTTGTTTGGGTTATCTAACCGAGTATCATATATCATAAATGGGAAAATTGGGGAGGGGGAATATATCCCATTTAAAATAGACTAATATGATGTTCATCTTTATTTTTAAATAATTGGTGATCAAATTGGTCTTGTAATAGTCCTCACTAGGTGGTGAATTAACAAGATACATTGTATTAGGTTGATGTTTGGTGTCAAAAGGAAAATATGGTAAACATGATTAGTATTGTCCTTAGTTTACATTGGGTGAGACAATTGGAAGATATTGATTATGTGGTTTAACTTCAACATTATATGGTGCATGAGTATAATCACCTAAAAGTGGGTTTTAGATGCAAAGAGTGTTTCTTTATTTAACCTATTCCTAGCTTATCCTTATACCTATCCTAGAGCCTTAGACACACTTTTATAGTCATTGTAAAAATAATAGTCACATACAACTAGTCTAAAAATAATCCCAAATATATATTATCAAATCCCAACCTAATTTTCTTAGCAGTCTATCAAGTGGACATTAACACCACATTTAGGAAACTACATCCACATGGCGCTAGTATCCCCAACTAGGTGTTAATGTCCTTAGCCCTAAATCTCCCTAATAGATATTTTTTTAAATGTGTTCCCCTCTTAAGGTCAGCCTAAGCAAATTTTATTATCCAAACAAGATACAAATATATATAAATACAAGTTTAATTGATCGTTATTCACTAGATGGAAAACATATGCAAAAGCACATTCTAACCAAAGATAAGTTGAGAAAAGTTAAGGTATTTAATCCCTATTTTGAATTAATTATGTATATTACCATCTAAAACATCCCTAATCCTAGTTTTCAAAGATTTTAAATCTCATATACATTCAATCCATCCAAGTCCACTCTCATTCAATCATTTACTTACACTTACATCAAGCACTAGGTAGAAAAACTACATCGGGCTTGATCCCTCTTTAGACTATTGGTATGTAGGCAACTCTCTTCATAATAGAGTGTTGAGGATGTATAGTCTATCCTAGAAATAAACACAAAATTATTGTTCATGCCATACTTTTAAGTAGGATTAGGGTTTTCACACTAAATTAGGTTATCTAGGCACAACATAGAGCTCCAAGTTTCATGTGCATATGAACAAGCCCTAAAAACATAAGCACGTGTGCTACCAAAAAATAGGCCCATAAAAGGGACACTACCACCAATTTGAATAAACTATAGAAACATGGTGTTTCTATCCATATGGGGCACTACTATCTAGTGAACAAAGAAACTCAAAATCTTGTTGACAACATTCATAACTATCTAGATCCTAGTTTTTAGAACCTAGATCATCCGCGATAGTCACTTTCTAGATAAATATTTATTTAAGCCTATTTATTAATATTTTGAGAAAGTTAAAAAAGGTCAAATGCTATAAAAAATCAATTATTAATTATTGAAATTTATGTATTTGATTTAAACATCTCATCCCTTTAATCTAAATAAAGGATTTACATAGTTAAACCCTAAAGTTTAAATCATTTGGTGAACCCATCTTACTTTGAATATTTATTCAAACCCTACCTTGAATTAATACAAATTTTTGTGAAATAATTTAGGGATTCCTACTTTTTATTTATTTTTAAACAACCTATCTAAATTAAATCAATTTCACATTAGGGTTTTAATTTATTTTACTTATAATTTAAATTGGTGCAAAGAAACTCTAGATTCAAAAAACCATAACCCTAGATGATCTTAGGGTTTGTATCCTTTTTATCCTTTTTTCATTTGCTACTATTAATTTTTTATAATTTGTATATTCTATTTTAGTATCTCTATTTCAATTTGTTTACTATATACCATCTAAAAAATCTATCTCTCTTCCATTAAGAAGTGTTAGACTAGGTGGTAATCCTATAGAGAATATTCAAATTATTGCTATCCGAACCTATAAAAAGGACAAGGAACCTATAAAACTCTAGATATGAATCATTTATATCTTAATTATGTGAGTTCAATGATAATGCATCTAGAGATGAAAAATATAACCAAGATGAAGATGAGGTCCACATTGATAATCAAGACAC
Source organism: Torreya grandis (assembly GCA_037957365.1). NCBI lineage: Eukaryota > Viridiplantae > Streptophyta > Pinopsida > Cupressales > Taxaceae > Torreya > Torreya grandis. Next base: position 699,702 of record JARHVA010006328.1, read on the forward strand.
ACTACCTACACTTAATAATAATGACATAATTATGAGCAAAGATGAGGTGTTAAAAGGATTTAGAGATAGAATCTGGTAATATCCCCTTGATTATGAAAATATTCTACCAACCATATCAAAAATGAAGAATAAGAAAAAAAATGTTTAATCTTCAACCCCTCTAGTTAATAATGGTGTTATACCTATAATGGGGCCATCTCAACCAACTTAGATAGCGTAACCCAAGATTATTATTCAACAATAAATGATATATACACCACTTATGGATAGTTCATTTACTCTATATATACATTCCATTAGGCATGAGGTTCTTACTATATATTCTAAGGTGTTACATCTTGAGAAGGGAATAGCTAGGCCATCACATGCCTTAGACTTCAACATTCTCTTACATACACCTTTGGCACATCACATAGTGACAAATCCTTTGTCATATAATTTCATGGCACCCAAGCTCACATTATATGATGTTAAGGGTGACCTAGAGCATCACCTCAGAGCCTTTCACATAGCATGCTTGGACTATATGTCCAATGATTGGATTCTTATAAAGTTATTTCCATGCACTCTCAAAGATTATGCCCTATAATTGTTCTATGATTTTCCAAATCAATCTATCATGGCATTTAATCCTTTAGCCAATATGTTCCTATAACACTTCTATATAAACATTAGTGATAATATATCATGTGTAAAAGTGGCACATTTAAAGCAAAATTCAAATGATCTTATCACTAATTATGTCTTATGATACAATATAATATTATCCAAATTGACTATCCCCATGGAAGACATAGATCTTTAGAATATATTTAAACATAGTCTATTACCAACACTTCATGAATATTTCTTACTCAAGAAGTCCCCACATTTATTGATATGTGCCACATAGTTAAAGAAAGATATGTTTAGCTCTTATCAGTGGGTAAATTCAAGTACATAAATTGATCAAAATCAAATATTAAGAGTTCAAAAAACCTCCATATAAGGTAAGTTCCACAAAAAACAAAAGTGATCAAAATGCCATAGTTAATTTAGCTTATGAGCCTTTGCCCAGATTGGTTTTATCTACTCATTAGTATAGAGTCTTCACTAATCTTCTAGAGTCACCATCATGGGTTCTAAAACAACTATTGGAATGCAATGTCATATCTCTCCCTCCCATTAAAGAGGTTGATATGAAACAAAATATTCCCAAGATTTATCATTCAAATTAATTCTATGAGTATCATAGGGCACCAAGCTACATGATAAATAAATGCATTAGCCTAAAGCATAAGATACAAGATCTCAATGAGAATAACATTATTGATGTGGTTAAACCCACATAGGCACCAAAATAACAACAAATAGAGGCTAAGGCACTCAATATATTTTCAAATACTTGCTCAAAGCATATAAAAAATGAGGTAGGGGCACATCAAGTGTCCATTATATGTACCAGGTGCATACATCCCTAGATTCCTATCGCATAGTTACAAGGGAGACACATCCACTACATAACATTATTGGCATGCATCATACTATAGTGCCACCTATACCACTTATCACATTTTTAGATAAATATATTGTGGATGATGACACAAATTTATATGTACTCCTCATATTATCATACATATATCACCATCATATTCATAATGTTATGGTTGATAATGGGTCAATTATAAGCATGCACACCATGACACTATCACAACACTTGGGATACATAGAGTAGGATATATTCCCCAGATATAAGTCATTATTGGTTTTAGTGTCCACATTCAAATCTTTATCAAGGAGATTGTGGTTCTATTACAAGCTAGACCAACACACATATCCACTCAGTTCCTAGTAGTACCTAGTACAAGTGTATTTGATATATTATTGGGTAGGCCATGGGTATATAATCTTTGAGGAATATCATCTATATTACATTGATTCTTAAAAGTACATACATGATAATTAGGTGTTTAAGATTGTTTTGTCCCATATGAGTATCCTCTACCCATCCCATAGGTAGTTGCAACATAGTTTCTAGCTATAGTTCCATCACAAACACTAGTTATAGTTTAAGGACCATTACCAAACATTACATTGCTATTAGTTACAATAGAGAGTATATCTCCTATGAATACATCATACTATTCAATAGAGTCCTTAGAACATATTAGGTCTATTCCTATGGTATCTACACACATGAATACTCTCCCTTAAAGACCATCAATAGAGAGACCCCTACATCAGTGATATGTCATAGATTCTAGAGGACCTTCCTCTACTTAGTTTATGTTAAGATTAATTTTATTGGGGTTCAGGGGTTCTCAACATAGGGTACCTACATCACCTATAGTTTTTACTTCTACCATATGGATCCCTAAGACCCCTACAATTCACAAGGAATCATAATTAGTGTCATAACATCATAGCATCACTACACAAGTAAATTTAGACTTAGATTATATTGCATAGTTTCCCTTTCAAACCATATATATGATCATAGTTCCCATATTCAACACAAGTCATAGTGATAGTGAGTTTCCCATAAGAATCATTGGTTAATAAGGTTCCTAAATTTTTACATACTTCCTTTTCTCTCTCTTGTTCCTTGTACATAGTGTATGCAATGGGAAATACAAAATGTTTATAAATCAATCTTAGATTGAAGAAGATAAATCCGACTTACACTTTCAATTGGGGTTAGATTATATAATTGGGGTCATGACCAAGATTCATCCATTAGACATAGACAAGGGATCTCTTACCATAAAATATCACTAAGGAGGGTTTCAAATCCTATAGTTAATCAAACTTATGAAATAACCCTAAATAAGTCCTATATTTTCATATTCACTAAATTACTAACAAGTAAAGAAATAATATAATCTAGTGCTCACCAAAGCTTGTGGTATAAATTAGGAGTAATAAACATAAAAAGTAAACATGATAGAAGGCATATACTCACATCAATGCATACAAAATCTTAATGCATGAAAGAGAATTATAAATGCATATCTATATACTCTTAAAAATGAAGAATAAAATTAGGAATACTTAGCTTTGAAGACAAACCCACTGAGCCTCAATCTCTCTCTTGGACAAGGTGATTTGTAAGATGTTATTTTGGTATGTAGGGATGATAAGGATAAATCAGTCCTAGGATACACAACCTATCAATGCATCCAAAAGACTTCTCCACAAGACACTATCTATATCTCCAAAGAAAGTGTGAAACCCTAAGATTGCTCATAAAATAGAATGGTGGATAAATAGATGTGTAATATATATTAATTATTATTCTCTTATATTTTATTAGAAATGACAAAATGGATGTGTTTATATAGGTGGATATAAACCTATACCTTTCTAAAAGTTTAGTTGATAGAGTCAACCCAATCGACTCTATATTTTTAATTGATAATAACAAGTATTAATTAGAATATAAAGTTGGCCTAGTCAACTTTGTATTGTTAATTTATAATAATAAGTATTGATTATAATAATAAGTCAGCCTAGTTGACTCTTTATTGTAAACTATCAAAAAGGGTTTTAGGCTTAGGAAGGGCTAGTGACAGTAAAAAATGACTAGAGGAGGGTGAAAGAGAGGAGACAAGGATTAGGGAAGTACATAAGCGAAGGTTTTGTTGATATAAAGTAGCTAGATAAATGGTAGTAATGATAAAAATACACAACAATATTGTGAGGCACCAATGGTATACCCACCCCTTTCATAGTGTACCCTTTAAGGCATACACTCAAAGAGATTGAAACTCGATAGGTTCCTCCAATATATAAAGTGCTAGTAAGTGGTAAAGTTAATGAAGATATTATGTATATAAATATGCCCCAATTGAATCTCATCACATGTCACATGAGTGTAATAAGGGATGGTGCTTTGAGAAATAACATAGCAACATAGAAAATTGAGATAACTAAAAATGACATACAGAAAGTGGTGATAAAATGAAATGAGAGTAATTAAAAATACCATATACATACCTTGACTTACCTTTACAGTAAATGATTGTTTGAAAACATCCTAGTATTGATCATATAGGGTAAATTCCTTGAATTTGATAAACCCTATGGATACAAAATTAATAATAAAATAAATGTGTGAACACATATGATGGTTAAAGTAGCAGTTAGTTAGAAAAATTAGTAAATTAGGAGTGTTAAAGAAAGGTTAGAACCAAAATATTAATGGAAAAATAATGACAAAATGATATAAAATGAATGAATAACACATGAAATCATGTTGGGAAACATGTAAAACATAAATGGATAAAATGAATGTGGAACATATTAAATCATGTTGGGAAGCACGAAAAACATAAATGACAAAAAATAATATCAATGCAAGAAAACTCTAACAAATATATGTAAGAAATTAAAAATTAATCCCATGTAATATGATCATGTCAAATCAAACATAAATAAATCACAAATGATTGAAAATTAAATATAAATAAATATGTAATACAAAAATGTCAAATGAAGGTGAAGAAAGCATAAATAAACAGATGAAAATAAAGTAATTTAAGATGTAAGACAATCATGAAGAATTAATACATAAGGAGAAACATGTAAGAATGAAAAATGTAATATCTAACATAAGTGAAGTCCAAAAAAATCAAACAAGAACATGATGGATAAATGAAAATAAAAATCTCTAAAGGATGAAAAATTAAACTTAGTGCTTGTTCTGAGATGCAATATAAGAAAACACAACCACATAATGACATGACTAATATGATAATGATATGGTGTGGTAATAAAATAGTTTAATGGTGTTTGTGGATAAGGCCTAGTCCTATCGAAGGTCTTATAATGTAACTCACAAACTATAAATAAAGAGGTGTAAGAAGGTAAAGGTGATTAAGGGTGTGATCAGCTAAAAGTGATATCCAACAAGGGGAATATAAGGAAAATATGATGTAAATAAGGAATGTGAGGTGCCACATGGGTGATTTGAACATCATTAGCAAGAATGATACACATTAGGTAAGTGATAAAAGATAACAACTATCAACACCAAGGGCTTAGGACACTTTGACTAATGAACATAAAGCTTGGCCTAATAATTAAAGTACATAGATCGACACATGAAGGTTATATGCATGAAAATTAAAATGGACCTACCTTCCCAAAATATGTTCCCCATTCCTAAGGACCCCTTATAGATCCATCTATATACTATGAATATTGGGTACTTATGTGAGAGAAGAGGTGGCAATAGATAGTATATGATATAATAAGACTACCTACCCTAGTCTATCAGCCTACCGCACCTCAATGGACCTTGAATCTATCATAAGGTAAAATATGGAGTTTGAGATTTGACTAGGATAGGATATGTGCCAAATATATATCATGTATTTTGGTATTATCTAACCTTTAATATTGTTTTTGCATATTTATCATTGTATTTTGTTTATTTTATGATTTGGATATTTTAACTTGTTTTGGAATTTTCTATTCCTCCTCCATACATATTTAGAGAACCAAACATGAGTGAGATAGGTGAAAAACACAAGAGAGCTTACACTTGGTCACTAGAGAAAAGTACGTAATGACCAAGGTGTCTAAATACTCCTAAATTTTCCCACAAATAAGTGTGTAATCTTAAAATTGACTGATGTGAGCCTCAAGTGAAAGGAAATAAGGGAAATATGGGGATAATGAGAGATCTATCTCTGTAATAAGTGATACAATGATGAATATGATCTTACCTGATCATAAGGAGGTAAAATAGTGTTATGAAATGGATGGGGATATGCTATGATAGTAATGTCACTAGAGAATCCATACTAGCCTATAAAAAATCTATCATAAGTACCAATGAAAGTAGTAGTCATCCCAAAAAGTAATTTAAATACATTTTAATGTGGTAATTTATAAGGAGATATTGGTCTTATACATGGTCTTACACTACAACTCGCAAGGTGAACACCAATGAAATTAATGCTAAATAAAGGTGGGGAAATAATCATAATTCTACTAAGTTAAAGAATGACATAAAAAGACAAAAATGAAAGATATATATAAGAACCAAAATTTTAAAAAAATACAAATGTAAAGTGTAAGAAATACAAAGAACGCAAAGGCAACAATGATGATAGTAAAGTGTGACTAAAATAAGTAAAGTTCATAAAAATAAGGAAACATGAGACGAAAAATAACAAGTAGGATCTATGTTAATGTATTTATAAAAGATGAGCATGTGGAATACAAGCCTATGTTTCCTAAAAGCTAAATTTATTTGTTGTTATGTATTGTATAATAAGAGTGGGCATCATAAGACTCCCCAATGGGTAAGTGGATGTAGGGATGGGAATAAAAAGATGTCCCAAGGTCTGAAGGGACATGGGGATGGGTATCATACTAAGTCCCAACATATGAGGTGGAGTGAGGTGAAATTAAACCATTAGAATGATTTACATTGGGTTGGTAGGTGCATTTGGAGATAGGTTAATGTGTTGATTTTTTAGATTTTAAGGATGTTTAATTCAAAATAGGATTTTTAGGATAGGTATAAAGAGGTAAAGGAGGACCATGTATGATATGATATGGAGTAGGCATTTGAAATAGGTACTCCTTTGGTTCATGTGGCTAAAGAGGTTTAGTTTTAATGGATGAAACAATATGTTTAAAGTTGTTCATGTTAGATATCATGTCCTTATTGGTGTAGGAAAAAGGATAAATTGTGACTTGAACAACATTAATGGATGAGGTGTAGGTATGAGATAATTTTTGTTGATCATTAGGTAGTTGATGTTGATGTGATTGTGAATATTTAGATTGAATTTGTGAGGCTTGAAGATAGTATTGATAGCATTGTTTTGTTAGAGTATCAAGATTTAAATGAGGACCAAACAAGGAAACAAGAAAAAATCGATGACGATTATGACAAGACTCATAAGAATGACCTATATTAGCATGCCATCAACAAAACTTATTAGGTTTGTACCATTTTGGAGGAGGTTTTTAAGGATCAAAGCTCATAGATTTAGAGGGCGGCAATTTATTCTTAATTTGTTCTAGACTCAAGGGAGAGTGGGTTAGGTTGAAATTTATTGAATTATATGCATCATTTTGAGGTTGGGGAGGCTTAGATGAATCAATGTTATGAGAAAATGATTGGAAAGGTTCTTTATTATTTTTGGAGGTGTTTAAAATTGAGTCATAATAAAGTCTAGCCTTTTTATTGGTCTAAGGATTCTTCTAAAGTTTTAGGGGAAAATATTCAAACTTTATATTGAAGGGGAGCTTTAATATCATTAACAAAAAGTTTTGAAAGAGTATCATCATTCATGTTATGGTCCATTTTATGAGCTAGATACTTCCATCATTTGATGAAAGTGTGAGTAGATTCATTAGGAAGTTTCTTGGAATTGATGAAATGGCTAAGGTAATTTTCAAGAAGGTCATCATGTTGTAATTCCTTCACTAGAGTATCAATTACATCCTCTATTTATGAGATTAAATGTCTAGGAAGTTGGTTATACCATTCAAGTGCATCACAAATAAAGGTTTTTTCTAAGAGATTAGTGGTATTAAAGGTGTTAGTTTGGACCCATTACTTATAGAGATTACCAAAAGACTTAAGAAAGATAGTAGGGTCTTTAGTCCCATCACATGCGATAGTTGGAAAAATGTTTCCAATATCTATAGATGCAATGAATGGACCTAAAGGTTAATTTTGAAGATGCTGAAGAGTTTTATTATGTAAATTAGGTTGAGGGATGATATTCCCATTGGAATATCTAAGAAGAAGAGGCATAAAATTATGATTTGGTTGAGACATGATGACTTGAGGTGGTTGACTAGTCATGTGTAATAAATTTTATTGCATTTGCACCATTTTGGAATGATTAGTTGTTTGCATGATGTTTATTTGTGTAATAATTTGAGTTGTGTCAACTCATGAATTATTTTTGAAGGTGTGGTATTAGTTTTGTTAAGAGGAGGCATATTGGATGGAGGATTATAAATATTGGTATTGGGATGAGGACTAGGATGAAGGACCTCAACTATATTGCATTATGTAGTAATTGGTTTTGGATTAGTGAATGATGAAGGAATAAATTAAATATTTTCATCTGAAGTAATAAAATAAGTGAGGTTCTAATCTAAATCCTTAATTATGAAATGTTCTTGACTAAATGAAGGCTAAAAATATGACTATTGGAAATTTGGCCTCTTAAGCCAAATACCAACCCATAAAACCAAAAACTTTTTAGGACACCCACCCAAGCCTACACATGGTGATCTCTTGCATGGTCATGTCATTATTGATCTCACTTCAAACCTTGTTAAAACTATTAAAGGTGTCATATAATCAACTTGTGAACTCATATGTCATGGTTATCTTGGGTATATTGGTGATGTGTACTAGGTCCCCATGATGGTCATTGTGTAAGTGTAAGAGTGCCAAATGTTTTGAAGGCCTAAAAGGATGGTTTTAAGAAATTTTTATAGGCTTAAAGATCCTTAGCAAAAGTTGAAGTGATTTGAAAAGATTTAGACTTCAATTGTTCATAATTTTTAAGCCTATTTGGGTTATTTCAAGATGAAATAGATACTTTCTAACAACATGAAGGGTGTCTAAGCTTCATTTGGTCCATAGTATAGACCTTAGTAATGTGTGTCAAGGTAATTATCCATAGCCTATTTCTTTAAGCCTGCTTAAAGCCTTGATTACCCCCTTTTAAGACCCTAAATTCCTTAATATGAGTCTATTTACATTGATTTTTTTTGAAAATGGGAATATTATAGTGTTTGATTGTTTATAAAAGATTTAAAAAGGTCCCATTCTCATTATAAGCCATTATTAGGCATTTCATATCCTTGAAGGTCCCTTTTAAATCTCATATCCACCTCTCACTATCCAAATGGGTCCCACACATGCCAAAATATGCCTCTTTATCTCCCCCTACCATACCACTCAATTTGATTTATCATTTAATCGATGTATTCCCTCTTGCTAACCCCAAATGGTGGTTTAAGGATTAAAAAATGGAAAAAATGAAAGAAAATAAGTGTTTTTAGATGTTTTAGTAGGTTATATGGATTGATATGGATAGTTCCATACATAGGGAATTTAGATATTGAATAGTAGCTCATGTCAAATGTCTTTGTGAAGTTTCATGGAAAAATGATTTAAAATAGCTCAAAACCAACCCTTTTACTCCATTGATTTTGTTTGTAGCCCAAGACAACCCTTCAAATTTGTGTATGGTATAGACATGAGAGAGAATATCATTTTCTAAAAATTTTGGTAGAGAAGGGGACCATAGATAGATACCATTGTTGTGTATTTGTTTATAGATTGAATTTCCCTACTTTATGAACAATCACTAATAAGGTAGGGCACTCATAATGTCTTCTCCATTCAAGTAGGGTACCAATTTTCCATGGTTTTTACTTTCTTGATCATGTTTACAGAAAAATGTAAGGTTATAGATCTTGTTAGGAGTCTACACCACCTTCCCACATCATTTTTCAACCTCACCTCACATGTGTGAATGTGTAAGAGATAATAAATCCTTTTATTTTCATATGAGTACACTATAAACAAAGCTCAACTTATAAAAAAGCCTTTAAGACATGATGGTGTAAGTGTATAATGGTTTTTTAGGTGTTTGATACTCTCCCAAGCACATCTAAGCCATAGATAGGCCAAGTAATCTATTTGTGGTCCTATGTCCAATGTCATGGTGATGTGTATGATTATGATCTCATTTGTAAAGGATGGAGTAGATACAAAGGGTATTTGGTGATGTTAAAGGTACACTCAATATACTTAATATTTATCCACCCCCTATTATATACTCTCACTACCTCTTCATCATTAACCTCCACACTAACCATCTCTACCCTTAGCCCACTATCCAGAGATAAACCTCTCACAACCATATCAAGTCTTTGTATAAGCTAAAAGATAAGGTGTCACTATTGAATTGGAGTCTTATAGACATTAATAACTCTTGTAGAATAATATAATCCTATGAAAAGGTATAAGAGTGAAGAAAATAGGGTAGACAGGGTTAACATCACTCCAACATTTCCAAAAAGAGTAACTCAGCCTAGACCTTGAAGAAGCACCAATTGTAACTAAAAGGTTAGGGAATTATGAAAAGTGGAAGTATTTATGGAAAGATCAAAAGGATTGAAGAGAATATAAAGTGAAAACCAACATGAACATGGCACCCAAGGAGTTAAGGAGGTTTCATGTCACTTTTAAGTGGAGTATACTCAGTCAAAGGCCTATATTCACACTTACAAGTCTATACCTACACATTAAGGAAATAGAGGTCTATTGATAGTTAGAGGACTAATTTATGATATGGTTTATATGTTTAAGAGTCACAAATATTATGGAGGGAGATTATAATATGCAAAACATATGAATGGCAAAAAGAACATCAATATAGTTAGATAAACCTACGTAAGAGACTTAAGTACCTTGTGGGGTCTCAAAGAATGTTTTGACACCTTGAAGCTATGGTTTTAAAAGTATGATAAATGAAGAGTGATTTTCCAAAATAATGATTATCCATTGAAATTTGAGTGGAGTTCCTTAATAGACTTAACATCAAGGAAAATTTGAGAAGGTAATTTGAGCATAACCATGTGTAGGCAAATTTCCAAGGTCCTGTTAACCATTTTAGCCCTATAGGCCAAAATCAGTCTCCTTCCCTTGCTGTTCTGAGCTAGTTTCAAATTTGATGTTTTGCACAAATCCTTTGACAAAAGGAGGAACTAGTTTAATGGTTCGACATTGGGTTCCAATGCCACGAGCTTTCTAAGAACTTTGAACTTAAACTTTGAACCATTTTTTTGGTTCAAAGGTTTGGTTCATTGGCTTGGTTCAACAACTTGGTTCATAGGTTTGGTTCATCGGCTTGGTTCATCAGCTTGGTTCAATGACTTGGTTCATCAACTTGGTTTAATGTATTGGTTTAAAGGATTGGCTCATCAGCTTGGTTTAAATATCTAGTTCAATGACTTGGTTCAAAGGTTTGGTTCAATGGCTTGGTTTAATGACTTGGTTCAAAGGTTTGGTTCATCATCTTGCTTAAACGCTTGGTTCAATCACTTGGTTCAATCAATTGGTTCAATCACTTTGAACATGGAAATATTGAATTGTTGAACCATTTAACCATTGAACCATTGTTGTTTCAAGCATTTGGTTCAAGTGATTGGTTTAAGTGCTTGGTTCAATAACTTTGAACTTGGAAATAATGAACCATTAAACCATTAACTATTGAACCATTGTTGGTTCAAGTGATTGTTTCAAGTAGCTAGTTTAAGTGGTTGGTTCAAGCAATTGGTTTAAGTGCTTGGTTTAATTAATCAGTTCAATCAGTTGGTTCAAAGTGGTTGTTTTAAGCGGTCAAATGAATGAGCAAAACACAATATTAAACCATTGAACCATTGAACCAATGAACCAATTGTTGGTTTAATTGGTCAATTCATTAGAAGGTTCAAAGGAGTCTCCCAAAGCCCAAAGGACAAGTGCCCTTGTGGAGGGTAGGGAAAACTTGCAAAGGGATCAAAGAAAAGGCTAAAGGAATTGACCAAATGGCGATAGGCATGTGAACGTCAACTTTATAGTAATGAAATAGCTATTGATCTTTAAATGAAAGGTAAAAACCTAAAAGAATTCAAAGGGTTAAAGCCAAAAGGAAGAAATCATTGAGGAGGGAGTCTAAAGAGCTAAAGAATTAGTAGAAGACAACCCCTGAAGGATGAAGGAACTAGAAAAGACAAATCTAGGAAGAGGCAAAAGAGCCAAAAGTAGAAATAGACAAAATAATCCAAGTGGCAAAGGAAGGTGTCGAATTAAGGAGTTACTCTAGTGGTTGACATAGTATCTGCCAAGTGGTCATCAAGGGGCATGAATAGTGAATGGCATGACCCATTTTTCTTCACTTTGCATTGATGAGCAGATAAACTACATGAATGCTTTGAAGGAGTGGTCTTATTTGTAGACAAATGACATGGCCCATAATTTCACATATGACATTTAATATATCTTAAATGCCTAAAATCAAAATAGGAGTTGACATAGCATTATCTATCAAGCGGCTTCCTCTTCCCAATGCTCAGAATACACATGGGCAATTTGTAAAAGGGTGTCAAAAGGCCTCTTTCTTCATCTATATATTGAAGCTTCTCATTTTGAGAAAGGGATCTCTCACATTGTAAGGTGAAGCCCTACTAATTTTCACCTAGAATCAATAAAATATGCATTTTTTACATCTATTCTAGTTTAATATATATTTGAGTGTGTCTAAGTGTTAAACTTGTGTTCAATCATTTCTTTCTTAATGATTTCATAGGCTTGATACTAGCACACTTGGTATATACAAAGCACCATTCCTACAGGTGACAATAAGAGATGTATCTAGAGCACAGAGGTAGGAGGTTACTAGATAGTGTGCTTTTCCTATAGCACCTATGGTAAGTTCTTTTTCTATGTGTTTCCATTAAAGCCTCCCTATTAAGCTCCCTCCAGCCTGGTCCTTTTACCAATTAAAGTGTATGTATGTGTTCTTATGGTTTAGAGTGTGAGTATGAGTAGATCAAACTTGTTTAGTGCATCACCCTCTTAGGTTAGGTTTGGTTTTTCAATAATCCTTCTCTCTTTTCACCCCCTATTATATAGATATGCATTAGCAACTTACTAGAATAACTCAGATGCATAAAAGGGAGCTAGTCCTTATCTAGAGACTCTCCCCTTAGTTTTTCTAGACCCACAAGTAAGAGAGGAGTTTCCATTGTGATGCGTGGAAGACAAGAGCTTAGCCTCCTATCAAGGGTGCAATCCACTGTGTCAATAGTTTTTGGCACACTCAGTTGGACTAAGTTCTAACACTCAGTAAATTTCCAAGATTGATGCTAGTCCTGTTATAGAAAAATCAACCATTTTTAGCATTTGGCAACTCCACTGGTAAGAACATCAGTCTCTGACCAAAGATTAGTCTGACCTCCTATGCCTAAAATTGCCACATGATCTGCTATTAGGGGTGTCCCTTTTAATTCATTAAATTTATTTTAAAATTATCAAATTGGTTGTGGTTTGAAAAAACCCATCCTTATTCAGCAAATCACTCTCCCAGACCTACTATAAGATACACCCATGCAAGAAGGCCCCAGTTGAATCCTATTATAGCCATGACTTTACCTTTTATGGCCTTTCATGGTCAGAGTCCTTTGAATCTCCTACATTATGACCCAATTCTAGGGGTAGTCCTTAAAAGTGTGCCTCCCTTTAATGGAGAAGGGCCCATTACTACTATTGAACACATCAGAAATATTTCTAACCTCTGCAATATTCACAATGTCACTGAGGAAAACATTGCGATCAGATTGTCGGCATTGTCTTTCAAGGGCAAGGTTCTAGAGTGGTATGGGACTTTGCCTATGAATTCAGTTGATTCCTAGAATGAATTGGGCACCCTCTTAACAAATAGATTTGGGGAGAAGAGTGACCACCTTTCACTTGTTGAGTAGTAAACCACTATGAAAAGAGCTCTACATGAGTTCATGCAGGATTTCAATACTCATTTTTAGAAGACATGGGATAGAATCCCCATTCTAGTGAGGCCAACTCCAAGCCATGATTTCCTTTATTATTTAAAAGTGTTGAACAATGACATTGATATTATGATACAATCCATGGGAGGACATGTGTTGTCTACTACCTATGCCATATCTATAGTGGCTGAAAATTGCCTAGTGTAGGCTAAAAAAATAGCTCCTAGGCCTCATATGCCACTCTTCCCTAAATTTTTGCCTCCAATCCAAACTACTGCACCCACCTTGGCTCTTTTTCCTAGCATATAAAATCCAATTACGACTTCATCCAATGACCTCCATGAAGTCAAAAGCCTGTTATAAAGCGTAACAAATGAACTAGTAGCTCTTAAAAGGCAGCAAGCTCAAAGCAACCAACAAAATCAAGGATATCAATAGTATGGGCAAGAAAATAGACCCCCTTTATAGAATTACAATCAAGGGTAAGGTCAATTCACATAGGCTAGACCTTTTGAAGGCTATAATCCAGGCACCCCTTCATCATCCAAGGCTCTAGTGCCCACTCAAAACAATTTGGTACAAGAACAACCCAGTTGCTCAACCATGGTATATGGTCAAGATCAGGCTATTTATACAAATGAAATTCTAAATCACTACACAAATGCATAAGATAATCAGATAGTTGCCTAATTCCCAAGATTTGAGGCTTCAGTGTAACCTAGCATGAACAACAGTCAAACTCATCTCGATTCCACTCTCATGAATCACCAAGAAGGTGAGTCCTATGCAGTCAATTACATGGGTAGTGTAGATGATCAGGGTGACTATGTCATAGCCAACATAAGGTCTAAAAGGAGAGCAATGGAGGAAGCTCAAACAACTACTCAAATTTCAACACCACCTTCTTCAACACATGTAAACCAAAAGGTTCCAAACTTTAGGCCTCCAGTTGTACCTTTAGCTCCTCGGCTTGTGCCTCAGGCTATAAGTAATCCCAAAGAAAATTTGAAGAAGACAACCCCCAAGTCAACATGGTAGACCAAATGAAGAAGCTACACATGAACATCTCCTTGTGGGATTCATTATCATTACTGAGACAAAAGGACATGTTACAAAAGGAATTGCATGGGCTGAATGAACAAGTTATCCCAACAAAAACTGATAATGTCTTGATGATGAATGGAAAGCCTTCCAAATCAATCCAAGTTAATAAAGAGGAAAATGTTCCCCCTTTTTATTTATCCTTGGTCATAGGAGATTTCTTGGTGCATAATTGCATCATTGACAGTGGAAAAAGCACATCAGTAATGCCCAAATGCATAGCTGATAAGTTGGGGCTAAAATATGAAGAAATGACTAAGAGAGTCCTATAACTAGATGGAACACCAACAAAGATGCTTGGGGTGGTGAAAGGTTTGAGCTTGATGCTACATTATTACCTAACCTTCTCAATTCCCCATGATGTGGTAATAGCTGATGTCCCTCCTTACTTTGCTATTTACTTATCCAGGGATTTCACATACAAGATAGGTGACTACCTAGCAGCAAATTGGTCTTATCTAGTTTTTAGAACCAAGTATGGGACTAAGTTTAAGATTGAATTGGAGCCACTCCATAGAGATCATCTGAAACCATACTCACTCAAGGTGGCAAATGTTAGCTACACCATTATTGACCAGGAAGAATTCCCAGTAGATCAATCTCCATATTTTGCCCTTAAAGGAGTTACTAACTTTCTCTTAGACAAATGGGGAAGTGACAAATTTGAGCATGATCCTTACAAATTCATATAAGAGGTATGCCTTGGGATTTATTACATGCATAAAGAGGGTAATTTTATTTCAAATCTGATGAAAGCAAGCTAAGAAAGCTCAGGTTTATGGCAGCTATTCTTTGATGGCTCAAGAAGTTGGGAGCTGGTGGTGGAGTGGTGTTAGTTTCTCTTTCAAAGGAGAAATACTTTTCAACTTTTAGGTTTCAATTTTCTTGCATGAGCAATGTTGTAGAGTATGAATCCCTCATCCATGGTTTAGAGTGGGTAAGGAAAAGAGGAATCAAAGAGCTGTAGGTTTTTAGTGACAGTGAGCTAATTGTGAATCAAGGAGCCAAAATCTAACAAAGAATTCTTTGCTTAAGTCCTATAAACATAGGGTATGGGACTTAGTGGATAATTTCCTTGCTTTCACTGTTACCTCCATTCTTAGAGAGCATAACAAGCAAGTAGATAGGTTGGTAGCAATTAGTGCCTAGTTTGATATCCCTAGGGAAATAGGCTGAGACCGCAGTTCATGCCACTTAAAGGTAGTAATCTAGCCCTCTGTACTTGATAACATCACTAACTGGTAAATGTTTGATAGCAACCAACAAATATCACTCTTCTTATAATAAGAAGCTGAGTTTGTTGCTAAAAACTAGGCTAAGCTAAAATAGTAGTATGGAAGCCAAATTGTTCAGCTGAAGAACAATAAACTTCCTAAAGGCTTGGTCACTCACGAGAGTATCTTCAATGAAGATGACCAATTAAAAAGTGATAAGGCAAGCATCACAACAAAGGAGGATAACTATGAGAAGATTGAAATATTCAAGAATAAGCTGCTAGCACTTGGGAATGTGTGCACATATCATGAAAGGCATGCCTTCACCTTGTTGTGTCAAGAGTTTGTTGATGTCTTCACCTAAGAGTATAGCAATTTTAAGGGTTTCAACCCAAGTTTGTCCCAACATACCATTGAATTAGAAGAAGGTTCCAAGATGATCAAATAAAAGCAAATGCCTATCAACCCAAAGATTGAACCTCTCATGTGAAAGGAACTCACCAAGTTGATTGAGTTTAGGATAATATTTCCAATCAAACACTCTTCTTGGTTGGCCAAATCTTGTTCTTATCTGGAAAAAGAATGGGGAGATCAGATTATGTGTAGATTTTAGAGACCTCAATAGATTCTCTTTGAAATACCATTATCCTCTCCCAAGCATGGATCAAATCCTTCAAATGGTGACAGGCAGTGAGCATTTCTCCCTCCTAGATGGGTATTTAGGATATAATCAAATTTTGGTACAAGACTATGACTAGTACAAGATAGCCTTCACTACCAAATGGGGGATGTTTACTTATAGGAAAATTCCATTCAGACTGTACAATGTTGGTGCCACCTTTTAGTGAGCCATGGACATGGCCTTTCAAGGCTTGATAAATAACATTGTGTTGGTGTATCTTGATCACATGATAGTATTCTCTAAAGAGGTGGGCCAACACATGAAACACCTCAGAAAAATCTTTGAGAGGTGTAGAGAGTTCAATATCTCTCTCAACCTAAAGAAATGCATGTTCGCTATCCATGAGGGTAAACTCCTTGGCCATGTTGTTTCTAAATAAAGCTTGACCATTGATCTAGAGAGAGTTTGCTCCATCCTGGAGCTGTCCTTGCCTAAACACAAGAAGGGCCTATAGAGCTTCTTTGGCAAAATAAACTTCATTTGGAGATTTATTCCAAATTTTGTGGAGGTAGTCAAGCCATTGACCTCTATGCTGAAGAAAGATGAGAAGTTCACATGGACAATGCAAAGGAGGGATAGATTTGAAGAGATCAAGTAGGCTATCACCCAGGCTCCTACCTTGATTAGTCCTAACTTCACCAATGATTTAACCTCTACACCTTTGGAAATGAAAAGGTAATCTCCTCCATGCTTACCCAAGTGAATAGTGATAACCTTGAACAACCACTTGCATTTTTAGCCAAGGCCTAGAGGGTTTTGAGGTCAGGTATACATATGTGGAGAAGCAAGTCCTTGCAGTCATTGAAGTCTAAAGAAATTTAGGCACATGCTGAATAATAAAATTCACCTCATGGTTCCATATCTCAGCATCAAGGATTTCCTAATTAATTATGACCTGAATGAAAAGAGAGCAGGGTGGATCACTAAGGTAATGGAATATGATGTGGATATCAAGATCACCAAGCTGGTAAGAGGGAGAGGCCTATGTGAACACCTTGTTGTAGACTTTAAACAACAAAAGGAGGATAATTTTCTAATTCATGATGTATCTACAACAAAATAACCATATGTCATGAAGGATTGGACATCAGACTTGAGGCATTTCCTTCTCATTGGTGAGTGCCTGCAGGGCCTTAATAGGACCAAGAGGAGGTATTTTAGACTCCAATCTCTCCCTTATGTCCTGATTGATGGAGTTCTATTCAAAGGGATCTCTCAAGAGTGATTTTAAGGTGCATAAACCCAAGTTAGGCTGATAGGGTGCTATCAAGTTCCATGATGGGCTAGCTGGTGGTCACTTTACTCCTAACCCTATAGCTTTGAGAATAGTGAGAGCTGGTTACTTCTAGCCTACTCTATTTAGAGACACTCATGCCTAGGTATGAAAGTGCCAAAAGTATGTGCTCTTTGATGGGAAGCAATGGCTAGCTACCATGCCTTTATAGCCTATTTAGGTAGAGCAGCCATTCATGCAATGGGGCCTTAACTTTATAGGGATGATTAACCCTCCCTCTAGTGCTAGACACAAGTGGGTCATGACTACCATAGACTACTTCACAAGATGGGTAGAGGCTATCACTTTGAAGGAATCCAATGAAATGTAGTCCTAGAATTTTATGAGGACCTAGTGGTAAGGTTTGGGGTTCCAACTACCATCATCTCAGATAATGCTTTAGCTTTTTTGGGAACTAAAACAAGTGAATGGGTGTTGAGATATGGTATCCATCTTAACACTTCATCAAATTACTACCCACAAGGGAATGGGCTAGCTGAGTCTACCAATAAGAATCTAATCAAGATTATCAAAAGAACAATGGAGGATAATTAGAGAACTTGGCATGCCAAGTTGAAAATAGCCTTGTGGGCAGATAGGGTCACTCCAAAGAGAGAAATTGGTAATTCACCATACACACTCATGTATGGAAGGGAAGCTAGGCTTCCTATTTCACTTGAGTTGCTAGCCTTGGACATTGCTCATTAGCTACAGTTAGAAGAAGGCAACAACATGGAGGTTAGGCTATGAGAGTTGATAGAGCTGTAAGAGACAAGGGACCAAGCTATGGCTTCTATGACCAACCACCAACAACAAATGAAGAAACACTTCAACAAGAAATCATCATCAAAAGTTTTCTCTGAAGGAGACATCATCTTGAAATGGGACATGGACTGAGCTAAGCTTGGAAAGCACGTGAATTTTGACACCCTATGGATTGGTCCGTATGTCATCACTCAGTACAAGCAACACAATGCATTCTAACTCTCTAGGTTGGATGATGAAAAATTGTATATCCCAGTAAATGGGATACATCTTAAGCATTATCACTGAGCCCTCCTCCCATCATATATATATATATATATATATATATATATATATATATATATACACACACACATACATACATACATATATATATATACATACATATATATATACATATATATACATATATATATATATATACATATATACATATATATATACATATACATATATATATATATATATACACACATACACACACACACACACACACACACACACACACACACACACACACACACACACACACACACACACACACATATATTCTTTGTTTTTTCCCTATTTTCCCTAAGTGATTTTGCACATGTTAGTAGTTTTCTCAATCTTATGTGTGTTTTGTTTCCTTTTGGGGTAAGAACTTCATGATTGATTCTTGGATATCTCAAGGTAGTTGCTAACTTTTCAAGCTACATTCTGACTCCATTCCCAATAGAATTTGAGGATACTAGTTTCTAAGCATAACAGGCATGCTTCCCCTAGGAATCATCAATTTGTTAACCATTTTGGCCTTGGAGGCCAAAATTGGTCTCCTTCCCTTGCTATTCTAAGCTAGTTTGAAATTTGATTTTTTGCACAAGTATTTAAGCAAAAGGAGGAACCAGTTTAATGGTTCAACATCAGGGTCCAATGCCATGAGCTTTCTAAGAACTTTGAACTTGAACTTTAAACCATTTTTGGTTCAAAGGTTTGGTTCAATGACTTGGTTCATAGGTTTGGTTCATCAGCTTGGTTTAATGACTTGGTTTATCGGCTTGGTTCAATGACTTGGTTCAAAGGTTTGGTTCATTGGTTTGGTTCAAAGACTTGGTTCAAAGGTTTGATTCAATGACTTGGTTTAAAGGTTTGGTTCAATGGCTTGGTTTAATGACTTGGTTCAAAGGTTTGGTTCATCGGCTTGGTTCAACACTTGGTTCAATCACTTTGAACTTGGAAATATTGAACCATTAAACTGTTGAACCATTTTTGGTTCAAGTGATTGGTTCAATCACTTTAAACTTGGAAATATTAAATCATGGAACCATTGAACTATTGAACCATTGTTGGTTCAAGAAATTGGTTTAAGTGGTTGGTTCAAGTGATTGGTTCAAGCACTTGGTTCAATCAGTCAGTTCAATCAAAGGGTTCAATCAGTTGGTTCAAAGTGGTCAGTTTAAGCAGTCAAATGAATGAGCAAAACACAATATTGACCCATTGAACCAATTATTGGTTCAATCGGTTAGTTCATCAGAAGGTTTAAGGGAGTATCCCAAAGCCTGAAGGACAAGTGCCCTTGCAGAGGGTAAGGAAAAATTACAAAGGGATTAAAGAAAACGTTGAAGGAATCAACCAAATGGTGATGGGCATGCGAACATCAACTTTATGGAAATGAAATATCCATTGATCTTTAAATAAAAGGTGTGAACTCAAAGTAATTCAAAGGCTTAAAGCCAGAAGGAAGAAATCATCGAGGGAGTCTAAAGAGCCAAAGAATTAGCAGAAGATAGCCCCTAAAGGATGAAGGAACTAGAAAAGACAAAGCCAAGAAGAGGCAAAAGAGCCAAGTGTATAAACAGACAAAATAGTCCAAGTGACAAAGGAAGGTGTTGACTCAAGGAGTTACTCTAGCAATTGACACAGTATCAACCAAGTGGTCATCAAGGGGCATGAATAGTGAATGGTGTGACCCATTTTTTTCACTTTGCATTGATGAGTAGACAAACCACATGAATGCCTTGAAGGAGTGGTCTTGTTTGTAAACAAATGGTGTGGCCCATAATTTCACATATGATGTTTAATATATCTTAAATGGCTAAAATCAAAATAGGAGCTGACACAACATTATCTATCAAGCAGCTTCCTCTTCCCAATGCTCGGAATGCACATGGGCCATTTGTAAAAGGGTGCCAAAATGCCTCTTTCTTCCTCTATATATTAAAGCTTCTCATTTTGAGAAAGGGATCTCTCATGTTGTGAGGTGAATCCCTACTAATTTTCACTTAGAATCAATAAAATATGCATTTTTTACCTCTATTTTGGTTGGATATATCTCTGAGTGTGTCTGAGTGTTAAAATTATGTTTAGTCATTTCTTTCTTAATGCTTTCATAGGCTTGATACCAACACACCTGGTACATATAAAGTGTCATTCTTATAGGTGACAATAAGAGCTATATCTAGAGCATAGAGGCAGGAAGATGTTACTAGACAATGTGTTTTTCCTATAGTACCTATGATAAGTTCTTTTTTTTTTGTGTTTCCATTAAAGCCTCCCTATCAAGCTCCCTGCATCCTGGTCCTTTTACCAGTTAAAGTGTATATATGTGTTCTTATGGTTTAGAGTGTGAGTATGAGTAGATCAAACTTGTTTGGTACATCGACCTCTTAGGTTAGGTTTTGTTTTTTAGTAATCCTTCTCTCTTTTCACCCCACATTATGTGTGTGTGTGTGTGTGTGTGTGTGTGTGTGTGTGTGTGTGTGTGTGTGTGTGTGTGTGTGTGTGTGTGTGTGTGTGTGTGTGTGTGTGTGTATTAGCAACTTACTAGAATAACTAAGATGCATCAAAGGGAGCTAGCCCTTATCTAGAGACTCTCCTCTCAGGTTTTCTAGACCCAAAGGCAAGAGAGGATTTTCCATTGTGATGCATGGAAGACAAGATCTCAACCTCCTATCAAGGGTGCAATCCACTATGTCAATAGGTCCAAAGTAGTCTAATGTTAAATTTAAGGGTTTAAAGAGTGTCTAAAGAAGAATAAAATGATTTAAAAAGAAAATAAAAATATATATACTCCATTTAATTTTAGAAACACTAGACAAAAAGAAACTCACCTATCATGCATGATCAATAGACGTAAGGTGCCTATAGTCAGTCATGAAAGAATAAGATGATTGGGTGAAAATGTAGTTTACTAAGGGATTTAAGAGTGTATATGATAGTAAGTTAACCCCAATAAATGAATTTCCATAAAATTAATGATTCAAATTACCATGAAGGGGTGATTTATACCTTCATCTAAGTCAATAGACCTAGAAAGGCTACGTATAGGTAAGGTTCCCTAATGAAAAAATAAAGGTTTCCAAAAAATTGCATGGTAATAGAGAGATATAAGGGTAATTAAATATTATCCTTAATTCCAAATATATAAATCCACATTTACATAACTTGGTCCTTTGAGATAGGATTAGACTTGGATAGCCTAATCAGGCCTAAACATATAGTGACAGTTAAGGATCATGAAAGGGAGAGTTTTCATGTATAACCCTGCATCCAGGAGAAAAATGAAAGGTGAAAAAGGTGAAAAGGGGTCCATTATTTATTTTAAAAATTATATAAATGTACTATTTCTATAATTTAGTCCTTAAGATGGACAAAATATCTTTAAGACCTATTAAGCCTTTTAGGCCTAAAAGTGCCTAAGTAAGCTTGTGCCTGAACCATAGGCTTCTACATTTTTGAAGGATGATGGAAAGTTGAAAGCACATAAGGGGTAGTGAGGAGAATAATATAAATTATTATTTAATGGTTACACTTCTAATTTAGGTAAAAAGGGGACCAAACTGAGCATCTAGGGCTACACAAGCTTGACTATCAAGAAACCCTAGGCAAGGGAGACAAAAGTATACATGAAAAAAATTAGAAGAAGGTCTCAGGTAAGAAATTATTGATAACCTAAAGGCATAATATGGATTTATAACTCCATACAAACTAAAATAAAATGAGATAGAATCCCACGTAGACCTTAAACCCCAAGCACTTGGGCTAATAGTGCATTGTTATCTACAAGCAGT
Source organism: Torreya grandis (assembly GCA_037957365.1). NCBI lineage: Eukaryota > Viridiplantae > Streptophyta > Pinopsida > Cupressales > Taxaceae > Torreya > Torreya grandis. The sequence continues at coordinate 722,307 of JARHVA010006328.1, forward strand.
CACATATGATAACATAGAGATAGAATTGGAGTTTAAGAAGTTGGAGATAGCTGAATAATGTCTAGAATAGGTGAAATAGAGGGTTTTTCTATTATTTTGAATCCACAAATACCAATAGGTTATTTAGAGTCATTAGACTCAATTCAAGCCTTCTAGGCATAGAAGCTAGTCTTGAGGCCTAGAAACCCCACATCATCTTGAGGAATAATTAGACCTTATCTAAGTATTAATAAAAACTTTAAAAAAATTATTAGTATTATAAAAGTGATATTAATTTTTTTTTTAAATAGATAAATACAACAAGAGGAGTAATTTAGTCTCAACAACCACCTCGAGCTACCACAACTCTAGATAGTCAACTTGAGTTGTCTGATCAAGTTCTCATATCCTTCATGGTAGGGGGATTCAAAGAAAATGATCCTAGGGGAATTTTGGAATACCTATATAATAAATATCCATGGTATAGGGAGTTGTATTGAGGAACCCATGTTTATGAACAAATGCTAAGATGTTGGCCTACACATACTACCTACAAAAAATTCAAGGTTTGCCAACTTACACTCACATCTCTCCACACTAGATGCATGGGACCAAAATATTTTTGAGTATTTTAGGTGGTTATATGGAATAAACAACCATTAAAATAATTTTTGGATTGGATGTCTCATCTTTATGAACCATTATTGAGATGATAGACCTCAAAAACCCTACTTAAACACTAAGACAAACTAAACCTAGAAAAGTGAATATTTTTGGACTTAAACACTCATAAATGAACTAATAAATACCTGAAACAAATATTAAATTAAAAGGAAACCCTGGTCATGGTATTTTCTTATACATAAACTATACAAAATTGTCATAAAACTATATTTTTATAAGAAATTGAACATAAAATAAGGTATAAGGTAGTTTAAGGATTTTAAAATCATTGGAGGTAGAGGTTTAAGACTTTTTATATCTTCTCAAATCCTAATATTTCCAAAAATATTCCTAGGAATGCCTCTGTAAGTCTTATCCAAATAACTAGTCTATAAATGTGAAAGAGAAGGTGACCTAGTCACCCAATATGGCAAGGTTGCAGGTGTATTTTGATTATAATGACCTATATAATGGTATATGATGTTTTTTAATACCTAAATATCACCTATTAATATGATATTAATGTCTCATACAAGTTTTTTGTGACCATTTGAGCATAACCAGTATGTAATTATGCCTAGTGGCCTAATTGGTCAATAAGGAAAGTTGAAGAATGGCATAGAGAGAATTTTGGAGGAGTTAGTATATATTTATTACACCATAAAACTGATGCTAATGTTTAGTTATACACTCCTCATATCCATTATGGAGGAATGGAGATAGTTTCAAATCCAAGACAACATGCATAAAGAAGATTGGACTGGTCAACACCCTTAGAGACCTAATTAAACCTCATTAAACTTTATAACTACAATATGGGGAAGTAATTGAGACCTTATTGGGTATTTTCATGCTTTGAAAGGAATCAAATATGTTTTTTACAACCTCCATTACCATACCTCAATGCCTAAGGGGTCATTGAAGAGACCAATGCATGTAGAAGGACTTATGAGGATTTTTATGTTGATGTAACTATAGATGGATTTAATTATGTTCATTTATGAACTCTCGTCTATAACTCCATGACATTTTACCTCACATTTCTTTCCAATTTTTCTATATATTTTGGCCTTAAGGCCTTGATTTGTATCCCTTACTTGGGTATGAGGAAACTCTAACTAGTTTTATACTTGATGAACCTATTGGACTAATTAATAAACTATTAAAAATATTTATTAACAATAACTAGTGTGTTTACACTTGTTTTGATTTGAAAATGTGATGGATTTCCCTCATTTATAGGTCTTTTCTCACCTAGATACAAATAAGGTGTCTTATGTAGGTTATGTAGTGTGTAGAAGTGTTGGTGATGGAGTTTAAAGTATGATCTGACTAGGAAGATCCTCATAGTAAACCTTCTTGTCATGAACTTTATACTCTAGACACCTAATACAACCTTTGCATGAAACAATTTTGTATAAGAACTTTTGAATATGGTTGTTCAATTGTTGTTTTAGTCTACTAATGTTGTTAAGAGTCCAAATTGAGTGGATGAATAATAATATTGGTAGATCACCACCCCTTAGATTATATTTATTTTATGGACTTTATATCCCTGTTCACCCCAATAATAATAGTTTTAGTGAATTTAAATGAAATAGATGCACTAGGGGAGTTAGCCCCATAATCTATAGGTTTGGTTTAATGATAGGGTGACCCATAAACTTTAGGCCATTCCCATGTTAGTCTAGCTTTGAAAGTAGGCCTAAACAACCTCCTTAAAAGGGTACAGGTTAGAGTGCTAACAATGACATCATTATGAAATAATACTAGATAAACACACATAGAATAATATCAGCTAAGATATATAGAGTCAATAGGGTTAACTATGTACTATTTAGATAAAAGGACACAAAATGAAAACACAATCAGCCAACATAAAACATGGTGAGCCCATAGGTACTAAGTTAATTTAGTTGACTTAGTACTACTTTTAAGTAGGGTTCTAGATGAAAAAAAGGTTAGCCAATAAATAACAAGGTCATCCCAAAGATACTAAGTTGACTAGGTTGACTTAGTACTTTAGATAGAGAATTTTGATTAAATAACAAGAATATAGAGTTAAACAAGTCAATTATGTACTATAGGTTGAAAAGGTGAACCAGTCAGTGAGAGATTATTTTAGCATAGATGATAATGTTATGAAAATAGGAAAGATTATTTTTAAGCTTATGAAAGCAAACATACTCACAATCAGGGCAATATGAGGGATCTAATTGGGACACACAACACAAAATGTTACACTAATGTTGGCCAATACAAGTTTTTGCAATAAAACACATAATGATAAGAGAGAAAGAAATCAACTAAAAATTAAGTGTTAACCAAGTTTTCATCTTGAGTGTTATTAGATTATTAGAAAGTATTGATTTAAGTGTGATAAGAAAGTTGGATGAAAATAGGGAACTCAAAATAAATATATGGATGGTTTTAGGACATTTACGCTGAAAGGGATCTATGTTGGTAATGTTACTAACTTGGTATTAGGGCCTAACCCCTCAATTCAAAATCCCGTAGTGATAAGGATGTTGGGTACTTTTCCAATATATGCCATTAACCACATATTTATACTTGGCCATAAAACTAAGTTAGCTTCTCCCTTGGTGATGAAATTGAAGTAGGTAGGCCTTGGGAAGTCAAGTGTTTAAATGTATTTTAAAAATATTATGTGATTTTTTAGTGTGTGAAAAAGATAAATATATTTTAACTAAATGGTAGTTTGAAAAACCACCTATTTATACTATGTGAGTTAATATAAGCATACAAATAACTAAAAATGAAAGTGTGAATTAATTACTAGTAAATAGTTGTCAATTCAAAAATTTAGACTAATATAGAGTTAGTTTAGATGACATTGTATGCAAATGGTATAGAATATATTTGACTGGGTCACTATTATTCTATAGAAGTAAAAGTATTTAAGAATAAAGTGGAACAAGTCAACTAAGTCTTTTAGATAGAAGACATGATATAAAACTAAGTTGACTAGGTCAACTTAGTTGGTTGTAGGATTACCATTTTGAAGACTACTAACTTGTATAAAATAGAAATAAAATGAATTATTGAAATGATAGATAAAGACAGGAACCTTAGTGGGTTGGAAGATGATTAGGATTACAAATTTTATGCTAAAGAGCCTTAAATTCTATTTTCGAAATTATGTAAACTAAGTCAATTGGTTTAACCTAGTTCTACAAAATCTTACATGCTAAAGAAGAATAACATGACTAAGTTGACTTGTTCAACCTAGTTTTTTAATCTAGATACTGGTAGAGGAAATAAGATGACTAAATCAACCTATTTGACCAAGTTTTTTGATTTGAATGTTGATAAAGAGAATAAGATGATAGAGTTGACTTGTTTGACCCTATATTCTTATATGGGACTAAAGAAAAGTATTGTGTCGACCTGTTTGATCTAGTAAACTATATCTAATAAAGACTAACATAGACATAACATAGTCATTTTGATGGGAATATGTGTTAAACCTATTCATATAAATTTATAATCATACCAACTAATTCAATATAGTATCACATATATAGAAAAATAATAATATGATAGAAATGAAAGCATGAAAAAAAACCTACAAGGGTTAGATTCATGTCAAGTTCACTAGAATATCTGCAATGAGAAATACAATATATTTATAAATCAATCTTAGTTTGGAGAAGATAAATCCTACTTACACTTCTGATTAGGGATATATTAGATAATTGGGGTCATGACAAATATGGATATGCTAGACCTAGCCAAGGGATCTCTTACCATAATAATATCACTAGGAAGGTTTATAAAACCTCCATTCAAGAAAAATTATGCAATAACCCTAACTAAGTCCTATGTTATGATATTGACTAATCTAATAACAAGTAAATCAAAAATCTAATCCATTTCTCACTAAATATTGTGGAATAATGTGGGGATAATAAACATAAAAATTAAATATGCATTGAAGACATATACTCATGTTAATGTTTACATAATCCTAATACATGGAATAGAAGTTCAAATGCATACCTATCTACTCTTACAAAGGAGGAACAAAGCTAGGAATACTTACCTTTGAAGACAAACCTACCAAGCCTCAATCTTTCCCTTGGCCAAGGTGCTTTACAAGAAGTTATTGTGGTATGTAAGGATGACAAGGATACATCAACTCTAGGATGCACAATCTATCAATGCATCTAAAAGACTTCTCCATAGGACAAGATCCGTATCTCCAAATAAATTATGAAACCCTAAACTTGATCATCAAGTATAATGGTGGATAAGCATATGCACAATATATCTTACTTCTTATTCTCTTCTCTTTTATTATAAATGAGGAAATGGATGTGCTTATATAAGTGGTTCAAAACTTAAACCTTTTCAAATTTTAATCTGATAGAGTTAGCCCAATCAACTCTATATTTTTAATTGATAATAAAAAGAATTAATTAGAATATTAAGTCATCCTAGTTGAATTTGTATTATTAATTTATAATAAGTATCGATAATAATACTAAGTTAGCGTAGTCGACTTTATATTATAATCTATCAAAAAGGGTTTTAGTCTTAAGAAGGGCTAATGTCAGTATAAAATGACTAGTGGAGGGTGCAAAAGAGGAGAAAAGGCTTAAAGAAGTACATAAAAGAAGGTTATGTAGATAGAAAGTGGTTAGACAAATGTTAGGAATGATATAAAACTATAAAAATATTATGAAGAACCAAAGGACTGCCCACCCTTTTCCTAATGCACCCTTTAAGGCATTTACTTAAAGAGATTGAAATTTGATAGGTTCCTACAAGATAGAAAGTATTAGCAAATGGTAAAGTTAATAGAAATATTATATGTATACACATAGTTTATTTTCATTTTCTTATACATGTCTTATACTCAGAATACATAAAAATAATATAACATGTCAAAATAAAAAAACATTCAAACATTTTGAAAACACAAAATTTATAGATTATATGCATTGTGATATTTACATTTCTACTACTTGCTAGATGCTGCATATTTCTAGCTATCCTAGTATAGTAAATTTTATCATACATATATGCTTCACTTATTCTTATTGAGTTCTTACAAATTTTAGACAAGAATTTGGTCCACTACACTAATCTAAACTAGCTATCATCTACCCATTGGGGGCATATACATCGATCTAGTTTTATACATTTGATCCATCTACCCACTTGGGGGCATCTCATACATAGTTTTTATAACCAGGGTTTATCTTTACATACTATACATTCTAGTTTATGCATTGATTTATCTTGATATTGATCATTACTCCTTATTTTTTAGATTTTTTTTACTATCACTAGTTAAACTCAATATATATGCATCCTGACATCTACATAGATTTGTACTACATAGTTATACATGCTTTCATTTCTAGTTTTCCTAGATTAGACTTGATTGTGTTTCTATCCTTAATTTATCTTTGAAGGCATTAGAATATTCCATTTTTATTTTCGTGTATGCCATTTATTTATTGTATGACTTGGACATGTGCCCATGTCCTTTGTGTGTTGTTTTACTGCTTATATATGAGGACATTTAAACATGTCTTTACATATGGATAGAAACCAAATTTATTGTTGCTTGCATATGTGGACATTTGAACATGTCCTTGTATGTCTTTATTATCAAATTTAGTGACATTTGCCCATGTCCCTTATATTATGTCCCCTTGGCCTACCTTTTATGTGCCTCATGTTATTGTATGCATACTTCCTTATATGATTCTACACCATGACAATTGTATTTTATTTTTACACACACACACCAATTTTCAACTCCATGAGGAACCTCATGCATCTACCTCTCCTACTTTGGTTCCATGATTGACATCATGCCCCATGTCCCTAGGTAGTTACTTGAATTTGATATTATACATTGATTACATCTATCTTGATACCCTTATGCAATGTTATATTATAATATACATTTTACATTATCTACTTATGCTCAGATTTATTTACATTTTGATGTTATGTTTGCACATTTTATTAGAATATCATGCACATGCTCTAGCTAACACATTTTATAGATCTATTTCTTTAGAGGGAAGTTATTACACATATTTCATAACTACCCTTAAAAGAGGGGGAATTCATAGGGGTTTATCACATATATCAAGATCCTACTTTGTTATTCAAAGGTAAATTTCAGGACACAGGCTCAATTTTAGAAATCAGACATAAAGAAAACATAGGAAAAAATAAAGACTCAAACAATAGTTTAGATCACCCAAATTTAAAAATAAATAGACATTAGTTCCTATACTAGGACACTAGCACCATAGGGAACTACTATCCACTATAGGGTGATAATGTCTAGTAGCCCTACCTTCAATATAGTTTGGATCATTTAGACCATCACATCAGGTAAAATACAAATCTACATAGTTATAGTCACAATTTTTACAATTATGTTCAAATTTGTTTAGATACATTCATTTCAGATTAAATTCATATAGTTACTTAGATTTGGGGGCATCATGCATGCCATGACCACTCTCACATTCAGTTTAGTTACATAGATTTAGTTATTACAAAATTAGTTCAGATTCAGTACACTCATATACTAGATTGGGGGCATGTGTGTGGCATAAAGTTTCTATATACTTAGCTATACATAGGTTGATCATATGGAATGGAAAACTTCATGTCATTCTCTATGATGTATATACTTAATATCACATCTTAGGTTGTTACCAGATTCATGTCTTACTCCATCTATAGTGGTTGGTATTACCGAGTGGCCTAGAGTCACCTAATATACCCAAGTGGCCATAGAGATAACATACATAGTTAGATTTACTTAGATAATTTCATCACTTTGCATAGTTTAGTTAAAAATGCATCTAATTTACACATGTGGGAAATGATATATTCATGGCCTACTTGATTTTTTGATCCACCCACATGAGAGGATTAGACACACTTACAATCTTATCCAAGATATTCATATATCAGGATCCACTAAGCAAGGGTGGGTAATGATGGAGCCAAAAATGAAATGAGTTCTTGAGCCACCCATATGAGGATTAAGCAAGCCATCAACTCAATCCAATATATTAAATGATATGATTACTATGTACACTCACACATGCAGGTTATCACTAGGTTCATGCATTGGCTTGCATACCCAACAAGCTGTATTCATTCCTTTCCTCTTTATTTACTTAGATTTACTCAGTTACTTTATTTTAGGATAGTCTTTTACTTTTGATCATCTCTTAAGTAAGGATTGATTTTTGAATGTCTCATTGTAGGAAATAATTTAGATCATGTTTTACATATGCAAATGTAGATTTGCATACTTAAACACAACTATACGGGATTCACTTATAAGATAAGTCCAAGTATGCTTATTTTTCTTTTATACTATTCATTTCACTTTGATGCATAACTAACATAAATGGTGGGAAATTTAATCACCTAAAATTGGTAATTAGATGCTAAGAGAGTTTCTTGAGTTAACATATTCTTAGTATTAGACACACTTTTCTAGTCATTGTGTAGGCCACAATAACCTATAGTCAGTCAAAACATAGTCTCATAACTATTTTCTCAGATCCCAACCCAACTTTCTCAACAATCTATCAAGTGGACATTAGTACCACATTTAAGACGCTACAACCACATGGCCCTAATGTACCCAACTAGGTACTACTATCCTTATCCCTAAATCTTCCCAATAGATACTTGTTAAAATGTGTGCCCTTCTTAAGGTTAGCTTAATCACATTTTATTATCTACATAAGCTATATATCTTTATAAATACAAGTCTAACCGACCTTTATTCACTAGATGGAAAATAGATGCAAAATTACATTTAAACCAAAGATAAGATGGGCAAAATTAAGGTATTTAATCCCTCTTCTTCCCTATTTTTTCATACTACCATCTACAACAATTCTAATCCCAATTTTCAAATATTTTAAAGCTCAAAACCATTCAAGGAATCCAATTCCGCTCTCATTCTAGCATTCACTTGCAATTTTATCAAGCATTAGGTGGGATAACTATATCATGCTTGATCCCTCTTCAAAGTATTGATATATAGGTAAATATTTTCAAAGCAAGGTGTTGAGGATGTCCAAAATATCCTACTAATGAAAATAAAAGTAGTTATCATTCCATAATTTCAAGGAGTATTAGGGTTTGCACACTAAATCAAGTTTCTCAGGAATAACATAGAGTTTTAGGTTTCATGCATGCAGGAACACAACCTAAAAATGTAAAAATAGGTGATAAAAAAATAGGAACAATCTGATAAATGGGACACTAATGCCACTTTGAGGATATTATAGCAACATGGCACTACTATCCATATGGGGTGTTATTTTCTAGTAAACAAGAAGACTCCATAATCCTGTTGACAACACTCAAAATTATCTAGAACCCAGATCATCCATGACAATCACTTTGTAGATAAGTATTTATTTAAACTATTTATTTTTATTTTTTATAAAGTCAAATAAGGTAAAATTCTATAATAAATTAGTTATTATTTATTGTAATTTATTTAGTTGATTTAGAAATATCATCCTTTTAATCTAAACATATGATTTACATAGTTAAACCCTAAAAGGTTAAATCAATGAGCAAGGTAGTATTGGGTTTATTCATCTTCCACATATGAATCATATATTTAGGTATTGTAAACCATATCTTCATTAAATTAAGGGTAGTAATATCCCCACTATGTGTATATCTAGGCATGTCTAGATTGATAATATTTGACATTGAAAAGGTCTTGAATGCTTAAGGACTATATCTTGACTAGGTACATGGCTTCCATTAGAATATCACTTGGAAAATAGTTTATCAATGAAAAGGGTTCAAAGTTTATTATCAAGGATAAATAGAAAAGTTTGGGCATAATAAATTCAAGTATAAATACTCAATGTTTAGACTAAGACACATTTTTCAAAAGGTCTTAGATTTTGGAAACTTGGTGTTACAAACAAAGAAAGTAGACATGGCATTTTTGAGATACTTTAGTAATTTTTTAAATGTAAAGGTTGGAACAACAAATTGTCTTTATTGAAAATGGTAAATCAGGTTTAGAACTAGATTCCAAACTTTGGTCTTGTCAAAGGAAATTGAAATTGGAAATTGGACTTAGAATTGGATTTGGTCTTGCAAATGGTATTGGAATTTAAATTTGGAATGATCTTGAAAATAATATTGGTTGATAATTAACACTTGATTTTAAATAAAATATATGGCATAATGGTATACGATTAACAAGAAGTTTGGAATTGGTTCAAACTTTGCAAAGAAAGTTGACTTGATTTTGGTTCAATTTTGATAGCCTAATGATGTGGTTTGAATAAGTAAAGGTGTTTAAGAACAATTTATAACATATCACTTTGATTTGACTTGAAATTTGGGTAGATTAATGCCTCATAATTTTTTTATAAAATAGTTTAGATCTTGGTTTTAGTTGGTTTGATTTGTTGTTAAGTATAAACTTAGTTTTGACATAAAAATCAAGCAATAACACACATGCATTACAAGGAAATTTAGTAATAGACATAGGTTTACATCATATCCATTGAGACTTATGAAACACTTGCCTTGAGAAAGGATTAAAATTTTAAATTTTCATTAAGTAAATTATTATAATTATTGGTAGTTTTTTACACCCGCTTCTCTCTCAAGGTTCATATGATTAAGGCAATCTTTAGGGGATGTTACTTTTACACCCCTACATCAATGAATGATTCATGACAAAAGAGGCATATACGAAGCAATCCAATATTTGGTCATTCATGATAGTGTCTTGTCCCTTCACAACCACTTCATCCATAAGGGTCTCAATGAAGTGCTACTAGGTTTGGGATTTGATTACTATATTACCAAGGGCTATCTAGATGGTCCCTATATATCTTGAAGTACATGGGTGTAAATATGTTGATGAAGAAGTTCAATATCATTGCCAAGATTTATCATTTCAAGGATACCACACATTGGCATTTAATATTAGAAATAACTCCCTAGGGTTACTTTCCTCACATGACTTTGTGCAAGCATAAATCTAGGTCTTCATGATGGTAACATTTCTTAATTTATATACCCCATTGGATAAGTGGGGTTTGGTACAATTCTAGAATGTCACTTCCTAGGTAAACTCACCCCTAAATAATTGTAGGAAGGTGATGAAATCCATCCCACTAATTAAAATGAAAAATATGATAAAGGCAAATAAGAACTTTTCCATTTTTGAGTCACCAAAAAGGGGAGAGCATATACTTAAAAAACCCCACAAGATAATTAAATAATTAAGTAAACTTGCATAAAAGTAAATGATTTAAAAATAGACACGTTTGTTAAAATCAAATTAAAGTATGGATTCATTTTACTTCCCTAATTAAAATGTGAGATAAAATTAAATTATTTGTCACAAAACACAACTCTTTGGCCAAGGACTTGCAACACAAATTTATTAGAAGTTTTAAATAAGTGGTTTTGAGCTAAAAGGACCTTGAAATTGTGATTTGTTTAAGTTTCAACCTCAATACATAATTTTTTCACTATTTCATAAACCAATTTTGCTGATAAGTTCTCCAATTTCACTATTTGAAACATGTAAATAAAAAACATAGTAGTTAGAATAAATTTTCTATTGAATTAGATGATTTTGTTGATACATTTGATGACTTTGCTACTGATCTGAACAATTTCACTGTTGTTTAGGATAATTTACCTATTTCTTGGGATGATTTAACTATTAATTAGGATGTTTTCACAACTATTTGGGATGATTTCTCCACTAACAAAAAATTAGATAGAAAACCAATAGAATGATTTCTAATTAGGGTTTATAATTTTGCTAAGATATTTAACAATTTCACTGATGAGATATATAATTTTGGTATTAATTTAGATGATTTTATAATTTCATAGAAAAAATAGAAAACATAAAATATAAAGGAAATGATTTCACTATTTATAAGTAATTTCAGTAATGGTAAAGACTATTTCACTATTGTCGAGAGCAATTTCACTGAAAATCTACACAATTTCACTATTGGGACCTGTTAGGGAAAAACACATAAAATTTGTTAAGATGATTTTTCCATTTTGAAAAGATTTCACTAATGTCCTTAATGATTTCATTATTTTCCTTGATAATTGTTTTGATGTCCCTACTGAATTCATTGATACATAGTCATGAATTCACCATTTGATCCTAAATAGGTTTTGATAGATTTTTAGAGGAAAAAAGAGAATTATCTTGCTAGAAGGCCAATTTTGGTAATTAGAAGAATGATATAGGTATAAAATGAGTTGTGGGATGCATCTAATACCTCAAGAGGTCCCACTAGGAATGCTATTATGTAGATTGATAATCTAAGAGGGGGTTTTCAATTATTAGTGAAATAAATCCAAAATAATTTGAAGACATAAATACTTGAGCCCAACCCTAGGGTGATCTATGATAATCAAAAATGAAATGAAAATTTGAATGATAAAAATTACTTTTTTACCTCCCTTTAGAATATGCTTGAAAATCAATCTAAAATGGTTTGATCTCAACTTGTAGATGTAGAATTTTTCATCAATGCTTAAGTCCTTGCATGGGGAGAGCCTCTCTGTGTCTACACTTGGTCTTCACTTTGGCTTAGCATGAGAGAATAAAGTGGATGAAGCTTCTTGGAACCAATCTTACAAAGTAAGTTTACATTAGGAATCTTGATGAAATGAGAGTTAATAGGGTTATATTTATAGATTCCTTGAACCGATATAGACCATTCATCTAATCCTAATATAGAGGGTTGAGGATCAATCCTAAAATCCATGATTACACCTTCAGAGTGTGTAAGATATCCCATTTAAGGCATTTTTATGTATCAAACACAAATTGGAAGAAAGTTTAGTCATATTTATCTTGAGTGTGTAAGAGTGTAAGAGGTGTTAGAGTGTGTGTAAGTGGCCATGTCATAGGCCACCTTGCCCACACTCCACTCTATTCCATTGATTTTCCCCTATGACATCACCTATGTGAGATCATAATTCAATTTTGTATTTTTAGAAAAATAGGTTATTCCAAATCCATGGAATTTCCTATTATAGGAATGATTAAGATAATCAATCAAGGTAATTTATTAGTAATTATAAAAAAAAGTAAAGTTTTTAATGTTTCTTTATTAATCAAACATTCAATTAATTATCTTGTGAAGACACTTTCAAAGGGATGATTAGAATAAGGATGGATCAGATAACATAAATGATTCAAGATGATCCATTACCCCAAGTAGTGATTTATTGTTATGATTTAGGGTTAAATTGGTAGTTATGTAGTTAAATTAGGTCAAGTTGGAGAATTTTGGTTAAAATTACATGCAATTGTAGAAAATTGTTCCAAAATTAGTTTAGACATAGAAGTGGCTAAAATGAAGTGTTTACATTTTCTCTACTAAGATCAATTTTTGACAATGAGGGTAGAATCTGGTACATATGATTCTTGATGGTAATGGATAAGGTTGGGAAATAATTATACTAGAAACTGATACAATTACCAAAGATTCCCTCAACTATTTGATAAGTAATCTCTTAATCTTCTAGCTATTTTGGGACTTAATATGGAAAAAAGAGGGGATCCCTAAGGATGTATATAAACTAGATGATGGTGTTATCTATATAATACTAGCATTCATCAATGGGAGTGAGAGAATCCCTTATTTCCTTGGAGAGCCAAGGCATGGTTACCTTGTTGATGGCCATATAGACCATTGGGTAGAAGGACTTGCAAATATCTTAGATGTGGTTTTAGTAATGGTGGTGATATAGTTTATATAAAACCACATGTAACATTATGCCTTTGATAACCTATGGTGGAAACATAAAGGGCTTAAACATGATGGTGGCATAAATAGGGTCCACCAAGTTTCTCATCATATAAAAATTACCTCCACCTTGAGCATTTGATACTACCTTAAAATTTTTGAATTTGATCATGCCTCTAAGGTCTAAGACCTAATCACCTATGGGGAATATATGCAATAGGGGGACCCATAAGATATTAATACATAAATATTTGGTCACCCAAAATATTGATCCAAAAGGATCATCCCTAAATTTATCCCCTCCCTAAAGGTGTGGATGGTGTAAAAGTATATGTTTGTCTTGTTAACCCATTTGGAATTTGGGTTCTTTGCCTATTCATTGAAGACATCATAAATATGATCCACATTGGTCCACATATCAACTATAGAAATGTCATATAAGATTGTGTATTAAGGGAGGTTGTAGTAAGATTTAAATGAACTCCCTAAAATATCTATGATCTTATGTTGAGAGCCCATAAAACACATAAGATCATGAACACCATCCTATACTCATTTTTTAGTGAACATTTTTTTGAAGAGGTTAGCATAGGAGAAGACTTCTCGCTTGGCTTCAAATCTATATAACCTACACTTATTGTATTACCTAAGGGAATCTTGGACTCAATCTTATCCTCATCATCATTGTACCTATGCTTGGGAACCATCTAAATTTATTTGAATATCTCATTATAGTGTTTGAAGTGGGTTAGTCCTTATAGGAAAGTGGTCTCTATATTTGGGATTAACTTTAATAGTAGAGGATGAACCAACCATGGTGGAAAGGGATAAATCTCTGTGATAGTGAATTATAAGTAAGGAGGATGTGGAGGGTTTGGGAATGAACTAAAAGAAAAGAAGAAAATATAGGAATATGGGAGAAATAATAATAAATGAGTTTAATATCTAGAACTTATAAGGATCTAAAATAGTCTCCTACATTCATGTAATTTAGTAGCTCACCCATTGTGATTTAAATTTGATTTAGTGGCTTGATATTTCCATTTATTTTGTAATCTATAATTAGCTAATGGATTCCAAATATGCACTACCTACTAGATTTGGAAATTGTGATGCAACATTTCATATTTTCAAATCATGGCCCATTTTCCCATTTAGTTAATGCTAAGAGTGTAGTATGCACATGACTATGTTTCCCGTATGGCATCCTATATAGTTATTAAATTGTGCCACACATCTATTACCAATTGGTTAGGATCTATAATAGTTACCACCTATGTACATATTGGTACCTCACCTTTACACTTTTAGGAGTATGAGTTTACATCTAGAGGGATGAGGTGATGTGTGGCATCCTTTGATTATCCTTTTAAATATATCTATTATTTGATTTGACTACTTGGTGATTCTTGAGCCTCTTATACCAATTTATATAGAAGTACTACATGGTATGGTCTGGTAGGTTAGGCTCTCTTGGGATCTGATAGGTGTAAGATATTGACAACTATGATAGGATCCATGTGGTGATTATTAATTTTGTTAGGATCTCTTGGGATTTGGCATATCTGATAGGTATGGGAGACTAATAACTATGATAGCGTCCACATGGAAATTTTTCATTTAGTCATTCATCCTACATAAATTCATGAAAAAAAGATTAAGAAAGGGAAGCCACATAATTGATCAAGACATTCACCTTCCATGATTCAAGGATTGAACAAAGTCATGATGAATGTATCTAAGTTTACATTTTATGATTCAAGAATATTGTTAAACCTTTGACCTATCATCTCTTAGATCTGGAAAAACAATTTATCTTTAGTAGGGATATTTTGTATCAACTTAAATAAAGATTCATGTATAAACTTTATACTTATTTTGAATAATTATACATATATGTGTTTAAATATGCATGTGATCTAAATTATACAACAATAAGGATAATAACACAAATGAATCAAGGTCATCTTCACACAAGAAGGACATTACCAATAAAATAATGAAATAAAATTTAATGTCTAAAATAAAGAGTCCAATTGAACTCTCTCATAGGATGGATGAATCAATAAAAAAATCACAATCAAGGAAAATAAAGTTATGGTACTTAATAAAGGGAAATAATCAATTACAATGCACTACCTAATGTGAATAAATCTACTTTACATAAGAGGCAACAAATTTAGTTTGAAAAATTCAAATATTGACCACATGATATTCTACATACATTATTGGATGAGAAGTTAATCACTCTCCCTCTTAATTATTAGCATCCTCCTCATCATTGTGAGTACACAAAAGACATGGAATTTTTCACTTATCATTGTATTCATGGATATGTAGATAATGACTATTACATTTGGGAAAAGATTACACAACTTGTAGATAAATGGATTATCACATTTCAAAGAAATAGAATAAACATGAAATACATTATGGTCCATGATAAAGTTACATTTTAACTTACTGAACATGGGTACCAAAGCAAAAGTACCAAGCTTTAGATAAAAGATATTAACATGCAATGCATACTTAAAATATATATCAAAATAACATCACCAATATCAAACATATCCAATAAAAGTGTGACTATTTATAAGAATACAAAGCCAAATATTAAGTATCAAAAGGTAGTTACAAAGGAAGATCAATATGATGCACAATTTTTGTTTCTATTAGGATGGTCAACTCATGCTATGATTCTCAGTTAGTTTTATCATAGACAATATCATGATAAATAATGGGTCTAGTGAAAACAGATGTACTATGATATTTCTTCATACTCTTAGGTATACAAAATAGGATTTACAAGCTACATCACTCATAGTCAAAATATCTTATGAATATACATAGAACACTCTTGGGCATATGGTTATATATCATATTAGTTTAATAATAGTGGATACTCAATTTCTAGTCTTATCAAGCACAAGGGTCTTTAACATGCTATCAATATCCCCTTGGAAACAAAATATTTGTATAGTACCATCAATATTACATAGACGTCTCAAGTATATACATTGTAATCAAGTGTTCAAAGTTTAAGGAATTTAAATAAGTACCCTCTCTAAGTAGTGGTAACTCCTCCTCCTCCCCTACCACCACCATATTTTGTTGTTGAATCTATTCAAGAGCACAATAAAAATATAGTTATGACATATACTCAAAAGTGTATTACAAAGATAAGCAGTGCACCATTCAAGAGCATAATTTAGAGTTAGTAGTTGAACTCATACATAATATTTATATACAATTAGTGAAAAATAAAGTGGTACACCCTATAAATCTACAAGTTTCATATCAAACATTCACACCTAGTTCCAATAACTATAAATATTCCATAATGAATATTAAGGAAATACATCAGACAATTTGGTATGTTCTACAATGAAAATAACAAAATTAGACCTCTTATTATACAACAAACCACCAATTCTTACACATTATCAAGTTACATGTGGAAAAAACCTCAATAAGAAGTGATAAGGATAGTTAATATATAACACATGATGCCTTTTTGGATTTAAATATCACTTTTCACAAATGAAAAGTCATCTTTAATTTTTATTATCCAATCATGCACTATGGTCATCCCATTGATGGGATTATCAGCTAGTTCCATTCAAAATGTTGCAAAAAACATTCAAAATGTTGCAAAAAAATCAAAATTTAGGACTCGAGCATGACAAAAGATGTTAGTTTACTTCTTTGCATATGTTATTTATTACATATTTTGTAGAAAACATATTATTTTTATATACACACATTTAATAGGGTATATTAGTGTGATGCAAGACATACATTATATATACATTCTTAGATGATAGACTCCCTTGTACCCTGTGGATGTGTTTATGATGGGGGCACCTAATCCTATAGGTTGCATTACAACAAGTTATATACATACATGTGTGTGTGTGTGTGTGCGTGTGCACGCGCGCGCGCATGTGCATGTGCGTGTGTGTGTGTGTGTGTGTGTGTGTCTATATATATCTATGTGTGTGTGTGTGTGTGTGTGTGTGTGTGTGTGTGTGTGTGTGTGTGTGTGTGTGTGTGTGTGTGTGTGTGTGTGTGTGTGTGTGTGTGTGTGTGTGTGTGTGTGTGTGTGTGTGTGTGTGTGTGTGTGTGTGTGTGTGTGTGTGTATATGTATGTATGTATATATATATATATATATGTATATATATATATGTATGTATGTATGTGTGTATATATATATGTATGTATGTATGTATTTTATATATATATATATATATATATATATAATACATACATACATACATATATATATACACATACACACACACACACACACACACACACACACACACACACACACACACACACACACACACACACACACACACACACACACACACACACACACACACACACACACACACACACACACACACATATGAATGAGTTGAAATGAAATTTTAAGCTACGTATATTAAAAGTGTATTACTAATTAGTCATATTTAACATTATGTTTGATATATATGTTACCTTTATATAATATGAAATTGACACATATGGATGAAATAGCCTAGTCTTCACATGTTCTATGCTTCTTTGATGATTTTTATTTTCTTACATGATATGATAGACATTTATTTCTTATTGTGTGAATATTTTAGCCCTTGTGTGAAAATTTATTGAACATCTCTATGAGATATTTTCTTGGTATGTGCAAAATTTAAACATGTCCATTACTTTGGACGCTTAGCCTTATGTGTGTGATATTTATTTATGTGAAATTTAAACATGTACATTTATTCTGGCCTTTGGCCTTATGTGTGTGATATTTACTTATGAAACATTCAAACACATCCATTGTTTGTATCCCTCAACCCTATGTGTGTGATGTTTACTTGTAAACACAAAATTTGAATAGGTTATTTGTATGTGGCCCTTGGCCTTATTGTGTGACATTATGTAACATTATTGTGTTGTGATTATTTTGTTTGCTAATCTTTATTAGTGTTACCATGATAAATATCATGCATTTTTACTTAAAGGGTTACCTTACTACATCATTAAATGTTATATCTATTCATGCAAACACTTGTATGACTCACATTAAAAATGTTATATACATTATTCAAATGGTAATTACAATTATATGATGACATAATCTCAACATGTTGACATTAAAATTCATGATTATATCTTTATAACATGATACAATCAACATTTTTGGTGAGATCAGTGATTTTTAGGCTACATCCCTCATATAAAAAGGGGGGAATCATAGTGGGCTTGTATTATATGTCCAAGCCTCCATGAACAAACAAAAATCAGATTTTGGACATAGTACAAGGTTTAATGATATCAAAGATAGGTTTTTCAAAGATTAAAAGTAATATTATATAACAAATTACATGTTTTCAAATATTAAAATAAATTAATTAGTTAAACATATGACATATAATGGTACATTTATATAATTCATGGGGAAATTTGGCATACATATACATTAACTTTGAAAAAACTCAAATGACAAAATCATAAGCACATAGATGTGTAAGCATGGGCATATGCAAAACAAGTTACAAGATCAAATTTACATGTTAAAAATATAGTTACAGTTGAGCATATAGATGCATATCATTCTACATCACTATCTACATTAAATATAAATTATATAACACCTCAGTCTTATAAATTTGGAAAATATCTATCATGGTTGTACCCTATAGTTCTAATACCTTCCTGCTACTGATAGCTTGTGTTCACTATCTCTTTATGCTAGATTTATTATCTCTTAGTCCAACTATATGTTATTCTAATGACCAAGCCTTCTATACTATGAAAAATTCTCTAAACCTATTCATTATCATTATTTTCTAGTTTTGGATGTGTATCTATTTTATAGCTTCTTAGACACTTGTGTCCTAACAAAATGCCTACATTGACACAAGTGTCCATTTTCTAACTATGTGTCTAGTACCCAAAAGTCATACATTTTACTAATAAAACATGTCATAAAGGTTGACCTAAGTGATTTAGTAAAAGGTATTTTCAAAAAAGATTGATATATATACAAGATCAACCCTCATTCATTCCTCACTTAGAAAGTACCAATAACTGATAAGACAATTTACCAAGAAGTACTCAATAAAGAATTAAAGTGACCAAACCTACCCTATTAATCCTTATTTCCATATAATCTATATGATCAATATCCCCGTAGGTCTAAAGTACTGAAAGAGCAATCCATGAGCTATATTTTCCAAGTTAAAGCTAAGTCATTATTTGTACTTGCTTATCACATATTGTACCTTATGTAAACACAATAAAAAAAATATGGAATAACTACATAATTTTGAGGCCCTCTTTAGAGTATTGGCTATGTAGGTAGTGCCCATTAATAGAGGGGTCCTTAGGGAAGCTCGACATTATGTGCCCACTAACCCATTTTTCCCACAATCAGTCTAAGGGTGAGGAAGCTAGGGTTTGATCATTAGATGAAGAGAAAAACACATGCACACAAACTATATAAATTAGAAGAAATATGATAGAAAAGCTATAAGTCTCAAACTATTTGCATATATATCCAATCATGATTTTGTACATGACACCTACATCTAGTCTAAACACCAACATGGATGCAACTATCCAAATCTAACACAAACATCTAAGGCCATAAAATATAAAATTATAGATTTTGATGACTTTTCAAGATCCTAACCCAGTCCACTACCATCCAATTTCTTCTTAGATATGTATGTGCATAATAAACCAACTAAATAATCTTATTTATAATTTATTCCAATATCAATCAATAGCCACATTTTATATCTTTAACATATCTTAGCATTTAAATTTAGAATATTATTTATATGAGTTTCCAAATTAATTGGTATGATATATATCTAATTATCACTCTTATTCTTAATTATTTCTATATATTTAACCCTAAATACCATTGTATTACCAATTTAGAGTTAAATATTTGGTGAGCCTAACCTCTATGTTTTTGTATACAAACCCTAATTTTACTGAGTGTTTTTTATTTTTATGATTGATGTAATTTGTTTCAAAATTTTATTTTTTCATTCTAAGTAATGGAAAATGCTAATTAAAAAACTCATTTTTGAATGGAAAGTAAATAAGCATTAGTTACTAATCTCATTAAAAAATAATGGCTTAATGGATGTAACTTTGTATGTTACAAGAGATAAAATCAGTAAGCATGTTAAGGCTAAGGCTTCATCACCTATTGATGGTGAATTATTATGTGGTAATCAATTATCAATTTCAATTCCTATATAAAATCAAACTATGGGTACACCTCTATTGATGAATTCTCACAATTCAAACCTTAGTGATCAAAATATGAAAGATATTGTCCAAACTATAAAACTTTTTCAAGATAAGGTTACAAATATCAAAAAAAAATCTATGAAATAACCTTATGATATGAATTCATAATAGGTATTTCATAACCCTATTTCATCTAAAATATCTTTTTACCCCTTACCAACTAGTTTTGTTTCACCTAAGTTCACATTTTATGATGGCAAGGTGATCCTGAGCAAAATATTCTATCTTTCTATGTAACATGCCCTAATTATGCCTCCAATGATAATTTTTTGACTAAAACATTTCCAAGAAGCCTCATGGACTATGATCTAAGGTGGTTATATGATTTACCAATCCAATTAGTGAAATCATTCAAACATCTTATGAATTATTTTTTAGCACACTTCTCTATCATCATTACCAAAAATGTTTCCTATGCCCAAATCATAAAGATCAAATAGGGAACCAATGAACCTATCAATGAATATGTACTGAGGTACAAGATAATATTGGATAAAATGACCAATAAAATGGTAGATAAATAGCTTTAAGACATATTCAAGAAAATTTTGTTTGCCCCATTACATGAGTCCATTGTTTTCAAAAAGTTCAAATATTTTGGTGACCTATTGCATATTGTTCACAATCATGAAAATAAACTTATTTCATTGAATAAATTTAAGTATATAACAAACACACCACCTACATCCAATACTAAGTTTACTATCAAACCAAAATAAAAGGTAAAACATATAGAACCTAAAAAGGAAACAACTCCTATGGTTAATACAATATCACAACAACCTAATTTGCTTGTCTTATCCAATAGACCAAGGAGATAATTTTCATGATTACCCAAATATACAACTTCACTACTTATGAATCTTGTGAAGTTTCACCTCATATCTCTCCCTCTTCTTATAGATGTTGATATGAGTTGACTTCTACCTAAAGTATATGATGCAAATGTTTATTTTGAATATCACCAAGGCCCTGGGCATTGTAAAAATAATTATTTTAACTTAAATTATAAGATCCAAGACCTCATTGATGCACATAAAATTACATTTGATGATCCTCCAATTAGGTTCATAACCTGGTGATCATCATAATTAAAATATATTTAAAAACCCTTTGTAAGATTATTTGAAAGATCTAGAAGTACAAATGCAATATAATGCACATCCTCCTCCATCAAATTATGGGAATAATTAGATGAGATTATTAGTACTTATACATGGCATACACCTCCCATGGTTCAGAAACATTCTATTAATTTTGATGATAATGAGTTTATGGATGATGACTTAGATCTTAATTAATTATTTATTTGAGCATATCTTGATCACCAACCTATATACAAGGTTATGATTGATAATTTTTTGAGTGATAATGTTCACACTAT
The DNA here is from genome assembly GCA_037957365.1 of Torreya grandis. NCBI lineage: Eukaryota > Viridiplantae > Streptophyta > Pinopsida > Cupressales > Taxaceae > Torreya > Torreya grandis. The sequence continues at coordinate 744,454 of JARHVA010006328.1, forward strand.
GAAATTAATTTCACATTTTGTATATACACGTGATCATTTTCACCCTTTGACCAAAGTGATCAGAGCCTTTAATGGAACCTCATAGTAGTTCCTTGGTGAGATTAAATTACCTTTACAAGTTGGACTAATACATTTGGTAAATACATTCTCATTCATAATATACAATACATGGGAGTCTTTGATATGTTATTGGGATGCCATTGGATATATACACTCTATATATTACTTTATACATTGCATGGGTGTGTTCAATACATTCATGTTAACATGGTAATTTTAGTTTCTATAATTCCATATGAACATCCTCTTCATTAAGAGGAGTTTATACTCAAGAAGTTAATTATCAAACCTGCTATGGTTAATCCTCCATGAAAGGGTAAGCAACATATAATATCATTTCTTAGGTGACCAATACTTGAGATACCATTGCATCAGAGATACATAGTGGATTTTATAAAATCCTCATTTACTACTACACAAAATATACTACTACACAAAATATTCAATTAAATATAGCAACCAAACATGTTCCTATTTATACTATTCT